>CM045761.1:187609703-188209703 GCA_025200525.1 Camellia lanceoleosa | reverse complement strand
GCGAATTCCACTAAAGGTAGGTGCTCATCCCAGTTACCTTTGAGGTCCAACACGAATACACGTAACATGTATTCCAATGTCTGGATTGTTCTTTCGGATTGCCCATCAGTTTGTGGATGATAGGCCGTGCTGAACTTCAGTGTAGTTACCAATGCTTCTTGCAATTTATTCCAGAAGTGAGATACGAAACGAGGGTCTCGGTCAAACACGATTGAAACTGGAATACCATGCAACCGAATAATCTCTTTGATATATAAAGTGGCAAACTTAGTCAGAGGGTACATGATTTTGATTGGTAGAAAGTGTGCTGACTTTGTCAATCGGTCTACTATAACTCATATTGCATCATTCTTTGAAAAAGACTGTGGTAGCCCGACCACGAAGTCCATAGTAATGTGTTCCCATTTCCATTCAAGAATAGGGAGTGGTTGCAGTAGCCTTGCCGGTCTTTGATGTTCTGCTTTAACCTGCTGACAATGCAGACATTTAGAAACATGATTTTCTATATCTCTTTTCATCCCGGTCCACCAGTAATGTTCCTTCAGATCATGATACATCTTTGTGTTGCCAGGGTGGACTGCAAATCTTGAGTTATGAGCTTCTTCTAGTATCTTTTTCTTGAGTTCCGAGATATCGGGTATACAAATTCGATTACGAAATTTCAGTATCCCATTGCTTATAATGAAATCAGGATCAGGCGTGCTTCCTTGTTCCTCGTATCTTTTCTTCAAGAGTTTATCTTCCCATTGGCGCGCTTTAATTTCTCCAATCAATGCAGGCTCCATGGTAACGTTGGCGAGTAACCCATTGACCTTGCGGGAAACGAGGATGCATGCCAAGCTTCTTGTTGACTTTTGACTCAGTGCGTCTGCTACTACGTTAGCTTTGCCCAAATGGTGATGGATTTCTATATCATAGTCTTTCATAAATTCTAACCACCGTCGTTGCCTCATATTCAGTTCCTTCTGTGTGAATAGATATTTTAGACTCTTGTGGTCAGTATAAATTTCGTAGGTTGTACCGTAAAGATAATGACGCCAGATTTTGAGAGCAAAGATCATCGCAGCCAATTCCAAATCGTGAGTCTGGTAGTTCTTCTCGTAAATCTTCAATTGTCGTGACGCATAAGCAATGACCTTGCCGTCTTGCATGAGAACACATCCCAACCCATTGTATGAGGCATCACTATAAATTACGAACCCATCTGCTCCGGTAGGGAGTGCTAGTATAGGGGCTGACACAAGTTGACCTTTTAATTCTTGAAAGCAACGCTCCTATTTATTAGTCCATTTAAAGGATGTGTTCTTCTGAGTTAGCTGGGTCAAGGGCGATGCTATCTTTGAGAAATCTTGCACGAAGCGTCGATAATAGCCAGCTAGACCCAAGAAACTCTGGATTTCTGACACATTAGTAGGTCGTGGCCAGTCCACAATTGCTGCAACCTTTTGGGGGTCAACCGAGATACCATTTTTATTAATGACATGACCGAGAAAGTGTACACTAGTGATCCAAAATTCACATTTCTTCAACTTGGCATAAAGTTTGTGATCACGTAGTGTTTGTAGAACCATTTGCAAGTGCTGCACATGGGCTTCTGATGACTTGGAGTATATGAGGACGTCGTCAATGAAAACGATGACGAACTCATCAAGATAGGGTTTGAATACTCTGTTCATGAGGTCCATGAAGGCTGCTGGGGCATTTGTGATGCCAAAATGCGTAACAAGAAATTTGTAGTGCCCGTAACGGGTTCGAAAGGCCGTCTTTTCAATGCTTTCCGTTTTAACCTTTAGCTGATGATAGCCAGAACGTAAGTCAATTTTGGAAAATACTTGTGCGCCTTAAAGTTGATCGAACAAGTCATCGATTCGCGGCAGAGGATATCGATTCTTGATGGTGACCTTGTTCAGCTCTCGGTAATTGATGCATAATCTCATCGTGCCATCCTTTTTCATCACGAATAGTACTGGAGCTCCCCAGGGTGAGGTACTAGGCCGAATGAAACCTTTGTCCAAGAGTTCCGGGAGTTGAGTCTTCAGCTCTTTCAATTCTGCCATTGACATGCGATAAGGAGTTTTTGATATAGGCTGCGTGCCAGGTTGGGTTTCAATGGTGAATTCAATCTCCCGATCAACTGGAATACCGGGTAGATCTTCAAGAAAGACATTCGGGAATTCTCGAACTACAGGAATTGCATCAACGATGGGGGCCTCTTTTTGTGTATCAATCACATAACAAATATAACTACCACAACCCTTCCTTAAAAGTCGTTGGGCCGCCATGGAGGATATGATACATGAAGGGTTAGAAATTTCAGCCCCATCAAAGACAATTTCGGGTTGGTTTGGTAACTTGAGGGAGACCTTTTTGGCTTTACAATCGATAGAGGCGTGGTTGGTAGCCAGCCAATCCATACCTAAGATTACATCAAAGTTTCCAATCTGGAGGGGAATCAAGTCTACATATAAGGTTTTGCCTTTTAGGAATACAACACAAGATCTATACACATCAGTACTACAGGCAGACTTACCAAAAGGAAAAGACACAGACAATGTATATCATAATGGTTCGGGTGTTGATGTCAACTTGGCAGCAAAGTGTGGTGCAACCAAAGAATGAGTTGACCCAAAGTCAATAAGGACATGAGCTAAAAGACCACAGATAGAGAGTGTACCTGACACAACATTTTCGGTAACTTTCAGTTTTCCAAGTACCAAGGCGAAAGCCCGACCTTGGCGGTTTTGGTCCTTCTTTTCTCTTCCCGATCCCGCGGTTCTCTTGACTGGGCCAGATGGGCTGGCTGTAGGATTAACCATCTTTGGACAATCCCTTAGCAAGTGGCCAAACTGTCCGCATCTAAAACACACTCCCATGTCTCGATGGCATTGTCCCCAATGAATCCTCCCACAAGTGGGGCAAGTTGGAATAGTGCCACCTCAGGGGTTGGTAGGATCGTGGTGGCCTGAGCTGGTTGTGCCCATGTTCACCTTTTTTTGAGGTGCAACACCGGGTCTTCTATTATCTCTTTCCCAGAATTGCTTCTTGTAGCTTGGTTCTCCGGAACGCGAGTATTTAATTCCCTTTTTTGCTATGTACGCCCGGTCTACCACTTCTGCATAGGTTGGCAATTTTAGGACTTCAAGCCTGTTTTTAATTCCAGCATCCAATCCTGTTTCGAATTTTCTTGCTTTTCGAGTTTCGGTGGGGATGACGTATGTTGCAAACCGAGCGAGTTGTATGAACTTGCTCTCATATTCAGCCACTGTCATGGTTCCTTGCTTCAGATGTATGAATTCAGATGCCTTCTGTTCTCGCAATGAATCTGGAAAGTATTTTTCATAGAATACTTCCAAGAATCTTGCCCAAGTCATAATTTCTTCTTTGGCCAGAGTGAGAAGCCACCATTCTTGTGCATTGTCTTTGAAAGTGAAGGTGGCGAAAGTTACCTTTTGCCTCTCGGTGCAAGATAGGGCACGAAAAATCTTTTCCATGTCTTTAACCCAAGCATCTGCTACCATTGGGTCTGGGCCGCCGATAAATATGGTGGGTTTTAGATCCTGGAACTATTTTATGGTAACCGGCCATTCTTGTCGTCCCGGCGTCCCATTGTTGATGTTAGCTTGCAAGGCTTGTAGAAAACTAGTAACCGCTCTTTCCATTACTCTTTCCATCGATTCCATACCGCTAACTGATGATTCACTTCCATTACCATTAGCCATTCTACAAGTAATAAACGAGGTATTATATTTTCAACGCAGCATATATATATATATGTAACACAACATGTAGTACACTTTATAAT
Source organism: Camellia lanceoleosa (assembly GCA_025200525.1). NCBI lineage: Eukaryota > Viridiplantae > Streptophyta > Magnoliopsida > Ericales > Theaceae > Camellia > Camellia lanceoleosa. Next base: position 188,205,901 of record CM045761.1, on the reverse strand, counting down.
TATAAACTACCAACATTACACATTTTTACAATTGTCAGAATATGTTGGTGTCCTATCCCTGTGGTAAACAAAAACAAAAGTCAACATGTGACGACCCAGAATTTTCCCTCCGCTCGAGCGGAGGAGTCAACGCTCGAGCGGACTTTTGAGGTTTTCAACAATTCTGCAGACGGCCTGATATTCTGGGAGTTGTAATTCTCTGCTCGAGCGGGGAAGTTTACGCTCGAGCGGACGGCTTTGTTAGTCTGCACGCTTGAGCGCAAGGTTGGGCGCTCGAACGGGCCTCTAGGTTGAGTTGTACTTCTGAGGCACGTGGGCTCGTTTTTGATATTTTATTAATGTATTTGGAATGTTCTTATCTTATTTTGGAGTATTGGTTGAGGTGGTAAAATGATGGTAAAGTAAGATTGGACCAAAGAATTTAATTCGGACAGTTGCCTTACAATCAGCCGTCACTCTTTTGCCCTTTTCTTTTTCCACACTTTGAATTTGGATGTGAGGTTGGAACCATTGGAAGGATTATTTCTGGGGCTTCAATTTGGACACAAGAACGACCTAAAACGGAGTCCGGATGGAAAAGTTATGCCTGTTCAAAGTTTCGAAATCTGTGCTGAGGGCAGGTCCGCTCGAGCGGGAATTACGGGACAGCAGCTTTAAGAACGAGATTTTTGGATCATTTCTTATATTTTCTTCTTTCCTCTTCCTTCCTCTTTGCCTAAGTTCGAAACCCTAGCCCCAAATCCTTGATTTCCTCTACTTTGATCAACAATCCACCATGGTTTTTGGCATGTAGGATGGAGAACTAAGGAGGATCAATGTTTTTAACCGATTAGAACTTGGATTTGTGGAGGCTTCTTCTCAAGCTCATCTCTTTGCTTGATTATTGAGGTAAGGGTTTGACTACTTGAAATTGATGGGTTTGAGTGATGGATTATGAGTCCTAGATGTTAATCAATGGAAAAATTGGAATAAAAGTGTTGGGTTAATAGGTTTGATTATTCCTTGAAATCTCAATATTTTTCTTGAAACCCTAAGTTGCTTAAGGATGATAACCAAAGATTTGACCCAAATTGAAAGTAGATTAATGAAATTGAGGTATTGAATTATGTGTATGCAAGTTTAATTAGAATTTGGTGATGCTTGGAAATTATGTTTAAATTTGCGAATGAACTTTGTTTTAAGCATTGTGAATCATGTCTTAGTGAGGAAGGAGATTGGGGGGAAAAAGTTTGTTGATGATGTGGATGATGTAAATTGAGCCTTAGCAATTTAATTGGAATTATGTGAAATTATACTTGGTAGCATTGAGTGGAATAATGTTAAATAGTATGGATTATATTGGATGGTGATAATTAGTTGGGTTGTGTTAATGTTGTTGAATTGAATTGTGTAGGGTTAGCTACAGGGATGGGCCTATCATCTAAGCACTGTGAGTAATAGTACCTCAACCGTACGTTATTTATTGTTAATTATTATTGTTACTGACATTTTCTTCTCTCTGAGTAAATATGTCAACATGTGTGTTGGTTGGGAATCAAAGTGGGCATTGAAAGAAGTAGCACTCAACAAAATGACTCTGGAACCATTCTGTATTCCGGCTACGTTTATCGTTTATCAGTAATGTACGATAACTTATAAATTATCGGTGATTCCGCATAAGAATTGTACCCATGGAAGTAAACCCCGTTTACCGGGAACTTGCTATTGACTTCTGTTTGATTTAATGCATGTTTTATTATCCATAAATTGATTTTAAGGAAGTGCAATAATTAAATACAATAATGACGCTTGGGCATTGCGAATCATTCCGTTTTGTCAATGATGATTTAAGACTGTTATGAGGTAATTATTTTATCCCTATGAATAGTCTTGTGATGGCACATGCGCAAATGTGAGATACGTTATATGTATTGCTAGTGATTACCATTGGTATTCTGTTAAATGTAAACTAATTACGTTAACTCATGTAAATGATTAAAAGAATCTGTATGCCTCTGTCTAACTTGGGACTAATCAATTCTGATGATATCTGAAGTTATTCTGCTTTGTGGTTTGTCTTGGGATCTATTGATTTATGGAATGAAACCATGGTATATACATATTTCTGAAAGTGTTCAATCTGAAAAATGTGTTTACCATTTACTAATAACTATCAGCAACGTTCTGTTAAACTGATGTTATTTATGTTAATTCATGTAATAAAGGAAAGAATATATGTATGTTCTGTATGATTCTGAAGTTAATCTCTTGATGTTATCTAGTATGGAGCAAAGTGCTGTACGGAACGAAGTGCTACACTTTTGTGGGAGCCACCTCTGGAATCCGTACGAGCCACCTCTTGAGTCCATACATAGATATTTCTGGGCCGCTAGGCCGTTTTGTTATTTCTGGACCGTTAGGTCATTTTGATATTTTCTGGTATGGAACAAAGTGCTGTACGGAACGAAGTGCTACACTTTGGTGGGAGCCACCTCTGGAATCCGTACGAGCCACCTCTTGAGTCCATACATTGGTTATTTCTGTTACCATGCTTTATGCGTTCTGTACCCACGCTTTATGCGTTCTGTACCCTCTGTACCCACGCTTTATGTGTTATGTTACCCACGCTTTACGCGTTCTGTACCCTCTGTACCCACGCTTTATGCGTTCTGTACCCTCTGTACCCACGCTTTATGCGTTCTGTTACCACGCTTATGCGTTCTGTTATTACTGCTATGTTCTGGGCCGATGGCCGTTCTGTTATTTTTGTTAGTTCTGTTATTTCTGTTATTTCTGTTAGCTCTGCTATCTCTGTTATTTTTGTTACTTCTGATATTCTGGACCTATGGTCGTTCTGCATCTGTAGGCTTATGGCAATTTTGTATATACTGAGCTTAAAGCTATTCTGTTACGGAAGTTGGACCCATGTCTTTTGGAAATAATTATGGAATGTAGTTAATCATATATATATACAGTTATATGTTTGATTATTCAGGTTAATTATTACATTGTTTATGTACTATTATTCACTGAGTTCGCTCCTTCTGTATTTTGACTGTCTATTTCTGTAGGTAACCATCCGGGAGTTCAGTCCTAACCTTTAAGGCTTGTGTCTCTCTTGTCACCTTTGATACGTCCAGGCACCACCTGAAGCCGTACATTTTGTAAAGTATTTGTAAAGTTTTAAGGAGTTTTGATTTATGCTTTGGACGTCTATTTATGGTTGATTGTATATAATTCCTCCTTCATTAATATTTTTATTATTTGTGGGGTTGAGTCAAGGCATATGTGTGTAAACTTTCTATATAATATTTACTCAGTGTGGTGTTGGGATCCTGGCATGTTAGGAATAGCTCAATGGATGTTATTCTATGTATTTTATATTCTTGTATGCTTCCGTTCAGGCCCCGTATGATATATATATAACAGGTTTAGTGTCCATTTTCGAATGGGTCATGCCCAAACTTTTAGGGGCGGGTTTGGGGTGTGACACAACAAAAAGGGGATTGGAACATCTCAAGATCAACATACAAAAGATTTTCTACTAGTCAGATCTAGAGTGGTGGGTCAGATGGGCCGAAAAACCAGGGGAAATAGTGCTGCATAAAAAGCTCGAACTCCCACCCCAACTGGATTACACCAAAACACACCCATGCTACGTGGACCGCGAAAATGGGGATAGACCGTATATGACCCACAAATGTTCGGTTGACAATCCAAACAGGTGTCTCAACATATAACAAATCATTTTCGAAGTCAACACTTTGCATATTAATGATCTCTAATGGATTTGGGACTGTGGTGAAAATGTAATCCTCTGGGTACACGTTTCCCCTTCTGGCTGCAAACTCTGGGGGTAAGGGGCCTATAATATAATGTGGGCGGTCATGACCCGGGGCGACGCCAAGGACGCGAGATGGTCTGAGAAAACGTCTGCGTGTATGGGCAAGGCTGTGTCTCCATAACAAGTGTGGGTCATCAGTAGGGTCAACCTGGATATAAATTGGTCGACCCATTAACCGGCCAAGACCTGGGTGCAATTCCTTGACTATCTCCTCAGAATCTCCCCAACCTTCAAGTGAGGCGGGGGCAGGGGTAGGGTGTTCGGCTAAAATTTCATCTAAGTTGATGGCCTAGAGGTCATTCCAAAAAGCATCGTCAAGATAAATCTCTGACATCCTACAATATCAGAATAAACGTGAGATTTTATACAAGAAAACTAACGTCACATGTAATTATTTATTATTATTTTACCACATATATTTATATATATATATGTTTATTTACTTAGTTATTTATTTATTTGTTTTTTTAGCTATATGGTTTTAGTTATAGATTTATTTATAACTTTTTTTTTGAACCGTTGCTCTGATACCACCTTTGTCAAGACCCAACTCCAGAGGCTTAGAGTTGGAATCGTGACTTAGTAACTTATTCTTATTTAAACAAATTAAACTGCTGTAGACACCCCATTTTTGACCGACCTTAAGACTCAGACGTCACCGATTGAGTACTTGGTGATGGTGCATGTTGTGCTCGTTCTGAAGTTGCGAAGTCACGGCTGCGAGCCTTGCCTCTGGACTTCCGAACCCTTTTGTGCCTTGCCTCGGTTCGCGAACCAAGCTCTGTTTTCTTTGTTTTCTCTTCCCGAAGGGAGGGAGGGGTCTCGTAGATCATCTCTCAGTGGCCGTAGGCTACGCTTCGCGATCGTAGGCCATTTTTCCCGTTTGAAGCCCGGTTCTCGGTTTTCGAAGCCATCGACCGTGTGCCTCGGTTCTGGACTGCTTAACCACCTCCGTCTGCTCCAGTTTTTGGCATACACCTTATTTCCTCCCTTTTGAGGGACACTGTGGCCCGAGAGACCAACTTCGTGGTCGAATGCCACCCCCGGTGCTTAACAGCTTGTTTTCGGCGCCCCAGGCCGCACGTTTTGGCCCCCGAACCTTCGTTTTACATCGGTTTGGGTTCATTTTTGGCGGAGACCTTATTTTCATTGTTAGGAAGGTCGTAGAAGGGTGGGAGGCCAGCAATTGTTCTGAAGACCAGCTTTATTCCTTCATCGCTCTTTATCGACCGTTTCCTTTACTAGAAAGCTGACTTTTTCCATCCCCGGGCCACTTTTTCTGACTTTTCACCACACCATTGTGTTGTACACACCTAGGAGGCCACCAATATGGCTTAGCCGGCCATTAACTCTTTCTGACCCTTTTGAACCTCTCTAAAAAGTTCGTTTTTCTCTCTCCTGGGTCACATTTCCTGATTTTTCTCCACATATCTGTGTTGTGCACACATGGGAGGCCATCTTTTTGGGGTGGCCGGCCAACAAATCCTCTTGACCCTTTTGACCCTGGCCGGCCGGCTAGGGGAGGTGGTCGACCGGCCACCTGAACCCTCTGAACCTGGCTGGCCGGAATCCTCTCTCCTAGCTCCTTATAGATGTACCTTCTGTTTTCCCACAGACCCTTGTCCGGGGGTCTGCCCTTTTGGGAGGCAAATTTGAATTTGATTTTCCTTCCCTTTCCTCCACTCCTCTCCCTATATAACCAGCACCCCCACACCCATTTTGAGGGGTTACAAAAGTTGTGTAGAGCCTTTACATACAAACCTCCATCCCTCTCTCCTTCAACCCTCCAAACCCTAAGCTTCTTGCCCTATTTACCCTACAACTCATAGCACCACACCTCCACACTCCATTCCAGCCCTTTGAAGCTAATTTCCAGAGGTTGAGAGCTCACAAATTTGGTCCAAAAGTTGCTGAAGTTTGGTTCTACAAGGGTGAGTCTCTTTTTTCCCTTTTCTAGTCCTTTCTTGCTTTATTTATAAGCCTTGCTTGCAAGAATTTTTGGGCTCCGACCAAAACTAGAAATAGTCTTATTTTGATCTTATCTTTATGTTTGATCAAGGGTCTTTCTCTGTTTGAAGCCACCTGCTACCCCTTTCCCTTTATATCTCTTTTATGGCTATTTTTTGCATGATATATTAGCCCTGTTTTTGAGCATTTCTGGGCTCCGAGCCAAACTTTAAAATGTCTTTTTTTGAGCCCTTCTTCAACTTTTTTGAAGGGCTCTTCTCTGTTTGAGGCCATATACTACCACTTGTCTCCTATCTCTCTTTGTAGGCCCATTTTTACATGATAGTTTAGCCCTACTTGTGCTTATTTTTGAGACATGCCATAAAATGTAAAGTGCTTTATTTTGAGCTCATATTCAACTTTGTTGAAGGGCTCTTTGCTATTTGGGGCCAGCCACTGTCCCTTGTCTCTAATCTCTCTTTTAGGGCCATTTTTGCATGATAGATTAGCCCTACTTGTGTTCATTTTTTAGAGTTGTCTTAAACTGAAAAATATCTTTTTTTAATCTCATCTTCAAGTTTGTTTAAGGTCCCATTTTTTTTTGAGGTTATATGCCTCCTTGTATGCTTGATTGTCTCTTGTTTTGAGCCCTACACCTAAGCTCTTGTTGCATGCTTTGCTTGGCTATCTAGCCACTGAAATCCAGTGGATTTTTAGTGGCTAACACACTATTTTGAACCTCCAAATCAGAGGGGGATGCCCCCCTTTCACCTTGACTTGTTTGATGGTCATTTTGGCCTTCCAAAGGGACCCCTCTTTGCATGCTTCTTAGCCACTTTTCAGGCCCAATTTGGTGAGTTTTGGAGCTATCATATTTGATTTTCAGAGTTGTTTGTGCCATGCTAAGTGTCCATCTTGTATGTGCCTAATAATCCCTTTCATAGCCCTCTAAAGGAGCCCCTCATTTGTGCATGTGTTGGCTGCCTTTCCATGTCTATTTGGGCATATTTTGGCATGTTTTGTTCACTGATTTTTTTTGGTTTGATGGGTTCTCACTTGCTTCATGTACTTTCCATGTAACCCATATTTGCTAGTCAAACTTGCATGCTATGTTAGGCTATCTTGCTAGCATCTTTTGGCCATACTTTGAACTAGAAATATCCATTTTTTGAGACTGCCTTGGTTCTGTCTTTATTCTTCATGATCAAATAATGCATGTTTTGTATAGCTATAGGCCAATGCATGTGCCTAGTTTTGTGTTTTGGGACCATTCCATGCATCGGGTGCCATGTTTTCATGTTTCAGGGTCATTTTACATCAAATTTCAGTGTTAGAACTTGCATGTTTGTATGCCATATTTTGTGCCTTGCTATGCCTTGTTAGAGTGGCATTCGTGCCTTAGGATCGGTCCTCAGTTTGCGTGCATGTGTGCACGCATCTTGAGCGTCTCATTTTCATCTTATGGCCACTGATGTGAGTATAGGTGAGGTCCACTCATATTAGTGTAAGTCTATCATGTATTGCGTATGCCATTTCGATTCATAGCATTGTGTATGCTAGGTTGCATGTTAGAACATCGTGTATGCCATGTTACATTATGCATCGTGTATGCCATCTCATAGCATTGTGTATGCTAGGTTGTATATTAGTTGCATTCATGCATGTTATGCATATTGCATTGTGTTCGGGGTAGGAGTTAGCCCGAGCACGGGAAACGAGGGACGTTTCATACTCCGAGTGACGGGACGTGTCTCAATTCCCAGTCGCCGACACTCCGGATTATCCATGATGGAGTTTAGGCCTTGTTGTGTTTATGTGTGCATTCATTCCATATTGAGTCGTGCAATTCGACTCCTTGGCCATCATGCATCGAGATACGTGATTGGTGGCACGAGGATCGAGGACTACACTCCCTGAAGAGTAGTCAAGCATACATATGTGAAAATACATTGCCATGCCCCTTTCCTGCTCTCTGTTGCAGCAAATCAAAAATCGGCAATCTTTTGGGGCTTCGCGCAACATTCCGGGCTTAATTGTAAACATAAGCTAATTGGGGCATCACGATGGATTTCCACGCCAAGCAACCCGAACATGCATCATTCATCATCCGGAGCAGAGTTGAGGCAGTCCCTAGCCTGCATGCTAATTTACTGCTTTCCTAGATTAATTTGTTAATTAATTAGGATTTTGTATTTATTCGGACTGTATTATTCATTTGGGACTGTATTATTTATTTGGACCCTCCGAGCGAGGGCATAATTGTAATAAGTGTGGGTGTGTGTGATGTATGTCTTCCAACCCCACGTCTTTCTCTCCCTTTTATTTACTAGCTTATGATGGTTAGATTAGGGCATGTTTCATTTAGCATACAGTATGATAGCATGTTTGTATTCATTCATCTGTTTTGCATGCACCAGGCTCGGCGCATCATAACTCATTGCATTGTATTTCAATTCTAAGTTGAATACTTGTTAGTTGTAGCATTCCATATGCCATGTTTAGAATAGCCGAGCCTGCTATAGTTGCATTTCTGCATGTATTGCATTAGACATTTCTGTATAGTTAGGATCATGCATGGATTTCTAATTACCTTCTGTTTTGGCTTGGAGTACTCGGTAAGTTTTATGCTTTAGCATCCTTGCATGTGTGTGAGTGACTGCCATGATAGCATGCTTACCATGAGGCTATTTGCTTATATGATATAACTGCCTGAATGCCTATGGGTGAAGGTTGGGTTATTTGGATTGGGACAATGCATTGACTGTGACTTTTAAGCTCACTAGATAGTGGTAAAACCATCTTTTCTAAGCCCACTTAGGGGTGGCAAAATCTGCATTTTAAACCTACCTACGGGTAGCAAACCATCTTTCAAAAAATAAACATATGTTTTATTCCAATTCAGGCGATCCAGTCTATACTTGTATGCTGTGCGCATCACATAGTAAATCTAGGCTAATAACCGAAATAAGAACGCATAATGTTTTCAAAACTAGATATCATGGTTAGTAGAGGCCGATCTTTGATCGGGCGAGCGGGGGTGCTCACGAAGTGACCTTCCCCAATCGTACCCAAGTTTCCGAGCCGAGGCAACTTTGGTGATGACAGACACGTGGCCTTAGGCAACGAGTCAGGGTTTCCTAAATTTCCCAAAATAAAATATTTAGGTGGCGACTCTGTATCTGGCAAAGCAGTCCATGTTTGGCACTTCTTTCAAAAATCTTTTTTCTCAAAACGATTTGCCGGATTTGGACTCTTTGGTTCAGATTAAGAACCGTGACAATTAGAGTCCTGAACTGTAGTGAGCCCAAAATGAACGGAACGGGGGACTCATCCCTCCCGGGGCATTCGGGGACGTCTACAGTTTCTGGCGACTCCGTTGGGGATTTAGAGCACTTGACTCGAACTCATGATATCTTGTTTTGATTACACTTATGTGTTTCTTTGCATTGCATTTGCATTGGTGCGCCTAGGACACCATGTTTGCCATCTGATATTCCTGAGCGGTTTGCCAAAGGCTGCGTGCCATAAGGCTTACCGGTTACGGGCTCTGCCAGTATGGAAACACAAACCCCGGTTTTACCGGGGCACCCATCATTTTGACCATTCGACCTAGTGCATATTCGAAATTCATAGTGACCATTCCAAACTAGGACAGGTTGTTTACCCGATATAGGTTGTTTGAAACCGCTGCGTACGTAGTGAAACCCTAGCTCCTGACAAAATAAGACAGGGAAACCCTACCCCAACATAGGGGTGTTTTGGCTCTTACTTATCTGTTATGTGCTTTTAGAGTGTGTCTCTATAGGGAAATGCACGTAACAGTTTATGAGTTTGGGCATCAGGCCTACGGGTATCAGTCAGTGTTTGAGAATCAGTTATCTGCGGGTATCAGATTTAGTTTTCGGGATAGTGATTCAGGGATAATCATCAGTGTTTGAGGATAGTGAGTATTCAGCTTATCGACCGTGTATTGTGATGCCCAGCCGTGTGTTGTGTATTTATTTTAAGCTGTTATGCTGTTCGTTTATCTGGTCGTTTATTTCCTTATTGCTTTATTTATCTTTTTGCTAGGACAGGTTTTAGCACAATTGCTTCAAACCCAGCAGATATTCCCCAAGCACTTTGGACAAGAGGTCATCGGCTCAATCAATTTGAAGATCTGGTTGACGGACAGCCAGTGTTTCATTCTCTAGCCCCGGTTGTTAGACGGAGGCTGAGAAAGCGTAGTGTGTCTGAGCAGAGGTTACCAGAGCAGTGGTCTACCCTAGCAGTTAACAGTCGGGCTGAGGTCTCGGTTTCTGCCATAGAGATACACATACCAGTCAGTCAGCAAGATCAGCAGAATATGGCCGGAATGGAAGAAATGATGCGCCAACTCCTAGAGAGTATGAGACAGATGCAGGAGGACGCTGTCCGCCAAGCGGAGTTCGCTAAGCAGCAGGCCACAATCATGGCCCAACAGGCGGAGCTAATTACCCAGCTACAGCAGCAAGCCGAAGCATTAGCCTCACATCCAATTCCTTCCCCACCAGGGGTCCCAATACCCGAACAGACACCAACTACCCAGAACGTCCTGCCAAACATCCAAAATACCTTGCCAAATGTCCAGAACATCTAGGAGGACACAGACCTTCCAATGGGGCCAGCTCCGCCCCCACTCCCGCCTCAACTGTCCAAGGTACATACACCCATCAACCACCCAGACTCTCCCTTCGAGTTCGAAGTAGACCCTACAACACTAAAATTGAGCAAGCTCGAGAAGCTATTCAAAAAGTCCCAGGGGGTAAAGGCTATTCCGGATATCGAGGACGGATATACCGATGTGGCCGTGACATTGCCGGATAGATTCAAAATGCCGCAGATTGATCGCTTCGACGGATCTGGTGATCCCATGGTCCACCTCCGACTGTTCTCAGATATATTACGGCCAATGGGCCTTACTAGACCCTAGAAGCTTTCGCTATTCGGTCAGACCCTGTCGGGTGTAGCCGCTATCTGGTATGCGAAGTTGGAAGATGATGTCAAATGGAGTTGGGATGAAATGGCCGAGGCCTTTGTTGCACAATACTCTTACAACACCCAAATCGAGATTACAACCCGTGATCTCGAAACAACAAAGCAGGAGCCCAAAGAGAGTTTCTCAGATTTTGTGACCCGGTAGAGGGCGAAGGCCTCGATGATGACTTTAAGGCCCACCGATAAGGACCAAATCAGGATGATTGTGCGCAATCTCCAGCCAAAACTGATGCAAAAAATGATTGTGCTCCCCTTTCCCACCTTTTCGGATCTACACGAGATAGGGGTACAAATTGAAGATGCGATGAAACAGGGTCTGATTGACCAAGACAGGGAGCAACCCCGGAGAATTTTTAACTGCAACAACAATGCAGGCCCGAGTGGCGCTGCAACTGCAAGAACTTCGGAGGTTAGCATGGTTGCCACCATTCCCCCTCCCCTTCCAAGGCCCATGGCAGCCACACCCTTCTCCGGTGCATCCGGAAGCAATACACAGACCACTAAATACCAACCTAGAGGCCAAAGAACCTTCACCCCATTGTACATGCCCCTGTCCAAGGCTCTAGGGGTCTTAATCAGAAAAGGGCATCTAAAACCCCTGGAGCCGAGGCCGTTACCAAATCCACTACCCCCCACTCATAACCTAGCCAAATATTGTGCATATCACCAGCAACACGGTCATGACACCGACCAATGTTTCAGGTTGTGTCACGAGATTCAAGATCTCGTCGACAAACAGGTGATTTTGCCACCAGAAAGACCCAATGTCACAACCAACCCACTCCATACACACAACCAAGCTCCACCTCCCAAAAGAATTAACTTCATCTAGACTGGGGTCGTGTCTTACGATCCTAGCATCTATATCACTCCTTCCCATCTACCTAAACTGGAGGTGCTCCTTCCCGATTGCACTGATCTTTTGTGCATGATGGACATCTCCACAACCCAACCTAAGCCAATGGTGGTGGCTGTTGAAGAAAGTACAGAGGAGGTTGTAGAGGAGGACGGAACTGTTAAGTCAGGGTTTGAGCAGTCTGGGAATTTTGCTGGGGAAGCCTACGATCCAAGTAAGTACATCCTGTCAGCGAGCCAGCCTGAGCTAAGCATAGAATTGCCAGAAAGAACAGAACTGTGTATGATTCGGGCGGATAGATTTGAGCAGGGGACGGATGATTTGACGGCCGTAGAAGAGAGCTTTGCCAACCTGCAGTTTTTCGATGACCAAGAATCAAAGGGCGCGGCAGTCAACTGGTTCAATTATGAGGAATCTTCAGAGGCCACTGGATGGCTGGATGATCAGCCGGATGTGGTGGGAGAGTTCCAACCAGAACAGGGCCCGGCAGGGGCGAAGGTATCAGTTGAGGCCGGAAGGGCCGAAAGTCAAAGTATATTGCCGGAGAGCGCCGGTGCGAAGAATTTTGCTCAGAACAAGGGCATTGTGAATGCAGAGAAAGCTGAACAACAAACTGCGCTAACGCAGGTGGAACAAGAAAAGATTTGGGATTCTGAGAGAATCCGGAAAGCCAAATCCCATGAAGGGACTGAAAATGCTGTGGGCACAAGGACAGAAGATGCTGTGAGCATGTGGGCTGAAAGTGCCGCGAGTACAATCATGCCGGAGCCAGACAGGTGCCTTTTGAATGCCAACGGAATGTGGTAGGAAGACGATGATTTATGTCTTGCCCACACAGACGAGGATTGGGGAAGCAATCAACCAGACGACACTTGGTATCTCGATAGGGTTGATCACATGACAAGAAGTGGACGGTATTTCAAGCCCCCGCACTTGGACCAACCAGAGGCATCTGGGAAGGATAAAGAAACTGAAAAGCAGAAAGAGAAGCAGATTGAAGAAGAAGCTGTACTGAAGCAGCTGAAGAAGATACAAGCAGACATCTCTATCTGGGGACTGCTTATGGCGTCACGAGTACATAGACAGGCTGTCCTATCTACTATGGACAAAGCTAAACTCTCTATAGATACCACACCAGAACAGCTAGTTGGACTGGTCTTTCCGGGAGGAGGTTCCCCGACGTTAACCTTTTCGGACAAAGAACTGCCGCCTGAGGGCGCAAATCATAACAAGCCCCTCTACATCTCTGTGGAATGTCGAGACAAGTGGGTGCATTGGTTCTTATCGACACGGGATCCGCCATTAATGTGTGCCTGTCAAGGACGGCATATGCAATCGGGTTAAAGCCCGCGGACTTCGTGCCGACTACTCAAGTGATCAAAGCCTATGATAACACCAGCAGGGAGGTGATGGGGACTGTCAAAATTCAGACCCAGGTTGGTCCAGGACAACACAACATTGAATTCCATGTCTTGAACGTTCCTGCAACCTTCAATCTACTCTTGGGGCGGCCGTGGTTGCACCAAGTGAAGGCAGTCTCTTCCACTTTGCATCAGATGGTGAAATACCCCTATGAAAAAAGAGTAGCCATTGTTTTCGGGAATTCATCAATCCATCCACCTCCGGAGGTATCTACACCAGTCCTAGAAATTGAGCACGACATGGAGGACGTGTTTCTGTCAGGTTTTACCTTAGCCGAGGCTCGGGTGGTGCAAAACATCATGGCTGTTAATGAGGAAGTGTATGTTAGTGCTCAATATGTATGCCTCATGAACAAGCTACAACACATCCCTGGGATGGGATTAGGAAAGAACGGCCGGAAGGGCATCGCAGCATTGGCCGAAGTGCCACACAACCCTTATACCTTTGGATTGGGTTATCAGCCCACAAAAGAGGATTGGTTAAGAAAGGGAAAGGAAATGGCTGGAAGAGCCAGAGCGAAGAAGGCAGGGAGGCCTTTTGACTTAATGCATAGGCCCATTCAAGGTACCCTAAACGGACGCTTCGTCCGGGAGGGGAAGGACTTTCCGTTCTGTGGCTTCCCCGAGCCGTGGCTGAACGCGGAGAAGAAGTGCATGCCAGGCTTCAAGATTTTCTTTGACCTACAATTATCCAGGGATGACGTTGCCGAAGAGCAGACAGACCTATCAACTGAGGTTGAGCAGTATAAGGCAGTGGACTCCGAGGGCGCTGAAATTAAAATGGGAGTAGCATTGGCATGTCTACTTTCAGATCCTCCGATCGACCATAAGTGCTTGGGGGATAACTTATCGGTTTCCATGATTGGGAATGAAACGGCTGCGGGCCTACCAGCGACTATTTTGGATGCATCTATCGCACCTTCTCTTACTTGGCAATACGAGGAGGGATTTTTGTCCAGAAGTACCGGGTCAGGTAGTGAGCCGGAATCTAATTCCACCGAATCTTGTGAGTTGGAATCAGGTTCCAGCTCGACTGAGTCTGAGTCTGGTAATCCTGGGGATGATAACCCGGATGCCACAGTCTTGTCCAGGTCGTCTTTTTCTTTCTCATTTGAGTTTGTTGTAACCGAAGAATCGGACGATTTGGATGTGCTTAATGAGAATCAAGTAACTGTAGTTTCTGAGTACTTTTCTGTGCCCTTGATTTGTTGCATTAATTCAGACTTTCAAAATTTTGATGAAAACGACGAGGAAGAAATTCCTCCGGTTTTGCAACGTTTAATTAAACAAGAGCAGGAGAGATTTGTTAAACCCCTAATGGATGAAATCACTACCGTGAATATTGGTACTGAGGAGGACTCGCGGCTAGTCCAGATCGAGTCCACGTTGTCTTCGGAGGAACGCGAGCGCTTAGTCGCTTTATTAAAAGATTTCAAAGATGTTTTTGTGTGGTCCTACGAAGACATGCCTGGGATCGATCCTGAGATTGTATAGCACCGGATCCCTCTTGACCCCGAGGCCCGACCCGTCAAACAGAAACTCAGGAGGATCCGCCCGAATTGGGCTCTCAAGATCAAAGAAGAGGTCACCAAGCAAATCGACGCAGGCTTCCTACTGGTATCCGAATACCCGACTTGGTTGGCCAACATTGTTCCAGTACCGAAAAAGGATGGCCGGATCAGGGTATGCGTGGATTTCAGGGATTTGAATAGAGCTAGTCCGAAGGACAACTTTCTCTTGCCGTATATTGATGAGTTAGTGGACTTCACGGTAGGGCATGCGTTGCTTTCATTTATGGAAGCTTCTCAGGGTACAATCAGATAGTGATGGCGCCAGAAGACCGGGAAAAGACTGCATTCACCACCCCGTGGGGGACATACTGCTATAGAGTTATGCCGTTTGGGCTGAAAAATGCTGGAGCTACTTATCAACGGGTCGCGACCACGATATTGCACGACATGATCCACAAAGAGGTTGAGGTGTATGTGGACGACATGATTGTCAAGTCCAAAGAAAGAGAGGGCCACTACACACCGCAAAAGTTTTTTTTCAAAGGATCGAGAATTCTTGCCATTTGAATCCTCAAAAATTTACGTTCGGTGTTACAGCGGGAAAGATGCTGGGGTTTTTGATTACATAAAGAGGTATCGAAGTCGACCCTTTCAAAATCAAGGCCTTCCTAGAAATGCCCCCACCAAGGACTGAAAAGGAGGTACGAGGCTTTCTGGGTAAAGTGCAATTCATAAGGCGGTTTATCTCAAAATTAACCTTGACTTGTGAACCACTTTTTGGTCTTCTGAAGAAAGAAAAGAAATTCCAATGGGACGGCCGATGCCAAGCTGCTTTTGAACAGATCAAGCAATACTTACAGAACCCGCCTGTGTTGTCGCCACCAGAGCCAGGGAAACCGTTGATATTGTACCTTTCAGTGACTGAGACTACAATGGGCTATATGCTTGCGCAGGAATCAGAGGACAAAGTAGAGAGAGCCATCTACTATCTGAGCAAGAAGATGCTAGAGTATGAGACTCACTACACACCATTGGAGAAGGCTTGCTTAGCTTTGGTATGGGCTACTAGGAAGCTACGGCACTACCTGTTAGCTCACTCCGTAATGTTGGTTTCACGACTCGATCCCATCAAATATCTTTTCGAGAAACCAGCACTTACGAGTAGGCTAGCTCGTTGGTTGCTGTTGCTCTCCGAATTTGATCTAAAATATGTAATACGAAAGTCAGTCAAGGAAAGAGCAGTAGCGGAATTCTTAGCTGACCATCCGGTGGAAGGGGGTGAAACAGTTGAGTACTTATTCCCAGATGAAGCCATTTTGCACATCGACGATGAAACTTGGACGATGTACTTTGACAGAGCGTCAAATCAATACGGGTATGGGATACGGGTGTTGCTGATAGCACCTGACAATTCCCGTATCCCTCTAGCCTTCAAACTCTGATTCAAAGTCTCGAACAACGAAGCAGAATATGAAGCATGCATTGCCGGTCTAGAAGAAGCCCTGGAACTAGGGGCAAGACGGTTGGACGTCATCGGGGACTCGAACCTTGTTGTGTCTCAAGCAAAAGAAGACTGGAAAGTCAAAGAAGAAAAGATGATGATGTATCACCAGACCTTGGATTTGTTAATTTCTCGGTTTGAGAAGCTAAACTTTGCTCATCTACTAAGAGAGAACAACAGGTTCACAGATTCTCTAGCAACTCTATCTTCCATGATAGACATCCCGTTCGGAGTCCGGATGCGTCCAGTCATCATTGACCAGAAATTCGCGCTAGCCAACGAGTCGATTGCTGCTATAGATGAGGTTTAGGACGAAAACCCCTGGTATTATGACATTTGGAATTTCTTGGAAAAGGAAGCATACCCGCCGGGGGTAAATGCCAAGGATAAAAGGGCAATCCGAAGAATGGCCGTTCAGTTCATCATCTGTGGGGGTAAGCTGTATAAGAGAGGTCATCTGGGAATGCATAAGCTGTGTGTCAATGCCGAAGAATCAAAGCGTCTGATGGAAGCCATCCACGAAGGGGAATGTGGTGCACAGATGAACGGAGTAATGCTAGCACGGAAGATCCTCAGGCAGGGTTACAATTGGACCACCATGGAGGAGGATTGTATCAGTTTTGTCCGGCGATGCCACAAGTGTCAAATTCATGCAAATCGCATGAACATTCCGCCGTCAAAGCTATACAATATGACTTTGCCATGGCCATTTTCAGTCTGGGGAATTGATGTGATCGGGGCTGTCACTCCAAAAAGGTCGAATGGGCATGAGTTTATCCTGGTCACGATAGATTATTTTACAAAGTGGGTCGAGGCCAAATCTTATGCAGTGTTGAAAGCTTCACATGTAGCGAAGTTTATTAGAAACAACATCATCTGTCGCTACGGAGTCCCAAACGAGATAATTTCAGATAACGGTTCCCACTTTAAGAAAGAAGTGATTGACTTGTTGGAAAAATACAACGTGGCTTTTCATAAGTCATCTACCTATCGGCCGCAAACCAACGGAGCGGTTGAGGCCGCCAACAAGAATATCAAACACATATTGTAGAAGATGGTGAAAACCTACCAGGACTGGCCAGATAAGCTGCCATTTGCTCTATGGGGCTGCCGGACTTCAATCAGAACTTCTACTGGGGCGACTCCGTATTCATTGGTTTATGGGATAGAGGCCGTTCTACCTATCGAGATTGAAGTTCCATCATTGCGAGTATTGGCTAAGTGTCAAATAGCCGAAGTAGATTGGCAGCAGAGCAAGTTTAAGGAACTCATGCTCTTTGATGAGAGAAACTGAAAGCACTGTACCATGTTCAAGATTATCAGCGCAGAATTGCCCGGGCTTTCAACAAGAAAGTTAAGTCCAGGAATCTAAAGGAAGGAGATTTGGTGCTCAAGGACAATCGAGCTTCCATCCACGACCCAAGGGGCAAGTTCAAACCCAATTGGACTGGTCCCTACATCATTAAGTCTATTTGGTCAGGTGGTGCTGTGGTTCTGATAGATCTAGATGGCTTAGAGTTCTCACAACCGATCAATATGGACAAGTTGAAGAAATATTACCCTTGAGAGGCTTGCTAGGTTGAAAACCCGAAAGGGCTACCTAGGCAAAACTCAGAGCACAAAAATTTTGAAATTATAAAAACTGAGCTCGCAAGGTTGAAAACCCGCAAATGGCGGCCTTGGCAAAAGTTAGAGCGTAAAAGGAGAGTGAAAATACCCGAGTGAACCCGAGCCTGAACTACGTAAGGCTTGATTCCCATCTTTGGGATACGTAGGCAACTTCATCCTGAAGTTCAGCCATAAACTTTTCCCCGATCAACTTTGTCTATTTGATCATCTTAGTCATCTTTGTCTATCAGCATTCATCGTGATCTCCGGCAAAGGTTATTCGGACTAGGGGCAACTTTCCATTGTCATGCAAAGGTTGCAAAGATTTTTCGGACTAGGGGCAACTTTCCATTGCGTGCAAAGGTCTTGATACTATTCAGACTAGGGCAACTTTCCGGTTGCTAGGATTCGGTTGTGCTTCTCAAAGGATGGATCTCGACGTGTCCAGTTCTGATCCATATCGAAAATGGTTTTGAAAAGTTTTAATAAAAGTTGACTTTGTTCAAATTAATCTTTTTACAACTAAGACTATTTTTGGACCAAAGCGAAAATTTTCAAGACTACAGCCTTCAATTTCATTGATTTCAATACAGAGTTCTCCTGCTCTTGCATACAAATTGGAGTTGCTTTTTTATTACATTCATAAAGAAAAACTTGAAAGTACTAGTAAAGAAATAAATCCGGGGCATAGATAAGTCAGGTGTCCCCGCGCCCCCTCCCAGAGCTGGTCGAAGCCTCTGATGCCAAGCTGGGTCCAATATGTGCCTCTTCATTGAGCCAATCCAAGCATTCGTCAGATAAAGTGCAACTAAAAGTGGGAGCGGGGGCCAGGAGCTCTCTAGTCCTCCATGCTGTGGCATATCGGGCAAGCTATGCGCCTTGAACTAGGAATGTGGCAGGATACTCTATCCCTTCTGGCGGGCAAGTCTGATCATGACCAAACTGGCGTTGGAACCGGAACGGAAAGTAAAACACACAGTGGGTCAGACCAATCAACTGGATCCCGGTCTGCCGGGACATGCTATAGCTCATTGCTGGGAGGTTGAGTCAAGGACAGCACCAAGCAATGCGATCTGCGGACAGATTGCACATCCAGTCAAACCACCACTCCTCATCAGGGGCATCGACTAGGCGTTGTCGAAAGAAGTAGCCGCGAGCTGAGTAGGCTGGGCAAGAGTCCACAACCTGCAGTTTATCCATCAACCATACCTGGGGAGGGATGAAAAATAAGAGAATAAAGAATGGAGAGATGTACGTGAGAGAAAGGGTTTTGTGAGAAAAAAAAAAAAAAACCGAGCCCAAGGGCCGAGTGACGTGAGCAATATATACGTGAGATTAGGTGGGAAACATTACCTGTAGCAGTAGTGGGCTCCCTGCGAATCTAGTCGTCTCCCGACAATAGAAAGCATCCAAGCCCATCAGTGTCTCGGCCAAGGTCATGGCAATACAGCTCTTTCCTTCCTTCAAGCCGTGAGCAACTTCAATCAAACGGATGCTAGATCCACTGAAGCTTGAGGCGAGCAAAAAGTAAGATAGCATACACAAGTGAAGGGCGTGTTGCCGAAAACCTTGCCAATGATGGTTGCCGCGGTCACCGGCATCAGAAAAGCGATGAATCAAGCCGAGGATGTCCAGTTCCCCGTTGCAAATCAGAGACCGAGCGTCATGCATGGTGAGCTCGCACATCCGCCGTAAAGCTTGGGTGTGGCCGAAGCGAAACTAAGGCAAAATTTCTTCATGACGTTCAGATTCCATCAAAACTTGGAAATCTTCGAAAGTTGGACATACCTCTTGCCCGCCGAAGCTAAAGACATGTGTTACCGGGTTCCAAAACCTCGCCGCGGCATGAAAGAAGGGAAGGTGCAGCGAAGTGTGGCTCAGTGTGAATAGTGCATTGAAGCCGAAACCCCGGAAGTTCAACTTTTCCGAGCCATCTAGAGAAACAATCGAAGCTGTGAGATTTTCGACGAGAAACGCCTTCATTTTTGTGCAAAACTGAGATGAAATGAATCAACCACGAGGCTAGAGCTTTTAAAGAGGATAAGACACTGTTCAGGGGACACGTGTCAAAAATTTGGTGGTTGCTGGGCTAGGTGGCCGGCCGGCCACCTTTTCTGGTAGGCCGTCCACCCTCTCCTCTCCAATGCAAAAAGCTGGCCGGCCAGTTCCCAAAGGTGGCTGACCATGCTCCCAAGTGTGTCTATGGTCCTGTTTTACCCTCTAGAAGGAAGTTCCTAGCATTTCCATGCATCAGGAGTGTCAAAGGCCTCCATTTCCCTCAGTTTCGGATGCGTTCCGTCATCCAGATCGTCCGAAATGCACCTTATTTATAGAGTTGTTAAGACTTGCTTATCGAGTTGTTGCTTTGCTTATCGAGTTGTTGTTTTGCTTATCAAGTTGTTACGTTGTTTGTCGAGCTGTTTTGATTATCAAGTCTTGTTTGTCGTAGCTGTCGAGCTTTGTGTTTTAAGTCGTTACTCTTTATTTAAAACAACTTAGTTGTGTTTTGCTTATCGAGTTGTAAACTTGCTAAGATTCTGTTATTTTCTTGGTGAGTTAAGTTGTTTAGTTTGTTGTGTCGGTTCAGTACTTGCCTGGGCAAATACACCATGCACATTTCCATTCAATCTCATTTTCGTACAAAATGATGCGATGCGATGCTAAGAACATAAAATACAACACTTTTTCAAAAAGCTGTTTCATTCCATCATGCTTCCTTTGTTACAACATTTTACAACAAGGGTACAAGTTTTACAAAAATAAAACTGCCTAACAATATACAATGTGCTACAACTACTAGTAAAAAGGTAAATAAAGCAAGGAACAACTGTGTCAATGCTCTCAAGAGCAGGAATGAGAGGCCCTCTTCGTCCTCTTCTGCGGAACAGACTCTGCGCCATCATCATCATCATCATCGTCTGAGTCGGAGCCACCATCCTCGGAACCCTCCTCAGCCTCATCTTCACTACTGGAACCAGGATCGGAGCCACCCTCTCTGCCAGCGGATGTCTCTAACTGGGGATCTGCAGCCTCCTCCTCCTCCTCGTTGGGCTCCTCCTCTATGATGTGTGCCCTACGTCCACCTCGTCCGCGAGACGACTCCCTTCTCCCAGCTCCTCGGGAAGGCCTAGATGGCCCGGCCTGTGACTGAGCATACACCGGAGGCATCTGAAAATGAAGAATGCAGTTTGAATACATTAGCCAAAACATGTATATCAGATACAAATGCAAGCAAACTACACAGAGTGGGTGCATGCAAATATAGTGCGTAAGTGTGGTGTGTGTCAGATGTGCTCTACACAGGCAGCCTATCCATGCAGTAAAATGTTCAAGATCAGCATTTCATCGGAAGTATGATAAATGCCAGAAAACTAAAGGGTACCTGGAAACCCATGATGGACAACTGCGCCTCTCTCCGCAGGACCATGCCCTCAAGTGAGGCTACCATCCCGAGCACCTCATCCATGTACTCCCTGGGTGGCTGCAGATACAAGCTCAAGTCATCAATGAATAAACAAATACCAAGATATCTGTGTGATAAATGGAAAACAGCGGAACATACTGGTGGTGAGTCCGGGTCACTGACATATCGGTGGCCAGGCATCAGAGGCTTTATCAGAATCGGAATCGGGGAAGTGGTCCCATATTGCCATCCCATCAACTCAGTCGGCATATCTGGCCATCTAGGATGATGATGAGTCAGAGGAATCGGGGGAACCAGTCCACCCCCACCTCTAGATGTGCCAGCCCTACTGGTGGAAGGAACATCTGCAGCCCGAGCCCTGCTCGATGGAGACATACCAGCAGACCTCCTCGTCGGGATACGGACTCCCGTCAGCGGAGGCATCAAGTAGGTGTGGCGGTAGGTCGCATACTCCCCCTGCTCCAGATGTAGGAAAGCTTCGGTACCTTGCATAGCATCAACGACCTCCTAGGGAGAGAGCCTATCAGCGGTCCGCATATCATCTGGAGGCGCTGAAGGAATGTCCTGCTCAGGGTAGCCCCATACCTGACGCAAGAAGCGATCTCCCAAAAACCAGGCCCTCCCAACTAGCCCCTCGAACAAGATCCTATACCGAGAGGCCCCACACACTCTGGCAAAATGAAATCGGAGGTCTCTGCCTAAAAGCGCCTAGGGCTGCCACGTGATCTGCGAATAACCAATGCATAAGCTGATTAGAAATTGTGAAGGTGCAAGATAAATTAAAGCCATGAAAACATGGAAGACTGAGAGTTCTGAAATACCTCCGATGACCGCACTGTATTGATGTACTATCGCAGGTAGAGGAAAAACTCCCGAGGTCTCGACCGGTACTGGCCCTCAAATACAAGTGAATACGGGGTCGTGAGGGGCGCCTCCACCTCAAGCTTTGGGGCTAGTATCGGGAAGTATGCGTAGATCCATAACTATGAGAAACAGAGCAATAAGCGTCAGAATACAGAATGCTGAATGCAGAATGTAAGTACCAAGCGCTGAAAGCAAAGTACAAGGTACAGAATGTAAAGCGCGCCGTGTGTGCAATATACAAATAATGAGAAGCAGAAATGTAAATCAAGAGGGCAGAAAGTACCTCCCAGGCCCTCCAATAGCCGCCAACCATGTTCCCCTGTCCGCGGGAGGTTGCGCTCATATAGCAAGAGAGGGTAGCCAAGCTGGCGCCGCCCCAATCATACCGGCTAACCTGTGAAAGGTCCACTAGAGCGCCACAGATAAAGTCGACAAGTGTTCCTCTATCGGCAAAAAAGAGTGGTGCCAAGAGGAACATCGAGAATCCACGGTGTATCAGGCCACCTCCTCAGAGTCTCTGCCCATCTCCGCCTCCTAAAATGGGAAGAGAACTGTATCGACTCGCTCAAGATTCGCTAACCGGTGGGCGAGCCCCCAATAAATATATCCAGGCAGCCTCCCACTGGCCCATATCCTCGCCATATGGAATGGCCCAGCCTCCTATATCAAGACCCGTCAGTACGGTGAAGTCAAATGGGGTCATGGTCATATCCCCGGTGGCAGAAAAATGGAAGGAGTTTGTGGTGTCCCACCATCTCTCTACCAAAGCACCCATCGCTGTCCCATCGGGCAGACAAATGAGATCCCGGTGCAAAAGGGCCCAAACCCTGCCACATCCACCAAATCTCGGACAGCCTCCAGGAGCTCCACATACCACTCTCTCGCCGAGATAGAGCCATATCCTCACGCTACAAGAGGTCACCTGCATCCGGGATGAACACATGTATTCAGTTTCAGAATGAGATGAATAAGCTGCGTGCAAATGAAATGAATAAGCTGTGTGCAAACGAAATGTAGGAGCCGTGTGCAAAATCAAACCAGATACAGTATTTAAGCTGTGTGTTCAAAAATTCAGAGTTTGGACTGCGTGTTCTACTCTCAATCAGTGGGCTATGTGTTCACCTCGAAGTGTGTGTCGTGTATTTGAGCTGTGTGTTCAGAATTCAAAATCAGTGGGCTGCGTGTTCTACTCTCAATCAGTGGGCTGTGTGTTCACCTCGAAGTGTGTGATGTGTGTTCATCATCAAGTATTTGAGTTATGTGTTCAGAATTCAAAATCAGTGGGCTGCGTGTTCTACTCTCAATCAGTGGGCTGTGTGTTCACCTCGAAGTGTGTGTCGTGTGTTCATCATCAAGTATTTGAGCTGTGTTCAATTCAAAATCTGGGTCATGCGTGTTCTACTCTCAATCAAGGTCAGGTGTTCACCTCGAAGTGTGTGCCGTGTGTTCATCATCAAGTATTTGAGTTATGTATTCAGAATTCAAAATCAGTGGGCTGCGTGTTCTACTCTCAATCAGTGGGCTGTGTGTTCAGAAATTCAAAGTTTGGGCTGTGTGTTCTACTCTCAATCAGTGGGCTGTGTGTTCACCTCGAAGTGTGTGCCGTGTGTTCATCATCAAGTATTTGAGCTGTGTGTTCAGATTTCAAAATCAGTGTGCTGTGTGTTCACAATCAATCTATGGGCTGCGTGTTCAGAAAGTCAGAGTGTTTGAACTGTGTGTCCAAGATGCAAACAGAATACGGTGCTATGAACTAAACATTCAAAACAAGATGTGTGCTTGAGTGGGCAGATAAACATAATGAAGGCACGAAATATAAGGAAAATGCAGAATACATTGCAGAAAATGTAAAAGTGAAGTAAATACCTCTCGTGCCTCATGAGAGAGGGGGGACTTCGACTCTCGCAAAAGCAGATCCCTAGGCGCTTGGTCATCAAAATCAATAAAATGATAGAAAACTGCCTGCGGGAGGATGTGCTCTTGAGGATGATACCTCTCAGGATCAAATGGCCGAACTCTCGGGGGCAAGGACATGATGTCCGGCTCACCCCCAGCACCCGGAGGACCTCCACCATGAGGGAAATGACCAGCCATCTCGAAGAATCTGCAAAAAGAAGCAAAAATGAGCCAAAATTAGAAAAAGTCAACTCTCGAGAAATGAAAAAGTCAACAAAAGTCAACCCTCGAGAAAATCTTCCAAATGCTGAGACAAACTTACCTCAAGTGGTGAAAATGAGGAAAGAAGCTCCGAAATCAAAATTTAATCGGTTCAAAGTGACGAAAACTGAAAGATTTTACGAAAACAACTTGCATGGGGCGTTGGAAAACGCGTATGGAACGCAGATCTGAGAGGGAAAATGCTCTAGGAAGGTAGAGAGGCTGATTTCAGAGCTGAATTTATGAGGAAAAGGTGTTTGGCCGAGTGTTTTTAAAGAAATGAGGGTGAAAAGTCAAAAATGCCCCGGATCTGGGCAAGGTGGCCGGCCGACCGGCCACCTTTTATGGCAGGCCGGCCATCTCCTTGCTTCACCCCTGGCCGGCAGCCTCCTCTTTGGACCGTACATGGCCGGTGGTGTTCCCAAGGTGGTCCTCAAGCTCCCTACAAATTTTGGTGATGATTGGAGTCCCCGGCACCCGAGAAAGTACAAAGGAAAGTGCATTTTTCGTCGCGAAATCCCTCCGCGGGAACTTCAACTCCAACTTTCGGTGCGTGTCCCAGTGTTACTCATCGAAAGCAAGGTGTATCCTTTTTGAATATGTTGTGACCTCTCCGGGAGGTAAACCGGAGGTCGCGATTGAACCACCTTCGTCGAAACTAGCACTGCTTTGCTCGTTGTTTCGTTTCAAAATGTGCATTCTAGTTTACACTTATCATGCATTGTTATGCATGTCACTTGCATTCTTATGCGTATAACTTGCATTGTTGTGCACGTTTCCTTGATATTGTCATGCCTCCATGCTTAAACTTGCGTTGTCACGCACGTTGCTTCTTGCATTACGATACACCCACCCATCAACACCGCATTTGTCTGCACTCAATATCGCACTGAACATATGTTGCTAACTATGTTGTGCTTGTTAAGTTTCTTCCTTTTTCAGGCACGATATTGTATGTATGGCTCATTCGAGGCTGGTGCAACCAAACGAACTGCACAGGTATTGTATCTTCTCCGTGTGGGATGTGACGAGAATTGAACGATTCTCCACATTCTTCAACTGCATGAGATGTGGTTGTTGCTTTGCATTCTTGCCTAAAACTGTTACATCTATTTGTAAATACTTGCTTCATTACAGCTTGCTACATTTGCATGATCATTGAGTTACATCTGGCTTTGTGCATATCGCTTTGCCTTTTGCCCCTTGCCTGCGGGCATGCCCGCGGGCACATCTTTTGTTTATCTCGCCTGTTTGTCTGAGTCTTCGGCCTTGTCAAAAATAGGTCGTCTCTGGGCTTTGACATTCACTCCCGTCACTTATGACTTTCGAGT
Source organism: Camellia lanceoleosa (assembly GCA_025200525.1). Lineage (NCBI taxonomy): Eukaryota > Viridiplantae > Streptophyta > Magnoliopsida > Ericales > Theaceae > Camellia > Camellia lanceoleosa. Next base: position 188,180,442 of record CM045761.1, on the reverse strand, counting down.
TCTGTCCAAGAGGGGCAACTGTAGACACCCCATTTTTGACCGATCTTAAGACTCAGACGTCACCGATTGAGCACTTGGTGATGTTGCATATTGTGCTCATTCTGAAGTTGCGACGTCACGGCTGCGAGCCTTGCCTCCGGACTTCCGGACCCTTTTGTGCCTCGCCTCAGTTCGCGAACCAAGCTCTGTTTTGTTTGTTCTCTCTTCCCAAAGGGAGGGAGGGGTCTCGTAGATCATCTCTCAGGGCCGAGGCTACGCCATGATCAGAGGCCATTTTTCCCGCTTGGAGCCCGGCTCGGTTTTGAGCCGTCGGTCAGGAGCCTCGGCCTTCGACCGCTTAACCACCTCCGTCTGCTCCGATTTTTGGCATACACCTTATTTCCTCCCTTTTGAGGGACACTGTGGCCCAAGAGACCAACTTCGTGGTCGAATGCCACCCCCGGTGCTTAACAGCTTGTTTTCGGGGCCCCGGGACCTTCGTTCTACATCGATTTGGGTTCATTTTTGGCGGAGACCTTATTTTCGTTGTTAGGAAGGTCGTAAAAAGGTGGGAGGCCAGCAATTGTTCTGAAGACCAGCTTTATTCCTTCATCACTCTTTATCGACCGTTTCCTTCACTAGAAAGCTGACTTTTTCCATCCCTGGGCCACTTTTTCTGACTTTTCACCACACCATTGTGTTGTACACACCTGGGAGGCCACCAATATGGCTTGGCCGGCCATTAACTCTTCCTGACCCTTTTGAACCCCTCTAAAAAGTTGGTTTTTCTCTCTCTTGGGTCACATTTCCTAGTTTTTCTCCACATATCTATGTTGTGCACACATGGGAGGCCATCTTTTTGGGGTGGCCGGCCAACAAATCCTCTTGACCCTTTGACCTGGCCGTGGCTAGAGAGGTGGCCGGCCACCACCCGAACCCTCCGAACTGGGTGCCGTAATCCTCTCTCGGCTTCTACAGATGTACCTCTGTTTTCAGACTGCTCGGGTGCGTTCCTTTGGGAGGGAAATTTGAATTTGATTTTCCCCCCCTTTCCTCCACTCGTCTCCCTATATAACCAGCACCCCCACACCCATTTTGAGGGGTTACAAAAATTGTGTAGAGCCTTTACATACAAACCTCCATCCCTCTCTCCTTCAACCCTCCAAACCCTAAGTTTCTTGCCCTATTTACCCTACAACTCATAGCACCACATCTCCACACTCCATTCCAGCCCATTGAAGAAAATTTCCAGAGGTCGAGAGCTCACAAATTTGGTCCAAAAGTTGCTGAAGTTTGGTTCTACAAGGGTGAGTCTCTTTTTTCTTTTTTCTAGTCCTTTCTTCCTTCATTTATAAGCCTTACTTGCAAGAATTTTTGGGATCCAACCTGAACTAGAAATAGTCTTATTTTAAGCTTATATTCATGTTTGATCAAGGGTCTTTCTCTATTTGAAGCCACCTGCTACCCCTTTCCCTTTATCTCTCTTTTATGGCTATTTCTTGCATGATATATTATCCGTGTTTTTGAGCATTTCTAGGCTTCGAGCCGAACTGTAAAATGTCTGTTTTTGAGCCCATATTCAACTTTGTTTAAGGGTTCTCCTCTGTTTGAGGCCATATACTACCACTTGTCTACTATCTCTCTTTGTAGGCCCATTTTTGCATGATAGTTTAGCCCTACTTGTGCTTATTTTTGAGACTTGTCATAAACTATAAAGTGCTTTATTTTGAGTCCCTCTTCAACTTTTTTGAAGGGATCTTTGCTATTTGGGGCCAGCCACTGTCCCTTGTCTCTAATCTCTCTTTTAGGGCCATTTTTGCATGATAGATTAGCCCTACTTATGTTCATTTTTGAGAGTTGTCATAAACTGAAAAATATCTTGTTTTAATCTCATCTTCAAGTTTTTTTAAGGTCCCATTTTTTTTTGAGGTCATATGCCTCCTTGTATGCTTGATTGTCTCTTGTTTTGAGCCCTACACTTAAGCTCTTGTTGCATGCTTTGTTTGGCCATCTAGCCACTGAAATCCAATGGATTTTTAGTGGCTAACACACTATTTTGAGCCTCCAAATCAGAGGGGGATGCCCCTTCTCACCTTGACTTGTTTGATGGTCATTTTGGCCTTCCAAAGGGACCCCTCTTTGCATGCTTCTTAGCCACTTTTCAGGCCCAATTTGGTGAGTTTTGGAGCTATCATATTTGATTTTCAAAGTTTTTTGTGCCATGCTAAGTGTCCATATTGTATGTGCCTAATAATCCCTTGCATAGCCCTCTAACGGAGCCCCTCATTTGTGCATGTGTTGGCTACCTTTCCATGTTTATTTGGGCATATTTTGGCATGTTTTGTTCACTGATTTTTTCTGGTTTGATGGGTTCTCACTTGCTTCATGTACTTTCCATGTAACCCATGTTTGCTAGTCAAACTTGCATGCTATGTTAGGCCATCTTGCTAGTATCTTTTGGCCATGCTTTGAACTAGAAATATCCATGTTTTGAGACTTCCTTGGTTTTGTCTTTATGCTTCATGATCAAATAATGCATGTTTTGTATAGCTATAGGCCAATGCATGTGCCTAGTTTTGTGTTTCGGGACTATTCCATGCATCGGGTGCCATGTTTCCATGTTTCGGGGTCATTTTATATCACATTTCAGTGTTATAACTTGCATGTTTGTATGCCATATTTTGTGCCTTGCTATGCCTTGTTAGAGTGGCATTCGTGCCTTAGGATTAGTCCTTGGTATTCGTGCATGTGTGCACGCATCTCGAGCGTCTCATTTTCATCTTATGGCCACTGATGTGAGTGTAGCTGAGGTCCACTCATATTGGTGTAAGTCCATCATGCATTGCATATGCCATTTCAATTCATAGCATTGTGTATCCTAGGTTACATGTTAGAGCATCGTGTATGCCATGTTACATTATGCATCGTGTATGCCATCTCATAGCATTGTGTATGCTAGGTTGTATATTAGTTGCGTTCATGCATGTCATGCATATTGCATTGTGTTCGGGGTAGGAGTTAGCCCGAGCATGGGAAACGAGGGACGTTTCATACTCCGAGTGACGGGACGTGTCTCAATTCCCAGTCGCCGACACTCCGGATTATCCATGATGGAGTTTAGGCCTTGTTGTGTTTATGTGTGCATTCATTCCATATTGAGTCGTGCAATTCGACTCCTCGGCCATCATGCATCGAGATACGTGATTGGTGACACGAGGATCGATGACTATACTCCCTGAAGAGTAGTCAAGCATACATATGTGAAAATACATTGCCATGCCCCTTTCCTGCTCTCTGTTGCAGCAAATAAAAAACCGGCAATCTTTTGGGGCTTCGCGCAACATTCCGGGCTTAATTGTAAACAGAGGCTAATCGAGGCATCGCGATGAATTTTCGCGCCAACCAACCTGAACATGCATCATTCATCATCCGGAGCAGAGTTGAGGCAGTCCCTAGCCTGCATGCTAATTTACTGCTTTCCTAGATTAATTTGTTAATTAATTAGGATTTTGTATTTATTCGGACTGTATTATTCATTTGGGACTGTATTATTTATTTGGACCCTCCGAGCGAGGGCACAATTGTAATAAGTGTGGGTGCGTGTGATGTATGTCTTCCAACCCCACGTCTTTCTCTCCATTTTATTTACCAGCTTATGATGGTTAGATTAGGGCATGTTTCATTTAGCATACAGTATGATAGCATGTTTGCATTCATTCATCTGTTTTGCATGCACCGGGCTCGGCGCATCATAACTCATTACATTGTATTTCAATTCTAAATTGAATACTTGTTAGTTGTAGCATTCCATATGCCATGTTTAGAATAGCCAAGCCTGCTATAGTTGCATTTCTGCATGTGTTGCATTAGGCATTTCTGTATAGTTAGGATCATGCATGGATTTCTAATTAGCTTCTGTTTTGGCTTGGAGTACTCGGTAAGTTTTATGCTTTAACATCCTTGCATGTGTGTGAGTGACTGCCATAATAGCATGCTTACCATGAAGCTATTTGCTTATGTGATATAACTGCCTGAATGCCTGTGGGTGAAGGTTGGGTTATTTGGATTGGGACAATGCATTGACTGTGAGTTTTAAGCCGACTAGATAGTGGCAAAACCATCTTTTCTAAGCCCACCTGGGGGTGGCGAAATCTACATTTTAAACCTACTTGCGAGTCGCAAACCATCTTTCAAAAAACAAACATATGTTTTGTTCCAATTCAAGCGATCCAGTCTATATTTGTATGCTGTGCACATCGCATAGTAAATCTAGGCTAATAACCGAAATAAGAACGCATAATGTTTTTAAAACTAAATATCATGGTTAGTAGAGACCGATCTTTGATCGGGCGAGCGGGGGTGCTCACGAAGTGACCTTCCCCAATCGTACCCAAGTTCCCGAGCCGAGGCCACTTTGGTGATGACGGACATGTGGCCTTAGGCAACGAGTCAGGGTTTCCTAAATTTCCCAAAATAAAATATTTAGGTGGCGACTCTGTATCTGGCAAAACAGTCCATGTTTGGCACTTCTTTCAAAAATCTATTTTCTCAAAACGATTTGCCAGATTTGGACTCTTTGGTTCAGATTAAGAACCGTGACAATTAGAGTCCTGAACTGTAGTGAGCCCAAAATGAACGGAATGGGGGACTCATCCCTCCCGAGGCGTTCGGGGACGTCTACAACTGCGCAAGCGAAAAACAATATACTTAAACAGAAATTTTATTTCATACTACTATTTTTATAGAAAAAAAAATACATTTCTAGGGCTTTTATTATTTTATTATTCAGTGACCAGCCTCGAATAGAAACAAAAGGGAGAAAAAATATTAAAAAAAGAAAGATAAAATAATGGTTCAATATCGGTCCATGAGCAGGTTCCATTTTGTGAAGTTATGGGTTTCCCTTACAACTCGTCACCTGAAAGGGTAACAGCTATAAGCACACAGCTGAGTGAGAAATATTATGCCAAGAGAGTAGGGAATACAAAATAACCATGGATAATTAGTTAGGCTAAAATATTTGCATAATTTAATTTCAAATGACAATTTATTTAATGTGGCAGAATACATAAATCATGTAATTAAATAATCATAACCACGGTATAAAACAGAACAGAACAGAGGTCACATAGGTCAATGAATCCATGATAAACAGAGGACCACAATGTGGTCAAACAGAAGCTCATGGCTATTTAAGTCCCTCAAGGCGTGGGACTCCCGTGGTGGTACTTACAAAACATAATTATTTATAAGGTTATAGTCAAATATATACTAAAATTTAAACAACCATATCCATAAGTTTCTTTTTAAGTAAATAGAGTTTAGAAACGTAACTAAAATATTTATAAACATAACTTTTATTTATATAACTTAATAAATATAACTTGTTTGAAATAAGCTATGGTAATTCAAAACATTTGTAAAACATATAATGGTAAATTAAGGTATAACATATCTCACCTTAAGTATAACCCTTAGCCTTTACTTTACTAGCAGAACTTCATTTCCTTACTTATATATTTCTCTCGTTTCTCACTCTTCCCTCTTTTTTGTTTTTCATTTGTTTTCTTCTTTTTGTTTTCTCTGAATCACAACCCATTAGTTCCTTTATATATTGTTTGCTAAGTCCAGAGATGAAGGACAAGTAGCCTCTCTCTTATAGAGGCATCATGAGGCTAGAAGATATGAGCTATTAATTGAAGATCCATTATAAGATTTAAATCTTTATGGATAAGGATTATCTTCCTAATATACATGCTTGGGCCCTTTTGTTCTCTTTTCCTGCTTGGGCCGAATTCCATAAACATTGCTGGGCCAAACCTTTTCTTTTTTTTTTCTTTTATTCATTTATTTATTTGTTTAGGTGTTAAGTGTTTCAGTGTTCCTAATACAAATTAGATTACATCTTATCATGTAGCATCATAAAATTAATTATTTTATTTTATTTTATTTTTACTTTACAGATTTACTATTGTTATTCCATATTATTATTATTTATTTACTATCTTTAATTTTAATTTGACCTAACTAGTATTAGAATTTCATATTTCTGTCAATTTGGCCCTAAATAAAAAAAAAAATCCTAATTAATCCCATATAACCCAGTGTTAAATCATATTTTGTATTTATTATTAATTATTTAATAATATGTTATCACATACACCCATAAGTATAAACTATAAATATTTATGTGGTATTTAATTAAACGTTCAGTGTGTCACATTTCTCCCCTCCTAAATAGGAGTTTGTCCCCAAACTTGACGTACCTTAACTTTCGAAGAGGTGTGGGTATTTGACTCGCATTTGGCTTTCTGTTTCCCACGTAGCTTCTTCGGTGTGATGATTTCGCCATAAGACCTTTACCAGCGATATGGTCTTGTTTCGGAGAACTTGATTACGACGATTGAGAATCTGCACTGGTTGTTCTTCGTAAGAGAGATCTTCTCGCACTTCCAAGTCCTCATAGTCGATGACATGCTCTGGATCTCGGAAATACCGTCGGAGCATTGATACGTGAAACACATTGTGGATTTTAGATAACTCAGGAGGTAGTGCAAGGCGATAGGCTACAGGACCAATTCTTTCCAGTATCTCAAATGGCCCGATGTAACGTGGATTTAGCTTTCCACGCTATCTGAATTGGATCACTCCTTTTGTTGGTGAGATTTTGAGAAACACATGATCTCCTACTTGAAATTCCAAGTCTCGTCTCCGAGTATCCGCATAACTTTTCTGGCGGCTCTGAGCAGTGCAAATCCGCTGTTGGATGAGTTGGATTTTCTCACTTGTGATTTGCACGATTTCGGGGCCTAACAATTTCCTGTCCCCAACTTCCGTCCAGCATAGGGGTGATCGACATCTTCTTCCATACAGAGCTTCGTATGGTGCCATTCCAATGCTTGCCTGATAGCTGTTGTTATAGGCGAATTCCACTAAAGGTAGGTGCTCATCCCAGTTACCTTTGAGGTCCAACACGCATACACGTAACATGTCTTCCAACATCTGGATTGTTCTTTCGGATTGCCCATTAGTTTGTGGATGATAGGCCATGTTGAACTTCAGTGTAGTTCCCAACGCTTCTTGCAATTTATTCCAGAAGTGAGACACGAAACGAGGGTCTCGGTCAGACACGATTGAAACTGGAATACCATGCAACCGAATAATCTCTTCGATATATAAAGTGGCAAACTTAGTCAGAGGGTACATGATTTTGATTGGTAGAAAGTGTGCTGACTTTGTCAATCAGTCTACTATAACCCATATTGCATCATTCTTTGAAAAAGACTGTGGTAGCCCAACCACGAAGTCCATAGTAATGTGTTCCCAATTCCATTCAGGAATAGGGAGTGGTTGCAGTAGCCCTGCCGGTCTCTGATGTTCTGCTTTAACCTACTGACAATGCAGACATTTAGAAACATGATTTGCTATATCTCTTTTCATCCCGGTCCACCAGTAATGTTCCTTCAGATCATGATACATCTTTGTGTTGCCAGGGTGGACTGCAAATCTTACGTTATGAGCTTCCTCCAATATCTTTTTCTTGAGTTCCGGGATATCGGGTATGCAAATTCGATTCCGAAATTTCAGTATCCTATTGCTTATAATGAAATCAGGATCAGGCGTGCTTTCTTGTTCCTCATACCTTTTCTTCAAGAGTTTATCTTCCCATTGGCGCGCTTTAATTTCTCCAATCAATGCAGGCTCCATGGTAATGTTGGCGAGTAACCCATTGACCTTGCAGGAAACGAGGGTGCATGCCAAGCTTCTTGTTGACTTTCGACTCAGTGCGTCTGCTACCACGTTAGTTTTGCCCGGATGGTGATGGATTTCTATATCATAGTCTTTCATAAATTCCAACCACCGATGTTGCCTCATATTCAGTTCCTTCTATGTGAATAGATATTTTAGACTCTTGTGGTCAGTATAAATTTTGCAGGTTGTACCGTAATGATAATGACGCCAGATTTTGAGAGCAAAGATCACCGCAGCCAATTCCAAATCGTGTGTCGGGTAGTTCTTCTCATGAATCTTCAATTGTCGTGACGCATAAGCAATGACCTTTCCGTCTTGCATGAGAACACATCCCAACCCATTGTATGAGGCATCACTATAAATTACGAACCCATCTGCTCTAGTAGGGAGTGCTAGTATAGGGCCTGACACAAGTCAACCTTTTACTTCTTGAAAGCAACGCTCCTGTTTATCAGTCCATTTAAAGGGTGTGTTCTTCTGAGTTAGCTGGGTCAAGGGCGATGCTATCTTTGAGAAATCTTGTACGAAGCGTCGATAATAGCCAGCTAGACCCAAGAAACTCCGGATTTCTGACACGTTAGTAGGTCGTGGCCAGTCCACAATTGCTGCAACCTTTTGGGGGTCAACCGAGATGCCATCTTTATTAATGACATGACCGAGAAAGTGTACACTAGTGATCCAAAATTCACATTTCTTCAACTTGGCATAAAGTTTGTGATCACGTAGTGTTTGTAGAACCATTCGCAAGTGCTGCTCATGGGCTTCTGATGACTTGGAGTATATGAGGACGTCGTCAATGAAAACGATGACGAACTCATCAAGATAGGGTTTGAATACTCTATTCATGAGGTCCATGAAGGCTGCTGGGGCATTTGTGATGCCAAAAGGCATGACGAGAAATTTGTAGTGCCCGTAACGGGTTCAAAAGGCCGTCTTTTCAATGCTTTCCGTTTTAACCTTTAGCTGATGGTGGCCAGAACGTAAGTCAATTTTGGAAAATACTTGTGCGCCTTGAAGTTGATCGAACAAGTCATCGATTCGCGGTAGAGGATATCGATTCTTGATGGTGACCTTGTTCAGCTCTCGGTAATCGATGCATAATCTCATCGTGCCATCCTTTTTCTTCACGAACAGTACTGGAGCTCCCCAGGGTGAGGTACTAGGCCGAATGAAACCTTTGTCCAAGAGTTCCTGGAGTTGAGTCTTCAGCTCTTTTAATTCTGCCATCGACATGCGATAAGGAGTTTTTGATATAGGCTGCGTGCCAGGTTGGGTTTCAATGGTGAATTCAATCTCCCAATCAACTGGAATACCAGGTAGATCTTCAAGAAAGACATCCGGGAATTCTCGAACTACAGGAATTGCATCAACGGTGGGGGCCTCTTTTTGTGTATCAATCACATAACAAATATAACTACCACAACCCTTCCTTAAAAGTCGTTGGGCCGCCATGGAGGATATGATACAGGAAGGGTTAGAAATTTCAGCCCCATTAAAGACAATTTCGGGTTGGTTTGGTAACTTGAGGGAGACCTTTTTGGCTTTACAATCGATAGAGGCGTGGTTGGCAGCCAGCCAATCCATACCTAAGATTACATCAAAGTTTCCAATGCGGAGGGGAATCAAGTTTACATATAAGGTTTTGCCTTTTAGGAATACAACACAAGATCTGTACACATCAGTACTACAGGCAGACTTACCAAAAGGGAAAGACACAGACAATGTATATCCTAATGGTTCGGGTGTTGATGTCAACTTGGCAGCAAAGTGTGGTGCAACAAAAGAATGAGTTGACCCAGAGTCAATAAGGACATGAGCTAAAAGACCACAGATAGAGAGTGTACCTGACAGAACATTTTCGGTAACTTCCGGTTTTTGAGGTACCAAGGCGAAAGCTCGACCTTGGCGGTTTTGGTCCTTCTTTTCTCCTCCCGGTCCTACGGTTCTCCTGACTAGGCCAGAAGGGCTGGCTGTAGGATTAACCATCTTTGGACAATCCCTTAGCAAGTGGCTAAACTGTCCGCATCTAAAACACGCTCCCGTGTCTCGATGGCATTGTCCCCAATGAATCCTCCCACAAGTGGGGCAAGTTGGAATAGTGCCACCTTGGGGGTTGGTAGGATTGTGGTGGCCTAAGCTGGTTGTGCCCATGTTCACCTTTTTTTGAGGTGCAACACCAGGTCTTCTGTTATCTCTTTCCCAGAATTGCTTCTTGTAGCTTGGTTCTCCGGAACGCGAGGCTTTAATTCCCTTTTCTGCTATGTACGCCCGGTTCACCACTTCTGCATAGGTTGGCAATTTCAGGACTTCAAGCCTATTTTTAATTCCAGCATCCAATCCAGCTTCAAATTTTCTTGCTTTTTGAGTTTCGGTGGGGATGACGTATGTTGCAAACCGAGCGAGTTGTGTGAACTTGCTCTCATATTCAGCCACTGTCATGGTTCCTTGCTTCAGATGTATGAATTCAGATGCCTTCTGTTCTTGCAATGAATCTGGAAAGTATTTTTCATAGAATACTTCCAAGAATCTTGCCCAAGTCGTAATTTCTTTTTTGGCCAGAGTGAGAAGCCACCATTCCTGTGCATTGTCTTTGAAAGTGAAGGTGGCGAAAGTTACCTTTTGCCTCTCGGTGCAAGATAGGGCACGAAAAATCTTTTCCATGTCTTAACCCAAGCGTCTGCTACCATTGGGTCTGGGCCGCCGATAAATATGGTGGGTTGCAGATCCTAAAACTGTTTTATGGTAACCGGCCCTTCTTGTTGTCCCGGCGTCCCATTGTTGATGTTAGCTTGCAAGGCTTGTAGAAAACTAGTAACCGCTCTTTCCATTACTCTTTCCATCGATTCCGTACTGCTAACTGATGATTCACTTCCATTAACATTAGCCATTCTACAAGTAATAAACGAGGTATTATATTTTCAACGCAGCATATATATATATATATAAGTAACACAACATGTAGTACACCTTATATTTATATAAACTGCCAACATTACACATTTTTACATTAGTCAGAATATGTTGGTGTCCCATCCCTGTGGCAAACAAAAACAAAAGTCAACAAAAAGGGGATTGGAACATATCAAGATCAGCATACAAAAGATTTTCTACTAGTCAGATCTAGAGTGGTCGGTCAGATGGGCCGAAAAACCAGGGGAAATAGTGCTGCATAAAAAGCTCGAACTTCCACCCCAACTGGATTTCACCAAAACACACCCATGCTACGTAGACCGCGAAAATGGGGATAGACCGTATATGACCCATAAATGTTCGGTCGACAATCCAAACAGGTGTCTCAACATATAACAAATCATTTTCGAAGTCAACACTTTGCATATTAATGATCTCTAATGGATTTGGGACTGTGGTGAAAATGTAATCCTCTGGGTACAGGTTTCCCCTTCTAGCTGCAAACTCTGAGGGTAGGGGGCCTATAATATAATGTGGGCGGTCATGACCCGGGGCGACGCCAAGGACGTGAGATGGTCTGAGAAAACGTCTGCGTATATGGGCAAGGCTGTGTCTCCATAACAAGTGTGGGTCGTCAGTAGGGTCAACCTGGATATAAATTTGCCGACCCATTAACCGGCCAAGACTTGGGTGCAATTCCCTGACTATCTCCTCAGAATCTCCTCAACCTTCAGGTGAGGTGGGGGCAGGGGTAGGGTGTTCGGCTAAAATTTCATCTAAGTTAATGGCCTGGAGGTCATTCCAAAAAGTATCGTCAAGGTAAATCTCTGACATCCTACAATACCAGAATAAACGTAAGATTTTACACAAGAAAACTAACGTCACATGTAATTATTTATTATTATTTTACCACATATATTTATATATATATATGTTTATTTATTTAGTTATTTATTTATTTGATTTTTTATCTATGTGGTTTTAGTTATAGATTTATTTATAACTTTTTTTTTTTTGAACCGTTGCTCTGATACCACCTTTGTCAAGACCCAACCCCAAAGGCTTATAGTTGGAATCGTGACTTACTAACTTATTCTTATTTAAACAAATTAAACTGCTGTAGAGACCCCATTTTTGACCGACCTTAAGACTCAGACATCACCAATTGAGCACTTGGTGATGTTGCATATTGTGCTCGTTCTGAAGTTGCAAAATCACGGCTGCGAGCCTTGCCTCCGGACTTCCGGACCCTTTTGTGCCTTGGCTCGATTTGTGAACCAAGCTCTGTTTTCTTTCTTTTCTCTTCCCGAAGGTAGGGAAGGGTCTCGTAGATCATCTCTCAGTGGCCGTAGGCTACGTTTCGCAATCGTTGGCCATTTTTCTCGTTTAGAGCCCGGTTTCCGATTTTCGGAGCCTTCGACCGTGTGCCTCGGTTCGGGACCGCTTAACCATCTCCGTCTGTTCCGGTTTTTGTCATACACCTTATTTCCTCCCTTTTGATGGACGGTGTGGCCCGAGAGACCAACTTCGTGGTCGAACGCCACCTCCGGTGCTTGACAGCTTTTTTTCGGGGCCCTAGGCCGCGCGTTTTGGCCCCCGAACCTTCGTTTTACATCGGTTTGGGTTCATTTTTGGCGGAGACCTTATTTTCATTGTTAAGAAGGTCGTAAAAGGGTGGGAGGCCAGCAATTGTTCTGAAGACCAGCTTTATTCCTTCATCGCTCTTTATCGACCGTTTCCTTCACTAGAAAGCTGACTTTTTCCATTCCCGGGCCACTTTTTCTGACTTTTCACCACACCATTGTGTTGTACACACCTGGGAGGCCACCAATATGGCTTGGACGGCCATTAACTCTTCCTGACCCTTTCGAACCCCTCTAAAAAGTTGGTTTTTCTCTCTCATATGTCACATTTCCTGGTTTTTCTCCACATATCTGTGTTGTACACACATGGGAGGCCATCTTTTTGTGGTGGCCGGCCAACAAATCCTCTTGACCCTTTTGACCCTGGCCGGCCGGCCAGGGGAGGTGGCCGGCCGGCCAGAATCCTCTCTCTTGGCTCCTTACAGATGTACTGCTTTTCCTGCACCGCCTGGTCTCCTTTGAGGGAATTTGAATTTGATTTCCGCCCCCCCTTTCCTCCACTCCTCTCCTTATATAACCAGCACCCCCACACCCATTTTGAGAGGTTACAAAAATTGTGTAGAGCCTTTACATACAAACCTCCATCTCTCTCTCCTTCAACCCTCCAAACCCTAAGCTTCTTGCCCTATTTACCCTACAACTCATAGCACAACACCTCCACACTCCATTCCAGCCCTTTGAAGCTAATTTCCAGAGGTCGAGAGTTTACAAATTTGGTCCAAAAGTTGCTGAAGTTTGGTTCTACAAGGGTGAGTCTCTTTTTTCCCTTTTCTAGTCCTTTCTTGCTTCATTTATAAGCCTTGATTGCAAGCATTTTTCGGCTCCGACATGAACTAGAAATAGTCTTATTTTGAGCTTATATTCTTTTTTTATCAAGGGTCTTTCTCTGTTTGAAGCCACCTGCTACCCCTTTCCCTTTATCTCTCTTTTATAGCTATTTCTTGCATGATATATTAGCCCTGTTTTTGAGCATTTCTGGGCTCCGAGCCAAACTGTAAAATGTCTTTTTTTGAGCCCCTCTTCAACTTTTTTTAAGGGCTCTCCTCTGTTTGAGACCATATACTACTACTTGTCTCCTATCTCTCTTTGTAGGCCCATTTTTGCATGATAGTTTAGCCCTACTTGTGCTTATTTTTGAGACTTTTCATAAACTGTAAAGTACTTTATTTTGAGCCCCTCTTAAACTTTTTTGAAGGGATCTTTGCTATTTGGGGCCAACCACTGTCCCTTGTCTCTAATATCTCATTTAGGGCCATTTTTGCATGATAGATTAGCCCTACTTGTGTTCATTTTTGAGAGTTGTCATAAACTAAAAAATATCTTATTTTAATCTCATCTTCAAGTTTGTTTAAGGTCCCATTTTTTTTGGGTTTCATATGCCTCCTTGTATGCTTGATTATCTCTTATTTTGAGCCCTACACCTAAGCTTTTGTTGCATGCTTTGTTTGGCCATCTAGCCACTGAAATCCAATGGATTTTCAGTGGCTAACACACTATTCTGAGCCTCCAAATCAGAGAGGGATGCCCCCCTCTCACCTTGACTTGTTTGATGGTCATTTTGGCCTTTCAAAGGGACCCCTTTTTGCATGCTTCTTAGCCACTTTTCAGGCCCAATTTGGTGAGTTTTGGAGCTATCATATTTGATTTTCAGAGTTTTTTGTGCCATGTTAAGTGTTCATCTTGTATGTGCCTAATAATCCCTTGCATAGCCCTCTAAAGGGGCCCCACATTTGTGCATGTGTTGGCTGCCTTTCCATGTTTATTTGGGCATATTTTGGCATGTTTTGTTCACTAATTTTTTCTGGTTTGATGGGTTCTCACTTGCTTCATGTACTTGCCATGTAACCCATATTTGCTAGTCAAACTTGCATGCTATGTTAGGCCATCTTGCTAGCATCTTTTGGCCATGCTTTGAACTAGAAATATCCATGTTTTGAGACTGCCTTGGTTCTATCTTTATGCTTCATGATCAAATAATGCATGTTTTGTATAGCTATAGGCCAATGCATGTGCCTAGTTTTGTGTTTCGGGACCATTCCATGCATCGGGTGCCATGTTTCCATGTTTCAAGGTCATTTTGCATCACATTTTAGTGTTAGAACTTGCATGTTTGTTTGCCATATTTTGTGCCTTGCTATCCCTTGTTAGAGTGGCATTCGTGCCTTAGGATCGGTCCTCGGTTTGCGTGCATGTGTGCACGCATCTTGAGCGTCTCATTTTCATCTTATGGCCACTGATGTGAGTGTAGCTGAGGACCACTCATATTGGTGTAAGTCCATCATGCATTGCGTATGCCATTTCGATTCATAGCATTGTGTATGCTAGGTTGAATATTAGAGTATCGTGTATGCCATGTTACATTATGCATCGTGTATGCCATCTCATAGCATTGTGTATGCTAGACTGTATATTAGTTGCGTTCATGCATGTCATGCATATTGCATTGTGTTCGGGGTAAAAGTTAGCCCGAGCACAGGAAACGAGGGACGTTTCGTACTTCGAGTGACGGGACGTGTCTCAATTCCCAGTCGCCGACACTCCGGATTATCCATGATGGAGTTTAGGCCTTGTTGTGTTTATGTGTGCATTCATTCTATATTGAGTCGTGCAATTCGACTCCTTGGCTATCATGCATCGAGATGCGTGATTGGTGGCACGAGGATCGATGACTATACTCCCTGAAGAGTAGTCAAGCATACATATGTGAAAATACATTGCCATGCCCCTTTCCTGCTCTCTGTTGCAGCAAATAAAAAATCGGCAATCTTTTGGGGCTTCACGCAACATTCCGGGCTTAATTGTAATAGAGGCTAATCGGGGCATCGCGATGGATTTTCGCGCCAAGCAACCCGAACATGCATCATTCATCATCCGGAGCAGAGTTGAGGTAGTCCCTAGCCTGCATGCTAATTTACTGCTTTTCTAGATTAATTTGTTAATTAATTAGGATTTTGTATTTATTCGGACTGTATTATTCATTTGGGACTGTATTATTTATTTGGACCCTCCGAGCGAGGGCACAATTGTAATAAGTGTGAGTGCGTGTGATGTATGTCTTCCAACCCCACGTCTTTCTCTCTATTTTATTTACCAGCTTATGATGGTTAGATTAGGGCATGTTTCATTTAGCATACAGTATGATAGCATGTTTGCATTCATTCATCTGTTTTGCATGCACTGGGCTCGGCGCATCATAACCCATTGCATTGTATTTCAATTCTAAGTTGAATACTTGTTAGTTGTAGCATTCCATATGCCATGTTTAGAATAGCCGAGCCTGCTATAGTTGCATTTCTGCATGTGTTGCATTAGGCATTTCTATATAGTTAGGATCATGTATGGATTTCTAATTAGATTCTGTTTTGGCTTGGAGTACTCGGTAAGTTTTATGCTTTAGCATCCTTGCATGTGTGTGAGTGACTACCATGATAGCATGCTTATTTGCTTATGTGATATAACTGCCTGAATGCCTGTGGGTGAAGGTTGGGTTATTTGGATTGGGACAATGCATTAACTATGAGTTTTAAGCCCACTAGATAGTAGCAAAACCATCTTTTCTAAGCCCACTTGGGGGTGGCAAAATCTGCATTTTAAACTTACCTGGGGGTAGCAAACCATCTTTCAAAAAACAAACATATGTTTTGTTCCAATTCAGGCGATCCAGTCTATACTTGTATGCTGAGCGCATCAAATAGTAAATCTAGGCTAATAACCGGAATAAGAACGCATAATGTTTTTAAAATGAGATATCATCGTTAGTAGAGGCCGATCTTTGATCGGGCGAGCGGGGGTGCTCACGAAGTGACCTTCCCCAATCGTACCCAAGTTCCCGAGCCGAGACAACTTTGGTGATGACAGACACGTGGCCTTAGGCAACGAGTCAAGGTTTCCTAAATTTTCCAAAATAAAATATTTAAGTGGCGACTCTGTATCTGGCAAAGCAGTCCATGTTTGGCACTTCTTTCAAAAATTTGTTTTCTCAAAACGATTTGCCGGATTTGGACTCTTTGGTTCAGATTAAGAATCGTGACAATTAGAGTCCTGAACTGTAGTGAGCCCAAAATGAACGGAACGGGGGACTCATCCCTTCCGGGGTGTTCGGGGACGTTTACAACTGCGCAAGTGAAAAAAAATATACTTAGACAGAAATTTTATTTCATACTACTATTTTAAAAAAAAGAAATACATTTCTAAGGCTTTTATTATTTTATTATTCAATGACCAGTCCCGAATAGAAACAAAAGGGAGCAAAAATATAAAAAAAAGAAAGATAAAATAATGGTTCAACATCGGTCCATGAGCAGGTTCCATTTTGTGAGGTTATGGGTTTCCCTTACATCTCGTCACTTGAAAGGGTAACAGCTATAAGCACACAGCAGAGTGAGAAATATTATGCCAAGAGAGTAGGGAATACAAAATAACCATGGATAACTAGTTAGGCTAAAATATTTGCATAATTTAATTTAAAATGACAATTTATTTAATGTGGCAGAATACATAAATCATGTAATTAAATAATCATAACCACGGTATAAAACAGAACAGAACAGAGGTCACAGAAGTGACAATCAGAACAGAGGTCAATGGATCCATGAAAAACAGAGGACCACAACGTGGTCAAACAGAAGCTCATGGCTATTTAAGTCCCCCAAGGCGTGGGACTCCCGTGGTGGTTACTTACAAAACATAATTATTTATAAGGTTATAGTCAAATATATACTAAAATTTAAACAACCATATCCATGAGTTTCTTTTTAAGTAAATAGAGTTTAGAAACGTAACTAAAATATTTATAAACATAACTTTTATTTATATAACTTAATAAATATAACTTGTTTGAAATAAGCTGTGGTAATTCAAAACATTTGTAAAACATATAATGGTAAATCAAGGTATAACATATCTCACCTTAAGTATAACCCTTAGCCTTTAGTTTACCAGCAGAACTTCCTTTCCTTACTTATATATTTCTCTTGTTTCTCACTCTTCCCTCTTTTTTGTTTTTCTTTCGTTTTCTTCTTTTTGTTTTCTCTGAATCACAACCCATTAGTCCCTTTATATATTGTTTGCTAAGTCCAGAGATGAAGGACAAGTAGCCTCTCTCTTATAGAGGCATCATGAGGCTAGAAGCTATGAGTTATTAATTGAAGATCCATTATAAGATTTAAATCTTTATGGATAAGGATTATCTTCCTAATATACATGCTTGGGCCCTTTTGTTCTCTTTTCCTGCTTGGGCCGAATTCCATAAACATTGCTGGGCCAAACCTTTTCTTTTTTTTTCTTTTATTCATTTATTTATTTGTTTAGGTGTTAAGTGTTTCAATGTTCCTAATACAAATTAGATTACATCTTATCATGTAGCATCATAAAATTAATTATTTTATTTTATTTTTACTTTACAGATTTACTATTGTTATTCCATATTATTATTTATTACTATCTTTAATTTTAATTTGACCTAACTAGTATTAGAATTTCATATTTCTGTCAATTTGGCCCTAAATAAAAAAAAAAAATCCTAATTAATCCCATATAACCCAGTGCTAAATCAGATTTTGTATTTATTATTAATTATTTAATAATATGTTATCACATACACCCAAAAGTATAAACTATAAATATTTATGTGGTATTTAATTAAACGTTCAGTGTGTCACAAGGGAGGTCAGGCGAGAAGAGTCAAGAAGGGAAGAATCTAGAAGGACACATCGCACCAAGGAAGCAGACCCCAAAGAACATCGGCACGTTCAAAGGTAGGAGTTGTACATCGACACAACTAATGGAGAAAGGTCGAAGAGGGCTCACAATGAAGCTGAGAGTAGTGCACCGAAAAGACTGAAGTCAAGAGATAGTCGAGCTCCTGGATGGACCAAGGAGGATCTAAGGGATTACCTTCAGAGGAGGCAACAAGATGCCGAGGTAACCGCCCCGGTCAAGCCGAGAACGCTGTTCTCGGTAGAATTGGACAAATTTGAAGCCCCGAAGAGGTTTAACATGTCGAGATTCCAGATCTACAATGGTAAGTCGGACCCTAACTTTTACGTCGGTTTGTACTTGAACTCGATAGCGTTATACACCGGGAATGAGTCGTTGCTTTGCAAGGTGTTCCCCTCATCCTTCAAAGAAATTGCATCGGACTGGTTTCACAAGTTGCCGAAAGGAACTGTGAAAACCTAAGAAGGCCTGGCCGAGATGTTTGTGGCCAAGTTTGTGACAAACAAGCTGCGGCCATTAAGGATGGACACCCTGATGGCCCTGAGAATTAGTGAGGACGAAAGCCTTAGGGCCTACGCCAAAAGGTATTATGAGGTATTTAACCAAATACCAGGATGCAACCAAGAGGTGGCGGTTGTGTCGTTTAAAAACGGCCTGAAGGATGACTGCCTACTTTGGAAATCATTGGCAAAGACATTGCCAAAAAGCATGGAGGAGCTTATGGCCAGGATAGAAAAGTATGTCAAGGCTGAGGAGGATACACCGGGGACAAAAACGCCGAAACCAGAGAAGAAAAACAGCTTGCCAAAGCGAGGCCGAGGTGATGGTGGCTACAACAAACCAGAAATAAGATTAATGGCTGCTTAGGTAGTCACAACCGTATTTCGAATTCCAATTTACAAAGTCTTGGAGAAAATCCGCAATCAACCCTACTACAAAGCACCAGCAAGGGTACCAAGCGAGTTTATGGGAAGAAGCCTTGACAAGCACTGTGCTTACCATAATGAAGCTGGATATCTGACTCAGTGGTTCAGAGCCCTGAAGACACATCTGGAAGACTTGGTAAGACAGGGCCATTTAAGGGACATGGTAGATGAAGCCAGGACAAGGGAAGGACAGACAAGACTGCCCCAGACACCAATAGCACCACCCCCACCAGTATCATAACTATAGGCAGGCGGACCTCGAGTGATCAATGTGATTCACCCAAAGGTAAATGAGAATGAGATAAGAGGGGAAACCCAAAAGGTAAAACACCTACAACATGTATATCAGGTCAGGAAAAAGAGACCTAGGGTAGGCGAGAGCCAAGGACCAGTGGTGTCCTTTACTGAGGAAGACCTGGAGATGGTGTAGTATCCACACAGCGATGCCTTGGTAATATCCCTCCAGATTGGAGAGTGCCAAGTGAAGCGCATCTTAGTTGACCAGGGCAGCTCTTGTGACATCATGTATGTTAGGTGTTATAAGGAGCTTGGCCTTCACCAAGATGACCTAGAGCAGTCCAATGGCCCAATGGTTGGGTTCAATGGAACGCCGATGTGGCTATTGGGAGCAACAAATCTAGAAGTGTAGGCTGGCACCAAGAGGATAAAAACAGATTTCACCATAATCGACACCCCCTCCCCTTACAATGCTATCCTGGGAAGGCCATGGCTACATGCAATGGGGGTTGTTCCCTCAACATTGCATCAGCTATTGCGGTTCCCAACAGAACATGGAATAGAAGAAGTCAGAAGGGATCAGCTGCAGGCAAAGAATTGCTCCATGGCAGCAATGAAATCCACCTGCAGCATATGAGAACCAAAAACAGTAGAGATCGAAGACGAGGACATGGAAGTCCTGGAGGACGTCGGCAAAGAGCCAGCCGAGAAGAGCGAAGAAGCACTGAAGAAAATCCTAGTCCAGCAAGGGGATGAAGAACGATTTTTCCTTCTCAACTCTGGTTTAGCCGAAGAAGAGGAAAGAGAACTAGAGGCATTCCTGAGAGCAAATCTGGAGGTATTTGCATGGACGCCCTACGAGATGCTTGGCATTGACCCCGAAGTCACCTACTACAGGCTGAATGTAGACAGGTCGGCCAAACCTGTTATCCAACGAGCAAGGAGGCCGACATTAGTGCATGTTGAGATAGTGGAAGAGGAAGTAGATAGACTTCTGGAAGCCAAAGCCATTAGAGAGGTAAATTACCCAACATGGCTATCAAACACAGTGGTGGTGAAGAAAAAGAATGGTAAGTGGAGGGTCTGCATGGACTTTACCAGCCTAAACAAGGCTTGTCCCAAAGACAGTTTCCCATTACCCAAGATAGACCAATTGGTAGATGCCACTTCAGAGTATGGAAGGATGAGCTTCCTGGATGCCTACAAGGGGTACCATCAGATAGCCATGTACCCCCCAGATGAGGAAAAGACTGCATTCATCACCCCAAAAGGACTATATTGCTACAGAGTGATGCCTTTTGGATTGAAAAATGCAGGAGCAACCTACTAGAGATTGGTGACTAAAATGTTCAGACATTTAACTGGCAAAACAGTGGAGGTATACATAGATGACATGGTCGTGAAGACCAAAGAACCTGAGGGTCATCTGAAAGACCTAAAAGCAGTCTTTGACATCCTTAGAACATATCGGCTCCGATTCAATGTATCGAAGTGTGCATTTGGAGTTGGGTCTGGTAAGTTCTTAGGATACTTGGTAACTAGAAGGGGCATTGAGGCAAACCCAGATTAGATCAAAGCCATCTTAGAGCTGAAGAGCCCAACGTCGGTAAAACAAGTGCAGATATTGACTGGAAGGGCTGCAACCCTGAATAGATTCATAAGCAAAAGCTCTGACAAGTACAAACCTTTCTTCAGCCTAGTGAAGAAAGCCACAGACTTCTTGTGGACAGAAGAGTGTGAAGTCGCCTTGGTTGACTTGAAGAAATATTTGACCACAGCTCCAGTTCTCTCAAATCCAATACTTGGAGAGGAGCTGTTCTTTTACTTGGTAGTTTTGGAGCATGCAATGAGTGCAGTAATAGTCAGAGAAGAAAATGGAGAGCAAAAAGCAGTTTACTACGTAAGTAAAACCCTGACAGATGCAGAGACCAGGTACTTACCCTTGGAGAAGTTAACACTAGCATTAGTAATGGCTTCCAAGAAGCTTAACCATTACTTTCAAGGCCACAAAATTGTGGTAGTAACTAAACATCCTTTGAGGTCCCTGCTGCAGCAGGGAGATCTGATAGGCAAAATAGCCAGATGGGCAGTAGCCTTGGGCCAATATGACCTGGAATTCAAACCCAGGACAGCAATCAAGGGTCAAGTCTTAGCCGACTTCGTGGCCGAATTCACACTAGACGTCGCCATACATCGGGCTCTGTTGAGCCGAGGTATGCAACGTCCAAGTGAGCAAGGAAGTACCCAATAAGGGACAACAGAACAAAGGAAAGAAGAGAAACTCAGACTCTGCAGCATTTACGTCGGTGACTCCTTCCGGTTGTTTGTTGATTGGAGTTCAAACCGACAAAAAGCGGAGGCAGGAGTAGTGCTAGTATCACTAGATGGGCAGATACTGGAACAATCCATTCGTTTAGGGTTTAAAGCGTCAAACAATGAGGCAGAGTATGAAGCACTAATCGCAGGATTAAAGCTGGCAGTAGCTATGGAAGCCGACGAGGTAATAGTCTTTTGTGACTCCCAACTTATAGTCAATCAGGCAATAGGGGAATTTGCAACCCGAGATGAAAAGATGTCGGCCGACGCAAAGGAAGTGGACAGACTGGTAGCTTTATTTCAAAATTGCCGACTACAGCAGGTAAACCGAGATGACAACAGCCATACCGATGCTCTGCCCAACTTGGCTAGTGCAATGAAGCCTAGAGAGGCAAGAACAATAATGGTTGACTACTTGTCAGGTCCAAACCACTAAGCACAAAGCGTGAAGCAATGTGTGTGGAGATGGGACCAAGTTGGATGGATACAATAATAGTATTCCTCAAAAAAGGAAAATTGCCAGACGACCTTAAAGAAGTGCACAAGATCAGACTTAAGTTGGCAAGATTCAGTTTGACCGAAGAAGGACATCTCTACAGAAGATTTTTTACTGGACCCCTTATGAGGTGTGTGCATCATGCACATGTTGAAGACTTTCTGTACGAGATACATGAAGGAGTATGCGGAAGCCACGCTAGGGGCAAGTCACTTGCTCATAGGGCCATTACTCAGGGGTACTGGTGGCCCTACATGCAGAAGGATGCCGAAGCCTATGTCAAGAAGTGTGAGAAGTGCTAAAGGTTTGCACCGTTAATACATCAACCAGCAGCAGACTTGAACTCAGTCTCCAGCCCTTGGTCATTTGCCCAATAGGGCATGGATCTTATTGGAAAACTGCCTCAAGCAACTGGACAAAGGAAGTACCTGCTGGTAGCAACAGATTACTTCACCAAGTGGGTAGAAGCTGAACTCCTTGTCAAGATTCGGGACATTAATGTAAAGAACTTCATATGGAAGAACATCATCACCAGGTTTGGAATCCCAAAAGCAATAATAGCTGATAATGGTACACAGTTTGACAGTAAGCTAATCAAGAGCTTCTGTGCGAAGTTCAAAATCAAGAATTATTTTTCCACTCCAAATTTTCCTTAAAGCAATGGATAAGCAGAAGCATCCAACAAAGTTATCTTGGATGGGATTAAGAAGAGACTGCAAGCAGCAAAGGGAAAGCGGGTGGATGAATTGCCCAATATACTCTGGGCATATCGGACTACGCCGAGAAGATCAACTGGGGAATCCCAATTTGCCATGGCTTATGACACAGAAGCAGTCATTCCTCTGGAGGTCGGCATCCCAGGGTTCAGAACCCAGGGAGTGGAAAATGGAACTAATGATATATTTATAGCCCGAGATCTAGATCTGTTAGAAGAGAGAAGGGAGAAAGCAGCAATTCAGCTGGGGGCATACCAGCAGCAGCTTGCCAGGGCTTATAATAAGAAGGTGAACCCACGAGAGTTCCAAGTTAGTGACCTCGTCCTAAGAAAGGTCATTGACAACAAGAAGGATCCTAGAGAGGGCAAGCTTGGCCCGAATTGGGAGAGACTGTAACAACGCCCGCGGGGGACCTCGCTACAGCTCGGACTCGATTTTGTGTTGCGGTTCTCAATCTCGAACCAAAGAGTCCAAATCCGGCAAATCGTTTTGAAGGAAAACAGATTTTTTGAAAAGAAGTGCCAAACATGGATCGCTTTGGCGATAACAGTAGTCGCCACCTAAATATTTTAAAATGGGAAATTTAGGAAACCCCGACTCTAAGGCCGAAGGCCACGTGTCCGCTATCACCAAAGTTGGCTCGGGAACTTGGGTACGACAGGGAAGGTCACATCGTGAGCACCTCTCGCCGGCCAAAGACCGCCTCTACTAACCATGATATCTGCTTTTGAAAACATTGTGAGTTCTTATTCCGATTATTGGCCTAGGTTACTATGTGATGCTCGCAAAGAAACAAGTATAGACCGGGGCTCGACTGGCACAAAACATTTCATGTTTGTTTGTTTGAAAATGATGTGATGGTGCTACCCGCAGGTAGGCTAAAATGCGGATTTGTCACCCTCGGGTGGGCTTACGAAACAGTGATGTTGCCACTACCTACTGGGGTTAAAACAAATGATGAATTGTCCCAATTCAGATAACTCAACCTCCACCCACAGGCATTCAAGGCAGTTATATCACATAAGCACGTAGCCTCATGGTAAGCATGCTATCATGGCAACACTCACACGCATGCAAGGATGCTAAAGCATAAAACTTACCGAGTACTCCCAGCCAAAACAGAAGCTCTTAGAAATCATGCATGATCCTAAGTATACTGAAATGCCTAATGTAACACATGCAAAATGCAACTATAGCAGGCTCGGCTATTCTAAACATGGCATATGATGATGCTACAGCTAACATGTATTCAACTTAGAATTGAAATACAATGCAGTTTGTATGATGTGCCGAGCGATGCATGTAAAACAGATGAATGAATGCAAACATGCTATCATATCAGATGCTAATTGAAATATGCCCTATATCTAACCATCGAAGCGGGTAAATAAAAGGGAGAAAGAAATGGAGGTTGGAAGACATACATCGACTCACACACCCTTATTACAACATTTCAAGCAGAGGGTCCGAATAAATAATACAAATCAAAATGAAAGAATAATACAATTAAATAAATATACAAATTTCTAATTAATTAACAAATTAATTACAAAAGAAGTAAATCGCATGCAAGCCGTGGACCGCTTCGATAGATGATGTATGTTTGGTCGCCGGGCGAAATCCACCGATGCCCCGATTAGCCTTCGCTATGATTAAATGCGCCACGACCAAAAGTTGTTGATCTTTGATTTTGCCGCAACAGAGCGTGAAAAGGGCATAGCAATGTATTTTCACAAATATATGCATGCTCGATCCTCGTACCAATCACGCATACCGATGCATGATGGCCGAGGAATCGGATTGCACAACTCAATATGGGATGAATGCAGATGAAAACCTAACTCCGCTATGGGTAATCCGGAGTGTCGGTGACTTGGGAATTGAGACCCGCTCACATTTCCTGAGTACAAAACGCGCCGCTTCGCGGCAATATGCATGATATGCGTGAAATGCATGCAATGCAACTAATATACAACCCAGCATGCGCGATGCTATGAAATGAGATGTCTCAAATGCGTGCCCACGTGCATGCAAACCGAGGAATGCGAAATGACATACGAAATGCGATGATGGGCTTATACCAACATGAGGGAGCCTCAGCCACACTCACATAGGATGCGATTGATGAAAATGAGATGCCGAAATGCGTTCGCGACACGCAAACCGAGGTGATGGCATGAAATGCAAAGTGAATAAATGTATGCCAAATGCGCGCCTACGTGCACGCAAAACCGAGGCGATGATATGAAGAAAATCGATAAACCGGCAGCCAAAATACGTGCCTACGTGCACGCAAAACCGAGGCGATGATGAAATGAGGAATCGGATAAACCGGCGTTTCGAAATGCGTGCCTACGTGCATGCGAACCGAGGCGATGATGAAATGAGGAATCGGATAAACCGGCAGTGCCGAATGCGTGCCTACGTGCACGCCAACCGAGACGATGATGAAATGAGGAATCGGATAAAATGGCGTTTTAATGCATGCCCACGTGCACGCCAACCGAGGCGATGAAATGAGGAATCGGATAAACCGGCGTTTCGAAATGCGGCACACGCATGCGAACCGAGGCGATGATGAAATGAGGAATCGGAAATGGCAGCCGGAATGCGCTCACGTGCACGCGAACCGAGGCGATGATGAAATGAGGAATCGGATAAAATGGCGTTTTAATGCATGCCCCCAGGCACCCGAACCGAGGCGATGATGAAATGAGGAATCGGATAAAATCGAAGTGCCTCGAAATGCGTGCACACGGGCACGCAAAACGAGGCAATGATAAAAGGTATGAAAATGCAAATTGGGCTTACGCCAACATGAGAGAGCCTCAGCCACACTCACATAGGCTGCCATCGGATAAAAAAAGAGCTGCCTCGAAATGCGTGCACACGGGCACGCAAACCGAAGCGATACGAAATGATATGTGAAAAGCAAATTGGGCTTATACCAACATGAGAGGGCCTCAGCCGCACTCACATGGGATGCCGATAGATGAAAACGGAGTGCCTCGAAGTGTGTGCCCACGGGCACGCAAATCGAGGCAATGCATTAAGGCATAAAATGACATGGGAAATGATATGCAAGCATGCAAACCAAATTTCAGCCACTAAATAAAGGGGAAAACAGCCCCGAAATGATACGAAATGACAATCAATGCATGAAATCATCCCGAAATGCAATTCTAAGTGCCCGAAATGGCCTACGGCTATGCTAAACATGCAAAATTGGCACATGAAAGCAAAAACAGTAGCAAGGCAGCCCCAAAAATAGCATCTTTCCAGTACAAAACATGGCCAAATTGTAAGCATAGATATGACAACAATAGCTTGCAAAAATACGGAAAAAGAGAGGATTTACAAAGCAAGTGATATCTACAATGCTCAAACCCAAAAAAACAGTTCTAAAACATTAGAGAGGGACTAAAAATATGCATTTTTACAGAAGATGAGATCCCCAAGTTCAGTGTGTAGATATGGCAAGCATAGCATGCAAAATATGGACCAAAAGGGGCTATAACATAAGGTACCATAAGAAAACATCAAATGGCCTAAGACCCTTAATAAAATACAAAGAATAGACCACAATATGACACTTTACAAGCCTGATGAAGGCCAGAAACAGAAGCTAGAATGGCCTAAACAAACATGCAAATTTACGGAAAATTAGATGGATACAACATGAAGTACCAAAACCAAACACCAAATGGCTTAAGGCCCTTAACAAAACACAAAGAAAAGACCAAAATATGACACTTTACAAGACTGATGGAGACCCAAAACAGAATCATGGTAAGCTTAAAGAAGCATGCAACATGGGAGTATAACAAGAATACAAAGCAAGTGCATGATAGAGGAAGAAAAACAGGTTGATCCCTTCTTCAATGTTGAAGAGGGGCTCAAAATAAGCACACCTTCAGTTCATGCAATGCTCCAATTAATATCACAAATGGGCTAAAAATATCATGCAATTTTACGGTAAAATAGAGGAATTTCAAAGGAAGTGCATGCTAAAGCCACCAAACATGGTTGAGCCCTTCTTCAATGTTGAAGAGGGGCTCAAAATAATCCCACCCACAGTATATAGTATGCTCGAAAACAGACCCCTCAAAAGCCAAACAAAGCATGCAAATTAATGGCCTAAAGAGTGATATTGAAGGAAGTATATCATGGAGATACCAAATGAGGTTGAGCCCTTCTACAAAGTTGTAGAGGGGCTCAAAATAAGCACAAAACCAGTAGGGGTCGGAGCCCAAAACAAAAAGGAAGTAGGGAAAAGAATTGATGCAAGAAAATGCTAGAAAAAAGGATTTAGTAGCTTACCCTTGAAGACAAGTCTTTTGCTTCCTCTTCCCTTGATGAAAGTTGCTTCTAAGCCTCTGAGGAACCCTTCTTTGCTGCTGGAAATTGAATGGTGATGGTGGAGCTTAGGGTTGATGAAGGAATGGGCTAGGGACTTGAATGATTTTGGTGTTTTAAATATAGAGAGAGAGAGAGATTGTATGGAGGAGCTCCCAAATCAGATTTTCTAACCCTAAAAATCACAGCTGGGGCTGCTGTTATATAGACAAAATGAGGGGGAAAATGGAGGGAAAAAAAGGGAGGGAAAACATATCAAGTTTCCCGCCAAAAATGGCCAAAAGGGAAAGTGGTATCTACGGGTTTCAAATGGCCGAGAGTCCTTCAACAAAGTTGAAGAGGGGCTCAAAATAAGACACTTTGTAGTTTACGCCCAAGTCCAACGCAGCCCACAAGTACGCCTAAAATACCGTGCAAAAAGGCCCAAAAAGAGGTAAAAAGGCAAGTGACAGATGGAAATGTCAAACAGTAAGAGGTCCTTAATCAAACATGAAAAGGACCTCAAAATATGACTATCTCAAGTTTGGGTCGGAGCCCAAAATGTAGAATGAAGGTTCGGGAGCCGAAACACGCAGCCGAGGCCCCGAAGTGGGTCGTTAGGCACCGGAGTGGTGCACGACCACGGTTGGTCTCTCGACCACGTTGTCCTCGTAATGATAAAACAGAGGTTCTCGCCAAAAATCGAGAAAACCGATGCAAAATGAATGCTCGGGCCCAAACCGCGATTCGGTCCCAAAATGGGTCACCGCACCTGGCGGTATTCGGTCAAAGTGGGTCTCAGAGACCCCAAGGTTCCTCGAAGGACCAAATAGAGGTGTCTCGCCAAAATGAACAGACATCGATGCAAAATGAATGCTCGGGCCAAAACCGCGTGGTTCGATCCCGAAAATGGGCTACGGCACCTAAGTGGTGTTCGTCAAAGTGGGTCTCGGAGACCCCAAAGGTCCCTCGGAAGGACCAAACAGAGGTGTTCCGCCAAAATGAACAGACATCGATGCAAAATGAATGCTCGGGGCCCAAACCGCGTGGTTCGATCCCGAAATGGGCCGCCGGCACCTAAGTGGTGTTCGTCACAGGTGGGTATCAGAGGCCCCAGTGTTCCTCGGAACTATAAAACAGAGGTGCATGCCAAAAACCGGAGAACTCGGAGATGGTTGGGCGGTCCCGAGCCGAGGCACACGACCTAACGGCTCCGAAAACCGGGAACCGGGCTCCGAAAAGGGCAAAATGGCCTACGGCCACAAAAAGTAGCTCACGGCCACCGGGAGATAGTCTACAGGACCATTCCCTTCCCTCGGGAAAGAAAACAGAGAAAACCGAGTCTGGTTCGCAAACCGAGACAAGGCACGAAAGAGAGTTCGGAAGTCCGGAGGCAGGGCGCACGGCCGCGACTCTTAAACTTCTGAACGAGCACAGTATGCAACATCACCAAGCGCTCAATCGGTGACGTCTGAGTCTTAAGGTCGGTCAAAAATGGGGTGTCTACAGTTGCCCCTCTTTGACAGAACTCGGAAGTCAAGAAGTGACGAAAGTGAATGTCAAAGCCCAGAGACGACCCATTTTTGATAAGGCCGAAGACTTAGACAATCATACAAGATAAACAGAGATATGTATGCCCGCAGGCAGGGGCAAAATGCAAAATGATATGCAGGAAGATTTTGCTAATTGGACTTATACGCTACGCGAAGCCTATTTGAAGATTGGACTTACACGCTGACGCGAAGCCGGTTTGAAAATTGGACTTACACGCTACGCGAAGCCGGTTTGTAAATTGGAGTGAGCAAAGTGTGATGGATACACTATATGAACAAAGTGTGATAGATGCACTTAATGAACAGGTGTGAGTGTGTGATTGATACACCAAAAGAAACGTGTGTGATTGATACACAAAGTGAGTGTGTGTGATTGATACACAAGGTAGGCATAGTGTGATAGATACAAAGCGAGTGTGTGTGATTGATACACTATATGAACAAAGTGTGAGTGATACACTATATGAACAAAGTGAACAAAGTGTGATGGATACACTAAAGGTGAACACGAAGGTGAACAAGTATGATGGATATACTAAAAGCGAACACAAAGTGTGATAGATGCACTATGTGAACAAAGTGTGATTGATACACTAAAAGCAAACATAAAGTGTGATAGATGCACTTAGTGAACAGAGTATGATAGATATACTGAAAACGAACACAAAGTGTGATAGATGCACTTAGTGAACAGAGTGTGATTGATACACTAAAAGTGAACACAAAGTGTGATAGATGCACTTAGTGAACAGAGTATGATAGATATACTGAATGCGAACACAAAGTGTGGTAGATGCACTTAGTGAACAGAGTATGATAGATATACTGAAAACGAACACAAAGTGTGATAGATGCACTTAGTGAACAGAGTGTGATTGATACACTAAAAGTGAACACAAAGTGTGATAGATGCACTTAGTGAACAGAGTATGATAGATATACTGAATGCGAACACAAAGTGTGGTAGATGCACTTAGTGAACAGAGTATGATAGATATACTGAAAACGAACACAAAGTGTGATAGATGCACTTAGTGAACAGAGTGTGATTGATACACTAAAAGTGAACACAAAGTGTGATAGATGCACTTAGTGAACAGAGTATGATAGATATACTGAATGCGAACACAAAGTGTGGTAGATGCACTTAGTGAACAGAGTGTGATTGATACACTAAAGGTGAACACAAAGTGTGATAGATGCACTTAATGAACAAGTATGATAGATATACTGAAAACGAACACAAAGTGTGATAGATGCACTTAGTGGACAGAGTGTGATTGATACACTAAAAGTGAACACAAAGTGTGATAGATGCACTTAGTGAACAGAGTATGATAGATATATTGAATACGAACACAAAGTGTGATAGATGCACTTAGTGAACAAAGTATGATCGATATACTGAAAGTGAACACGAAGTGTGATAGATGCACTAAGTGAACAGAGTATGATAGATATACTGAATGCGAACACAAAGTGTGATAGATGCACTTAGTGAACAGAGTGTGATTGATACACTAAAAGTGAACACAAAGTGTGATAGATGCACTTAGTGAACAAGTATGATAGATATACTGAATGCGAACACAAAGTGTGATAGATGCACTTAGTGAACAGAGTGTGATTGATACACTAAAAGTGAACACAAAGTGTGATAGATGCACTTAGTGAACAGAGTGTGATTGATACACTAAGTAAATGAAGTGTGATTGATACACTAAGTGAATGAAGTGTGATTGATACACTGAGTATTAACATGTGATAGATACATGAAGCAAATAGAGTGTGATTGATACACAAAGCAAACATGTGATATAAAGACAAGAATAGTGTGATAGATACACAAAGCAAAATATGTGTGATAGATACACAAAGTGAACGAAGTGTGATTGATACACGAAGTGAAGAGAGTGTGTTTGATACACTAAATAAATGAAGTGTGATTGATACACTAAGTGAATGAAGTGTGATTGATACACTGAGTGAAATGAGAAAGAAACTTGATAGGTATAATGCAATACAATGCATGATGCTTACGGAAAGCAATAAATGGACAAAGCGGCGCTTTTAGAAAGCACCTTATGAGGTGAGTGGCGGTGAACCGCTCTACTCTGACGGGGATCTCCCCTCGTGCTCTTCGAACACTTACCTTCAACTCACAGCACAAAGGCTCTGGAATGCTAACAAGTAACAATATCTGCATGTAGAGCCACTACCGCCGCTTGTTTTCCTGATCATTTTCACAACTTTCCCTATTCTCCAACGGGGTGACAGACTAGGTTGGTTCAGTATCCAGGATTGAGGTGCATACACGCTGTCTCAACCTATGGGGCTTCCATACAGATTTCAAGCCAAGGACACGCCTCTGGGTATTTAAACCAGACTCTAGTCTCGGAAATCCCGAACCTTTGCGTTCTAGGCCACGGCCATTCGAACTCTAGTTTCCACCGTCGCAGTTGGTCTCCTAGGAACTCATTGCGAACACAGCCAAGATGTCCCTGGCAGGGAATGGTACTCAGGGAGAGCACTTCTGATCGCTATTCTGGCTTGAAGTAGACTTGATCTTGAGCTTGAAGTAGAGGTACACTCATACTTCGGAGCACTGGCAAGGCCTGAAGAGGTACACACGGGATGCAGTCTCGGAACTTACTGAAGTTGAAACAAACTCAGATACCCGACGTTTTCCTCTTTTGCTTTTATTTTGCAGTCCGGAACCATTATAGCTTTAAATAGGCCCTGATTTTACTGTTCACACTTATCGGGGGTGGGCCCTGCAGTTTTATGAAAGAACGAATCTATTTTGTACAAATGTGGAGAATGGCACGGCACTCTGAGCACAAAATGATTTGATTTTGAAATTGAAATTGAGTTCTCAACTGGGTATTGAGTCTACGACTGGACACAGCGAGGAAGACTCAACAACGAAGAACAAGAGGTAAACAACCTAAACACATCGAGACACGCTCGGAACGACTCAAAGTAAGAATCGAGACAAACAAAACAAAAGACACGACACCAGACGCACGTGGGAGCCTGCTTTCTTGTATTGTTTCCCACCCTTTCTTATTTGTGATTCTCACATCACTCGCACTCAATCTCTATTTTTCCGAAAAGCCCTTTTCTCACTTTTTCTCTCAACGCATCTCTCTATTCTTCAATCTCTCATTTTTATCCCTCCCGGTGGTTGATGGGTAGACAAGAAGTTGTGGGTTTTGCCCCTAGCATTCTCGCTAGATTCTTTTTCTTCCGCCACAACAGGAATTTCTCCCACAGAGGGGTTGTGCTACAACCGGGTAGCAAGTCTGCGGTGACATCGGTTGATGATGCCCCGCCGGGAGTTTGGACGTGGTTAGATCTCTGCATTTGAGGAAGTGGAACATCTTGATCCATTCCAATTCGTGCTTCGCACTTGACTTAATACCTCGTTGCTTGGAGGATGAGAGAGCTTTTAGCCCTTTGCTGTTGACTTCAGTTGTGCCCTCTTCTGGCAGGTAGAGTGCC
The DNA here is from genome assembly GCA_025200525.1 of Camellia lanceoleosa. Lineage (NCBI taxonomy): Eukaryota > Viridiplantae > Streptophyta > Magnoliopsida > Ericales > Theaceae > Camellia > Camellia lanceoleosa. The sequence continues at coordinate 188,148,357 of CM045761.1, read as the reverse complement.
CTTCTTGGCAAGTATGTTGAAAATGGGGGAAAGACAGGAAGCCTGACTCAACTGTGCCCCTAGTTCATTATTTTGACCATTTTTTTGGTTTTAAAACAATTTTGACCAGCATGAAAGTTAGATTAACATGCTTATTCGATTTTTGATTTGAAATCATGCAAGTCAGGCTATGAGCACTGAAAATTTTCCTTTTTTTGGGTCCAAGAAAATGGTCCAGTTTTGGAAAAATGGAATGATTTTTGAGAGAATAGTCAACCTCAGTAAAAATTCCCAAAAACTGTTTTGCAAACGACCAATGCTCAACAAGCATGGAACCAACTCTTGAAATGCACAACCTCGGACCCATAGCAATGGAAAATTGCCCCTTGTCTGAAGGACACTGCATGGCAACGGAAAGTTGCCCCTTGTTTGAAATGACACTGCAGTGCATTGAATGGCAACGGAAAGTTGCCCCTTGTTTGGATGATGTCGCAGCACATTGTAGTCAGTCCTCGGAGCGATGAACACAACCAGACTTTCAGATACAGAGAAGACAAAGATGGCTAGAACCATCGCATGGACACAATCGAATTTGAATTGTTTTATGGCTGGACTTCAGAATGAAGTTGCCTACGTATCCCAAACATGGGAATCAAGCCTTACGTAGTTCGGGGGTTAAGGTACACTCGGGTATTTAACCTCTCCTTTTATGCTCTAACTTTTGCCAAGGCGCCCGTCTGAGTTTTCGACCTTGCGAGCTTTTTCTTTCCTTTTCAATTCTTTTTCATTTTTTCTTTTTTTTTTTTCTTTTAGGCTCTAACTTTTGCCAAGGCGCGTTGACGGGTTTTCGATCGCGAGCTTCTTTTCTTCTTTTCTTATTTTTCTTCTTTTTTGTATATCTTTTCTTTTTGCATTTTTCGTTTGCTCTAACTTTTGCCTGGGTCGCACTTCCGGGTTTTCGGCCCAGCGAGCCTCTTAAAGGGTAAAAGTGTAACAAGTCCATGCCAAATGGTTTTTGAGTTTGGGGCCATCCGTATCCAAGAGAGTGGTCATTGTATCGATTTGCGAAGGATCCATCTTCGCTCTTCGAGCACATCGGACATTTTTGCCCCTAGTTCGAGGGTGTTTCCGTTCTAGCTCATAAGCTTCTTCTGATGAGGTTTGACCTTCCTGATCTGCCTTTGGTGCCTCTTGTTCGAGGGCTGCTTCAATGCTGGCCACACAGGCCTCACGTTGTAGTTAACCGTTGAACATTTTGAGTTTGAGTCCAAGGTTTGAAAATGAGGGGTCGAGTCTCGAGGCTGAGAGCGATCCTAAGCTGCACAATCTCAAGGGCGATTCCACACATGTCTTCGCAGGTCACAAGAAACATTTTTTTGAAAGTTTTTAAGAAAGCGACAAATCGCTCGCGCTGAAGACAGTGCAGGACCAATCTGGATCAAAGCTAGGGTCCTTCCCAGTACTCACACTAACAAGCATGATTTCATTCATTAAGGGCTTAGCATGCCTCTCTTTCTCTCAATTTGATCAAAGTTTTGCAAATCCCGAGGAATTCCTTCCTCTTTGTTTTCACCACAGTGTTTGAAAAAGTTTTGAAAAACTTAGGTCAATGCAATGATTCAAGGCACAGAAAAGTCACTTACTTTTCTAGTCAAATCATCATCTCATTCAAAACTTCTGGCACATGGCAGAAGCAAACACAAGAGTGTGAAAATCACTGCTGTTCCATTCAGAATCTGTCGGCACAACTGGCTCCCTGGCAGAAACAGACTCAAAACAAAACGAAAAGACAAACGTGAAACAAAATGGTGACGCCCGAGGTGACACCTCGAATCACGACCTTTATGCAGCAGATCGACTCGATACAACAAGACAAACCCGACTGACTCATTATGAGAAGACTGACTCAAAACAAAGAGATAGACTCAAAATGAAACAACGGAACTGACTCAATACCCAAGTCAGAAACTACAAAATTAGCATTCGCAAACGCTCAAAACAGTGCGTGCCAAACACCATATCTGGAGTAAACTGAGTGCCGCCCGCAGGTGGTTCATCCCCTGATCACATATTCGTACTATCCCCAAAATTCACTGACCCAGTGACGATAGACCTTACTGAGCTGGTGCGGTGATGACGTTGTTGTCAAACAAATCTTGTACATCATGGCGCAGACGAAAGCAGCTATCGGTCTCATGACCGGTTTGTTGATGGTACGCACAGTACTTAGTCTGGTCATGCTTTGCAGGGATAGGATCGGGTAGGGGCCGTTGTTCCAACGGTTTCAGATGTCCCTTCCGGATTAAGACCTCTAGAGCCTTTGACAAAGGCATATGAAGTGGGGTGAAAACCCTCTTGACTCGGGGTGGATATTTGGTTTTCTGTGAGCTACTTCCGGACGCACCGGTGAATGGGGTAGCTGTTTTTGATGTAGTGGTGATGACCATGCCCACGTCTGAAGTCCTAGTAGGTACATCATCACCGGTGTGGGATTCGGAAATCATTAAATGCCTCTGACTCTGGCTCCTTTTCCTGGTCGATAAGGCCCTGCTTTATAGCGACCTCGATCTGTACTCCCATCTCATGTAAGTCTGAAAAGGTAGGGAAGGGGACTACTATCATCTTTTGCATCAACAGGTTGGAGATTCGCACAATCATCCGTGATCTGGTCCTTGTCAGTTGGCCTGGTGGTCATCGAAGAAGCTTTGGCCCTCCAACGGGTTACAAAGTCAGAGAAGCCCTCTTTCGGCTCTTGCCTGGTTGTCTCAAGATCACGGGTTGTGATCTCGATCTGGGTATTGTATGAATATTGTGCGACGAAGGCCTCAGACATCTCCTCCCAGCTTCGTTTCACTGAGTCCTCTAATTTGGCGTGCATTGTGGCCGCGATACCGCAGGGTCTCGCTAAAAGGAGAGCTGTAATCTTGTCAAGCCCATCGGGCGCAGAACATCCGAAAACAAACTCAAGTGGACCATGGGATCTCCCGACCCGTCAAATCGGTCAATGTGAGGCATCTTGAAACGATCTGGCAACATCACAGCTGCGTCGGTATATCCATCTTCGATATCCGGGATGGACTTGACTCCTTGGGATTTCTTAAACATTTTTTCCAATTTACTTACCAGGTATTTGTGGGGTCCGCTCAACTCGAAGGGAGAGTCCGGTACATTGATAGGCGTGGGTGCCTTGGATAGTTGTGGTAGAATCGGGGGCGGAGCTGGCCCCGTTGGAAGATCTGTATCCTCCTGGACATTTTGGACATTTGGCGTTTCTCCAGGTGCTGGAGCTCCTATTGGGGGAGGAACTTGTTGTGAAGCAGACGCCACGCTTTCACAGTACCGGTGATGAGCTCGGCCTGCTGAGCCATAATTGCAGCCTGCTGCTTGGAGAATTCCGCTTGGCAGACAGCGTCTTGCTGCATGAGTTTCATAGTTTCGTGCATCTGACGCATCATTGCCTCCACCCCGACGATTCTTGATCCATCCGACCGACTAATATATCTATCCTGTGGTGTAACCGAGACCTCGGCCGACAATTCACCGGTGGGGGATAAGGACCATCGATCTAGTAATCATGAACCGGTGATCCGTGCTTGACTGGCCCCTTTTACTCCGCCTCTAGCAAAGGAAAACTGATTGCCCTTGAGCTGAATCTCTGACCTGACAAAGTCTACCAACGCAAATCCAATGTACAGAGGATAGTGGAGCCTTCTGAAGCTATGGTTCCAAGACTACCTAGCAAAAAGGAAAACAGACAAGATCTCAATAACTTCACCAAAACAGATCACAGAGTAACGATCAGATTCTATTATCGATCATCGTTCCCGAAATCTGAATCGATACCCGCAGATATAATCGATTCTCAAAATATCGATATCGTGCCCGCAGTCGATACCCAGACTTGCAACCGGTATATGCATTCTCAGGGATATACTCTGAAAGCACATAGCAGATAAATGGGAGCCAATACACCCCTATGTTGGGGTAGGGTTTCCCTGTCCTATTTTGTCAGGAGCTAGGGTTTCACTACGCACGCAGTAGTTTCAAACAACCTATGTCGGGTAAGCAACCTGTCCTAATTTGGAATGGTCACTATGGATTTCGATATGCACTAGGTCGAATGGTCAAAAAGGGTGCCTCGGTAAGACCGGGGTTTGTGTTCCCATACTGGCAGAGCCCGCAACCGGTCAGCCTTATGGTCATGCCTTGACAAGACAAGCCTCCGGCAAACCGCTCAGGAATAGCAGATGGCCAACACGGTGTCCTAGGCGCACCAATGCACATGCAATGCAAAGAAACACATAAGTGTAGTCAAAAATGGATATCACGAGTTCGAGTCAAGCTCTCTAAATCCCCAGCAGAGTCGCCAGAAACTGTAACAACGCCCGCGGGGGACCTCGCTACAGCTCGGACTCGATTTTGTGTTGCGGTTCTCAATCTCGAACCAAAGAGTCCAAATCCGGCAAATCGTTTTGAAGGAAAACAGATTTTTTGAAAAGAAGTGCCAAACATGGATCGCTGCGGATAATGTAGTCGCCACCTAAATATTTTAAAATGGGAAATTTAGGACACCCTGACTCGGTGCCGAACGGCCACGTGTGCGCCACGACCAAAGTTGGCTCGGGAACTTCAGTGCGATTAGGGAAGGTCACATCGTGAGCACCCCCTCTCGCCGGCCAAAGACCGCCTCTACTAACCATGATATCTGTTTTTGAAAACATTGTGAGTTCTTATTCATTATTGGCCTAGGTTACTATGTGATGCTCGACAAGAAACAAGTATAGATCCCGTCGATTGGAACAAAACATTTCATGTTTGTTTGTTTGAAAATGATGTGATGGTGCTACCCGCAGGTAGGCTAAAATGCGGATTTGCCACCCTCCGGTGGGCTTAGAAAACAGTGGTGATGCCACTATCTTGTGGGCTTAAAACAAAGCAATGATGAATTGTCCCAATTCAGATAACTCAACCTCCACCCACAGGCATTCAAGGCAGTTATATCACATAAGCACGTAGCCTCATGGTAAGCATGCTATCATGGCAACACTCACACGCATGCAAGGATGCTAAAGCATAAAACTTACCGAGTACTCCCAGCCAAAACAGAAGCTCGTTAGAAATCATGCATGATCCTAAGTATACTGAAATGCCTAATGTAACACATGCAAAATGCAACTATAGCAGGCTCGGCTATTCTAAACATGGCATATGATGATGCTACAGCTAACATGTATTCAACTTAGAATTGAAATACAATGCAGTTTGTATGATGTGCCGAGCCCGATGCATGTAAAACAGATGAATGAATGCAAACATGCTATCATACTGTATGCTAATTGAAATATGCCCTATATCTAACCATCGTAAGCGGGTAAATAAAAGGGAGAAAGAAATGGAGGTTGGAAGACATACATCGCACTCACACACCCTTATTACAACATTGCCCTCGCGCAGAGGGTCCGAATAAATAATACAGTCCGAAAATGAAAGAATAATACAGTCTGAAATAAATATACAAATTTCTAATTAATTAACAAATTAATTACAAAAGAAGTAAAACTGGCATGCAAGCCAGGGACTGCCTCGCTTCTGATAGATGATGTATGCTGGGCTGCTTCGGGCGGAAATCCACTGGGATGCCCTGATTAGCCTCGCTTGCGATTTCTCGAAATCTTGCCACGGACCAAAAGTTGTTGATCTTTGATTTTGCTGCAACAGAGAGCAGGAAAAGGGCATAGCAATGTATTTTCACAAATATATGCATGCCTCGATCCTCGTGCCACCAATCACGCATACCGATGCATGATGGCCGAGGAATCGGATTGCACAACTCAATATGGGATGAATGCAGATGAAAACCTAACTCCGTCATGGGTAATCCGGAGTGTCGGTGACTTGGGAATTGAGACCCGTTCCGTTCCGGAGTACAAAACGCCTCGCTTCGCGTGCAATATGCATGATATGCGTGAAATGCATGCAATGCAACTAATATACAACCTAGCATGCGCGATGCTATGAAATGAGATGTCTGAAATGCGTGCCCACAGGCACGCAAACTGAGGAATGCGAAATGACATGCGAAATGCGATGATGGGCTTATACCAACATGAGGGAGCCTCAGCCACACTCACATAGGATGCCGGATTGATGAAAATGAGATGCCTCGAAATGCGTGCCCGCGGAAAGGCAAACCGAGGTGATGGCATGAAATGCAAAGTGAATAAATGTAGCGAAATGCGCGCCTATTGCACGCAAACCGAGGCGATGATATGAAGAAAATCGGATAAAACCGAAGTGCCTCAAAATACGTGCCCACAGGCACGCAAACCGAGGCGATGATGAAATGAGGAATCGGATAAAACCGAAGTGCCTCGAAACGCGTGTCCACAGGCACGCAAATCGAGGCGATGATGAAAGAATGAAAATCGGATAAAACCGAAGTGCCTTAATGCGTGCCCACAGCACGCGAACCGACGATGATGAAATGAGAATCGGATAAAATGGGCGTTTTAATGCATGCCCACAGGCACGCGAACCGAGGCGATGATGAAATGAGGAATCGGATAAAACCGAAGTGCCTCGAAATGCGTGCACACGGGCATGCGAACCGAGGCGATGATGAAATGAGGAATCGGATAAAACCGAAGTGCCTCGGAATGCGTGCCCACAGGCACGCGAACCGAGGCGATGATGAAATGAGGAATCGGATAAAACCGAAGTGCCTCGGAATGCATGCCCACAGGCACGCGAACCGAGGCGATGATGAAATGAGGAATCGGATAAAACCGAAGTGCCTCGAAATGCGTGCACACGGGCACGCAAAACGAGGCAATGATAAAAGGTATGAAAATGCAAATTGGGCTTACGCCAACATGAGAGAGCCTCAGCCACACTCACATAGGCTGCCATCGGATAAAAAAAGAGCTGCCTCGAAATGCGTGCACACGGGCACGCAAACCGAAGCGATACGAAATGATATGTGAAAAGCAAATTGGGCTTATACCAACATGAGAGGGCCTCAGCCGCACTCACATGGGATGCCGATAGATGAAAACGGAGTGCCTCGAAGTGTGTGCCCACGGGCACGCAAACCGAGGCAATGCATTAAGGCATAAAATGACATGGGAAATGATATGCAAGCATGCAAACCAAATTTCAGCCACTAAATAAAGGGGAAAACAGCCCCGAAATGATACGAAATGACAATCAATGCATGAAATCATCCCGAAATGCAATTCTAAGTGCCCGAAATGGCCTACGGCTATGCTAAACATGCAAAATTGGCACATGAAAGCAAAAACAGTAGCAAGGCAGCCCCAAAAATAGCATCTTTCCAGTACAAAACATGGCCAAATTGTAAGCATAGATATGACAACAATAGCTTGCAAAAATACGGAAAAAGAGAGGATTTACAAAGCAAGTGATATCTACAATGCTCAAACCCAAAAAAACAGTTCTAAAACATTAGAGAGGGACTAAAAATATGCATTTTTACAGAAGATGAGATCCCCAAGTTCAGTGTGTAGATATGGCAAGCATAGCATGCAAAATATGGACCAAAAGGGGCTATAACATAAGGTACCATAAGCAAACATCAAATGGCCTAAGACCCTTAATAAAATACAAAGAATAGACCACAATATGACACTTTACAAGCCTGATGAAGGCCAGAAACAGAAGCTAGAATGGCCTAAACAAACATGCAAATTTACGGAAAATTAGATGGATACAACATGAAGTACCAAAACCAAACACCAAATGGCTTAAGGCCCTTAACAAAACACAAAGAACAGACCAAAATATGACACTTTACAAGCCTGATGGAGACCCAAAACAGAATCATGGTAAGCTTAAAGAAGCATGCAACATGGGAGTATAACAAGAATACAAAGCAAGTGCATGATAGAGGAAGAAAAACAGGTTGAGCCCTTCTTCAATGTTGAAGAGAGGCTCAAAATAAGCACACCTTCAGTTCATGCAATGCTCCAATTCATATCACAAATGGGCTAAAAATATCATGCAATTTTACGGTAAAATAGAGGAATTTCAAAGGAAGTGCATGCTAAAGCCACCAAACATGGTTGAGCCCTTCTTCAATGTTGAAGAGGGGCTCAAAATAATCCCACCCACAGTATATAGTATGCTCGAAAACAGACCCCTCAAAAGCCAAACAAAGCATGCAAATTAATGGCCTAAAGAGTGATATTGAAGGAAGTATATCATGGAGATACCAAATGAGGTTGAGCCCTTCTACAAAGTTGTAGAGGGCTCAAAATAAGCACAAAACCAGTAGGGTCGGAGACCAAAACAAAAAGGAAGTAGGGAAAAGAATTGATGCAAGAAAACGCTAGAAAAAAGGATTTAGTAGCTTACCCTTGAAGACAAGTCTTTTGCTTCCTCTTCCCTTGATGAAAGTTGCTTCTAAGCCTCTGAGGAACCCTTCTTTGCTGCTGGAAATTGAATGGTGATGGTGGAGCTTAGGGTTGATGAAGGAATGGGCTAGGGACTTGAATGATTTTGGTGTTTTAAATATAGAGAGAGAGAGATTGTATGGAGGAGCTCCCAAATCAGATTTTCTAACCCTAAAAATCACAGCTGGGGCTGCTGTTATATAGACAAAATGAGGGGGAAAATGGAGGGAAAAAAGGGAGGGAAAACATATCAAGTTTCCCGCCAAAAATGGCCAAAAGGGAAAGTGGTATCTACGGGTTTCAAATGGCCGAGAGTCCTTCAACAAAGTTGAAGAGGGGCTCAAAATAAGACACTTTGTAGTTTACGCCCAAGTCCAACGCAGCCCACAAGTACGCCTAAAATACCGTGCAAAAAGGCCCAAAAAGAGGTAAAAAGGCAAGTGACAGATGGAGATGTCAACAGAAGAGGTCCTTAATCAAACATGAAAAGGACCTCAAAATATGACTATCTCAAGTTTGGGTCGGAGCCCAAAATGTAGAATGAAGGTTCGGGAGCCGAAACACGCAGCTCGAGGCCCCGAAGTGGGTTAGGGCACCGGAGTGGTGCACGACCACGGTTGGTCTTCGGACCACAGTGTCCCTCGAATGATAAAACAGAGGTTCTGCCAAAAATCAGAGAAAACTGGTGCAAAAGGAATGCTCGGCCCAAACCGCGATTCGGTCCCAAAATGGGTCGCCGCACCTAGTGGTATTCGTCAAAGTGGGTCTCAGAGACCCCAGTGTCCCTCGGAAGGACCAAATAGAGGTGTCTGCCAAAAATGAACAGACATCGATGCAAAATGAATGCTCGGGGCCAAAACCGCGTGGTTCGGGATCCCGAAAATGGGCTGCCGGGCACCGGAAGTGGTGTTCGGCTGCGAAGTGGGTCTCGGAGACCCCAGTGTCCCTCGGAAGGACCAAACAGAGGTGTCTGCCAAAAATGAACAGACATCGATGCAAAATGAATGCTCGGGGCCAAAACCGCGTGGTTCGGGATCCCGAAAATGGGCTGCCGGGCACCGGAAGTGGTGTTCGGCCGCGAGGTGGGTATCAGAGGCCCCAGTGTTCCTCGGAACTATAAAACAGAGGTGCATGCCAAAAACCGGAGAACTCGGAGATGGTTGGGCGGTCCCGAGCCGAGGCACACGACCTAACGGCTCCGAACAGGGCAAAATGGCCTACGCCCACAAAAAGTAGCCCACGGCCACTGGGAGATAGTCTACAGGTCCATTCCCTTCCCTCGGGAAAGAAAACAGAGAAAACCGAGTCTGGTTCGCAAACCGAGACAAGGCCTGTAAGAGTTCGGAAGTCCGGAGGCAGGGCGCACGGCCGCGACTCTGAAACTTCTGAACGAGCACAGTATGCAACATCACCAAGCGCTCAATCGGTGACGTCTGAGTCTTAAGGTCGGTCAAAAATGGGGTGTCTAGACCTTATAGAATCATCTTGGTCTTGGGCAATGGGGCATATCGGCTTGTGGACTGTGAAGGCAAAGAATTTCCAAGACCCTGGAATACTTGCAATCTGAAGTTTTTTTATCACTAGATTTTCTTGTTTTCTAAGTTTTCTTTTTGTCTTGTTATTAGCAGAAGTAATAAAGTTTTAGCTTGATCTTTAAACTTGTGTAATGTGATTAAGCAGATACTTGACGATGTTTCTAAGCGAAACATGATGAACAAACTTAGACTTATTATATGGCAGAGTAAAACTTTTACTTGCATATAATAGAATTGAACTAAGTTGACGATGTTTATAAGCGAAACATGACGAATAACTTAGACTTATTATATGGCAGAGTAGAACTTTTACTTGCATATAATATAGTTGAACTAAGTTGGCGATGTTTCTAAGCGAAACATGACAAATAACTTAGACTTATTATATGGCAGAGTAGAACTTTTACTTGCATATAATAGAATTGAACTAAGTTAGGATAACCTGGGCTTGTCATATTGGCAGAATCAAACTCAAATTGAAACTAAGTACGTATCAGTCAGATTAACAAAGAGGCCGAGGTTGGTTACCTCGGCCAGTCTTTATTTGAATTTGACCTTTGCAACAAGGTCAAAGCCCCAGGCTTAAATGAGAACCCAAGTGGAACTTAGGTTCACATTAAGGGGCAGAGGGCTGGAAATTGATGCTTGGAAGATTGGTTTAACACTTGTTGAAATTTGTGAAAAATTTACAAGTTCTGAGGTTGTCTCAAAGGAAGATTGGTTTAAAAACACTTGTTGAAATTTTTTATAGAAAAATTTACAAGTTAAGCCAAGGTTGTAACGAAAGAAGTACTTGCGTACTTGCTGAGATGAAAGCATTGGTTTGTATAACCGAGGTATGTCACCCCGAGAAGATTGCATAGTTAAGGTGTATATAAAACACATGCAAGTATAGAATCATATAAAGAAAACAAACATGCTAGCATTCAAAAGAGGAAGTTGTATTTACATTCAAAAGAAGGCACATCCGCCAGATGAAAAGCTTACATTGTTTCAAAAAAATAAAGAAGTACCAAGTACAGAAGAAAAACATCAAAATAAACTACTCGGCGTTGACGGCGAGTTGTGCCTTACCTTTAGAAGATAGTTGGGAAGACTTCTCAGCAGTCTTCTCAGTCGCGAGCTCAATATCAATCTCCTGAAGAGTTTGATCGAGGCTTTTCTCGGCGATTGGCACCTCGGAGTTTGTCTTTTAAGAGGAGGCATCTTTAGAGACCTCACCCTCCTCATCCTGAGACAAGTCCATGACTTGCTCATTCCGAGTAGGAGACTTGGCCCCAGCAGCTTTCTTCTTCTTCCTTACCAAAGTTTCCTCCTCAGACTTAGAATCATCTTCGGATTGACTTGGAGTAGCGGGAATGGCAGGGGGATGACGTCGGCATTGAAGGGGGAGTCCTTAGGGACATCAAGCTTGTTAGGGGTAGCCATCCAACCAAGGGTGAAACCCTTGTTGCATGCCTGCTTCACTTGCTTTTTGTAGTCCTCCTTGACGTCGGCCGCCCCCTTAGCATATGCCTTTCCATTAGCGGCCTTGATCTCGGCCTCCTTTGTGGCCAAGGCATCCTGAAGTTCTTTTTGGGCCTCGGCCATCTTTGCCTCAGCCTCTTTCTTTTCGGACTTAAGAACCTTCTTAATGACCTCTGCAGCATCTGTTTTTTCCTCGGTTTCATCTTTAGCCTTGATGGCTGCTTCGGCCTGATCTGATAGGGTCTTCATTTTTCCCTCGGTCTTCTTGATGGTCTCTTGTAAACCAGCAACCTCTCTGATCTTGTCGGCCAACTCCTTCCTCATTTCAAAAGCTTGCATTGAGAAGGAGTGTGTGTGCTGGATCGCCTGAAAGAAAATGAACAGAACAAAAGTTAAGTAAAAATTCTCTAAGTATGGAAAAACAAAGAACGAAAAATACCAAGTGTAAGGAACTTACTTGAACGGAATGTTGCAGCATCAAAGCGAAATTTTCGTATTCGCTCATCTCGGCATTTCGGTTGAGATCATTGGGAAGGAGCAAAGCTGTAAAGAGGGCAACGCCGACTTTGAGATCAGTCGCGCTGTCGCCAGCTCTGACCGACTTGTCCTCGATGGTAATTATGGGAGCCCAGGGGGCATCTGGTTTCATTGGCCTTGAGGTTGTGACCGACGAGGACCTCGGCCTTTTCGATCGAGTTGATTGGGATGGTTCGGCCTCGGCGGGCCTCTTCTCAGTAGCAGAAGGTGTCTTCTCACTCTCAGCCAATTTTGAAATAGGCAAGGTGTCCTCAGTGTCAATCTGAGTCACCGTTGCCTTAGGCTGGGCTTTCTTCAGTCTTATGGGCTTTGGCTTTGGTTGAGGCTGGGATTGTGCTGGTTGAGCGTTGACGATGTCGAGGATGTCGGCTAGAAGATCTTCTACAATTGCTTTCTTGCGACCCATCTCGCGGCAATTGCGGTTCGGCGTCGGCGTTGGTGTTTTCGTTGAGATGAAGGGATCAGATATGGAGCCGAGGTTGATGGTTGCTCAACTAGATCAGAAGTTGATCCCTGGTCTGGCCGAGATGATGAAGTTACTGGAGGAGTTGTGGCGGAGGGAGGAGACTTGCTTTTCTTCTTTGGGATATCGGGAAGGACCGACTTATATGTCGGGATGTAGTTGAGCAGTAGGGGACCTCTCCGCTTGTGAACTAGCAGATCCAACAGCTTCTTTAAGCCCTTGCTCGGAAAGAAGGACTTACGGAAGTCTTTTGCCAGTTGTGGAAGAGCTGTAAGAAAAACAGACGTTAGAATGTATAGAAAGAACAAAGTATTAAAGACTTTGGAAACAAGTGTAAAAACTTGGCTCTTACCATTACCCTCTACAAAAACTATTTGGCTAAGAAGGTAGAGGTGGAGGTCCTCATTTGGAGCGAACTCCCAGTTTCTCGAGACAATGAAGTAATCATCCCCAGCTCCCTTGTTGGAGTTTGGGAGGTTAGCAACAATTTTGTACTCTGTGGACCTCGGTTTAAAGTAGTAAATATAGCATTTTTCTAACTTGAGGCCACACATGGTGTAGCAGTATTGGATGTCGACTAAAGTTACCCTAGCATTCTCTTTTTTGGCTAAGCCTATTATGCCGTTGATAACACGGTAGGAGTTGATGGCGAGCTACATTGGGTTCAATTTGTAGTAATTGAGGATTTCTCAGAAAATGATGTCGAGTGGGAGCCTAAGTCCACACTCAATGAAAGCTACAACTGGGAAGGGCATAGAATTGACTGTGGGCATAATGGAGTCATCCTCCCCAACCAACCTCAGATAGACGTCGGCTGGGATGGAAAACTCCTGCCTAAAATATTCTAGCTTGGTCGGGGTATCTACCCTGTGCCTCCATATACCCATGATGTTAGCTAAGGAGAGGGTGTACGATTTCAAGAAGAAGTGTTCTGTAAAGGTTTAGATGACCTCGGCTAAAACCTAGAGATATGCTGGGGCAAGAGTGTGTAAGGATCTAAGGGGAATATGTTTCAGTTTTCCCTAAAAATCGTGAGTTCTACAAACAATTTCCAAACCTAGATCTATGGAAACGAAGATTGAAGGCAAGAATCTGGAGAAAATACAAAACAAAAACAAAATTTCAGAATCGAGAATGATGATACTCTATCAAGAACATAACGACGAAGTGCGTGCAAGATTATGAGGCCAAGAACAGTGACAATATGAACAAATGGGTGAACAGTGTGTGAAACTTCAAGAAACGTACTGGGCAAAAGCAGAATCATAAAATCTGCCCCAATACATGATTAAGTTCATATACACAACTACGAATATAACAGAGTTCGAAATGAACCAAGAACTGAAACTAAAAGGAACAGTGACTCACCGACGAAAAATGAAGTCGAAGTGAAGTTCACCGGGATCAGACGGTGGCCGTAAGCAAGGATGACACGCACAAATCGAGAAATGGTCCAAATTTTACAGAAGCCTCGCCGGATGGGAGAGAGAGACTGGTTGTAGAAAACTTCACGAAAACAACAATGGCGAAATTGAGGAAGTAAGAGAGAGAAAGTTTGAACGGAGACAATGATGTGAAGTGAAAAGGCGAAGAGAGAGGGAAGAAGTTTTGCCAAAAACGTAAAGAGGCGGCAAAACGTAATTGATGTGCCTAGAACGACGTGTTTGTCAGACAGCGCACACGAGTGCGATACGACTTAATGGCGCGTGTCAGGCACGACTTAGCAAGGGAAAGACGCATGGCAAGAACGATTGAGTTGTTTTGCGTGACAGTACATACGCGTAAAGGGGCCCTTGAAGTTCTTGATTTAATGAAGCAGTACCTCGGCTAAGAGGATGATCTCGGCTGAGAAAGTTAAACGTGGTTCTAAGGCATTCATAAAAGCAGACTAAAGTCTTGGTCATAATTGAGCCGACGAATTATGACCTCGGTAATGAATGATGAAGCGAGTTTAGCCGACGTGCTAACTGGAAGGACTAATATAGATTCCATCACCTCAGGATGCCAAGGTAATAGAATCTAGGCGACAATTGTGGAGACATAATTTTTGAATGACAACACGTGGCTGAGGTGTCACCGAAGTGCCAGCCGAGGTGCCAAGTGTCTTGGTCATGACACCGAGATGATCTTGGCTAGGCCGAGGTTATCTGCGAAGAAACCGGAATCTAAGATAAGCGGATAAAGGACAAGAGTCCTAGAATGAGAGAGGACTTCAGTTTGGGTAAAGATAAGACTCTTAGAGAGTTTATCCCAATCCTACTGGGAGTCCAAGATTAGCAGTAATCCTAAGTCCATTGAAGCTAAGCTTCTATTGGGACTAGATTTGTGTTGGCTATAAAAGAGAGGCACCCCCATAGGTCTAAGGTATATTTTTTGTATTCTGAATAGTGAGTTAAGCACTTTTGCTATCTTTGAGAGATAACTAACTTGATCGTCGGAGTGCCCCCGGGTGGACGAACCACCGCCAGAATCTCTTCTTTCTATTGCATGTCGTTTGAGCTTAATCTATTCTGCCGGTGTTCTCCAGCTGAGTACTTAGTTGGCAGTGTGGTCGGAAATTGACACACACATTAAGAATATAGAAACTAAATACAGATGAATGACATATAAATATCTTACAAGGGGTAGGTCTCACATGTAGATGTCAAATCATGTAAGTCCCGTTTCTTATAAGACATTTGTGTCATATTCTGTGTGTTCAACACTCTTTACCTTCAGACTTATTGATAAATTTTCATACAAAAAATCTTATGAGCTAAATTTAGCAGTACATACATTTCTCCCTCTAGAATGGGAGCCAGACACTACTGGCTCGAGGCTTAGGGCTCCCAAATTTTGGCCCAAATTTATTAGTTTTAAGTTATATTAAAGTTCAAAACCTAATTTTTTTTATTGTTTGAGACTCAGTCTAAAAGGCCTCTCAAAAAAATCTGTTGGGCCAAATTAATATATATATATATCATCATTGTAAGGCCTAATTAAAATTTTATATAATTAGTTCAAACAAATATATATGATATAATAAGTTCAAATAGAGTCTAATGTGAAGATTTTAATAGAATAAATAACTTTATTTTAATTTTTTTGCCCTCTCTTTATCATAGTTTAATTGAATAATTTTACCCTAATTTATTTTCCTTAATTTTGTTTGCCCTCTCACTTTATCATAATTTAATTGAATAATTTTGCCTTAGTTTTTTCTCCCAATTTTTTTTCAATAATTTGTGTTTTGTTATTAAATAATCAATGGATTGTGATTTGTGTGGATTGTTATCAGATATCATATCACAATAATATAATTATTTTGTTATCAAATATCAACAAATTATGTTATTTGTATCAATTATTGCTAAATTATAAAACAACAAGACCCTATTTTATCTTTTATGAGTCTTTGTAATGATTTTTTCATATCTTAATGTATGAAAATAAATTTTCTTGATTATATGTGTAAAGAAACTTTTTGTAGTTACTAAATAATAAAAAAAATTATAGGTAACCTATTATTTTATCCATAATTTTTTTTTATAAAAAATATATATATAGAAAGGCCCACTTTCAAAGTCCCGCTGGCGGCCTTGGAGCCAGAGTTTCCCTTTGATTCTTCTCTCAGCATTTTCTTTTCTTTTTTGGAGTGATCCTTACTGTTCCTTGTTACTATTTGGAGTGGGTGGTTCATCTCCCCTTCTAGTAAGTAGGAGTGTGGGACTCCTTTTCCTTCTTTAACTTCTTATGCTTCTTTGTTGGAGTCTGTTTTACTTCATTTTCTGGTAATTACCCCTTTCGTCTTGCTCAGCTTTGTTTGGTCTGGGCAAGACTTGTAGTCCCTTTGCTTTTTTGGGTTGTTTATGGCACGATTGGCAGATAATCTAGCGCGTGATAATAATGATAATATAAGTAGTAATTTCTCAGAAGCATTTGATCATGAAAAGGCATGGTCTTTGATGCTTTACTGAGTTTTTTTTTTTTTTGGAAATAGTAATATTACTCTTTTTGACCCATTTAAAAATTTTGACTTTAAACCTAGCATTTTCACCTACAAGCGGATGACAAGACTGAGATACAGTAACCAATGACTCTAAAGGCTAAGTAAACCAATTTTATACAACTAGACCAACATTCAAAATATTCCCTTTTGGTTGTCATCTCATACTGTTATTTTTTTAATTATTAATGTGCATGTTAATTTTAGGTTTTTATTTTTCTAAGCCCGAGCTTGTGCTCGAACTTTTAAGTTAGACTTGAACTCGGTTAGTCCTTTAACTCAACTAATTTTTTATTTTAAGAAAGTCCAGAACACTCAAAAACTCAGCTAGTTTACAACCTTACTAGAGAACGAAAGCAACAAGAGGTAACAAAGATGTTAAATTAGACTTTCTTGAGTCCATAATACTAATTATTCTGGTGACTTTTCAACATACAGTTTTTTTTTTTTTGGTGCTATTTCTCCCATACAGCATAGTCGTTGCCAGAGGTAGAAACATGAAAATTAGGTGGAATAAGATTTCCAAGATCAAGCTTTGGACCAATCTTGACGATGATCTTATCATCAACCATGGCGACATATAGATCGACATCGTGACCATAATCTGCTTTGTCTTTGGTTGCGCCGATCCCATTCCTTATCCTAATTGCAGCCAATGTAGCTATTGGATCCTTCTGCCCCCACTCAATGAAGTGGTCATAAAACTGCAAAAGACTAAAAATTAAAAAATATCAATTTTATATATTAATGCTATCAATAGTATTACTAATCTGGTAGTGTACAAATAATCACTTTTTATCCTACATCTCCACCTAATACTACGATACTAATAATCTCTGGACTCAATCTCACCTTACTCTTAATTCCTTTTATCATATGGAGCCAAACAAACGTGGTCATAATGATATGATTCATTGTAATTTTTTATTTTAAAAGAAAATATTATTAAAAATTAATTTATTTACGATAATAATTTGTCATATTATTCTTCTAAAAATTTTTGTATGAATTTTTGTTCGAGTAATTCTACTTACACCACTAGTTTATCTCTTTACACCCTCCATCTTATTACACCATTAAAAAAAATGTGATTTGCATTACACCCATTATACTACCAAAACTAACCCTAAACTAAAAACTCTTCAAACCCTTTCAGTTTTGTCTCTTTACACCGATAACTTTTAGTAATATAACGCTAAAAAACTTGAATTACTCCTGTACTGTGTTACAAGGCAAACTAATTTTTTCCAGCCATTCAACAACAAATTAGTTGGAATCCATTTGTTAAATGCATAATCTATGATACATAACTATACAAATTAGATTATTCCAGTATCATGTTGCCAATTAAAATAAATTTGTCCAGCCAACAGTCGCTGTACGTTTACAAATTACTCTAGTGTTATGTTGTCGAACTAAAATAAATTTGTACAGTGATCACCTATTGCTCTATGTGTGTTGTAGATTGTCTTCATTGTTGTCACATTAAAAGCATCTCTTCTTTTCAATATAATCAATATCTTTTTTGGTCACACCATACTTTTTGACATGTCAATTAACAAGGATGTTTCCTCCTTAGATAATCTACCAGCAAATTGGTACCCTTCAAGATGTTCAGCAATTAGATGATTGTACTTGCATTGTTGTAATGAGTAGAAACATAATCTTTCCGAGCCAAAAAATAAAAATAACAAAAAATAAAAATAAATAAATAAAATGAAACTGGAAATGCATGGTAATGAATAACCGAACAAATTAAAATCGTCCAGCCTTGTGTTACCGAAAATGTATCTTTTATTAAAACTGTCGGGAAGCATAAGCAATAACTCTCCCATTCTGCATTAAAACACATCCCAAACCCTTATGAGAAGCATCACTAAATACAGTATAACCATCCGTACCTGAAGGTAGAGTCAGAACCGGTGCAGTCACAAGACGGGTTTTCAACTCTTGGAATGCCGATTCCCTTTGGTCAGTCCAGTCAAACGGTGTTCCCTTCTGAGTCAACTGAGTCAGTGGTAAGGCAATTTTGGAAAAATCTTTGACAAACCTTCTGTAATATCCGGTCAATCCCAAAAAGCTTCGGACTTCGGTTACATTCGTTGGTCTAGGCCAGTTCACTACAGCTTCAATCTTCTGCGGATCAACAGAGATTCCATCTTTGCTAATAACATGCCCCAAAAACATCACATGATCAAGCCAAAATTCACATTTAGACAGTTTAGCATACAGTTTCTGTTCCCTTAAGGTCTGCAGGGCAAGTCTTAGGTGATGTTCATGTTCTTCTACAGTCTTAGAATAAATCAATATGTCATCAATGAATACCACAATGAAGTCATCAAGGTATGGTTTAAAAATTCTGTTCATGAGGTCCATAAATGCAGCAGGGGCATTCGTGACTCCGAACGGCATAACTAAAAATTCAAAGTGGCCATACCTCGTTCTGAAAGCAGTTTTATCAACATCTTCTGGTTTAACTTTCAGTTGGTGGTACCCCGATCTAAGATCAATCTTAGAAAACACTTGTGCACCCTGTAACTGGTCAAATAAATCATCAATACGCGGTAATGGATATTTATTCTTTACAGTTACCTTGTTCAGTTCGCGGTAATCGATACACAATCTCAGTAAGCCATCTTTTCTCTTTACAAACAAAACAGGTGCACCCCACGGTGAAGTACTGGGCCTGATAAACTTCTTATCTAACAATTCCTGCAATTGCACTTTCAATTCTTTCAGTTCAGTTGGAGCCATTCTGTAAGGAGCTTTAGATATTGGTTGTGTACCCGGAACTACGTCAACAGTGAACTCAATCTCCCTGTCAATCAAATCCCCTGGTAGATCATCTGGAAATACATCTGGGAATTCTCTAACTATAGGAATGCAATTCACTTCGGTTTTAACATTATCATTAGTAGACACAGTCAATACCGAACACAGATATCCTTTACACCCCTTTCTAATCAGTTTGACAGCTTTTACAGAAGAAATCAGATATGGAGGAAGTACTACTCCACTCCCATTAAACACAAATTCAGGCAAACCCGGTGGACGGAAAACTACTTGTTTTGTTACACAGTCTATAGTGGCATGATATTTTTGTAACCAATCCATCCCCAATATTACATCGAAGTGATCAATATTTAATGGCAGTAAATCAATAAATAGATGCATATCCCCAACAATAATCTCCTGGCGGGATACATATAAGCACATGTCATGGATCCCCCAACGGTGATGATCTGGCTAACAAGTAATTCATGGGTTCTAAAGGTCTATTCAATTTCTGCGAAAAAGCATGCGATACATACGAATGTGTAGACCCGAATCAATCAACACATATGCATTTTGAGCACGAGATAGAGGATACGACACACAGATCTCGGTGTTTTGCCGTCTCCGGTACTAGAGGCGAACATTCGCCCTGCCTCATAGGCTCTTTCCTGTAGCTTTGGGGTTCGGTTTTGGTGTTGCGATTGATCTTTCTACGCTTAGTCTTGACTTTACTCTTGGCTTGCAGGCGGAAGGCGATCTTTAATTTCAGGCCCACCTTGCCACACCTGAAACAAGCTCCAGAAATCTGGTAGCAAACCCCTTTGTGCTTGTTGCCACATACGGAGCAGGGTGGAGTAAACCCACTCCCTTGGCTGGGGCTAGTCGTCGATCCCGTATTCTGTTTCATAGTTGCTGGGTTATGCTTGCCCTTCTTAAATTTGAAACCCTGTCTTTTACCTTGCCACTCAGTTGTCGGCGTTTCAGATTGTTTCACTGCTGCAATATTCGTCTCGGCCATCAATGCCCGGTCGAGAACACCCACAAAAGTTGGCATTTTCAAAACATTTATTCGGTCCTGTATAGCAACACTAAGGCCGCCTTCAAACCTCCTGGCCTTCTTATAATCGGTGTCCACCATGTGTGGTGCATACCTAGCAAGTTCAGTAAATTTCTTCTCATACTCCGCAACTGACACCTTACCCTGTCTCAGCTGTTCAAACTCAGTCACTTTTCTGTCCCGGATGCACTGGGGAAAATACTTTTCAAAGAAGGACTCCTTGAACTGAGCCCAAGTCACAATAGTATTTGCATCGCGGGTCAACATCCACCACCTTCTTGCTTCTTCCTGAAGGGTGAAGGTAGCTAACAATACTTTGTTTGCTTCGGAGCACGGAAAAACCTCAAACAACTTTTCAGTCTCAAGAACCCAAGCTTCAGCCTTTAACGGTTCCAAGCCTCCCTGAAAGGACGGCGGTTTCATCTTGTTGAATTTACAGTCAAGGCAATAATGTCCACCTCATTAGCATTCACATTCTGTACATTACATTCGGTTGCCGGAGGAGGAGGAGAAATTTGTTGGTTCGGTTGTTGATCTAGTCTTTCAATTATCAGTCCCATCATTTGTTCAAGTCTGGCCATTCTGGCCTCAGAGAATGATGCTTCAGTTTCATTTGCAGTGTTTGCGTTATCCATTTCACTATAAGCAGTTATAACAGTTATCATGATAAGCAGTTGTATAATTAAACAGTTTAACATTTTACCATATAATCAGTCAGTCATAAGCACACACTTTTCAAGTTTATGAAATGCCCTAATTGCTTTCTAGGACACCCTATAGCTCATTTGGACACGTGTGTGCGGTGTAACTCGTGGTTAAGTATCGCTCTGATACCACTCTGTCACGACCCAAACCCGGCCCTATGGGTTTAGCATCAGAATCGCGATGAATCCGAGATTATCAAGGCTCTTGAAACAAGATAGTCTGATACAGCAATCTGAGGACTGGCGGAAGCGTCTGATAAATAACTAGTGTCCATTGAGCTGTGAAAATCTGTATGCCAAAAACATTTTTATGCATTCATACAGTTCAAACAGTACGATCTATACAATCATTTACAAACATTCAGTACGGGGACCTAATCCCTCGATAACAGTACGGTAAAACAGTAGACAGTCTATACAATAGTATAAAACAGTGAGGAGACAGGTGGGGACAATAAAAACACCCCAAGCCATAGCATGGCGACTCGGAACCTCACAGTGAGGCACATAGGCTGGCTTGACAAAACTGGGGACCAACCCACGCTCCTAGCTCCGGTCTGGCTGCTGAGAACCTACATATATATATAAACAGTGAGCTAAAGCCCAGTGAATAACATAAAGCGTAAAGAGGTTATGAATGAATGTCCTTACAGTAATGAAATCAGTTCATTAAACAGTATTTCAGTCTTTCAGTATTTCAGTCAATCAGTCATATGTGGTACACCCATTAGCCTATAAACAGTAGGTCCAAAAGGACCGGGTCTAAGCAGACCCAACAGTAATGATGGCCATCAATCAGTAAACAGTATGGTTCCACAAGGAAACCGACAGAGATCTCCGTAACGGTCAACAGTAAGTGCTAAGGATGCCACAGTACAGTTCAGAATACAGGACATACATTCATTCAGTAAACAATATCAGTTCAATAAACAGTTCAGTTCAGTATTCAAAAGATAACCATTTTGAACATATCTTTACACAATTGTTACTCACAGAGATTGGGCTAATAGCAGCTAGAGCGCGTCCCTGAGCCAACCCTAAATAATTAACAAATAGAACACACACTAAGTTCACAGTCGGAAGGATGATAATTAAATCCCTAAATTTCCTCGGTGTGGTTCTATGTCTAAATCCTCATTAAGATGCCTTAAACTAGGCCTAAGAATGCCTAGGATGGGATGAGGATGCAAAAATACAGTTGGAAGGCATTTTTCAAAAGTTCTTTGAAAAGGGTCTCGCTCCGAAAGCTTCTTCCTTCGGCGAGGTTGCAAAATCAAAGGCTTCGCCGAGCGAACAATCCTTCGCCGAAGGTCGATGAAACGATAAAAGTAATCTTGGATGCTCAATTTTTACGCGATGCTCGCCGATGCTCGCCGAGCGCCTTCCAAAATCAAAGGCTTCGCTCGGCGAGAATTCTTCGCCGAGCGTCCGATGAAATGAAAATCTTGGTTGTTGATTTTTACGCTTGAGCCACCAATCCTTCGCCGGCGGCTCGGGAAACGTTGGTCGCCGGCGAGAATCCTTCGCTCGAGCGAAGAAGCCAAATCTGGAATTTCCAGATTTGCCTTCCAAGCTCAAACTAAGCATTCTCAACTCAATTCTCGACCTCTTGGACCCAAATTCTGGAAAATGCATCCCAAAACAATGTATAACAAGTTTCAAAAGCCAATTTATGAATTCAAGCCCCAAAGGTGAGTCAATTAAATCCAAAATTCAAACCCAATTCAAGAACAATTTCAAAACATGCAATGCATGATCTTTAAACCAAACTCAAGGTTCAAATCTTGCTCTATTGAGCCCCAATCTTTGAAAACAATGTGGAAACATGGACTATGATAAAAACATGGACATGCATGTATCATTCTCCAAGAATTTAACTTCAAACTCACTAAACTCAACGTGCATGCAACAATTAAGGTCCAATTCAACATGTTTGCACTAAAGCATGGCCTAGCTCTCTAATTGGGCATGAACCATGCAAAATGAGGCTCAAAGAAAACAAGATGGAGATGAAGTCACTTACCTAAGTCTTGTATTCAAGGTGTGAGAGGTCAATTTTGCCAATTTCCTACAAGTTCTTCAAGTAATTTCCTCAAGATTAAGTCAAAACTCTCACTCTCTCTCCAAACCTCTTCTATGGTCGGCTATGAGTGAAGGAAAATGGCTGATCAAGTGTGTCTCTAGGTGTATAAGGCACAATGATAACAATAACAAAATGTCCACTATGGGTGGCAATGTGGTAAATAAGTCAATCTTGAAAATTAGCTCGTTTTTAATCTAATTTAATCATTCCTAATCAATTTTCAAATAAATATATCATTAAATCACAAATATTCTACTGATTATAAAACACTAAACGGTTCCTAATTCAGCCACCGATAAAGCCTTCAATTAGCAGTTTTAAACATATGGATTTAAACAGATAATCAATAAATCAAACAGATGCAATATGCAGTTCGATAGATAAACTATTCAATTTCAGTTTCGATTTCAATCAGTCCATTCAATACTTCAATTAATTCAATTATCAGTCATTATCAGTTCAGTTTAGCAGTAGTCAGTAGATAATTCAGTAGTTTATCGGTAATCAGTATGAGGGTTGTTACATGTCTAGGTTGGGGTAACTATACAACGACTTTAGATGGTTCAAATCTGCATAAAGAAAAAAAAGACGACGGTTAGTACGGTTGAAAATGAGACCAATGAAGTAAAGAAAGCACAAAATTGAGCTGAGGTATATATACCGGCTACTCCTTTATTCCAGTTGATCCGGTCTCCTGGTATTTGGGCTTCTTGGTCTTCGAAGTTGCCCGAGACCTAAAAAAAATCGTCATCATTACATCTTTGTCCGAGGTGTTTTTTATTATTTTCTCTCGGCGATGTCTTATTCTTAAATAATAAACCCAGCCATCTTCATTCTGGCCTAGAGAGTACTGGTGAAATAGCTCAGCTAAACTGAGGTTGAGGCCAAGCCGGCGATTTAGCTTGGCGATGCCATTTATTATTCGGTAAGAATTGGTGAAAAGCTGGGTAAGGCAAAGTCTTGTTTGCCTAAGGAATTCACAAAGGAGTGGTTGGACGGAGAATCGAAGTCCGATTTCTATAATGGATATGACGTTGAATGGGACAACGCCCGGTTTTCCCTAAAGAATGGTGTCTAGTTCTGCTAAAATAAGGTGGACATCATCAGGGATGTTGTAGTCCTAGCAGAATTCGGCAATAGCCCCTGGAGAGTTTACTAAAAATCTATACTTCCCCATGTGGCCTTAAATTATGTATAATTTAGCTCGATGTTGAGATGACCTTCAGTATCTCGGTTGAGCATGCAAAGGTGTGTCTGGCCAACCTAGTCAGTCTGCAAAGTGAAAAGGAAAAGTGTTAAGCACAGGTCGTTGGGCCGTGCTAAAAGAAACAAAGGCAAAATAAATGGAGACCTAGCTCGACTACGTGCTGTACAGTCCGTTCTTAGCTCGGTTGAAACAAAGGACTTCAGTTCGGTTAAGCGGAACAAGAGGTTCTTAGCCCGGTTAAAGCTTAGGGTGTGGCATTCTTGGTTCGGTTTTGACTAAATCAGAGAGCTAGTTTGGTCCCAAGTGATAGCCCGGTCGTGGGTTAAAGCTTTCTAGTTCGGTAGTGCGCACACCTAATACAGTTCCTTAGTTCGTCTAAGTGAAACAGAAGGTAAGACCTATTGGAACTTAATCTAGTTCGGCTGGGTGCACACCTTAAGTACAAACAGGTTCCTAGCTCGGTTGGAATTTTATTTTGGATCAAACGAATCGTTCTTCATATTATTCATGAATACAGTGGTTTTATTACATGGTTTTTTCCCAGAAAAATGGAAGCAAAAATGGTATATGTATTTTGAAAAGTGTACGAGTATTATGCTACATACTTCAGAAACTATATAAACAAAGAGGAAATGGGATTGAGTTACTTACGGATTGAAGACGGAAGGATGCAAATCTGAAACCACGAAGATGGTGATGAGAACGCAAGCTTCGTAGGTACTGAGGTTACAAAAATGGAGATTCAAAGAGAAAGAGAGAGAGAGAAGATGAATAGTAGAGATGGTAGGTTCAAAACGTGTGGTTTTTGTGTAAAGAGAGTGAAAAAGGCGGGACTGTTCAAAAATCGCGAGATACGAAGTTGGCGATGACAGCTACGCTGCGCCAATGAGAGCTAACCACGTGTCCAGGGAATAGAAAGTGATTTAGTTATAGCGACTGAAAAAACATTTTGACCGAACAGACTAGTAGCCCGGTGTAGATTTAGCTCAGTTGAAGGCCACTTTTTAGCTCGGTTGAAGGCCAATTTTTAACTCGGCTGATAGAAAGGTAATCCCAGATCATGCTTGGCAGATGGAATTAAGGGGCAATTGAGAGGGAGCTTTTAAGTGCATGAGGGCCGAGCTAGACCCAGGCATAGTGATGGGCTATTTTGTGGGCCGAGGTAAAAAGGGCTTAGTGAAGTAGACCATTGTGTTAGAGGGGTTAGCTCGACTGTGGTTAGCCCGGTCCAAGTGATTGCAGTCACTACGGTCGGAATGGTGATTTTTAGCTCGGTCATAGTATTTGGAGCCGAGATTTGGGCTTCTGGTGGTAGAGTTTGTCCTTGTTAGCTTGGTTAAGACATGTTGTTGTTAGTGCGGTCTCAACAGACAAAACCGAGGTACAAAGTTATGTGTTACAGTGAAGGCACTGGATTAAATATGACAAAGGTTAGTAAGGTCATACTGTCATCTGACCGAGGTAAAACCATCTCACTTGGTTTAAGCAGTGAGGGGGGTATTGAAGAATAAGCATTATATTTCAGGAGTGTGATCCCTAGGAGGACTCAACACGGAGGAATAAGAGTCCTACTAGGATTGTGCCATACGGAACCTATAAAAGCTTATAACAAAACCTATGGAAGAGGTAACACAACTTTGACTCTCGAATACACAGAGCTTTTGTCTATTTGTCTATTTTGCTGACTTAGGCATTGGAGAGGTATCCGGCACACACCTGCCAGGTAGCTTACGTTTGTGTTTTTAGGAAGTAAAGCGACGACGTTTGGAAGAGCACAAACTTGGTCAACAGGATTATACGAAAAGATTATTTTGCGCTCGTGCAAAGTCCAATAAATAACGGTTGTTAAGTTTGGTAGACAGAAAGTCAAACTATGTGTCAATTTGGTTCATGTAGTTTACACAATGTGTCAATTTGGTCCTTATCAAAATTGAGCAAATTAAAACAATAGGGACCAAATTGACATATTGTGTAAATTACAGGGACCAAATTGACACATTGTGTAGACTTTCTGTCCACCAAACTTAACAACCATTATTTATTGGACTAAAATGACACAATCTATTAAATTAAGGGGCTAAATTGAGCAAATTGATACAATAGGGACCAAATTGACATGTCGTTTAAACTACGAGGATCATTTGCGTAATTTATCCAAAGATATTTAATTTTAGTCTTTTATCCTTAAAGGAAATTTCACATATGGATAAAATTGGGGAACAAAAAATCTCATATGAATGATGTAAAGAAGTAAACTAGGGAAAATTCTATTTCCACACACTTAATTACCTCAATACACATCTTCTCTCAGTATACACACTTATTAATTAGATTATTAATTAATTTTCTCAATCTATACACTAAAAGTTACAATTATACCCTTCACTCATAATTATTGTACACACACCACTTAACTCTCATTTCTACACTTTTTTTTTGTTTTTGTTTTGTTTTTTATGTTTTTCGGTTTGGAGATTTCGGCACTAGTTTTTCAAAATTATACATTTAATTTGAAACTTAACTTCTGAATAAAAGTGATTAGTTCGACAAATTTGTTCCAAAAAAAAAACTTTCGCCAATTAATGTTTGAATATAATGAAATAATTCAGTATTGGTTGTCCGACTGAAAACTGCCAAAGGAAAAAAAGGAAAAGAAAAAGGAGTTCTGCACGAAAAAATTAACATTTTCATCACTAATAGAATATCAATTTAGAGATTAAAATAATATGAGAGTTGTTATGAGAGTATTGATTTGCAAACAATAGAGGAATATAAAGTATGTAGCAAGCAAAGTGACAACAATGAAAAAATTATGATTTAGTTTTTTCTTTTTTGTACTCAAAATGTGTACATTGCAATTTTTTATTTTTATTTTTAAAAGAAGTGTACAGAGAATATTTTCATATAATATTATGGGTGCTAATGGATGTCGATTATGGTTATTTTAGTTTAGGGCATACTTGCCATTAAAATAATATTTTATTAAGTGTATGCATTAAGATAATTAAGTGTGTAGAAATAGAATTTCCTGTAAACTAATGGTGTAAGTAGAATCAATCTTTTAGTCCCCGTGTCACTGAATTTAAGTTATGATAATGGTCTAACTTTTAACCATAAATTACAAGCACACTTATTCAGATTTACTAAAAATATTAATTGGTCCATATGATTTTGAAAATTATTTTTCGTCCATTCAAATTTCTAATCGCATAAGAAATTATTCATTTTATTAATAAATCATTAAGTTAATTAATAATTTTTAATAATATCAAAAATATATTTCAATTAAAAATTCTAAAAAAATTATTGTTGCATAAGAGAGTAATTAGAAACTTTATTTTTTCTATTAATTCTATTAAATAAAAATTCTAACAATAGTGTGTATTTGTAATTTCTAAAATTATAGAAAATAATTCGTATTTTAAGTAAATTCCAAAGAGTGTATTTATAATTATCTTAATTTTACAATATTAAGAAATCATAATCTTTTGGAGAATTATAATAGAGGCACTTTTTCATAAATTTCTTTTCACCTACTTATATTTTTATTTAGTCCATATTATTTTCTTATATTCCAATAAGTCTTATGAGTGACATAATTACCAAAATACGCCTAATAATATTCACATTTATAGTGTGAATGTTTCGTGATGTGAATATTCACATCATCAATATGAATATTAACATGTCAATGTGAATGTTCACACTATCAATGTGAACATTCACACGTCAATGTAAATATTCACATTGTAAAATATAAATGTTCATATCACCAAATTGCTAACCGTTCAAAAAATATTTGTAAGGGTAGAATTGTCCATAAAATACTTTAAATATGAGAATTAGGATTTGGTAGATCAAATGTTCAAATAATAAGATTTATTAGAATACAAGAATATCTTATAGACATTGGGATACAAACATTTGAAAAAAGATTTTCTAATAAATTTTCCTTTATAGGATCAAGTGAAATTGATTTTATTACCTCATTTTTTTTGTGCGTTACTAGCGCGTGATGGTTAGAGTCGAAGGCTACTAGAGGATATATAAAAGAAAATAAAAAATGTTATGTACTTACAAAAAAAAATACTTAGAAATATGTTTAGAATATGAATGTATGATGTAAATTTAAATTTGATATATTATGAATTATACCTATATAATTCATATATTTCAAATCATAGATATTTTTTTAAGTAGTACTTTTCAATATCCTTTGTAGAGCTTGTTGATATCTTACACTCATATCTTTCTAATTCATATAATTTTCCTTCTAACAATTATATCATGGCAATAATAATAATCATAATAACTCTAGTAATTTATCAGAAGCATTGGCATGGTCCGAATGCAATATTGAGAATTTTTTTTTTTTATTTTTATCATTGAAATAATCACGTTATTTTTTTTTTACTCACTTCAGAATTTTGGACTTTTAACCCTAGCATTTTTACCTATAATCGAATGATAAGAGTGGACCATCGGGTGGTGATCCAGTGGTTTTTCAGTTTTTTAGGCTTTTTTTTTGTAACGATCCTATTACATATAATAATTAGTATGTAATTAATTAAGGAGATTTAAATTTTAATTATCCATTATTTTGATTTAATTTGAGATTTATAAGAATTATTGAGTCTAATTCAAAAATGATTTTATTAAGGATTTATTTTGGAATTAGAAATTGAATATCCAAATAGCCTAAAGAAGTGAAATTGATAAGTTGAATCGGTTTAATTTCAAGTATTGGCCCATATGAGAGTTTAATTAAATATTCAATTCGGTTTAGAAAAATTAAGATTTGATTAATTGGGTCCAAATTGAAATAAATGAAGCTAATGTGATTATGAGGACTAGTAATTGTAATAATTATGAATTAAATTTATTTTTGAGATGTCCAATTTGAGTATGTTATTTATTGGCGGAGATTTTGAGTTTGATATGAAATTGAGAGACTTAGAGATTTGAGAATTTAATTTAATTGAGTTAAAGATTGATCATGGTTCATACTTATTTTTATGTTTTGATGAAGTTTTGCATGAGTTTTAAGCATAAAATTGGGTTTTGAAAGCTTAATTTATATTTTAGAATTTATAAGTTTGAAATTGGGTTTGATATAAAGAAAATTAATTAAATTTAAATTTGGACAAATTAAGACTGTTTTTGAGTCATATGATCATATTTTCATCTCATTTCCTCCCAAACATTTCTAAGTAAGAATTATGATTCAATTAAGATTAATAAGCTAACAATCAACATAAATTAGTTAGTTAAAGAATAAATCATTGATTTAGTAGTAATTGATTAAGAAACCTTAAGAAATCAGTTTATCTAGAAAAGAAAGATTTAGTAATAAAAGAATATGTGAAATAGAAACTCGGTCTATTTGAGAAAGTAAGTGTAAGCGTAGTAGAATTTCAGATTACCTGAACGAAAAGGACAAGAGAAATTAAGTTTGATCAAAGAACTGATATTGTGTTTCAATATGTATCTGATTTGTGTTTATGTAGGTCTCATGCTACGGTCCGTCTGATTTGCTTCTGGAGCTATCTGCGAGTAACAACCCTGTAAAGACATGTTTGAATTATAAGTATTTTCTGAATTATAAAATGTTTTGTTTCTAAAATGATACTTTTTAACTGATTGAATGATTGTTCTGTTTTTTGAATTATATTCATGGCATCCTTAGCATCTTTTTCTTTATTCACATCGCCATCTTTTACGAGATCTCTGTCAATTTTGTCACGACCCGCTCCCTGTATCCAAGGGTTAAGTATCGTGATGGCCAGTAACTGAAGTTACCTCCGGCCAATTCTTGAACAAATTAATAAACGCGAGCGGAAGTAATATTTAAATAAGGATACCAAAATAATCATCGGAGCTTTTATTTTTATTACAAAATGTATTGACCAAAAAGGTCGATATTTACATATAAACATATCCATAAAAGTGATGCGTGTGTCTATTCCGCAACCCGCATATAAGACTTTCCAAAAATTATTTTTGAATTGCATTGTTTCTTGAAAATTGGTAAACAAAGCATATGGCAGAGTGATAAATATTATACCAAGAGTATAAGAAATACAAAATAATCATGAATAGTTATGTAACTAAAATATTTAAGATCACTTAGTCTAAATAAATAATCATTTAAGTAATAAAACTGAGATTATGTAAATAAATAATCATAACCACGATACCGAACAGAACAGAACAGAGATCACAAGAGTGACAGCCAGAACAGAGGGACGGATTCAAGAGGTGGCTCCTACAATAGTGTAGTACTTATTTCCGCACAACACTTTGCTCTACACCAGAAATCAGAGGGCCAATGGATCCATGACAGACAGAAGGCCACAAAGTGACTAAACAGAGACCAATGATTATTTAAGTCTCCCAGGACGTGGGACTCCCGTGGTGTTACTTACAAAACATAATTATTTATAAGATTATAGTCAAATATTCTTTAAAATATAAACAAACATATCCATGGGTTTCATTTTAAACAAATAGAGTTCAGAAATTAATTCACGTAATTAAAATATTAATATAATTAATAATAATTTATAAAACATAACTTGTATAAACAAATATGGTAAGTCAAAATATACGTAAAATATATTAAGGTGACTCAAGGTGTAATATAACTCACCTTAACATTACTACCTCACTATTTCTTTCCACTATCAAAGACCCTTTCGACTTTTATTATTTTTCCTTCCTTCCTTTCCTTTCTTTCCCTTTTCTTTTCCTTCTCTCCTTCTTTTCCTTTTTCTTTCTTTTCTTTCCAGGTGAATCTCCTCCTTTTTATAAAGAGGTAGAAGCCTCCTAAGCCAATCACGTGACAGCCTAAATCCTTCTCAGATCCAATCATCAATTTCATGGATGGATCCTTATCCTTAATAAATATTTAAGATAATTACACTTTGATCCAATTTTTTAATATAACTATATAAATAAATTAATTTCGAATTAAATTACATTCTATCGTATACCAATAGTAAATTAATTATTTATTTTACTACCACACCCATTATTATTGTTATCAATATTATTATTATTATTATTTATTTAATAATATATTATTACATACAATCATAATACTAGTATAAAATTTAAGGAACACCTTAAATTTTCAGGTTATTACAATCTTCCCTCCTTTTAAAATTTCGTCCTCGAAATGTACCATGTGTAAGTTATCTGCTGCGCACTCTAATAAATATATATTAGATGGTTAATTAGATAGAAAATATTACCTCAAAAAAAAAACTTTACCAAAAATAACTTACTGTTTAGTTGTCAAAAATTATTTTGGGCCAAAATGAGAAACAATTGATGATTTTAAAAACTTTTTATTAGTTTCATAATAAAATAAAATAAAATAAGATCACAATTAAACAAGTGACTGAAAATGAAATGACAGAATCATATGTAAAATTTGAAAAAATTTGAGATGAACTTCCATTCTTTTTATTTGTGAATCTTCCATTGATAGGAAATTGTTTCAAAATTAATATCTTTAAAATTTGAACCCACTTGTAAAATGTTAAAACGAATTTTTTTTTGAATACTGAACGGAAAATTATATGTATTTAATTATATTATAATTTTGGTAGGTGCTTGAGCCCGACACCCTCTATATATTTTCTTTCTTTTGCTATAACAAATAAAAATTATATCTAATATTCTTTACAAATTATGCACCAAAAAAAAAATTAATATACATATATAATCATATAAAATTATAATATAATTAAATCAACTATCAAAATATAATATTTAGGTATTAATTACCCGCTCTCCTACTTCTTAAATGTGCATGTGTCCTATACTCCAATGATAATTATTTTGTTATTTGTCACGACCCGCTCCCCGTACCCAAGGGTTAAGCATCGTGATGACCAGTAACTGAAGTTACCTCCGGCCAATTTTTGAACAAATTAATAAACACGAGCGGAAGTAATATTTAAATGAAGGTACCAAAATAATCATCGGAACTTCTATTTTTATTACAAAATGTACTGACCAAAAATGTCGATATTTACATATAAACATAACTATAAAAGTGTTGTGTGTGTCTATTCCGCAACCTCGCATTTAAGACTTTCCAAAAGCTATTTCTGAATTGCATTGTTTCCTGAAAATTAGTAAACAACTATAAGCACGTGACAAAGTGAGAAATATTATACCAAGAGTATAAATGACACAAAATAACCATGGATAGTTATGTAACTAAAATATTTAAGATCACTTAGTCTGAACAAATAATCATTTAAGTAACAAAACTGAGATTATGTAAATAAATAACCATAACCACAGTACTGAATAGAACAGAACAGAGATTACAAGAGAAACAGTCAAAACAGAAGTACAGATTCAAGAGGTGGCTTGTACGGATTATAGAGGTGACTCCCACAATAATGTAACACTTATTTCGGCACAGTACTTTGCTCCACACCAGAAATCAGAGGGTCAATGGATCCATGACAGACAGAAAGCCACAAAGTGACTAAACAGAGACTAATGATTATTTAAGTCCCCCAGGGCGTAGGACTCTCATGGTGTTACTTACAAAACATAATTATTTATAAGATTATAGTCAAATATTCTTTAAAATATAAACAAATATATCAATGAGTTTCATTTTAAATAAATAAAGTTCAGAAATTAATTCACGTAATTGAAATATTAATATAATTAATAATAATTTATAAAACATAACTTGTATAAACAAATACGGTAAGTCAAAACATACGTAAGATATATTAAAGTGACTCAAAGTATAATATAACTCACCTTAACATTAATACCTCACTATTTCTTTCTACTGTCAAAGACCCTTTCGACTTCCACTATTTTTCTTTCATTTCCTTCCTTTCCTTCCTTTCTTTCCCTTCTTTCCTTCTTTTCCTTTTTCTTTCTTTTCTTTCCAGGTGAATCTCCTCCTATTTATAAGAAGGTAGAAGCCTCCTAAGCCAATCACGTGATAGCCCAAATCCTTCTCAGATTCGATCATCAATTTCATGGATTGATCCTTATCGTTAATAAATATTTAAAATAATTACACTTTGACCCAATTTTTTAATATAACTATATAAATACATTAATTTCGAATTAAATTACATTCTATGGTATACTAATAGTAAATTAATTATTTATTTTACTACCACACCCATTATTATTATTATTATTATTATTATTATTATTATTTAATAATATATTATCACATACAACCATAATACTAGTATAAAATTTAAGAGACAATTTAAATTTTCGAGTTGTTACAAGTTCCAATTCTTGAAACTTCTATTTATTATGTTGATGGCATGTCTATCAATTCTGAATGTTCGGTCTTTATGACCTATTGTCCTGTTATGTTATTAGATGTATCCCGTATGACTGCTATGATTACAATATGATTCTGAAATGAAAAATTGATTTGTTGATGATAATGGACTATTTTAAATTGTAGCAACCCTAATTTTTTTAAGTCATTATTTATTATTGTTATTATTACTTTATTTTTTGTGACTTTATTAATTTTGTGGATACATAAGAATTTAATGTGATATTTAATTAATTTAATATAATAGTTAATTATATATAATTAATTCAAATATTTATATTTTTATATTTTTTTATATAAAAAAAAGTGTTTTATATATTGATAAATATATATCATATTTATGTATGTCGTATTTATGTTATATTTGTATAATATAATAAACATATAAATTAGGTTATCATGATCATAGTGCTGCCACTTAAAAAAAAAATAATAATGAAAAATAAAAATGAGGGTTGCGCCTGTGTACGGCGGGAGAGAAAGCCGAGAGAGAGAAAGAAAGTCGAGAGAAAGGGAGAGAGAGAGACAAAGAGAAAGGGAGAGATTAATCATCAAAGAAAGCAGAGAGAGAGAGAGACTCGAGAGAGAAAGAGAAACGGCGAGAGAGAGAGGAGAGGGGAGAAAGAAAGCGTTAAGATTTTATTTTTGGTAGTTTCATTAATTTTTTAAGTATTTTCTTGATCTTTAAAAAATAATTGTGAGTGTAAAATCCACTTTCCTTGATTTATGTTTATTTTGTTGTTATTAGTTATTTGTTTTTATTTATTTGATATTGGTTTGATATTATATTGGCATGAAGATGATGGATTGATTTCAATTATTTTAATTAGTTGTATATGCAAGGTTTAGGGTTTTTATATATATTTATTTTATTGATGTAATTACACTCATAAAAACATGAAATTAAAATAAGTTAGGAATCCATAAATAAATTCTGAATACTCCACCATAAGTCCATGACTTGTTGTTTTATTTGAGTGTTGGTGAGAAAAAGTATATAAAAAAAAAGTTAAGATTATGATATTTATTTGAATGCCTTAAGCTTGGCATTATTATGTTTGTTCTAATGAACAGATGAGGGGTTGTGCATATATATATAAATTGTTGCCTCGTTCTCAGGAGTAAACGAATGCTTTGATTTATGCGCATACGTATATGCTAACCGTCCGGGAAGTTTGGGTCAAACTCGGAATGATATCCCCGTGCAAGTTTGGTTTTAGAGCGGTGTTAAGTATACGGGAAGCACAGGGAATATATGTGTAGAGCGGAACTGAAGGGCCGAAGTAGTGGAGTTAAGGTACAAAAAATTAAATATGAACTTGTTGATATAGTTTGAATTGCTTTGATTTGTACATCTTGAAAAATAGTAAGCAACGTCAATAAATTATGAAATTTGGGTAGAGGCATGTATACGTAATTCTAGATAACTTTTATATTTTAATTTTTTACTAAAAAGATCGATTACAACTTCTAATCGGATGATC
Organism: Camellia lanceoleosa; assembly: GCA_025200525.1. Lineage (NCBI taxonomy): Eukaryota > Viridiplantae > Streptophyta > Magnoliopsida > Ericales > Theaceae > Camellia > Camellia lanceoleosa. The sequence goes on along the minus strand of CM045761.1, from coordinate 188,113,327 downwards.
TTGGTTACAATAATTTTTATTCATTTTAGCAATGCAGATTTTAGATACTAATTTAACCCACGAAACGAGCTCATTTTTATTGATTTTCGAAGTAAAACATTATTCTAAACACTTTTCGTGTTTTGAACTTTTTCAAAAAAAAATCATCTTGGAGTAGTTTCTTTTCGTTTTCAGTTTTAGATTTTTCGGTCAAATTCCATCTAGGTTCTTCTATCAAGTTTTTCTCTCAACCTGTTCAGTTTCTACTAAATTCATTCACATAGCCTTTTAAGAAATTTGGTTATGTACTACTTTTATTCTTTTGAGTTTTGGTCAATTCAAATGATTTAAGCATGAAACCGTACATTTTTTTTATACGTCTTCAGTAATTTACTTATGATTAAATTATACTAACATTATTTTTTTGCAGAATAATAGGTCTTACTAACTTTTTATGCAAGGCTGACCCACCATATTTATTTTTATTTTCATTATTTTTTTATATTCTCAATTTATATTTAGTTATGTACGGGTAGAAAATAAATGTCACCGTATCTCGGGAAACTGCCCCTTCATCTCGGTGTGGATGGAACTACTTGTCTTATCCCCTAACAATAATTAAATGTACTTTTGTTTATGTCTAGTGGACATTTGGGTGTCAGATCTTGTACTCATACCAGTATACTTGTATACTGATCCATTTTGTCTCTTGGTATCTTGGGTACATTCTGTTTTAGCGCAGCCTAGTTTTCTTTACAGGATTAGTTAGGACAACAATGGTGACGAGAAATAACTATGATTGTAAGACACGTCTCTCGGATTTCTTGTGCTTTCTTGAGTTTAGGGTTGATATTAGTTTAGTTATTTATTTATTTATTTTTGACCTTAGTACTTTGACAATTTGGCATTATGGATTATTTTATAATTTTACATTATTTAAGTTGTTTTGACTATTTATTGCTACTTTAATGTTGGAGGTATTGGATAGTCATAAATTTATGATGGATGATTTTGGTTAGCGTTTGTTAATTTTTTTATCCCTTGTATTTTTTTCTTCAGCATTGAAATTTACTTAAACTTTATGAAGACGAGAATATTTAGATTTTGTTTCACCCTTAAGATTTGGATGATGGAATATTGATTGGGATTAAGTCATAATTTAATATTTAATTGTCCAAATTTTGGGGCGTGACACCTTTACACTATTGTTATTCACTAGGCTCTAACTCACTGTATATGTATACATATGTAGGTGATCAAGCGCGTGACTAAACTTAGAGGTATTGGCCTGGAATTTGTTTTTGTCAGCCAACCTATGTGCCTCTCGTGGAGGTTCCAGATATGTCAAGTGCCAAGGCTATGTGATTAAAATTTAAGTTTTTTATTTTTATTTTTTTATTCTATATAGGGCTAAGTCCCTTTTGTTTCATCTGTATATATGTGATGATGCAGGAATGATGTGACAATATAAGTTTATAAAAAATAAAAAATAAAAAAGTTTAAATCTTTTCTGTCTCATGTAAGTCTGCATAACCCAATGGACGATGTATGTTTGTATTTTGCTTTTGCTAGCCCATAACATTATGTATCTGTTTAAGAGGCCTTCGGTAACCTTAGGATTACTGGCCGGTCATGATGCTAAACCTATAGTGACAAGTTTGGGTTGTGACATTTTTCACGCAAGTTGTCGGGTTGATACTGGGGGTGCACAAGGTTTTGGACAATACGTTGTACTCCTGTCGTAAAACATTACAAGCCTTACTGTGGAGTGAGTCTGAAACCCGTTGTTACCCCGGTGGAAAGTCCCTTCTTTTAAGTTGAGTTAAATCTAACTATCAACCAATTATCCCGAGATCAAGATTTGCAGAAGTTATGATGCCCCCATGGAGCTTTTTTTTTTTTCCAAGTTAAAAAAAAAGTAATGACAAAAAGGGGGTATATAAACCAATATATCTAAAAGCTAATTAATAAAAGTAAACCAATTTTATTCATTTGTCTTTGTGATGTCTGACTAGATCATAAAACATTCAGCCATTGTCACAAAGCATATGCTTAGAAGATTGATTTGTTATTTCCTTTTGCTTGTGATCTCATTGTTGCGCTAGTTTTTTCATTGCTTAAGGATTGATGCCACTATGAGAGTGGGAAAAAGAATTATATATATTTTTGTTTATACAAACAATTTTATATTTGGCTTATGCTATTATTTTTTTATTTATTAATGTGCATGTTAATTTAGGTTTAATTTTTCTTTCTAAACCCAAGCCCAAACTTGAACTTTTAAGTTAGATTTGAATTCAGTTCAACCTCTAATTCAACTAATTTTCAACAAGGAGCACTACAAACTCAGTTAGTTCACCGTCTTACTAGGACTCAATTTTTTTCCCTTCATTACTAGGGTGATACTGATGATGTGGTACCACCGGCCAACAATAAGCTTACATATGGTGAGTGAACCTCACATTTAATAAATAACTATCGTGCCACATATACATGGTAAGATGAGAATGAATTGAAGGATAATACCGATGATATGGTACTACCATTGCACTCAACTTTTTATTCCTTTACTAGAAAATGGAAGCAATAACAGGCAACAAAGATGCCAAATTAGACTCTGGAGTCCATAACTAATTATTTTGGTGACTTTCAACATACAGTTTTTTTGTGCTATTTCTCCCATACAGCATAGTCCTGGCCAGAGAGAACAACATGAAAATTAGGTGGAATAAGATTTCGAAGATTAAGCTGCGGACCAATCTTCACAATGATTTTGTCATCAACCATGGCTACATATAGATCAGCATCAGCAGCCATAATCTGCACTTTGCTCGCTTCGCTGATCCCATTCCTGCTCCTAATTGCAGTAAAATTACCTATTGGAACCTTCAGCCCCCACTCAAAGAAGTGGTCATAAAACTGCAAAATACAAACATCAGCAACAACTCTCACTTGACAAAAACAATAATATCGCTTTCTGTTTTCTGTTTTCAAAAATAGAAAAAGCAAAAACTGAAGAGGAGGAGGAGGAGGAGGAGGAATTACCACTGATGGAGTCCCGGGGTGTGTGAGAATGTAGGCATATCCTAGCATCACTTTGTCAGATGGGAAAGGCGAAATATTCTGAGAATATGTATCATGATTGTCAATGAAAGTCACAGCATTTCCCGGTAAAACACCAATCAACCCCGGTGGATTTCCATTCGAGTCCTTCAGCCTCCACAGCTCGCCTTGGACAGCAACTTGAAGTATCCCTTTGGTGGTAAAATCAAAAGCTTTAACAGAACCACCCACTGTCTGAACCCACTGAACCAGTCTATTCCTGTGCTGGTCCTGGTTGTAGTCTAGTTTCCCATCCTGCATGTGAGAAAGCGAATCCCAATACTCCCCAACAGCAAAATCCGGCGAAGTATTTTGCATATAGATCTTGGTGATGCTCGGGCTATATCCCAAGACAAAATCAAATCGCCATCCAGAAAATCCGATATCTGTCTTGAGCCAATTCATCCAATCAGATAGTTCTCTCTGTACCCTCAGGTTGAGGTGGTCGATGTCAGGGGCGTAAGAGACGTTGCCCCCAGTGTCGAGATTTCCTGTGCCATCGGAGTATTGAGTATCGTCTTTGCAAATGCATGAGGGACCCCAGTCAAGGCGGTCATCGGGGGTTCCTCCCTCGAAGATGCAAAATATCCCTCTGCTATCTTTCTTTTCAGCAGTTCTGTGGTTGATTACTATGTCAGCAACACATTTGATCCCATTATTATTGAAGGATTTAATCAACGTTTTTAATTCGGACTCGGTTCCGTATTGGGATGCATCCAGATCATACAATCTTCCTGGCAGGTAGCCTGCGTAAACAGAGGATAAAACAGTGAGATTATAGGATCTTCAAGCTCTGATTGCCTATTTTTAGTTGAATACCAAACTCAGAACCCATGAGAAAAAGAAAAAGAAAAAAAAAAGTTTCATCACAATCACATTCAGGGTCATTCTCAAAACACATGGTGTATGCTATATGTAAATTATGATTTAAATTTTAAGTATTGGTTATGAGCTATTTTTGGTGTTTAGTTACGAGCTAGTATTATTGTAGGACAACAACAAATTGTTAACATACCTACAAAATTTACACATGAAACTATCTAGAAAAGATAGGTACCCGAAAAAAATCAAGAAAGATATCCTCAATTGTGATGTGTGATCCATATTTAATTATTATATAGTAGGAGCTAGATTTAAAATCAATCTTAATCATATAATACTATTTTTCTAGATACATAGTATTATTGTAGAAAATTACATCAATGGACCACATTCATTTGAGGATGACCCACATTATACCAATTTTAAATTTACACTCTATACATCACTTCCAAGATAATGATCGGGATACAAATTCTAGTACATACTTTTTTTAATTGTTAAATACAAAATAATTACATCTCATTATGGCATTTGGTTATGCTTAAAAATGGTGTTAGTTTGATCAAATGCAACGTTTGTTTGGCGGATTAGGTTAGATGGAATTGTTAATGAGAGAATAGTTAGTTAAGAAATTGTTAATGTGAGAATTGTTAGTGAGGAGATTAAGTAAAAGTGTATTTGTTACGATGATAGTATGGAAGACAATTAGTAATGAGATTGTTAAATTATTTTTATATAAAATAAATAAATAAATTATTTCTATATTTAAAAAAACTAAAATAAATATTAAAACAAACAGGTGCACTTAATAAAAAAAATTAAATTTTTTATATAAAATAGACTCAATCTACTCATTATTTTTTTAATTCCATCCAAAATCCAGCCAAATTAATCCCTCTACTGAGGGGATTATTAAGTCCGTTGGACTATTACTCCTCTCTCCCAAAACACCACCAAACAAGCTGTGAATGGAACCCGCAACCATAACAATCCAATCGTCCCTCTCACACCAGTAAACAAATATGGTCAAAGTGTTTTCTGTTATATCTAAAGGTGATATTAGTTTACAATCCAAAATAGCTATGACTAATAAATCAAACAATCTCGTTTGGTAGCTCGAAACTAAGATGGCTGGAATGGCCCGAATCTAAAACGACGCCGTTTTGGAATTTTTTTTTTTTTTTTCTTTCTTTTCTCTTCTCTCTTTGAAGATGAAGAACACAGAGAGAAGAGGAAGTTGGGAAAGAACATGTAAAGTCTTCATCAACAGCAATTGGAAGACTTTTGTTCAACAACATTTTCATCAACAGCATCTTCGTCAACATCAACAAAAGTCTAATCTTCATCTTCATCAACACATCATCATCATCAACAACAATATCCTCATCAACATCATCATCATCATCAACAACAACATCTTCATCAACATCATCATCATCCATCGATTTTGTGAAATCCATATCCATCGATTTTGATGAAATCAATCGATTTCAAACCTTGAAAAAAAAAGAAGAAGAAGAAGAAGAAACTAGTTGAGCTCTCTCTCTTCTCTGGTGGAGCTCTCTCTCTTCTCTCTCTTTCTTCTTTTTTCCTCTCTTCTCTCTCTCTCTCTCTCTCTCTCTCTCTCTCTCTCTTCCTCTCTCAGAGATCTAATAGGGGGGGAAAAAAATTTGCCCAAAACGACGTTGTTTTGAACAATCAAACCATTCAAGCCAAATCATTTTTCGAGCTACGAATCATTTTTCTAAATCAAATTCTTTTTAAAATTCAATGGTATAATATTTTATTTTTTTGAAGGGGTGTGCATAATAGAATATCTATGAAATTGATCATATACCATCGGATATATGTAAATGAAACTCATGGCATGAAAATAATAGAAAAAGAAATGACCAACAATAGCACATTAAAATTATAAAAATCTAAAACCAAGCATAGAGAAACATAATAGGAAGGTTATGACCTTCGGGTGCAGCAGATTGAGAGGGAGGGGGTAGCCAAACATGGGTAATTCCAGCAGTAGCCAGGTCTGGAACTAAGTTGATGAGGGAGTTGTACCATCCTCCTTGCTTACTGCTTGATGCCCAATTAAACCCCTAATCACATCATCATCATCATAAATTATAAATATCACATGTATGTATGTAATGCCTGAAATAACAAGATAGGAGATGGAGAGAATGATTTTACAGTGTACATGTGGATGATGGCAAAGGCTATGTACCTGAAATAACAACGTAGGAGGAGATGCGAGCAAAGTTGTCGGGAACACGGTCGCTAAGGCCAGACAGGTAAATGAGAGGAAGTTGAGAAAACTCATCTTCATCATCCTCCTCTTTAATTCTCTGATCCCAAATATATTTATAAGGACCGCTCTGGCTGAAGGGCTGCTACCGAGTAACTTGACTATTCTATACTATTCCTTCTTTTTTTTTTCTTTTTTTTAAATTCAAAAAATGAGTGTGTATGTAGATAGGTTCCTATACATATCATATCAACAATGGTACATAATCTTACAAAATACAATCTCACAATCTCACTCACCTGTAATTGGTCAAGAAAAAAAGAAAAAAGGAAAAATAAACAAACACATAATTAGTCCACATGTGATTGAGGTCATGGGGATCCTCATAATTGGAGGTCTTACTCATTTTTCATATCGTGTTGCCCTCTTAATATTTACCTACTGTGCTAGGAACTGCCAAAACCCCCCACACTCCCACACACATTTGTGAAAGAAAGGGAGGAAAGAGAAAAAAAATATATAAAAAATAAAAATAAATAAATAAATAATGAGTGATTATAATTTATAAATCAATTAGGAGTGGTAGGGTTCACCAATTTTAAGTGTCCCAAGTATTATTCTAATATTCACAGTATTTGTAGACAATTCTACCACACTTACGTCAGGCTGAAACTAAGACTCCATATACTCTATATACTAAAAATAAATGTGAACATATTTTGTAGAGGACCTCACCATATTTATGCCAGGCAAAATTTAAGACCTCATATACTTTGAACACTAAAAATATGAGTAATATTAGTTTGTGAGTGATATTCTGATCACACTGCCCTCCTTAGTAATCCAGCTGTAGAACACCGGCAGAGTAGACGGCTCCCTGTAACCTACACAAAAAGAAAAGGCTCTGACGGTGGTTCTTCCACCCGGGACCACTCCGACGATCAAGTCAATATCTCTCAAAGATAACAAGTGCAAAAATAACTGTTCAAGACTACAAATTGCGTACCTTAGACCCGCCGGTGGTGCCCTTCTTTTATAGCCAATACAATCCTAGTCCCAATAGGAGCCTGGCCCTAATGGACTTTGGATTACTGCTAATCTTGGACTCCCAGTGGGATTAGGATAAACTCTCTAAGAGTCTTATCTTTACCCAAACTGAAGTCTTCTCCATATCTAGGACTCTTGTCCATATCCAGGTTGAGTTCCCTCTTCATTCTAGGACTCTTGTCCCCAATCCGCTTATCTCGGATTCCGATATCTTCGAAGGTAACCTCGGCCTATCCGAAATGACCTCGGCACAACGGCCAAGACACGTGGCACCTCGGCTGACACGTCGGCGTCACCTTGCCACGTGTTGGTACTCACAAAATATATCCCCACAACTGCCCCCTAGGTTCTATTACCTCGGCATTCTGAGGTGATAGAACCTATATTCGAACTTTTTCTCGTACGTCGGCTTAAGAACTTTCTAGCCGAGATCATTCATTTCAGGCCGATATGTCTTCTTCTAAGAACAAGAATTCAGATCAATCTTACTTCGCGCATGAGCTGTCATGCATCATTTTTCAACCGTTTCTCTGACGCGTTTTTCCCTTATTGGTCTGTGGTGACGCTTGCAAGCGTCTTTTCTCTGCGCCGTCGGCGCGACACGTTAACCAGCGCATTAAATGCTTCTGTTTTGCCGCCGTTTCACGTTTTCGACAAAACAATTGAATCTCCCCTTTTGGCTCTTCACCTTTGCATTCGATTTCCTTACTTTCTCTCTCTCTAAACCTTCCCAAATCCGCCATTGCTCCTGCTCTAAGCTCTGCAACTGGTTTAATTCCCCCATTCCAGCGAAGCTTTGGCCACTGTTGCCTCTGTTGTCTGATCTCGGCGAAGCTCACTCCGGCCTCCATCTTTTCTGGTAAGCAACTGGCTCTTCTCCTTCAGTTCTTGATTATTTCTGGAATTTCTTGTTCGCTTTATTCTGCTCCATCATTCAATCTGTGAATCACTCACTTGAATACGTCTTTATTTCTTGATTCTTGCACATGTTATGAACACTTGCACTGTTGCACTTCTTGTTCTTGGTCTTCCACCCTTTGTGTTCTTGAATCTGAGACTTCGCTTTTGCTTTTTTGTTTTCCAGATTTTCTGCCTTTCATACTTGTTCTTCGTAGATTTAGGTTTGGGATTTGCTTATAGATCCATCAATCCTTAGGAAAAACTGAAACCAACTTCACCAATATACGCCTAAGTTTAAGCCGAGGTCCCAATAACCCTTCGAAAGTAAACTGTTTCTGTAGCCTAGTACTTGTATACCAAAACCATGGGTATGTGGAGAAATAGGGTTAACACCCCAACCAAACTAGAATACTTTAGGCAAGAATTCTCTGTTCCCGCCGATGTTCACCTTAGGCTTGCCGGTGATGACGACTCCATCATGCCTACAGAAAATACCATGCCTTTCCCTATTATAGCTTTTGTTGAGTGTGGACTTCGGCTCCCACTTAATCCCCTTTTTCACGAAGTACTCCACTTCTACAAACTGAACCCCATGCAGCTTACCATCAACTCCTATAGGGTGATTAATGGTGTCATAGCCTTAGCTCGGCGAGAGAAGGTTAGGATCACCCTAGCCGACCTTCAATATCTTGTTATACAATGTGCCCCTTAACTTTGAAGGAGAAGGGCTTCGTATACTACCTTAAGTCGAGGTCCACTCAATTCAAAATTATAGCCGATCTCCCAGATTCCAACAAGGGGGCTGGAGATGATTATCTCATTGCTTCGGGTAATTGGGAGTTCGGCTCCGATGAAGATGTCCATCTTTTTCCACTGCCTCGAACAGTTAAAGAGGGCAAGGGTAAGAGCCCTGTGTCACTGCTTACTTGTTTTTTCTTTAAGTCTTCCATACTTATCTCGTTTCTAATGTCAATTTGTTTGTCTTGCAGACCTCCATCAGCCGCCCAAAAACTTTCATCAAACCTACTTTCCAGGCACAGACCTGAAGAAGCTTCTAGATCTCCCCATTCTCAAACGAAAAGCTCCACTACTGTTAAATTTCATCCCAACCTATAAGTCAACTTTGCCCGACGTTCCAAGGAAGAATAAGAAGAACCTCTCTCCATCTACCACCACAACCCAGACTGCATCAACATCTCGGGCTGATCAAGGGTCAACCTCCGATCCAGCCGATCTACCATCGACTTCTGCCCAATTCCTGATCCCAGTAACAGAAAGAAAACGTCGGCGACGACTTGTCAAAATAGCCGAAATGGAGCGCCCGAAGAAAGTTGTGCTGGATCTCCTCGCCGACCTTCCAGCCGACGCGGATGATGCACCATCCCAATCAGTGCCTCCGCCTAAACCAAAGAGAATCAAGAAGGCCCAGCCAAAGGCCAAGGCTGTTGAAGCCGAGGATGAAAATGCTGTGCCCATCTCCAAGTTAACCCAGAGCCAGAAGACCGCTTCTGCCCCCGCCAAAAGATCTGCCGAGGCTCAGCCATCGGGGTCAACTCAATCAAAAAGGCCCAGGTCGTCGTCTACGACGACTTCGGGGTCCAGGGTTCCCAAAGTTCCCTGGGAGCCCAAAATTACACTCGAAAACAGGCCAATCTATGCCAACGAGAGTGCCGCCGACGTAAACATCGGCGTGGCGCTCAGCACTGCGGTCCTCCTTGAGGGCGATCTTGAGCGTAATGCCAAGATGAGTGGCTATGAGAATTACGCCCTCATGTTGCAGCGTTCAGTCCAAGTAAGTCTTTGAATTTGAGAACCTGTCTTTCATACTTGTAAAATTTTGGAAACTTTTTGTAATAACTTTTGCCTTGTATTCTTTCAGGCCATCCAACACGCCCATACCTTCTCCGTGCAAGCCTTTGAAACAGGGGAGGAGTTGGCTGAGCTGAAGAAGGAGTTTGCTGCCCTCCAGAAACAAAACAGGAGTCTCCAAAACAAGATGAAAAAATTGGAGGATCAGGCCGAGGAGGCAACTAAGGCTAAACAGATAGCCGATGAAAAGGCCGAGGCTGCCGGTTATAAAAAGCTATTCAGAGCTCACAGAAAGAAGCTGAAGAAAAAGTGGCCCAGGCCGAAAAAGAGCTGCAGGAGGCGCTGGCTACCAAAGATGCCGAAATAAGGGCTGCTGATAACAAGGCGTACGCCCAAGGCATGGCCGATGTGGCAGAAGATTATAAGCTTCAAGTCAAGCAAGCATGCAACAGGGGATTTTTCCTGGGTTGGAATGCTTTGGCCAAACAACTTGATCTTCCTGCCGACTCACCTTGGCGCAAAACCAAAGCCATTCGTCTTCCCTTTGCTCTTCCTTCACCTCCAAGCCAAGTTGAAGAAGAAGCTGATTCTGAAGCCGAGGTTGAAGATGAAGGTGAAGATGAAGATGAACCTTTAATCAGGAAATCCAAAGAAGCCATTGAAACCAAGTCACCTCCTCAGGGCGATCAAGTAATGGATTTAACCCAAGAGGAGGATGAGGAGGTGCCCAAGGAAGCTACTACGGGCGTGCTATCTTCTGACCTACTTCTGGCAGAGAAAACTGTTGAGAATACTCTGGCTGAGATCGACGCCGAGATCGCGGTTGATAAGGAGGCCGAGGTCGTAAAAAACACCGAGGTCGCGGCAGAGAAAGATGCAGAGGTTGCGGAGCAAAAGGATGCCGAGGTGGTTCTTCCAGAGCCCTCCAAGGTTCCATCCCAATCATCTGTTCAAGTTGAAGAAGGACAGCCCTGATGCTTTTTGTACTTTGTTTTGTTCTTTAAACAATGTAAGCTGTCTTTGGTGGCCGATGTGCCTTTCTTTGTTGCTTTTGAACAATTTACTTCTGCTAGGCCATTGTGCCTCCTTTATACACAACTGTTTCTCTTTGAATGCTGTAGTCTTTAATCTTTCTTCATTGCTTCTATTTGATTCTATACTTAGAATATTTCTCATGATTCATATAATTCTTCCCTTGCACAATCTCTTCGGGGTTACATATCTCGGGTATAATTACTATAAACTTTACTTTGGCAAGATACTGACCTGCAAACTCTTCATGAATTTCAACAAGTATATATACTTATAAACTTTTCTCAAATTTCAACAAGTGTTTAAACAAATTTCTATTTAACCTGTAAATTGCTACAAATTTCAACAGACGACTAAAATATCATATATCGGCTTAACTTCACCTTTGTAAATTGCTACAAATCTACAAATTTCAACATGTAAAAACATCACCTCGGCTTAACTTCGGTTAAGCGTTATCTCGTTTTAACCAACTTGTAAATTCACACAGAACTTCAACAAGTGTTACTCAATGAACTCGGTCTATCTTCATCTTGTAAATTGCTACAAATTTCAACAAGCGAAGGTAAAGAATTATATCGGCTTAACTTTAACTTGTAAATTGCTACGAATTTCAACAAGTAAAGATAAGGAATTTATTTCAGCTTAACTTTAACTTGTAAATTGCTACAAATTTCAACAAGTAAAGATAAGGAATTTATCTCGGCTTAACTTTAACTTGTAAATTGCTACAAATTTCAACAAGTAAAGATAAGGAATTTATCTCAGCTTAACTTTAACTTGTAAATTGCTACAAATTTCAACAAGTAAAGATAAGGAATTTATCTCGGCTTAACTTTAACTTGTAAATTGCTACAAATTTCAACAAGTAAAGATAAGGAAGTTATCTCAGCTTAACTTTAACTTGTAAATTGCTACAAATTTCAACAGGTAAAGATAAGGAATTTATCTCGGCTTAACTTCGGCTAAGCATTACTGATGTCTACTCTCTGCCCCCAATGTGAACCTAAGTTCCTCTTGGGTTCTCATTATTCAAAAAACAACATCATGCAAAGTTTTATAAGTTCTGAAAAAATTCTGCTACAATTTTATTGATCAGATCGGCAAAAAGTCAAAGAACATCTAATGATAGAAAAACTTTAAATTACAAGTGTTCCATGGTCTAGGCAATGCTTTGCCCTCATTATCTTCGAGCCGATATGCCCCATTTCCTAACACCGAAGTGATTCTGTAAGGACCTTCCCAGTTTGGGCCAAGCTTGCCCTCTCTGGGGTCCTTCTTATTGCCGACGACTTTTCTCAAGACTAGGTCGTTGACTTGAAAATCCCTTGGATTGACCTTCTTGTTGTAAGCTTTGGCGAGCTGTTGCTGGTATGCTGCAAGCTGGATTGCAGCTTTCTCTCTTCTTTCTTCCAGTAGGTCTAGATCTCGGGCTAGGAGCACATCATTAGACCCGTTCTCAACTCCCTGTGTTCTGATTCCTGGGATGCTGATCTCCAATGGAATGACTGCTTCTGTGCCATAAACCATGGCAAAAGGGGATTCCCCTGTTGATCTTCTCGGCGTAGTGCGATATGCCCAGAGCACGTTAGGCAATTCGTCTACCCACTTTCCTTTTGCTGCCTGCAGCCTCTTCTTTATTCCATCTAGAATGACTTTGTTTGATGCTTCAGCTTGCCCATTACTTTGGGGAAAGCTTGGTGTTGAAAAATAGTTCTTTATCTTGAATTTTGCGCAAAAATTCTTGATGAGTTTGCTGTCAAACTGTGTTCCGTTGTCGGCAACGATTGCTCTTGGAATCCCAAATCTGGTGATGATGTTTTTCCAGATGAAGTTCTTCACATCCACATCTCAGATTTTGGCAAGGGGCTCTGCTTCTATCCATTTTGTGAAGTAGTCTGTTGCTACCAGTAGGTACTTCCGCTGCCCAGTTGCTTGGGGCAATTGTCCAACGAGATCCATGCCCCACTGGGCAAATGGCCAAGGGCTGGAAACAGGGTTCAGGTCAGCAGCAGGCTGATGTATCAACGGTGCAAATTTCTGGCATTGTTCGCACTTCTTCACATAAGCTTCTGCATCTTTCTGCATATAGGGCCACCAATACCCCTGGGTAATGGCCCTGTGAGCTAACGATCTGCCCCCTGCGTGGCTTCCACAAACTCCTTCGTGAATTTCATATAAAAAGTCTTCGACCTGAAGAGGGTGTACACACCTTAAAAGAGGTCCAGTGAAGGATCTTCTGTACAGATGTCCTCATTGTTAGTGAATCTTGCCGACTTGATCGACCTTGTGTGCTACCTTTCGATCTTCTGGCAGTTTTTCCTCTTTCAGGAATGCAACAATTGCATCCATCCAGCTTGGTCCCATGTCCACACATAATGTCTCTTGCATTGTGTTCGGTGGTTCTATGCTCGGGCTTGGTAGGTAATCGATCATTATTGTCCTCGTCTTTCCGGTTTGCATCGAACTTGCTAAATTGGCCAACGCGTCGACGTGGTTATTATCGTCTCGGCTGCTGAAGAAGTCGGCAGTTTTGAAACATGTCTGCCAGCCTGATGACTTCTTTATGATGCCGACATCCTTTCATCTCGGGCGAGAAACTCTCATGTAGTTTGATTTACTATGAGTTGTGAGTCACAAAAACGATTACCTCATACGCCGCTGCTCTTGCCCTTGATCCGGTCAAAGAATCATATTCCGCCTCATTGTTCGAGGCTTTAAACCCCAGTCGAATGGACTGCTCAATATCTCCCCATCGGGGGAAATTAACACTACTCCTGCCCTTGCCCCCTGCCGGTTTGAGCTCCCATCAACAAAAAGTTGAAAGGAGTCGCCGATGTAAATCTTTGCAGGTGCGAGTTTTCCTTCCTTGGTTCTTTAGTCTTTGGCTGGGCTTCTCCTTCCTTGTTTAGACATCGTTCATCTCGGCTCAATGGAGCCCGATGTTCGATGTATTCTGGCGAGAACTCGGCCACGAAGTCGGCCAAAACTTGGCCCTTAATTGCTGTTCGCGGCCTGAACTCCAGGTCGTATTGGCCCAACACTACGGCCCATCTTGCTATTCTTCCAGTTAAGTCTCCCTGTTGTAGCAAGGATTTGAGTGGGTGTTCTGTCAGAACCACTATCTTGTGAGCTTAAAAATAATGGTTTAGCTTCTTTGAGGCCATTACCAAGGCCAGCATCAATTTCTCCAGTGGTAGATACCTTGTTTCTGCGTCGGCCAAGGTTTTACTTACGTAGTAAACAGCCTTCTGTTCTCCCTTCTCTTCTCGAATTATCACAGCACTTACTGCGTGCTCCGAAATTGCCAAGTATAAAAACAGTTCCTCCCCAGGTTGAGGTGTTGAGAGGACTGGGGCCAAGGTAAGGTACTTCTTTAGGTCGGCCAACGCGGCCTCACATTCTTCTGTCCATAGAAAATCCGTGGCCTTTTTCACCAGGTTGAAAAAAGGTTTACATTTGTCCGAACTTCGGCTTATGAACCTGTTTAGGGTTGCGGCCCTTCCAGTAAGCATCTGAACCTGTTTAGCCGATGTCGGACTCTGTAATTCCAGAATGGCCTTGATCTCGATGGTGGCTTCAATGCCCTTCGGTCACCAGTATCCCAAGAACTTCGGATCGACTCCAAAGCGCGCATTTCGATGCGTTTAGTCGAGCCGATATGTTTTGAGTATGTCAAAGACCTCTTCTAAGTCGAGAAGATGATCCTTTGGTTCCTTGGTCTTCACGACCATATCATCAATGTAGACTTCTGATTCGCCAATCAAGTGTTTGAACATCCTGGTCACCAGCCTTTGGTAAGTTGCTCCTGCGTTCTTCAACCCAAAGGCATGACTCTGTAACAATACAGACCTTTGGGAGTGATAAACGCTGTCTTCTCTTTATCTGGGGGGTACATGGCTATCTGGTGATACCCCCTATATGCATCCAAGAAGCTCATCCTTCCATGTCCAGATGTGGCGTCTACCAACTGGTCGATCTTTGGCAGAGGGAAGCTGTCTTTGGGACAAGCTTTGTTCAAATTTGTGAAGTCTACGCAGACCTTCCACTTGCCATTCTTCTTCTTTACTACCACGGTATTTGATAACCATGTCGGATAATTGGCTTCCCTAATGGCCCTGGCCTCCAGAAGTCTGTCTACTTCTTCTTCTACTGCCTCGACGTGCATCAACGTCGGTCTTCTGGCTCGTTGTATTACAGGTTTGGCCGACCTGTCAACGTTGAGTCTGTGGCATGTGACCTCGTGGTCAATGCGGGCATTTCATAAGGTGTCGGCGAACACCTCAATATTTTTTCTCGAAGGCTTCCAACTCCCTTTCTTCTTCGGCTAATCTGTGCGAGAAGAAAAGCGTTCCTCATCGCCCTCTTGGACGAAGATTTTCTTCAATGCTTCTTCACTCTTCTCGGTCGGCTCCTTGCCGACATCATCTAGGACCTTCATGTCCTCTTCTTCAACCTCTGCTTCCTCTGGTTCTCGAATGCTGCAGGTTAACTTCATTGCTGCCATGGAGCAATTTTTTACTTCTGGCGGTCTCCTCTGATTTCCTCAATCCCATGTTCTGTTGGGAATCGTAGCAGTTGATGTAAGGTTGAGGGAACTGCCCCCATTGCATGCAACCACGGCCTCCCCAGGATGATGTTGTAAGGCGAAGGCATATCAATCACAATAAATTCTGTCTTCATCTTCTTCGTACCAGCTTGTACCTCCAAGTTTGTTGCGCCTAAAGGCCATGTCGGCGTTCCATTGAAGCCGACCATCGGGCCGTTTGACTGCTCCATGTCATCAGGGTGAAGGCCTAACTCCTTGTAGCATCTGACATACATGATGTCGCAGGAGCTGCCTTGATCAATCAAGATGCGTTTCACCTGGCACTCCCCAACCTGGAGAGATACTACCAGGGCATCATTGTGCGGGTGCTGAACCATGTCAAGGTCGGCCTCTGTGAAGGTTATCATTGGTCCTTGGCAATCTTCAAGCTGAGGTCTTTTTAGTGCGACCTGGTTGACGTACTGCAGATGTTTCACCCTCTATGTCTCCCCCCGTATGTCGTTTTCATTCACCTTTGAGTGGATCACATTAACCACCCGAGGTCCACCTGCCTGTGGTTGCTGCGTTGGGGGAGGAGGGGCTGCTGGCGCTTGAGGCAATCGTGCCTGCTCTTCCCTGGTTCTGGCTTCATCCACAAGGTCTCTTAAATGGCCTTGTCTCACCAGATCTTCTAAGTGTGCTTTAAGGGCTCTGCAACCCTGAGTTGGGTGACCCTGCTCATTGTGGTAGGCACAACGCCTACCATGGTTTCTCCCCATAAATTCTCCTGGTTCTCTTGCGCATACAAGTAGGGCTGATTTCGAATTTGGTCAAGGACTTTTTGGACCGGAATTCGGAACACCGTCGTCACTGCTTGCTTAGCCCTCAACTCTGTCTCCTGTTTGTTCTGTCCATTGTTACCTCGGCCTCGCTTCGGCGAGCCGTTGCCCTTTTCTGGCTTCGTCTCCTTATTCCCCGACGTATCTTCCTCGGCTCTGGCATACTTCTCTATTCTGGCCATGAGCTCTTCCATACTCTTTGGCAGGGTTTTTGCCAAGGACTTCCGCAGTGGACAGTCATCCTTTAGGCCGTTCTTGAAGGAGACGACCGCCACCTCCTGGTTGCATTCAGGTATTCGATTGAACACCTCGTAGTACCGCTTTGCATAGGCTCTGAGGCTCTCATCTTTGCCGATCTTCAGAGCCATCAATGCATCCACCCTCAATGGCTGCAGTTTGTTTGTTATGAACCTGGCCACAAACATCTCGGCCAGGCCTTCCCAGCTCTTGACGCTGCCCTTCGGTAACTTGTGGAACCAATCTGACGCAATCTCCCCGAAGGATGAAGGGAACACTTTACAGAGCAGCGGCTCGTTCCCACTGTATAATGCCATTGAATTCAAAAATAATCCAACATGGAAGTTAGGGTCTGACTTACCATCATATTTCTGGAACCTCGGCATACTGAATCTTTTCGGCGGGACGAATTTGTCCAATTCCGTCGAGAATGGAGTCCTCGGCTTAACCGGGGAAGTTACTTCGACTCCGGCATTCTGCTGTTTCCTCTTGAGGTAATCTCTCAAGTCCTCTTTACTTCTCCTGTGACGGTGTCATTGGACTTCAGCCTTTTCGGCGCACTACTCTCGGCCTCATGGTGGCCCCTTTTCGATCCTTCTCCGCAGGACGCATCGAAACACAATGTCCGCCCCGGAACATGCCGATGTTCTTTGGGGTTTGCTTCCTTCTCGCGATATGTCCTTCGGGACTCTTCTCTTCTCGGCTCTTCTCGGCCGATCTCCCTGGAGGGTCGGCGAGAGTGCCGTGTGCTGAGAGGCTACGGGGACTTCTCTCCGCCCCTTCTTCTGGACGTTTGCTGCCGGCATTGGTGTGTCCTGCAGCGGGTATGGCGGCTGCATGACATTATTCTGCATCATGAAGTTGACGACCGATTGAAGGTCTGCCAACTTGTTTGCCATCTCTTTTACTTCCTCATCCCTCCTCAGACATCTGTCTTTCCAGGTCTGGAGGTCGTCCTCATTATAGTATTTGCCTCTGTCCGCTTTCTTTGATGTATCACCATCTTGTCCGACGGCTTTCTCTGCATGATTCTGATCACGAGTTTCTTCGTTGTGGTCTCCTCCTTCAGCGTTAGAGTCAACGGGCCTTCCACTCCCAGCCGGAGCGTCGTCCCCAATCTTTTCCCTCTGCGTGTTACTGGCCATCTACTCTTCTTTCTTTCCCACAGACGGCGCCAAATTGTGTGAGTGATATTCCGATCACACTGCCCTCCTTAGTAATCCAGCTGTAGAACACCGGCAAAGTAGACGGCTCCCTGTAACCTGCACAGAAAGAAAAGGCTCTGGCGGTGGTTCTTCCACCCAGGGGCACTCCGACGATCAAATCAATATCTCTCAAAGATAACAAGTGCAAAAATAACTGTTCAAGACTACAAATTGCGTACCTTAGACCCACCGGTGGTGCCCTTCTTTTATAGCCAATATAATCCTAGTCCCAATAGGAGCCTGGCCCTAATGGACTTTGGATTACTGCTAATCTTGGACTCCTAGTGGGATTAGGATAAACTCTCTAAGAGTCTTATCTTTACCCAAACTGAAGTCTTCTCCATATCTAGGACTCTTGTCCATATCCAGGTTGAGTTCCCTCTTCATTCTAGGACTCTTGTCCCCGATCCGCTATCTCGGATTCCGATATCTTTGGAGGTAACCTCGGCCTATCCGAGATGACCTCGGCACAACGGCCAAGACACGTGGCACCTCGGCTGACACGTCGGCATCACCTTGCCACGTGTTGGTACTCACAAAATATATCCCCACAATTAGGGATATTAAATTTTCTATTAAATATTTCATATGGAATGGATCGACTCCATATCCATATAAAACATTAAATAAAATAATTAATATAAATTTTGATTTTTTCTAAAAATATAGATATACCCGCAATAAAAGACTATATTGAAGCCAAACTTTCGACGAAGAATTCAAAAATCTTTAGGAGTATTTACGTGTAGGTCCTAATAAGTAGACTTATTGTCTAATAGGTCCTATGAAAAAAAATTGTCATAAAAAAATATCACTAATTATAAGTTATAGCGATAATTTATAAAAATCATAACAAAAAAAAGTCACTAATTGTCAATTTTTAATAACAATTTTATCAAGATTTATTTTTAATAGAATTTAATAAAAATTAAATTAAATTATTATGATCTATTGATAATTTACCCAAATCTCTTTATCAGTGACCGAACCCCTATTGGTTGACTATTCTAGTCTATTACGGTCGCTCTCCAAAGTTCCACCAATGCTTTTAACGAAGAACACTCGTTTTAATTTGAGGGGGTCGGTCCTAGTACAATCTAAAAGTTGATTTTATTTTAACAATTCATTAGGAAAAAAAAAAAAACAGAAGAAAAAAAAAGTTGCTAAAAGACATTTTTCAAATCAAACTAAATGTGATCCCATTATAAAATAGTTAACTAGTTAACTTTGAACTCTACACTATTTTTCTTGGTGTTCTATTTTTTTTATGTTTGAGTTAGTATTATTGAAATTTTTAGAATAATTATTTGAGCTTTACAAACACAAAAACCAAAGAAAGAAAAAGAAACATATATATACATAAATAAATAAAAAAATTACAAATTTTGTTGATGAAGCTCACTTTTTAAAAAAAATTGTCTATCTATACATATTATTTGTTTTATTTTTTTTAAGCACCATAGAATTAGCGTTATTACAATGGGTTTGACTTCTCTTATATTCATATCTCAACATTAGAGAACTTGAAAGATCCGTGGAGTCCACATGAGTCCTATTTCGATGATCTGATATGTTTATTTTGTAGTGCCCTCAATATATATCATTTATGAAAAAAATTAATTTGATTCGATAATCATAACATTTTTTTTTATCGCATTTATCTCTGAAAGATGGACAACAAATACATTTTTTAAAATACATTATCCATTTTTTAGAAACAAACACGATAAATTAAAAAAGTTACTGTTAATGTATATATTAGATTTAGATTTAGATTTATACTTATCTCCTTGTATTGTAAATATAGCTTATCTCTATCTCTCTCTATCTCTATCTCCTTGTATCTCTCTCTCTCTCTATTTCTATCTTCTTTTATACTTATCTAGGTTTGTGTTAAGCCTATAAACACAAGCTCTCCTATTGTATTCAATTCTAATTCAATATAATACAGATACACATTTCTCATATTTCTTTTAACCATTCTAACATGGTATCAGAGCTTTAGGTTCTACACTTATAGCTTTTTTTTTTCTTTTTTTTGTGCTTTGTGCTTAGTACCTTTAATCGACATTCATTTCATCACCGTCACTTTATTATCTCTGTTCCAACACCGCTTCATAGTTATTTTCATCAAAATTTTCCCTTACCACCAAATCGAATCTCTCAATTTTTCAGCGGCACCAAACCGTCACCGAAAAGTTATCCACGCTCCTCACGTCGTTTTGTGTTCGCGCGTCTCGCTTCCGCCACTCTCTTATGCGCCTTCACGCGTACTTCAATTGCTTGTTCACATTAGCACCTGTCGACATTACGCTTAACGTCGCTTCTTTGTGTTTTGCGTCGTCAGATGTCGCCGATTCTCGCTATTGTGTGCTCACGTCGCGTCTGCTGCACATCGTCGCGCACCCCTTTCTGCTATTATGCGCCACACCTCCTCCTCTCTCGCTGCTTACGCGTCATCCAACCCTCGACGCCATCCTCACACAGCAGAACCCTTTTTCCCAACTATTTTCGACCTTCTGGACTCACTAGTACGCTCTGTTTTGCTGATTTTTGCTCTTATAGCACTATTTTTCTTTAACATCTCTATTTTTGAATACTTTAAGATAAATTAATATAAAATAGTTAAATTGATACTTGGAAAAGAATATTTAATTTTATAATTGTATGTATTAAAATGTAATTTAATTTAAATTAGGGATCGTTATGTTTAATTAAAAGATGATAATGTAATTATTAAATTAGTTGGGCCATGGTGAAATTTAGGTGAAAGGTGGCCAATTTGCTGGGCAACTACGGGCGTACCACATGTTGCACCTAGGTAATAGGGGAAGTGAATCCGCATGTAGGGTACTAATTGTAGAGTGAGTCACCTACTCAAGTTTCGCTATAAAAGAGAGTGATTGGTAAGCCAATGAAAAACAAAAAAATAAAAGAAAAGAATAAAAAAGAAAACAAAGACCTCGGAAAGCAATGTCAAAAGAAAAATAGTAAGGAATTAATATTAAGGTGAGTTATATTATACCTAGCCTAGTTGGCAACCATGTCTTCCTTGGGACACCCAAGGAAGTCATGGGTTCAAATTCTCCTTAAGGGGTTGAATTAAGGGAGTGCAAACACTTAGGTGCTTTGCCAAGGATGATGAGATTTTTTCTCATAAGTGCTAATCTAACAACTAACAACTAACATTTGCCGATCAAAAAATATATATATATATTATACCTTGAGTCACCATAATATATTTTACGTATATTTTGAGTTACCATAATTTATTTTACGTAAGTTATGTTTTATAAATTATATTACTATTTCAATTACGTGGATTATTTTATGAACCCCTTTTGCTTAATTGGAAACCCATGAATATGTTGTTTGATTTTAAAAAGTATTTGGCAATGATTTTGTAAGTACCACCACGGGAGTCCCATGCCTTGGGGGACTTAAATAAACCATTGGTTTCTAATTGGCCACCTTGTGGCCCTTTGTCTGTTTGGATCCATTGACACTCTAATTTCTGGTGTAGAGCAAAGTGCTATATCGAGCTAAGTGCTACACTATTGTGGAAGCAATTTCCAAAGTTCGTATGAGCCACCTCTTAAGTCCATATATCTGTTCTGTTCCATTCTGTACCGTGGTTATGATTATTTTATATTGTCAAATGATTTTCATATTATATATTATGTATTTTAATATCAAACTCTGTTTATCCAATAATTATCTATGGTGATTTTTATTCCCTTATACTCTTAGTATAATATTTCTTATTCTACTATGTGTTTATAGTTGTTTACCACTTTTAGGTGACGTGTCAGGACCAGTGCGTAGGTAGGCACAAGGCCCTTTATAGTCATGATCTAAGCTCTGACAATGTAATTAAATAGAAGCTCTAATGTATATGTTTTGTATTAAATAAAGTTTTGGGTACCCTTTTATTTTATCCCGCTACACTATTAATTTGTTATGACTTCAATTTTTATCTTGTCACGACGCCGAACCTCTAGGTACGAGGTTTGGGTCGTGACATTTTCTCTATTTTACTTCACCAAACCACCATTATGGATCATCATGATGCTTTCATCCAATCTCTGTTATCCTTGACGGCTCCAACTATGTGTTATGGGCCCAAGCCGTGTCCGATTTTCTGAAAGAGAAGAAAATCTAGCACATTATCACTGGGGATGTAGTTCAACCAATGAAAGAGATTCATGAAACAGCTGCCACATATGCAAACCGTTTAGAGGACTGGAACAGTAAGAACTATGAGATTATCACTTGGCTTCGGAATACTTCTGTTACCTCTATTAGTTTACAATTTGGTCGTTTTCAATTTGACTCCGTGACTACTCCTGCCAAAGACATTTGAGATTTTTTGACAGAACATTACCAGATTACTGGTCTTACTCACCAGTATCAGCTTCAAAGTTAACTTCGCTTGCATCAAGAGCGTAGTCAGTCTGTTAATGATTTCCTCTCTCAGATATATTCTGTTTGGGACCAGCTTGCTTTTTCTGAACCTGTCTGGCCTCATATTGAAGATGCTACTTTATTCACTTAGTATAGTAATCACCAACGATTGCTTTAGTTTTTCATGGCTCTCACTACCCAGTTTGAGCCCATGCGTGTATCTCTGCTTCATCGCATTCCATTGCCTACTCTTGAGCAGGCTATTTCTGAGTTATTATCTAAGGAGACTCGTCTTGGCCCTCTGAAGACTCATCATGTGGATACAGTTCTTGCTACTCTCCAATCACTAAGTTCCTCTGCACCAACCACCCAGCGGCCCACTAATTACAAGTATTGTCAAAATCGAAGCCTTCTTTCTACTTATCTTCTGCTTCATTGCCCAGTCAAATCCTATCGGTACTACAACAAGATTAGTCTTGGTCATCTGCAGCAAGATTGTTTTCGCAATCCAGATGCTCATCTACTACTTGTGGGGCTTTATCATAAGGCCATTCACAACGTCCCGGGAATTAGTCTAGATGCTGATCGCACCACTACTGCTGCCTCTGAGGAATTTTCTGAGCCTTTAGATCCAGTCGCTCCTGTCTTTTCCCAAACTAATGTTAAAGCCATATTCAAACAGTTTTTCATGACCTTTAGTACACCTCATTCTATTGCTCTGTATGTGACTTCAGGTATATCTCCTTGGTATTTTAACTCAGCATGTTGCAATCATATGACTTCTAGTTCTACCATATTTTCCTCTATTTCTTCATCTCCTCATATTCTCTACATTCATACTGTTGATGGTTCTCTTATGTCTGTAAGTTATATTGGTTCAGTTTCCATCTTTCATTTATCCTTATCAAATGTTTATCTTATTTTTGCTCTCACTTTAAATCTTATTTCTATTAGTCAATTATGTGAGCTTGGTCTAACTGTCACATTTTCTACTAATGGTTGTTTGGTATAGGACCCTCAGACGGGACAAACTCTTGGGATTGACTGTAAGCATGGACGTCTTTATGAGCTCGTTCATCTTTATGTTCCAGACTCCACCCCGATAGCTGCTCCTACATCTGCTTCTAACGTGTCTACTTTTAATATTTGGCATTGTCGTTTATGACATATTTTTGTTAGTCGATTAAAATCTTTAGTTTCTATTGATCAGTTAGGTCATGTCATTCTCGATACTTTAGATTGTTCATCTTGTCAACTTGTAAAACAATCTGCTTTATCTTTTAATGCAAGTATTTTTGTTTCTCATGCACCATTTGATCTTATACATTTTGATATTTGGGGGCCATCACCTACTACCACTATAAGGGAGATCATGTTACTTTGTTGTCTTTGTTGATGATTTTTCACGTTTTACATGGTTGTTTCTCATGAAAAATCGATCAGAACTCAAACAACTTTATTACAATTTTGCAAGCATGGTCCAAACCCAATTTTCTAAAACCATTCAAATTTTTCGATCTAATAATGTTATGGAATATAGGGATCTTGATTTTCTCTCATTCCTTCAGCGTCACGGTACTCAGCCTCATCATTCCTGTGCTGGCACGTCCCAACAAAATGTTCACGCTAAACGGAAGTATAGACATATTCTTGACACTACTCGAGCCATTTGTATCTCTTCCTTGTATCTGGAATATTTTTAGGGAAAGCTACTTTTACTGCTGTTTACACTATCAATTGTGTTCCCATTTCTACTATCCATAACCAAACTCCTTATGCACGTTTACATGGCACTAGTCCTCCATACACAAATCTTCGAGGTTTTTGGGGTCTGCACGCTTTGTTCTCCTCCAACCTCATGAACACACCAAACTTGAACTCCGTTCTCGTCTTTGTTGCTTTCTTGGGTATGGAATTGAACATAAAGACTATCATTGCTGGGATCCTATTTCATCCTTATCCTCGTTCCACTTATCATCATCTTCTACTTCCATTCTGTTTACTAATACTTCTATCGATCTCTTCTCTAATGCCTTTGATGCAGGTTCGTCATCTCTAGAGATGCCTTTGCCTACACCTGATCCTGTCTCAACTGCTTCCTCTGATGGTCCCGTTAAGTCTCTTATCACCCTACCAGATCCTCCTTCCACCGGTCATCCATATCGGGTAACTCAACTACCTGTTTATCTTCATGATTATATTGTCGAGTCTACCACTTTTTCTACTTACGAACCTACCTCTTATCGTGAGGCTTGTACTAATCTTCTTTGGTAGCAAGCTATAACTGATGAATTACAGGCTTTAGACAAGACTCATACTTGGGATGTTATTGATCATCCTCCTAGGAAGACTGCGATTGGCTGTAGATGGGTATACAAAATTAAGACCCATTCTAATGGCTCTATTGAGCACTACAAAGCCCATCTTGTTACAAAGGGCTTCAGCTAAGAATATGGCATTGATTATGAGGAGACTTTCGCTCTAGTTGCTCGGCTTACCTCTGTGCGTAACCTACTTGTTGTTGCCACTGCTCGCCACTGGGATCTCTTTGAGATAGATGTCAAAAATGCCTTCCTTAATGGTGATCTTCTTGAGGAAGTCTACATGAAATCTCCCATTGGGTCTGCTTATCCGGCTCATAAAGTTTGCAAACTACAGAGTGCTCTCTATGGTTTCAAGCAAGCCCCACGAGCTTGGTTTGCAAAATTCAGTTCCACTATCCATGACTTCGGCTTCACCTCCAGCTCATATGACTCCGCTCTATTTGTTCAGACCACTCCTTATGGCACCACTCTTCTTCTTCTTTACGTGGATGATATGATTATCACCGGTGATGATGTGGCTAGTATTCTTAGTCTCAAATAGTTTTTCAATTGTCAATTTGAGATGAAAGACCTTGGTATTTTTAATTATTTTTTAGGGCTTGAAATCTCTCATGATTCCACTTGTTATTATTTGTCACAAGCCAAATATGTATCTGATCTTCTGGCATGTGCTAGTCTTACCAATTGCAAACTTACCTCTACTCCCGTTGATCCTCAAACTCGTCTCGCTCCTCTAGACAGGGATTTTCTCCCTGATGCTACTCTTTATCGCTAGCTGCTTGGTAGTCTTGTCTATCTTACTGTGACTCGTCCTGACATTGCCTATATTGTTCATCTTGTTAGTTAGTACATGTAAGCTCCCCATACCCCGCATTACACTGCTCTACTTCGCATACTTCGCTACCTCAAAGGCACTATGTTCCATGGACTTCATTACTCTGCTCACTCTTCTCTCGAGCTTCGTGTCTTTTCTGATACTGATTAGGCTGGGGGATCCTACTGATCGACGCTCCACCACGGGTTTTTATTTCTTCTTAGGAGATTCTCTTCTTACTTGGCGCAATAAGAAACAGTCCCTCACTGCTCGTTCTAGTACTAAAACTAAATATCGCATTCTTGCTGACACTACTCAAGAACTTTTATGGCTTCACTGGTTTCTTGCTAATATGGGTGTTTCTTCCCCTGGTGCCACATCTCTCTATTGTGACAATCAGAGTGTAGATTGCTCACAATGATGTCTTTCATGATCGCACCAAACATATTGAGATTGATTGTCATTTCATTCGACAGCATGTTACACATGACACTGTTCATCTCCTCCCTATTTCTTCTGTTGATCAACCTGTTGATATTTTCACCAAGGCTCATTCTCCTAGTCCTTTCAGTGATCTAGTTTCCAAACTCAAGTTGGTTGATACTTACCCACCATGAGTTTGAGGGGGGTTGTTAATGTATATATTAGATTTAGAATTATAATTATCTCTTTATATTGTAGATATAGCTTATCTCTATCGCTCTTTATCTCTCTCTCTGTATATATATATATCTCTCTCCTTTTATATTTATCTAGATTTGTGTTCAGCCTATAAATACAGGCTCTCTTATTGTATTCAACTTTAATTCAATATAATACAGATACACATTTTCCATATTTCTTTCAACCATTCTAACAGTTACAATTATTGGATTGGCATATATTTTTCCATAGATAATATACATTAAAAATTTTACAAAGTAAACGGTTCTGATCATCGAAACAGAAATAAGTGTATTTTTTGACTTTTTATGAAATATGGGTTGGGTATGAGTTTGGTTTGAAGTGATGTGGTAGAGATGTGATCTGACTGAAATAAGATGATATGACTTAAATAAAATAGTAATTTTTTTATTTTTTGACTTTTGTTGGTTATGCCAAACCAAGCCTAAGTTATTTCCAATCTTTTTACAATAACGTTAGATCTATAGTGAGAAATATGTGAAACCAATCATATCCAATATGTGGTGTTTTGCGAAATTGGTAAAAAGTTGACTTTTTTGTTTTTTTTAAATAATTTTTTGACTTTTTTGTATTAATAAAGTTAACTTTTTTATAATTTTGTTATGACTTTTTTTGTGTATAAAAAAACTAAAAAAATAAAAAAAAAAAACCTCCGTTTGGTAAGCCTCTCAAATTATAGCTCCACTCATTGATTTGAATGTAGTGTTTGTTTTGAGCTTTCAAATCATAATTCTACACCCATTTCTCAAAACTCAATTCAAAATATAATCATTACTTTTCAAAACTCATAACCAAACACATAATTCAAAACTCTTTTCAAAACTCAATTCAAATCAATATTTTAATTTTTTAAATATTTAACTATTTTTAAAATATTTTAATTTTGTTAAGATTTTAAACATTTTAATATTTAAATATGTTACGATTTTTTTAATTTTTTAATTTTTTGAATATTTTAAAATATTTTAATTTTTAAATATTATGATTTTAATTTTTAAAATTTTAAAATATTTTATAAAAATAAATTCAAACTCTATTCTATAAAAATATTTTTAAATATTTTAATTTTTTTGTTATGTATTTGGTTACGATTTGAGTATAGAATTGTGAAAGTAGTATGAAATTTCGAGTTATGTGTTTAGTTATGAGTTTTTAAAATAATTTCTTAATTGAGTTTTGTTTTATGTGTTTGGTTACGATTTGAGTGTAGAGTTGTTTTTAAATTTAAAATATTAAAATTTAAAATTATTTAAATTTTTTGAATATTTAAATTATTTAAATTTTTACTCTTTAAATTTTTTGAATATTTATTTTAATTTTTTACTTGTTAAATTTTTTAGATTATTTAAATTATTTAAATATTTATGATTTAAATTTTTTGAATATTCATTTTGAAAAAAATTTATTTCCTTTGTAGTATTTTCAATTAAAAAATTGATTAATGTTATTTTCTGTTAATAATAAAATTTTAAAAAGAGTTTGGTTATGAGTGTTTATCAGAATTTTTAATAATTTGAAAGTAGTGTGTTTTGTTATGAGTTATAACAATTTGAATTAAGTTTTGAAAACTCTTTCCAAAATTCATAACCAAACAAATTTTCTTACTTCACATGTCAAATCAAACTTTCAAAACTCAATTCTACATATAATTCAAAACTCAATTCAACATTCTATCAAAAACTATAACCAAACAAATATTTTACACTCAAATCATAATTTCACAACTTATAAACTCAAACTGCAACTCATACTCTCTAATCATATTTATAAAATTTTACCAAACGTAACCTAACAATTTTTTTTTTTTTTTTTTTTTTAAAAGCTTCTTCCCAATATGTTCCACCAAATCCGGTAGATCTTTGTCAGAAAATCATTTTTTTTTTTTAGATTGGTGTGAGAAAAATCATTGATTGATGAATATTACCTAATCAAACAGTTAGTCAAGTTTGGCCGTGTGGGACACAAACGAGATATGTGACGCAATCCCCTGATGCTGACGGAACGCTAATGACTATACTAATTAGGCCTGGTTTAATTTGTTGATAAGTAATGAAAATTGAATTAGGGATGATTTTGAAAAATTGGTCAAAAATTAATTTTTTTAATTTTTTTTAAAAAAACCTATAAAAAAGTTGAGAAATAATGTGATCCAAAATAGATTAAAAGTTAATTTTTGACTTTTAATCATCTTCTTAAAAATACATAAATATTCTAAAATAAAGTAACCTTTTGTTTGTTTTTGTGCAAAAGTAATGAGATAAACAAGTCCAAAACTGCTAAGATTAGATGTCTAAGTATTTTATACGATGTTTGGTCAGAAAATTTAACCCTGAGTTAACTGTTCCAAAATTAAACAACGTGTTTAATAAAGGACTAAAACAAAAAGAAGTGTTCACATTTTATATGATTGGGAGTGCTACAATAGAGCTTGTTCCCAATCACAAAATCAAGTTGACTGTGAATGATTGATTTCCATTATTAATAAATTTTAATAATGTTAAAAACATAAAAACTAAATACAGAATGAATGAAATATAAATATCTTACGAGAGGTAGGTCTCGCATATATATCTCAAATCATGTAAGCCCCATCTCTCATGAGACATGTATGTCATATTCTGTGTGTTCAGTACTCTTTACCTTCAGACTTATTGATAAATTTTCATACAAAAAATCCTGTGAGCTAAATTTAGCAGTACATACATAATAACTAGTGTAAAATTTCTCTCTCCAGAATGAGAGCCAGAGTTTCCCTTTGATTTTTCTCTCAGCATTTTCTTTTCTTTTTTGGAGTGATCCTTACTGTTCCTTGTTATTTTGTGGGTGGGGTGGGTGGCTCATCTCTCCTTCTAGTAAGTAGGAGTGTGGGACTCCTTTTCCATCTTTAACTTCTTATGCTTCTTTGTTGGAGTCTGTTTTACTTCATTTTCTGGTAATTATCCCTTTTGTTCTGCTTTGTTTGGTCTGGGCAAGACTTGCAGTCCCTTTGCGTTTTTTGGGTTGTTTATGGCAGGATTGGCGGATAATGTAGCGCGTGACAATAATGATAATATTAGTAGTAATTTCTCAGACGCATTTGATAGTGAAAAGGCATGGTCTTGATGCTTTATTGAGTTCTTTTGACCCAGCATTTTCACCTACAAGCGGATGACAAGAGTGAGATACATTAACTAATGTATCTAAAGGCTAAGTAAACCAATTTTATACAATTATCTTGGTGATTTCTGACTAGACCAACATTCAACATATTCATAATGATATAATTTGAAAAGTGTTAATTCAGGCTGTATGATGATGATTATTACTATTGTAATAACCATAGTCACAAAGAAGATGCTTAGAAAATTGATTTAGTATTCCCTTTTGCTTGTCATCTCATACTGTTACACTTTTTTTATTTATTAATGTGCATGTTAATTTTAGGTTTTTATTTTTCTTTCTAAGCCCAAGCTTGAGCATGAACTTTTAAGTTGGACTTGAACTCGGCTAGACCTCTAACTCAACTAATTTTTTATTTTCAGAAAGTCCATAACACTTGAAAATTCGGCTAGTTTGCAGCCTTACTAGAGAATGGAAGCAACAAGAGGTAACAAAAATGTTATATTAGACTTTCTTGAGTCCATAATACTAATTATTCTGGTGACTTTTCAACATACAGTTTTTTTTTTTTTTGGGTGCTATTTCTCCCATACAGCATAGTCATTGCCAGAGGTAGAAACATGAAAATTAGGTGGAATAAGATTTCCAAGATCAAGCTTTGGACCAATCTTGACAATGATTTTATCATCAACCATGGCTACATATAGATCAGCATCAGCAGCCATAATCTGCACTGTGCTCGTTGCACCGATCCCATTCCTTCTCCTAATTGCAGCCAATGTAGCTATTCGATCCTTCAGCCCCCACTCAATGAAGTGGTCATAAAACTGCAAAATGGCAGCAACAGCGTGTTTTCATTTTCGTTTTCTGTTTTCAAAAATAGAAAAAGCAAAAAAAGAGGAAGAGGAATTACCACTGATGGAGTCCCGGGATGTGTGAGAATGTAGGCATATCCTAGCATCACTTTGTCAGATGGGAAAGGCCAAAGCTTCTGAGTTGAACCTGTATCATGATTGTCAATGAAAGTCACAGCATTTCCTGGCAAAACCCCAATCATCCCCGGTGGCTTTCCATTCGAGTCCTTCAGCCTCCACAGCTCGCCTTCGACAGCAGCTTGAAGAACCCCTTTGGTAGTAAAATCAAATGCTTTAACAGAACCACCCCCCGTCTGGACCCACTGAACCAGCCTGTTCCTGTGCTGGTCCTGGTTATAGTCTGGTTTCCCATCCTGCCCATAAGAAAGCGAATCCCAATACTCCCCAACAGCAAAATCCGGCGAAGTATTTTGCATATAGATCTTGGTGATGCTCGGGCTATATCCCTTGGCAAAATCAAATCGCCAACCAGCGAATCCGATATCTGTCTTGAGCCAATTCATCCAATCAGACAGTTCTTTCTGTACCGTCGGGTTGAGGTGGTCAATGTCAGGGGCAGGTTTGAAGTCGTCCCCAGTGTCGAGATTTCCCTTGCCATCAGAGTATTCAGTATCGTCTTTGCAAATAAAGGAGGGACCCCAGTCAAGGCGGTTGTCGGGGGTTCCTCCCTCGAAGATGCACCATATTCCTCTGCTGTCTTGCTTTTCGGCACATCTGTGGTTTATTACAATGTCAGCGACACATTTGATCCCTTTGTTATTGAAGGCTTTAACCAATGTTTTTAATTCAAATTCATTTCCATAGTGGGATGCATTGAGATCATACAATCTTCCTGGCATGTACCCTGGGTAAACAGAGGAGAAAACAGTGAGATTATGAGAAATTCAACATCTATTGTCTATTTTTAGTCGAATATAAAACTCAGAACCCATCATATGTTACAGGTTCACTCCCGACTCTCAAAGCTACTAATTTTTATTTTTATTTTATTTTTGCGTGCGTGCATGTAGTTTGTCATTCTTGCACATTTATTTTTATTTGTGTTTTCCTAATTAGGTGTTACGTATTATGAGTTCTTATCAAACCCAAATCCTTAATTAACTATGATTTTGATAGGATCTAGTCGACTTCGGATTCATGCAACAACTAATGCGCTTTTAATGTTAGGAAAGCTTGACTGACAGGTAATTGAAACAACCAAAAAGACAGTTGGGATTTGGAACTTTCAGCACAAACGCTGCTGCTTAAAGTTTCTCAAACTAATTACCAAATCCCAATTAATTTAGTGAAGTTTATCATGAAATTGCATTAGGAAGAGAGCAAAATTGAATATATTATTTTGAAAAAAATGGAGATAATTTTCATGAAACAGAGGTACATATTATTTTTTAATAGTTAAATCAAAGTTGATGATCAAAGTGTTTTCTACTATGTCCTAAAGTGAAGTAAGTTACAACTCATAATAGCTATGATCAATAAATCACAATTATTTTTCAAATCTAGTGTCCTAATATGTTTTTATTTTTTTAAGGTTGTGTGTAATAGAATTTCTATTAAATTAAACTCATGGCATGCAAATAATAGAAAAGAAATGGCCAATAATAGCATAATGGAGAAACATATAATAATAGGAAGGGTTGTGTATGACCTTGGGATGCAACAGAGTGAGAGGATGGGGGTAGCCAAACATGAGTAATTCCAGCAGTAGCCAGGTCTGGAATGAAGTTGATAAGGGAGTTGTACCATCCTCCTTGCTTATTGCTTGATTCCCAATTAAACCCCTAATATCATTATCATCATTAAATCCCATCAATCAGCATCATCATAAATTATAAATATCACATGTATGTCTGAAATAACAAAGTAGGAGATGGAGAGAATGATTTGCAGTGTACATGTAGATGATGACAAGGCTTATGTTATGTACCTGAAATAACAACGCAGGAGGAGATGCAAGCAACGTTGGGGAGAAGAGGGACAATAAGGCGAGACAGATAAATGAGAGGAAGTTGGGAAAAGTCATCTTTTTCATCCTCTTTAATTCTCTGATGCCAAAGATAACGGACACGACACGAAGACAAGTGGAAGGAAGGATATTTATAAGGATGTTGGTGCAAGGCCCCACGGCTGATTAACTTGACTTTCATGTTCTCTATTACAGACGCGCTCCAAGTTGCACCAACGGTTTCACATTATGCTTTCTTTAGTTGAGAAATTTGAAAAGAGATTTAGAAATAAAAAAGAATAAATTTGTAAAATTAAATAAAATATAAATATATTTTATTTATATTTTATTTATTTTTTTTTTCTTTTCAATTTTTTTTTAAATCTCATAATCAAACATAACGTAATGAAGAACGCTCGTCTCAACCCCTTCACTTATAAAAGTGAATCATCAACAAATTCCATAACAGTAATTTAAAAAAAAAAAAAAAATTCTAAAAGTTAGGCATACTTTCTAAATTTAGTAATTTGTCAAGAAGATGATTGGTTGATATTTAAATTTATCATCTTCTTGACACATCATTGAATCTAAAAAATAGGTCTAAAAGTAAACTTATATATCATTTTTCTTAAAAAAATTGGAGCACATGGACTATTTTTTGATAAAATTTTAGCAGTATTACTAGGGATATCTAGATACAAAAAAAATATATGGTCCAGTTGATACTAAAAATTAATTTTCTATATCTGACGATTATGGTCGAATCTATTTTAATTGATTGTGGCCTATTAATTGTATCCAAATCTAATTTTATTAATTATGACTAGTAGATTTTAATCTGTCGATTCATACTATAAATTATTTTGAATATAAAATTATAGTCACAAACATTTATATTTTATATTATTATTATTATTATTATTATTATGTTACTACTTGTGCAAGAGGCAATTGAATACATAAGGCCTCGTTTGGCAAGATGATAGGTACTAATTTAGTCTATTAAAAAATAAAATAAATTAAAAGTTAATAAGATAAAATATTACATTTAAATCATAATCATTTTACTGTTTTCCTCACAAATTTTTTTTTTTAAAAAAAATGAAAAACTAAAAATTCATCGTAAACGAAACTTATTTAGCTAAGTTAAAATAGCTAATAAAAAAAAAAAAGACTAAAAAAGATTCCTCCCAAACAAAGACTGAAGTAGTGGAGGCAATTGGAGTTGACACGCATGGGTTGATGCTAGAATTATGAGTTGCTTTATCATTGAAGAACTGCTCTGTGGAACTGCCTTGAGCAGTTGTTTTGGAAGGAACCCTATGGTTATAAGCCTATAAATAGGCAGGAGGAGGAAACAAAAAGGGATCAATTATCATCAACATTGAACACATGAGTTAGAATAGATATGTATGAGTAGAATTTCTTTAGGAGTAGTTTCTCTATAATTTTTGTTCTTAATTTGTAAATATTTTATTGTTCTTATTTCTAATTCATGTAATCAGTAATAATTTCAATTACTTCAATTCAGTTTGTGTTTGTTTTTTCACACTACAACCTTTAAAGAAGTCTTTGAATTTGTAAAGGCAAATATACTCCACCACAATTACTTAATCTTATTTGTTTTGTGAGATTTTATTTTTTTGTTGACTCAACCCTATCGATTCGACTCAAATCAAATTTTTGCTAACAAGTCCATATTTATTTCTATCGATACGATGCAAACTAGATTTTTACCAACAAATCCATATTTATTCTAAGATTGACAATTTTTTAAAATATATATATATATTTGTATTGATTTTTTTATTTCTTTTGTAAAGAAAATTGAGTCAAAAGATTTTTCAAGTCATTTATTTATATTTTTTTAGTGGATTAAAGAAATTAAAATTTTTAATGTGGTCCTAGTATGATCTAAAAGTTGATATATATATTATATATATATATATATTTAACAATTCCTTAGAAACAAAAAAGTTGCTGAAAAATAAATCAGCATAAATGTGACCCGCCAAATCAGCAAAAATTTGAACTCCACACTACATTTCTTGGTATTCTATTTTTCTATGTTTGAGTCGTTGGTATCTAATATTACTGAAATTTTAGAATAATTTTGGTAGTGCTTGATAGAGTTTTAAAATTATGATTTAATAATAGAGTTGTATTTTGAGTTTGTGAGTTTTGAAATTATGATTTAAAAAGAGAAAATTTGTTTGGTTATGAATTTTGAATTGAATTTTGAATTTTTGATGTGACATAAAATGAGAAAAGTTATTTGATTATGAATTTTCAAAAGAGTTTTTAAAATTTAATTTAAAAACTTATAACTTATAACCAAATACACAACTCAAAAATTTATTGAAAACTCATAACCAAACTCTTTTTTAAATTTAATTCAAAAAAATAATTTATCATTTTGGTCTAAAAAACATAATTTCTATATTTAAAAAATATTAAAAAATATATATATATAATTTTTTTTTCCAAAAAACATGTGGCGATTGTAAAAAAAAATAAAATAAAATAAATTTTAAAAAAAAAACTATTTCGATCAACCGGTCGGATGTTCAGGAGAATGACCGGGTAGACCTAAAATTCAAAAACTCCTCTATTTTTTAGAATGGAGAAAACAAAAGAGAGAAAAAATATGTATGAATCTACCAAACGTGAAAGAAAAATATGTTTTGAAATGTGTAGTGAAATTACATTTTCAAAATTTCATCCAAACAGTAAATAGAAACAGAAGGGTGGAATTATGATTTGAAAATATAATCAAACACAACCTTTTTTATATAAGATAATTTATAAATACAAAAATCAAACACATAATATACATAAGAAAATCTACAAATTTTGTTGAAGAAGCTCATTTTAAAAATAAAACTTGTCTAATGCACATTTTAATTTTTTTTAGCATCATAGAATTAGCAATTTTGCAGTGTGAAAAAGATGTGGAAGGAGTCAAATCCAATGATACGTTCACACCAAATCGGGTACATCATTGATTGATGAATATTTTTACTAATCAAACCATTATTAGTCAGCTGGCCGTATGGGACACGAGTCCGAGATATGTGACGCACTACTTCTCCTGATGCTGATGGTACGCTAATAATGACTAGACAAATTAAGCCTAGTTTAATTTGCAGATTATCAATGGGGATTGAACTAAATAATTCTGAAATAGAAGTGATCTTTTGTTTGTTTGAGCAAAACTAATGGGTTGATAAGTCCGAACAGCTTAGATGTCTGAAGTATTTTCTGTAGGAATATTTATAAAGTGGGCCATGTCACATGTTTATTTTATTTATTTGTATTATTATATAAATATTTTATATATTTATTATATATATATATTTAATCAGTTTAACGAATAATGGGTAACTAACGTAAATTATGTCTACTACCCCATAAAGTAGTTTCGTGGGAACTTATAACTTCTCTAATGATAGGAAGTTATGAGGAGTTATATTTGGATCATGGGTCCTAATCTATCTATATATGCCTGTGATAGCCATTAAAATACAGACGTTGTTTTGTTAATAGAATAAACTTAAAACTCTATTCCTTCAACTTTTTCCATATGGTTCTGTGAGTGGGTTTTGTTTATACATTCAATATTTGATCATTCAAGAACAAAAATTCAAAAGCTTGAATATCATGGCAGAAGGTATTCTTCTTTTATTGAATTAATTCTCACAATTAGTGTCAGAAAGTGAGTTTTGTTTATACATTCAAGATTTGATCATTCAAGAACAAAGATTCAAAAGCTTGAACATCATGGCAGAATGCATTCTTCTTTTATTGAATTAATTCTTACAATTAGTATCAGAGTCTCCTTCTGTTATGTTGTTTAGCATTATTAATTTTACGAAGGCCAAATCCTATTCAATCCTATTCACATTTATGTTCCATCATTATCTTTGTTATACCAACCTGTTCACTATTTGATAAAATTCTAACTTTATCTTGATGATTGTAACATAAGACTCTCCTTGCCTTCGTTTGGAAAGTGGGTTGATTTTTTAGTTTTTTGGTTTTTTTAGCTATTTTAGCTTGGGCTAAAAAGTCTAGTTTGGGAAGGATTTTTTGGCTTTTTTAACTTTTTTAACTTTTTGACTTTTTGGTGAGGTGTCCATATGTAATATTACTAAACTGCCCTTGGTATTAAATTTTGTTTTTATTTATTTGTCCATTGTCTTGTGACGCCACCAACCCAAAGCTAAGTTTTTTTTTTTTTTACAAATGGTTTTTTCATGTGGTTTTTATTTTTATTCTAATTTTAATTTTAATTTGTTTTCACTTTCTGTAAAATGATAAAAAGTGAGGTTTTATTTTATTGTCCTATGTATTTTAAATAATTTAATTTAATTTAATTTTAAATATTTAAATAATATTTAATTTTATTTAAATAATCAAAAATTTTAACTCGTAAAAAATTAAATAATTTAAATATTCAAAAATTTTAAATAATTTAAAATGTTAATATATTAATTTAAAAACAACTCTACACTAATCGTAACTAAACACATAAAAAAAAACTTAATTAAGAAATTATTTTAAAACTCATAACCAAACACATAATTTGAAACTTCATACTATTTTCACAACTCTACACTCAAATCATAATCAAATACATAACAAAAAAATTAAAATATTTAAAAATATTTGTATAAAATAGAGTTTGAATTTTTTTTATAAAAAATTTTAAAATTTGAAAAATTTAAATCGTAATATTTTAAATTTAAATTGTAATATTTTAAAATTTAAATCGTAATATTTTAAATTTAAATCGTAATATTTATTTTTGCCTTATTTATTTATGTTTTTGCCATATTTACTTTTATTTATTTTTTTATACATTAATTATTTATTTTTTGCCTTATTTATTTTTATATTTATTGCCTTATTTAATTAAGTGGCGAATGGTAATTTATATTTTCATGTTTTTTTTAAAAAAAAAAATTCAATGAGCCGTATTTTTGTCGTTATTTTTTTTTAATTTACGATTTTGTATTTTTTTTATTCACCCACATTAATTTGTTTTTATATTTCAAAAATAGATTTTCATGTGTTTTATGTATTTGTAAATTACGTGACAAATATTAATTTCTGTTTTTTTTCCTTTTTTTCCTTTTCCTTTTCCTTATATTTTCACATTTATAATTTTAATTTTAATTTTAATTTTAATTTTAATTTTAATATTTAAATAATGTAAATAATCTAAAAAATTTAATGCGCAAAATTTTAAATTAAATATTCAAAAATATGTAAATCGTAAAAATTTAATCAATTTAAATAATAAAAAATTTATTTTAACAACAAAATTTAAATATTCAAAAAAATTTAATAATTTAAAATGTTAATATTTTAAATTTAAAAACAACTCTACACTCAAGTCGTAACCAAACACATAAAATGAAACTCAATTAATAAATTATTGAGTTAACTCATAACAAAATACATAACTCGAAATTTCATACTACTTTCACAACTCTACACTCAAACCAAAACCAAATACATAACAACAAAAAAAAATTTATTTAAAAATATTTTTATCAAATATAGTTTAAATTTATTTTCATAAAATATTTTAACAAAAAACAAAAAAAAATGTTTTATTTTTTTTTTTCAACTTTCTTTGTCTTTCCGGGTAAGAAGCCTGATTTGATTTTTTTTTTTACTTTCTGTGGGCTGACGCTGCCCCTCTGTCATGTGGGATAGTTTGGTAAATTTACTTCCCAAATTGTTGCAGCCATGCTCCCAACTTTCTTTTGTCCGTTTGTGGCTAAATTAGTCACTTTTGTCATTTAGTGGGTAATTTAGCACAAACCCAACTTCCCAAAGGCAGCCTTTGTGAAGAAACAAAAGTTATTTAATTCGTAACACAAAATTCTGTTGTGTATATAAATAATAATAAAATTGTTACTTTATCATTGTTTGATCTCCATGAAGCAAAACATGTCCATTGTTTTGAATTATTTAATTCGTTTTACCCATCTGGATTTGATTTATAATTAATTGCTTGTATAAAAATATATTTATATAATTGCTTGGGTAATATATATATATATATTTGGATTGTTTTACTAATTAAATGAATATATATATATATATATTATATGTGAAATTAAATAATAAACTCATGTTTGCTTACGAAATTCAAGTTGATTTATGATTGCTTCTTTTATTTGGATTTTTTGTGACTATGATTTTTATTATTAAAAAAAAATACAAAAGAAATAACAAGTCTTGTATATGTGGTTTTTGAGCGAAACATCATATTGTCTTGTCCAATATTGATTTAAATTAATCTTGAATTTTATAGTGAGACTAATATGCTATTCAGATTATTCTATTGTAGTTGCATGTACAGGCAGTGATTGAATTCACTTGAATTTCATACAATAAATCATTTTAAATAATGTTCCTTCAAGCCTTATAAATTTTCAAGTTCATTGGCATGTTATCTAGAATAGTGTAATATTATATTACACGTATTAAAGTGATTATTTATGCCATGAAAATTTATGCGAAATAAGAGCATGTGTACACTATGTATTGGACTTATAGAATTTATTTTGGTCCAACTTCTAAACAAAATCTAGTATAAGGTTGAATTGCATGGGTTTTGGTCTTGGAATTTTCATGTGATATTATTCTGATTGCATGTATTATATATTACATGCATTAAAAGATTATGTACTTGTTGTGACTATATGGATTTGCTCACATTAATAAATTATGCCATAATTAAAAAGATTTTATTATGTTTTAAGATTAGCCACAACATCTTAAAAACATAAAGAGGTTGTGATCCTCAGCATTATAATCACATAAAGTTAAAAATTAATTTGGCATTTTTCATATTACAATTATGTTTTATGAATAATTTATCGGTCCCACAGGAAAGTAGTTATTTATGAAATTTAATTGGAATAAGATAATGGATTGAGTATTAAAGGGATTGAACAATCTAAACCCACATGTATGAGTTTTCTCTTCCTTAAATATTTTAGAACCTATTAGTCTTATTATAAAGTAATAGCAAATCTAATACAGTTTAGTGACTTCTACCCACAGGGAAGTTTAGACTTATTACTGAATTTGAAATTAGTTGATTCAGACTATAGTTATTATTTCAAAGTGTTAATGATGTTCTTGGTAATTGCAGTGATTTCTACCTCTATACTGTCTAATGACTCTTCTCGTATTCCATTTTTGAACAGTGATAATTTTTTGAACTGGAAGGACAAAATCCTTCTAACATTAGGGTGCATAGACCTTGTTAATCATATTATTTAATTTTGATGATGTCTAAAATATTATTTACAAAAATTTAGAATTTTTAATATACATATTATTTGACACAAAATATTATCTGTTTAAAATATATATATTTGTTAAATATTATTTAAATAAAAATATTTTTGAAAACTCTACTATTCAAAAATTAGGCTGATCACTATTTACTTTTTGATAAAATTAAAATCGATTAATTATATTATTTTGACAAAATTGATTGGTTGGTTGTATTATTTTCACAAATGTGATATTGATGAGTTGTCTTCTTTTGACAAAAGTGATATATCCAAATGTAGTGGTAAGTTATGTTTAGTTGAAAATCTCTACAAAAATTTAAAAAGGGTATATATAATCAGATCTATTATAAATATTACTTAAAGGGATTTTATTAATATATGTAAATATTCGATTAGAATATTATATAGAATGCATATAATATAAATAGAATACATCACGTGAGCAATTAAACTTTTTACACTATATTGATTATATCATATTATAATAAAACAAGAAGAAAAAGATGGAGTTATATATATATATATTATAATAAAACAAGATGGAGCAAATCATTTGCTTATTTAAAAGTTGTAAACTTTGTATTAAATTGTCTACAAAAACGATGGTTCCATGTTTGAAAAAACAAAAAACAAAAAGGAAAAGAAAAAATTAGTCTTACTTTTATCTTTTTAATTATTAACAATTGCTGACTATTTAAAATCAATGAGCGTGCTTATGTAAGCCATAACCTCAGCAAGGTTGCTGACTATTTAAAATCAAGGAGCGTGCCTATGTAAGCCATGACGTCAGCAAGGAGCGTCCAACGGGTATATTTTTGTGTATAAATAGAAGTGTTGTGTGTGGAGAAAAATCAAGAACTTGAAGAGAAAAATTTCTGTGTACTTCAAAATTCTGAGTATATAGTATTTTGCTCTTTTACTTTCAAATCTAAATGTAGCCATTGTTCTTACATTTTCATATCTACTCTTTGTGAGAGAATTATTGTAAAAGAAAGTTTAAGTACCACTTATTTTTATTCATTATTTTTGTGAGAGATTTTGTAAGGGTGAGACATTTATTGTTGAGTGAGGCTCAATAGATAGGAGTAAGTCCTGTGCCAAATCTACAAGCTTGGTGGTGTATTTATTCAATTGATAGTAAAGAAATTCTCAAGGAAGTTCCTTAGAGAGTGGACATAGGCCTGGCATGCCGAACCACTATAAATCTCAGTGTTTGATTTTCTCTCCCTATCTCTCTTACTTTTATATTGATAATCACTATTCTGTTTTTTTTATTTGTTAAAATTATGAATATTGTGTTAATTTTAATATTGTAAAATTTTTAATAACCCAATTCACCCCCTCTTGGGTTGCCTACCTGG
Organism: Camellia lanceoleosa; assembly: GCA_025200525.1. NCBI lineage: Eukaryota > Viridiplantae > Streptophyta > Magnoliopsida > Ericales > Theaceae > Camellia > Camellia lanceoleosa. The sequence continues at coordinate 188,072,754 of CM045761.1, read as the reverse complement.
GATAACAATTGGTATCAGAGCCTAGACTCTAGTTTGTGTGACTTAACCGTCTTAGAATAGATCATGGCAACTCCTAGTTATTCCTTACCTGAGGGACAAGCATCCAATAGGCCACCATTATTTAGCGGCACAAATTTTAGCTATTGGAAAACTAGAATGACCATACATGTTCAATCTAATGATTATGAATGCTAGAAAATTATTTGCAATGGTCCAAAAATTCTCACCAAAACCGTAGATGGACTTAGGGTACCAAAACCTGAAGATGAGTGGAATGAATCAGATACTAGAATGGCCCAAATTAATGTCAAAGCCACAAATATGTTGTACTGCGCCTTAGATGCCAACGAATTCAACAGAATTTGCACATGTAAAACCGCAAAAGAAATTTGGGACAAGCTAATTGTGACTCATGAGGGAACCGAACAAGTTAAAGAATCTAGAGTCAGCTTGTTAGTCCATAATTATGAACTCTTTAAAATGAAGTCTGATGAGACTATTCCTCAAATGTTTACTTGCTTTACTGATATTATTAATGGTTTAACTTCTCTTGGAAAAATATATACTAATGTTGAAATTGTAAGAAAAATGCTTAGGTCATTGCCAAAAAGTTGGGAGACAAAAGTCATTGCCATTACAGAAGCCAAGGATTTATCAAAACTAAGTCTAGATGAGTCAATGAAATCTCTCTTAACTCATGAGCTCATAATGCAAGAAAGAAAAGAAGAGGAGGACAAAAACAAGAAGAAATGAATAGCCTTCACAGTGACCTCGAAACATTAAGAGGATGAGGAAGATGATTCAGATAAGGATGAGGAAATGACATTCATCACTAGAAAGTTCTAAAGGTTTGTTAGAAAGAAACAAGGCGTGCGAAAATTTTTCAGAAAAGACTTCAACAACAGGGATTTTCAAAGAAGAGAAAATCACAAAAAATCTGGACACTACAAATCAGAATGTCCAAAACTTAAGAAAAAATTCAAGAAGGACAAGAAGAAAGTTATTATTGCAACATGGGGAGACGATAACGATGAAAGCGACACAGAAACCGAAGTTTGCAAAAATGAGGGTGCTAACCTATACTTAATGGCACTTGAGGCAAATGACGAATCATTTACATTTGATGAATTACAATTAGCTTTTGATGAATTACATGCTAAATTAAAGAAACTTAGTTTGAAAAGTAATTTTTAAAAGAAAGTGATTTCAAGTTTATCAAAAGAAAATGAATCATTCACTTCCAAGATAAATGTTTTAGAAAATGAAGCCTTAAAAATGAAAAACGAAAATGAGATTTTAACTCGAAAATAGTCTTTAATTTCTGAAAATTATTTAGTTGTATTGTAAAAAGAAAATGAGTCTTTAAAAAGTGAGCAAATTATTTTGGAAGAAAATATTGAAGACTTGAAAAATACTCTTTTAAAATTTACTAAAGGTAGAGAGACTTTAGATAAAATTCTTAAAAATCAAAATCGTACTTTTAGTAGAGCCGGAATTGGATATAAACCTTTTTCAAAAATAAAAACTGTCAAAAATGACTTTGTGTATACATCTTCTAATCACTCTCATCTCACATGTCATTTTTGTGGTACAAAAGGTCATATTTCACCTTCATGTCCTGTTAAAAGAAATCCTTTTACTAAAATAAAAAAGATGTGGGTCTATAAGGACATTTCAAGAGTGTCAAATTCTAACTTTTATGGACTCAAGAAAAAATGGATACCAATAGAAAAATCAAATTTTTTTAGGTATTTTCAAGAAAAATTCCAATAACGATAAATGGTATCTCGACAGTACATGTTTGAGGCACATGATTAGAAATAAAGCTATGTTCGCTACACTCCAACCAAAGGATGGCGGATATGTGACTTTTGGCGACAATAGCAAGAGTAAAATCATTGGTGTATGAAGTATTAGTAAAAATCCCTCTCCTATTATTGAAAATGTTTTATTTGTTGAAGGTTTAAAACATAATTTACTTAGTATTAGTCAATTATGTGATAAAGGTTATAGAGTTATTTTTTAGAAAACTCATTGCACTACTGAAAATACCCTAGAAAACAAAACTTTATTTGTAAGTTATAGACATGAGAATGTATATGTAAAACCCAAGTTTTGTATATTATTATTTTTGGATAGATTGGTAATTAAATTAATTTATATGGGTCATTTAGTAATATCAAGGAATTAGTTATGAGATGGTATTATAATTTCTATAACATAGATGGGCAATTTTGTAAGTTTGAGAAACTAGGTTAATAAACTCACATGTTTTGCTTCAAGTCTAAGAGAAGAACAAAAAACAGAGGGCTTGGGAAGATTATTTCAAAGGCTGCGCAGGGTTTGAAAAGAAAAAGAGATGCATGGATGCTCAGCATGGGTTTGAAAAAAAAAAATTAAAGAAAGGAAACCAAAACCAAAAGGAAGAGGGAGGATTCATAAGAGTGGTGGTTTTGCTTTATTCATCACTTAGGTAAGATTTATTTTATTGTATTCCTATCTATGATTTTAGTGTTAATATATCAATAGATGATTTTATGGGCATATATGATTAAATAATTGTATTGATGTAGTCTATGTTGGGGTTCTCGATTTTGCTCAATTTTAGAGTGTATTTTGCATTCCATTTGAGTGGTTCATATTTTGAGATTAATATATGATAGGTTAAGTTTAATGGTGGTGTGTTTGTGGGATACAAGATTGGCTACAAGCAATTACAAATTTTTACATGTATATAAACAACAATAGAATAATATGGGTTGAGAATTTCCAAAGCCATGATGACTTTGTTTTGATGCTAAATTGTGAGAGTTCCTAATAGGCGATTGGGTTAATTTATTCTATTGTTGTTATAAGAAGAGAAAGATGGGTGCACATAATAATTATTTATGCAATGTAATATTTTATTGGGTTTGTGAGATTGAGGTGGATCTTGGTAATTTGAGATTAGTTTGGGAAATATTATTTTAGCTGTTTGAGGTAAGTAACCTTCTATCACTGTTGGTTCATTTTTATTCCTACTGAATCGTTTAAAATTATAAATATTTATTTATAACCTTCATGTTCTCTTAAAATAAAATATGGGTCAAGTATAAAACAACATCGAATATTATTATGAAAGTTATTTGAATATTTTGTGAAACTATTCTGAAAATTGTACCAAATGTTTATTCCGAAAATATCGAATATTTTATTTAAAAGTTGTGTATTATTTGAATTTTGAACATCACTCTAGTCTGACTATGATTTGGACCCTAGCCAATGGGGGTTATTTATTGGCACAGAAACTAGTTTCTTTTGGGGCTTTACCACCGGCCTATATGTGGTTCTGAGCCTTGTCACGGGCTAAGTGACTGTAGTCATTAAGACTTAGGTTTTGTGAATCAAATCATTGAACCATCTGAATATCGAACCATCGATTTGAACAACAAAGTTACTTTGAATTATCTCATTGTCTTTTCAATTAAAATATATTGTACATTGTTTATTTTAGCTATGAAATCATCTTACAAATAATTGTTCATTTATTGAATTGTAGCAAAAATTATATTTATTGGTTATCGACTATTTATTTATTTTTTTTGTATACTTGATCTAGCTAGCAGTGATAGTTGGTTATTTACTGGGCTGTCTAGCTTACCCTTATTTTATTTTTTTTTCAGATTTTGAGGAATAGAGCTGCGCGGGGTTTTTACTTGTGGGAGTACCGAGAGTAGGACTATAATTTAAGTACTTGGATTATTGTTTTGTTAATGGATTTGATTAGTGGACTTGGTGGATAATTTCATATGATAAGAATAATCAATTTTTGTGGATTTTAGCATTATGATAATTAACGATTTAATTTGAGTATTTTACATTGTTGGTTATGTGTTGGACTCTTAGCCTTGCATGCTCACTTAAATGAGTGTGCCGCGTTGCCACGGAGCTTGGGGCGTGACAATTTTGTGGTATTGGAGCCAGGTTGTAATTTTAAAGGCTAGTATAGAATAGTGGTGAGATTGGGTAGATGTAGGATTGGGAACGCTTATAATTTGATATAATGTTAATTTTATTTTTTGTATGTTATAGGAGCTTAAGAGTAGAATGAGATGAGGTTTTATTATTCATGCATATAGGTTGCAATGAAACATGAGGAGACATTGGCAAATATGACTAGGAATACACGCCAGGGTCAAACGAATCGACAGACTGTAATAACAATCGGCGAGAGAATGTGACTAATAATGGTAGTAATTCTCAAGCAGTTGGAGAAAATCAGGGGCAAGAGTTGGCACAACAAGAACAAGCTGTAATCCCCAATCCAATTGGAATGGTTTGAGTGCTTCAGACTTTGGCTGGGGTAGTGCAACAACAAACCACCATAGGGAATAACTTAACTAGACTTATTGAGCAACAACAGCGGATGCAACCAGGTGTTGGGCCACAACCAAGGCCACATTGTAACATTACTGAGTTTAAGAAGATAGCCTTGGCATTTGACGGAGCCACAGACCCTTTGGAGGCTGAAAAATGGTTGACAGAAATGGAAAAGTTGTTTCCCGTTTTTGAGTGTACGGATGATCAGAAGGTGACCTATGCTACGTTTATGCTACAAGGGATAGCTAATGATTGGTGGTAGATGGAGAAGCGCATACACGAGCATGATACCAACCCCTATACATGGGAAAGGTTTAAGAATGCATTCAATGAGAAATACTTCCCTAGGAGTGTTCATCTACAAAAACAGAGGGAATTTTCGAAGTTAGAGCAAGAAAATAAGACGATTGTAGAATATGAAGTTGAGTTTACGAAGTTGTCTAAAGAAAAGAAACCAAAACCAAAACTAAAAAGAAGAGGGAGGATTCATAAGCGTGGTGGTTTTGCTTTATTCATCACTTAGGTAAGATTTATTTTATTGTATTCCTATCTATGATTTTAGTGTTAATATATCAATAGATGATTTTATGGGCATATATGATTAAATAATTGTATTGATGTAGTCTATGTTGGGGTTCTCGATTTTGTTCAATTTTAAAGTGTATTTTGCATTCCGTTTGGGTGGTTCATATTTTGAGATTAATATGTGATGGGTTAAGTTTAATGGTGGTGTGTTTGTGGGATACAAGATTGGCTACAAGCAATTACAAATTTTTACATGTATATAAACAACAATAGAATAATATGGGTTGAGAATTTCCAAAGCCGTGATGACTTTGTTTTGATGCTAAATTGTGAGAGTTCCTAATAGGCGATTGGGTTAATTTATTCTATTGTTGTTACAAGAAGAGAAAGATGGGTGCACATAATAATTGTTTAAGGGGTGTAATATTTTATTAGGTTTGTGAGATTGAGGTGGATCTTGGTAATTTGAGATTAGCTTGGGAAATATTATTTTAGCTGTTTGAGGTAAGTAACCTTCTATCACTGTTGGTTCATTTTTATTCCTACTGAATCGTTTAAAATTATAAATATTTATTTATAATTTTCATGTTCTCTTAAAATAAAATATGGGTCAAGTATAAAACAATATCGAATATTATTATGAAAGTTATTTGAATATTTTGTGAAACTATTCTGAAAATTGTACCAAATGTTTATTCCGAAAATATCGAATATTTTATTTAAAAGTTGTGTATTGTTTGAATTTTGAATATCACTCTAGTCTGACTATGATTTGGACCCTAGCCAATGGGAGTTTATTTATTGGCACAGAAACTAGTTTCTTTTGGGGCTTTACCACCGGCCTATGTATGGTTCTAGGCCTTGTCACGGGCCAAGTGACCATAGTCATTAAGGCTTAGGTTTTGTAAATCAAATCATTGAACCATCTGAATATCGAACCATCGATTTGAACATCAAAGTTACTTTGAATTATCTCGTTGCCTTTTCAATTAAAATGTATTGTACATTGTTTATTTTAGCTATGAAATCATCTTACAAATAATTGTTCATTTATTGAATTGTAGCAAAAATTATATTTATTGGTTATCGACTATTTATTTTTTTTTTTTGTATACTTGATCCAACTAGCAGTGATGGTTGGTTATTTACTAGACTGTCTAGCTTACCCTTATTTTATTTTTTTTTCAGATTCTGAGGAACAGAGTTGTGCGGGGTTTTTACTTGTGGGAGTGCTGAGAGTAGGACTATAATTTAAGTACTTGAATTATTGTTTTGTTAATGGATTTGATTAGTGGACTTGGTGGATAATTTCATATGATAAGAATAATCAATTTTTGTGGATTTTAGCATTATGACAATTAAAGATTTAATTTGAGTATTTTACATTGTTGGTTATGTGTTGGACTCTTAGTCTTGCATACTCACTTAAATGAGTGTGCGGCGTTGTCACGGAGCTTGGGGCGTGACAGTATATGTGTTTGATTTGCATAATTTGTCTTTTCATTTTAATATTAAATGTTTATCTACTATAAATGATAATGGTTGGCATTGGCATAGAAGATTAGGACATGCTTATTTTGATTTAATTTCCAAACTTTCAAAAAATGAGTTAGTTATTGGCTTACCAAAAATTGTTTTTGAAAAAGACAAACTTTGTGATGCATGCTAATTTGGAAAACAAACTAGAATTTCTTTTAAATCTAAAAATATCGTTTCAACTACTAAACCGCTTCAATTGTTGCATATTGATTTATTTGAACCATCTAGAACATTAAGTTTAGTAGGAAAATCGTATGCTTTTATTTGTGTTGATGATTATACTAGATATACATGGGTATTATTTTTAGCACATAAAAATGAAGCTTTTTATAATTTCTCAAGACTTTGTAAAAGAATTCAAAATGAAAAAAATCTTAATATTTATAGTATTAGAAGTGATCATGGTAGAGAATTTGAAAATGATGATTTTATTATGTTTTGTGATGAGTTTGGAATTGATCATAATTTTTCTGCCCCTAGAACTCCTCAACAAAATAAAGTAGTTAAAAGAAAAAATAGAACTCTTGAAGAAATGGCTCGTACTATGCTTTGTGAAAATAATTTGCCTAAATATTTTTGGGCGGAAGTTGTTAACACTGCATGCTATGTTATAAACCGTGCCATGATCAGACCTATTCTTAAGAAAACCTCTTATGAATTTTGGAAAGGTAAAAAACTTAATATTAGTCACTTGTGTGCTTTTGGTTGTAAATGTTTTGTATTAAATAACAATAAAGATAACTTAGGAAAATTTGATGCTAAATTGGATGAAACTATATTTCTTGGTTATTCTATGTTCAGTAAAGCTTATAGAGTATTCAATAAAAGAACTCTACTTGTTGAAGAATCTGTGCATGTTGTTTTTTATGAATCTAACAACATTATTTCCAAGAATCTTGTAAATAATGATATTATAGAAAATAAACCAAGAATGGAGAGTGCTTACATAAAGGAAAATGAAGAAAATCTACTACACGAACATGAAGAAGAAATGACAATGGAGAAACTTCAAGATATATATGCTCTTCTAGAAAACGACTCAAATTTACCAAAAGAATGGAAATATGCTCATGACCACCCCAAAGACCTCATCATAGGTGATGCGTCGGAAGATATAAAAACTCATTCCTCTGTTAGAAATGTTTGTGGTAACTTAGCGTTTGTTTCACAAATTAAACCAAAATCATTTTTAGAAGCTGAAAATGATAAAAACTGAATTTTAGCAATACAAGAAGAATTAAATCAATTTGAAAGGAATGAAGTTTGGTTTTTGACCTCTCGACCTAAGGATCATCCTATTATTGGTACAAAATGGGTTTTTCGAAACAAAATGGATGAATCCGTAGTCATTACTAGAAATAAAGTTAGGTTGGTAGCCCAAGGTTATAATCAAGAAGAAGGTATTGATTTTGATGAAACTTTTGCCCCAGTTGCTAGACTTAAAACTATTAGAATGTTACTTGCTTTCGCATGTTTTGAAGATTTCAAATTGTATCAAATAGATGTTAAAAGTGCTTTCTTAAATTGATACATTTCGGAGAAAGTTTATGTTGAACAAACCCCCGGTTTTGAAAGTCATAAATATCCGAATCATGTTTTCAAACTTTCAAAAGCCTTATATGGTTTGAAACAAGCTCCTAGAATATGGTATGAAAGATTGAGTAATTTTCTACTTGACAAAGGTTTTTCTAGAGGAAAAATTTATACAACATTTTTTATAAAAATCAAAAAGAAAGATATGCTAATTGTTCAAATTTATGTTGATGATATCATTTTTGGTGCAACTAATGAAAATTTGTGCAAAGAGTTTGCTAAAGACATGCAGGGTGAGTTTGAAATGAGTATGATGGGGGAATTAAATTACTTCTTTGGTCTACAAATTAAACAAACTAATGATGGAATTCATTTAAATCAAACGAAATATATTAAAGATCTACTCAAAAGGTTTGAAATGGAATCATCAAAGCCTGTAGCAACTCCAATGAGCACATCGATAAAAATCGACAAAGATGAGCAAGGTAAACCTGTAGATGAAAAGAAATATCGAGATATGATTGGTTCTTTACTCTATCTTACTGCAGGCAGGCCCGACATAATGTTTAATGTTTGTATGTGTGCACGTTTTCAATCCGTATTGAAAGAGTCACACATCATCGCCGTCAAACATATTTTTAGATATCTTGTTGGCACTCCAAATTTGGGATTATGGTATCCTAAGAGAACCACCTTTGAACTTTTTGGTTACTCAGATGCCGACTTTGCGGGATGTAGACTTGACCGAAAAAGCACTAGTGGCACTTGTCATTTTCTTGGACACTCTCTCACTTCTTGGTTTTGCAAAAAACAAAACTCAGTGGCTTTGTCAATTGCTGAAGCATAATATATTGCTGCTGCTGGGTGTTGTGCAGAATTGCTTTGGATGAAACAACAACTTCAAGATTTTGGACTTCACTATGATCATATTCCTATAAAATGTGATAACACAAGTGTCATTAACCTTTCAAAAAATCCTATTCAACACTCACACACTAAACACATTGAAATAAGGCATCATTTTCTAAGAGATCATGTACTCAAAGGTGACATTGAACTCGAATTTGTGCCTACAAATCATCAATTAGCTAACATATTTACCAAGCCTCTAAATGAAGAATAATTTTGTTATATTAGAACAAAACTTGGTATGATGAATACTCCAATATAATGTTTATATTAAAAATAATTTTTTTAAAATAACTAATTAAATAAAATATTTCTAATAATAATTATAAATAAAAATAAAAATAAATTATATACATATATATATTCTCTCTCTCTCTCTCTCTCTCACCTACTCCGTCTCTCTCGCATCCGCTTTCTCCCTCACTCTCTTTTTCTCTTTCTCTTGCTCTCTCGCTCTCTCCTTCTTCCTCACGTCCTCAGCCGACTCCATCTCCATCCTCACCATCGTCTATAACCAGCTCCACTATCTACAAAATCATCCATCACTTTCATCATTACCATCATCCACCCAAATCCCTCACCAATTGTAGACACCTCAATTTTTACCGACATTAAGACTCAGACGTCACCAACTGAGCACTCGGTGATGTTGCATAGTGTGCTCGTTCTGAGGTCACAAAGTCTCGGCTGAGAGCCTTGCCTCTAGACTTTGAGACTCTTTCGTGCTTTGCCTCGGTTTGCAAACCAAGTCCTGTTTTCCCTGTTTTCTCTTCCCGAAGGGAGGGAGAGGTCTCGTAGACCATCTTTCAGTGGCTGTAGGCTACGTTTCGTGGTCGTAGGCCACTTTTCCCGTTTGGAGACAAATTTCTGGTTTTCGGAGCCATCAGCCGTGCGCCTCGGTTCGGGACCGCTTAACTTTCTCCGTTTGCCCCGGTTTTTGGCACACACCTTGTTTCCTTTCTCAAGAGGGACACTGTAGCCCGAGAGACCACCTTTGTGGTCGCACGCCACCTCCGGTGCTTATTAGTTAGTTTTAGAGGCCTCCGGCTCCGCCTTTCGGCCGCTGAACCCTCGTTTTGCATCCGTCTTTGTTCATTTTTGGTAAGGACCCTATTTTCATTGTTAGAAAGGTGGTACGGAGGTGGGAGACCAGCAATTCTCTTGGAGACCACCTCTTCTCCCGCCGGCCGATTTTCTTGTTAGGAAGCTGGTCTCTCTCACTTTTGAGCCACAATTTCTAGTCTCCCATACCACCATTGAGTTGCATTCACCTGGGAGACCACCAATATGGGCTGGCCGACCACCTTTTCAGCTTGAACCTTTTGACCCCTAGTCGGCCGACCAGGGAAGGTGGTCGGCCGACCATTTGAACTGGTCGGCCAGCCTTCTGCTTTTTTATCTTTTTGAGTGCTATCCAGCTATGCCAGTTGGGAGGCATTTGCCCCATCCTCCGAGGATTGACCCTCTTCTTTTGGCTTCTTAAAGAAGCTTGGTCCCTTTTTCTTAGCTTCTAAGAGAAGCTTGACTTTTTGTTAGGCTTCTCGAGGAAGCTTGACCCTTTTGGTTTAGCTTCTTTTAGAAGCTTGGCCTCTTTGCTCCAAGCTTCTTAGAGAAGCTATGGACCTCCTCTTCTATAAGAGGGAGCCTCTCCCTCATGAGCCAAGGTTGAGAAATTTTGGCTAAGGCATACACTTCTCTCTCTCTCTATATATATATATATATATCATTCTCTTTTGGTGTCCAAAACTCCTAGTTCTTGGCCCCATTGCACTACGCCTCCAAGCACAACACCTCCATGGTCAACCTAAGCACCTAGGAGCTCATTTTCAGAGGTTAAAGAGTTCCTATTTTGCTCCAGAAGCTGCTAGCCTTCTTCTCTACAAGGGTAAGTCTCTATTTCCCTCTTTGTAGCCTTATTTTGCTTCATAGTTTAGCTCTATTTGAAAGCATATTTAGGCTTTGTTATAAACTGAAAAAAGTCTTTTTTTGAGCTTCTAAACATGTTTGTTTAGGTCATTCTTCTGTTGGGGGACATCTACCCCCTTGCATGCTTCATTTCCTCTTGTTTTGATCTATGCATTAGAGCATTTGTGTTGGCCTTGGTTTGGCCTTTTAGCTCCTGAAATCCAGCTGATTTTCAGTGGCTAACATATGTTTTTGAGCCTTAAAATTAAAGAGGGGTGACCCTCTCACCCCTTGTTTTGTTTACTAACTTTGTTGGCCTTACAAAGGAGCCCCTATTTGCATGTTTCAAAGCCATGTTTCAAGCCATTATTTGTGAGTTTTATGACCTGCATGAACTCTGCCCAGAGCCCTTTTTGCCATGTTGAATGTCTATTATGCATGTGTAGAGTAATCCTCTTCAAGGTTTTCCAAAGGGGCCTTTACTTGCATGCTTCCTAGACTCATTTCAGGCCATTTTCAGTGAGTTTTAGGGCCCTCATAACCTCTATCCAGAGGTAGTTTTTCCATTTTGTGTGTCCATTATACATGTGTAGAACAACCCTTTCATTGGCCTTTCAAAGGAACACTTTATTCTAACATGTATTGACTGAGTTTCAGTGGATTTTTGGTCATATTTTGGCATGCCATGTTTTTGTTTTTGGCTGGTTTGGTGGCCCCTCATGTGCTTCATATACATGTAGTGTAAACCATGCTTACTAGCCTATGTTGCATGTTGTTTTGGCCCTTCATGTTAGCACTTTTTGGCCATGCCTTAAACTGATTTTGTACATGTTTTGGACTATCTTAACTCTTTTTTTGGGTCTCATGGTCAAATGATGCTTGTTTTGCATGCTTGTAGTTCAATATACATGCCTAACTTTGAGATTTGAGGTCTATTGCATGTATATACTAAGGTGTTTTCATGCTTTGGGGTCATTATACATCATATTTCAGAGCTTATATGAATGCCATATTCCCGTGATTTCCACTCTTTAAACGTGTTTGAGAGTTGTGCATAAATGCCTCATTTTCGGACCATTGCCTGAGCTTCGTTTCTTTGCATGTTGAGTCATCATTTTGAGCCATTTTCCCACTGTTTCAGACATGCCTAGGGTTTGTTTGGGTCTGGTTTTTCCATTTATACATTGCTTTGTGTACCTCTAGCGTAACCCGCTTCACTAGTTTCGGTATTCGAGCCATCTTGCGTGCATTGTGTGACATATTTACATGATTCGAGACCATTGTACATTATGTTTCAGAGCTGGAAAATGTGTGTTTGCATGCCATACTTCATCCTTTACCATGCTTAGTTAGAGTTGCATGTTGTACCTTAGGATCGGTCCTTTGCATCCGTGCATGTTTGCATGTATTTTGGTTGTCTCATTTCTATCACATGGCCACTGATGTGAGTGTGGCTGAGGTCTACTCATATTGGTGTAAGTCCATCTTGCATTTGTATATGCCATTTAGTTCATGTGCACATGATAGTCTTCGTAAGTGCATTGTGTATGCCATGTTATGTCACATGCATTGTGTATGCCATTTTAGCCCATAGCATTGCGTATGTTAGGTTGCATGTTAGTCGCATTGTGTATGCCATCTCATTGCTTTGTGTTTGGAGTAGGGTTTAGTCCGAACACGGGAAACGAGGGACGTTTCGTACTTCAAGTGGCAAAACGTGCCTCGATTCTCGGTCGCCGACACTCTTGACTGTCCATGATAGAGTTGTTGGCTTTACTTGCTTATATGTGCATTCATTTCATATCGAGTTGTGCAATTCGACTTCTCGGCCATCATGCATTAAGATGCGTGATTGGTGACACGAGGATCGAGAACTACACTCCCTTGAGCTTGTGCAATGACGAGGAGAGTGGTCATGCACACATGTTTTGAAAACACTTTGCTATGCCCCTTTCTTGCTCTCTGTTGCAGCAAATCAGAATCCAGTAGCAAAAACTAGTCAGCAGCCTTCGGAAGATTTGTACAGTGTTCTAGGACCAACTGCAAAACAGAGGCAAATCGGGGCATCGCAAGGAATTTCCCGACAAAGCAACCCAAGCACGCATGTATCTTTCATCATTCGAAACAAGAGCTGAGGCAGTCCATTTTATAGCTTGCATGCTAGTTTATTCGCTTTCCTAGTTAATTTGTTAATTAATTAGGGTTTTGTAATATTTAATTAGCTAGAGTAGTTAATTATTTATTCGGACTATATTATTTATTCGGACCCTCCGATGAGGGCAATTGTGTAATAAGTGTGCGTGTGTGTGATGTATGTCTTCTAACCCCACGCCTTTCTCTCTTTTATTTACTAGCTTATGATGGTTAGTTTAGAGCATGTTTCAATTAGCATACTTATGCTTGCATGTTTGCATCCATTCATCTGTCTTGCATGCACCGGGCTCGGCGCATCATACTAATTACATTGCATTTCAATTTCGAGTTGAATACGTGTATCAGTTGTTGCATTTCACATGCCATCTTAGAATAGTTAGGATTCATGCATGATTTTTAATTAGCTTTTTTTTTGGCTTGGAGTACTTGGTAAGTGTTTATGCTTTAGCAACCTTGCATGTGTGTGAGTGTCTACCATGATAGCATGCTTACCATGAGGCTAACTGCTTATGTGATATATTTGCCTGAATGCCTGTGGGTGGAGGTTGAATTATCTGAATTGGAACAATTCATTGATTGCGAGTTTTATGCCCACTTGAGAATGGCAAAATCATGTTTTCTAATCCCACTTGAAGGTGGCAAAATCCGCATTTTAGCCTACTTGCGAGTAGCAAACCGCTTTAAAAAACAAACATGAAATATTTTGTTCCAACTCAAGCAATCCAGTCTATACTTGTATGTTGCGCGCATCACATAGTAATTCTAAGCTAATAACTGGAATAAGAGCTCATATTGTTTTCAAAACTCGATATCATGGTCAGTAGAGGCCGATATTTGGTCGGGCGAGCGGGGGTTCTCACGAAGTGACCTTCCCCAATCGTACCCAAGTTCCCGAGCCGAGGCAACTTTGGTGATGACGGATACGTGGCCTTAGGCAACGAGTCAGGGTTTCCTAAATTCCCCCAAAACAAAATATTTAGATGGTGACTCTGTATCTGGCAAAGCAGTCCATGTTTGGCACTTCTTTTAAAAAAATCTATTTTCAAAAACGATTTGTCGGATTTGGACTCTTTGATGATTCATCGGTCTTGCATTGTACTCTGCGAGATTAGATATAGGACCGTGACACTGAGTCCTGAACTGTAGTGAGCCCAATGAACAAAACGGGATTCCCTCCTGGGACGTTCGGGGACGTCTACACCAATCTACCGAACTCCATCATTTCTCTACCCAAAATCTGCATCACCATCTTTACCGATTCATCAAGTTCCATCACCGATCCATCAAGTTCTGTGACTGATCTATCAAGATCCATGACTGATCCATCAAGATCCATTGTCGATCTACACAAATTCGTCACCGATCTACCCAATCTTCTCCATTTATTCCGATCATCAAGGTCATCACCGATTAAGCTGTTAAAATTTCGGTTGCACTGTGTTATATTTTTTTACTTGTTGTATGTGCTCCAAACTTTCTTGGATTTAATAATGGTTCCTTCTACCTTGTCTGAAGAAATTATTTTTATTTTTATTTTCTTCTTTTATGCTAGTGCACTTGGTGTAGTTGTTTATGTCCTGATCTTAACGGCACTTGGTATTATAGATTAATAATTTGTTTTTTCAAATTGATGTAATTTTTAGTGTATTAATTTAGGGGGAGACTCATATATTTTGATATTAACAATTATTATAAAAATATAAAAATAATAAAATAATAAAAAAATAAAATAAAAAAAAGAGGCGTGTGTATATTCTGTGCATAATTTTAGAAGGAGTATAGATACATTTTTTTTTACTCCTTATCTGCAATACTCCTTATCTACACCAACAAACAAAATTTTTTTTTTTTTTTTTGTGTGTGTGTAAAGATAGAATTAAAATAAATAAATAAATAAGGAAGAAATGCTTACAATTTTATTTCAGAAGAAGAAAATATTACTCGATTACATATAACTTTTCAGAAGGTTTCATAGATTTTTTCCGTTTCACTTCTCTTAACAATTTTTCATAAACCTCTTTTACATACTTCTCTCTATTTTCGACTTCTATGAGCCTCGGCATTATAACCGTTACATAATATTGCACCACATTCTCCAACTATGCATTTTTCCTTTTTAGCTCTTTCTTCTCTTTACACATATTAACCAGTTGTTGTTTTAACAAGCACACCTCATTTCTCTATTGCTGAATTTCTTGTACTCTTACTTACAATCATTGCGCCATATTGGAAATTGCAATCATTGCCTGTGTACTAAGAGTCATAGTATTATTAATAGCATCGATATCATTTCAATTACCAATAACACTAGGACTCTCATTTACAGGCATAGCATGTGCCTGCACCATTGGTACCCTCTCATTTGCCTGCATCACATGCATCTCATACAGGTCCGAACCATTGATGGCTAAGGTAAGGAATGACATGATTACACAAAAAGGTAAAACAAATTTTTCTCTCCAACACTTGCTATTTTCGTCTCTTTGCCTATTATCCTTGTCACTTTTTATACACTCCATCGATCCAATCCTTGATGCATATTTGCTCAAATCTTTTGTTTGTCAACATTTTGTGCGCTCGAGATGCTCCAAAATCCCCATAATGATCTCAACAAGACCTACGGACCATTATTATATTTTTGACATCTCAGATTATTTTACCAAATGTGTCTATTTCCCATCTTCATCTTTTATTTTGATGATGTCAGAGGGGAAGAAAAAAAATATGCTTTTGCTTTTGAAAATTATATGTTGCAGGATTATCAAATATTTTGTTAATTTTATTTTGTGTCAAATCCATACAAATATTGCTATCATAAAAAAGGAGGAGATTATTAATTATATTATTTAATTTTGATGATGTCTAAAATATTATTTGCAAAAATTTAGATTTTTTAATATACATATTATTTGACACAAAATATTATCTATTTAAAATATATATATTTGTTAAATATTATTTAAATAAAAATATTTTTGAAAACTCTACTATTCACTTTTTGAAAAATTAGGCTGCTCACTATTTACTTTTTGACAAAATTAAAATCGATTAATTATATTATTTTGACAAAATTGGTTGATTGGTTGTATTATCTTGACAAATGTAACATTGATGAGTTGTCTTCTTTTGGCAAAAGTGATATATCCAAATGTAGTTGTAGGTTATGTTTAGTTAAAAATCTCTACAAAAATTTAAAAAGGGTATATATGATCAGATCTATTATAAATATTACTTAAAGGGATTTTACTAATATATGCAAATATTCTATTAGAATAATATATAGAATGCATATAATATAAATAGAATACATCACGTGAGCAATTAAACTTTTTACACTACATTGATTATATCATATTATAATAAAACAAGAAGAAAAAGATGGAGTTATATATATATATATATATTATAATAAAACAAGATGGAGTAAATCATTTGCTTGTTTGAAAGTTGTGAACTTTGTATTAAATTGTCTATAAAAACGGTAGCTCTATGTTTGAAAAACCAAAAAAAAAAAAAAGAAGAGAAAAAATTAGTCTTACTTTTATCTTTTTAATTATTAACATTTGCTGACTATTTAAAATTAATGAGCGTACTTATGTAAGCCATGACGTTAACAAGGTTGCGAACTATTTAAAATCAAGGAGCGTGCCTATGTAAATCATGACGTCAGCAAGGAGCGTCCAACAGGTATATTTTTGTGTATAAATAAAAATGCTGTGTGTGGAGAAAAATCAAGAACTTGAAGAAAAAAATTTTGTGTGCTCCAAAATTCTGAGTATATTATATTCTGCTCTTTCACTTTCAAATCTAAGTGTAGCCATTGTTCTTACACTTTCATATTTGCTCTTTATGAGAGAATTATTGTAAAAGAAAGTTTAAGTACCACTTATTTTTATTCATTATTTTTGTGAGAGATTTTATAAGAGTGGGACATTTATTGTTGAGTGAGGCTCAATAGATAAGAGTACGTCATGTGCCAAATCCACAAGCCTGGTAGTGTATTTATTCAATTGATAGTAAAAAAATTCTCGAGGAGATTCCTTGAGAAGTGGATGTAGGCTTGGCGTGCCGAACCACTATAAATCTCAGTGTTTGATTTTCTCTCCCTATCTCTCTTACTTTTATATTGATAATCGTTATTCTATTTTTTTTTATTTGCTAAAATTCTGAATATTGTGTTAATTTTAATATTGTAAAATTTTTAATAACCCAATTCACCCCCCTCTTGGGTTGCCTACCTGGGATAACAGACCTCAATCTGGCACTCCGTGTGGATGAACCTCCAAAACCCACGGATGAGAGTTCCGCTGCAAAAAAGAGTGCTTATGACAAGAGGGAGCGATCTAATCGCTTAAGCCTAATGCTTATAAAGTCACATATCAGCCAGAGCATTAGGAGCTCAATTCCACAATCTAATAAGGTCAAGAACTACATGAGGGCTATTGAAGAGCAATTTGTTAGTTCTGACAAGGCATTAGCAAGTACCCTAATGAACAAACTATCAGGAATGAAGCATAACAATCCTAGGAGTATGTGTGAGCACATTATGGAAATGAGGGACATTGCAGCTCGTCTTAAGTCCTTAGAGATTGAGATTTCGAAATCATTCTTTTTCAATTTCATACTCAATTCTCTTCCTATAGAATATGGAGCATTCCAAATTTCTTACAACACATAGAAGGAAAAATGGTCTATCAATGAACTTTTGACCATGTGTGTTCAAGAGGATGAGAGATTGAAGTATGGAAAAGTGAAAAGTGCTCATTTAACAACATATAAAGAAGGGCAATGAAAAAAGGGCAAAGGTGATCAGAAATGGAAGAAGCTTGGTAAAGTGTCATTTAAAAATCATGACAATAAGGATGAATGTTTCTTCTGCAAGAAAAAATGTCACATGAAGAAAGACTGCCCCAAGTATAAGAAATGGCTTGAGAAGAAATGTAATCTCATATCACTTGTGTGTTATGAATCTAATTTTGTTAACACTCATCAATATGATTAGTGGATTGATTCGGATTTTACAATTCATATTGCTAATACCATGCAGGGCTTTCTCAGCCTAAGGAAATCGACGAGAAGTGAACACGGCATCTATTCGGGCAATGGGAT
This sequence comes from Camellia lanceoleosa, assembly GCA_025200525.1. NCBI lineage: Eukaryota > Viridiplantae > Streptophyta > Magnoliopsida > Ericales > Theaceae > Camellia > Camellia lanceoleosa. Next base: position 188,054,721 of record CM045761.1, on the reverse strand, counting down.
GCATTTGTACGTCAAAATTGTGGGAACTTTCGGACTTGTTTTAAAGAGTGGCTTTGTTTTGGATCTTGAAAACACTTTTTACATTCCATCTTTTTTAAAAATTTAATTTCTGTTTCTATAGTAGTACCGTTTAGATTTGAATTTCAGTTTGTTGGTACAAATTTTAATTTGTTTAAGGACTCTGTTTCTGTAGGATTTGGTACTTTAATTAATGGTTTGTACAAATTAAATTTGGATCCTGTTTTTGAACAAAATCTTTTAACCTTGCATGGTGATATTGGCATTAAGCGTAATATTATTGATGAGTCCTCCTCTATACTTTGGCATAGGAGATTGGGACATATCTCCATTGAGAGAATAAAGAGGTTGGTTAATGATGAAGTCCTTCCGATTCTTCATTTTACCGACTTTGGTATTTGCGTGGACTGCATAAAAGGAAAACAAATCAACAAGATCAGTAAAGGTGCCAAAAGGAGTAAAGGAAATTCTTGGAATCATACACACTGATATTTGTAGATCATTTACTCCACCTTATCTGAATGGTCAGAGATATTTTATCTCATTTATTGATGACTATATACGATAGATGTATCTCTCCCTTTTGTTTAATAAGGTCGAGGCACTTGATGCCTTTAAAGTTTATAAAGCAGAGGTAGAGAAACAAACAGAAAAGAAAATTAAAATTATGAGGTCAGACAAGGGTGAAGAATATTATGGGAGGTACACAAAATTGGGACAATTACTAGGTCCATTTGCTAAGTTCCTTAAGGAAGAAGGCATTATTGCACAATATTCAATGCTTGGCACACCGTAACAAAATGGTGTTGCTAAAAGAAGGAACCAAACACTTCTGGACATGGTAAGGAGCACGCTTAGTTATTCTAATGTGCCTATAAATTTGTGGGTGAAGCTTTGAAAACCGCGGTGTATATCTTAAACAGGGATTCGTCCAAGGTTGTTCCCAAAACACCATTTAAGTTGTGGAAAGGATGGAAGCCAAGTTTAACACACTTACACGTTTGGGGTTCTCCAGTTGAAGTGAGGGTGTATAACCCACATTTAAAAAAATTAGACCCCAGAACCGTTAGCGGTTTTTTCATAGGCTATGCAAAAAACTCCAAAGGCTACAGATTTTATTGTCCTTCAAATTCATTTAGAATTGTTGAAGCTAGAAATGCTAAGTTTATTGAGGAAGTTGACCTCAGTGAGAGTTACCCTCGAAACATAGAGTAAGAGGAATCACAGGATTCAGATACAACACCCGTGAATATAGGTGAATTAGTTGTCTTTCAGGATAATCAACCTAATATCCTTAAAAGTCAACAAATTCAAGAACTTCTACCATAGGAGGAACAAGTCAACATAGAGCGTATAGATCAAGTCCCACTTGAGACTATAAAATTAAGAAGATTCTCACGAGTTAGAAAGAGTTAGAAAGTCAGCAATTTCTGGTGATTATTTTGTATACTTAATGGAGTCTCATTTTGACATCGGACCTAAGGATGATCCTATTTCGTTTTCCAGTGCCATGAGTAGGGATGATTCTAAATTATGATATGATGTCATGAAGAAAGAGTTGGAATCTATAACTAAGAATCAAGTTTGGGAAATTGTCGAGTTGCCTAAGAGAGTTAAAGTTGTTGGCTGTAAATGAGTCTATAAGACCAAGAAAGACTCAAATGGCAACGTCGAACGATATAAGGCCAAACTTGTAGCTAAGGGTTTTACTCGAAGAGAATGCATCGATTATCATAATACCTTCTCACCGGTTTCTAAGAAGAATTCCTTTAGAATTATCATGGTATTAGTAACTCATTTTGATTTAAAGCTACATCAAATGGATGTGAAAACGGCATTTTTAAATGGGGATCTTGAGGAAGAAGTATACATGAAGCAACCTAAAGGTTTTTGTTCTGATAAAGATAATCACTTAGTTTGCAAGCTCAAGAAATTCATATATGGACTAAAATAAGCTTCCCGACAGTGGTATTTAAAGTTCCACAATGTTATTACTTCGTATTGTTTTACAGAGAACGTTGTGTACAACTGTATATACCTTAAGGTTAGTAGGAGCAAATACATTTTTCTAGTTCTATATGTGGATGACATTTTATTTGCATCTAATGATTTGGGTTTGTTGCATGATACTAAACAATTTTTTTCTCAAAATTTTGAAATGAAGGATATGGGTGAAGCTTCTTATTTCATTGGCATAGAGATTCACTCCAAAAGGACATTAGGATTGTCTCATAAAGCCTACATTGAAAGAGTTTAGGAGAAATTCAGGATGAGTGATTACACTCCTAGTACAACACCCATTTTAAAGGGTGACAAATTCAGTTTAAGTCAATGTTCGAAGAATGATTTGGAAAAGAAATAAATGGTTAGCATTTCATATGCGTTTGCCGTAGGCAGTTTAATGCATACTTTGGTTTGTACACGACCTGACATTGCATTTGCAGTTGAGATGCTTGGAAGATACCAAAGCAATCCAGGAATAGAACATTGAAAGGCTGCAAAGAAAGTCATGAGGTACTTAAAGGGAACCAAGGACTACATGCTTACTTACAAGCATGTTGACTATCTTGAGGTGGTTAGATATTCAGACTCGAATTTTGCGAGTTTTCAAGATTCGAGAAAATCCACTTTAGGAAATATTTATCTGTTAGCAGGCGGTGCTATTTTATGGGAGAGCGCCAAAGAGACGATAATTGTATCGTCACGATGGAAGCATAGTTTATAACATGCTTTGAAGCAACATCATAGGCTATTTAGTTAAGGAATTTTATCACAAGGCTTCGAATTGTGGATTCAATTTATAGGCCATTAAAGGTTTACTGTGATAATTCAGCTGCGATTTTCTTCTCTAACAACAAAAATGGCAGCCGAAGCAAGCACATTGACATAAAGTATCTTCTTGTTCGAGACCGTGTTAAGAAGCAAGAAGTCAGCATCGAGCACATTAGTACCGGTAAGATGGTTGGAGATCCCATGACCAAAGGTTTTTTTGTAAATGTGTTTTCAAAACATGTAAAAGGCATAGGACTGATTGGTTAGTTCAATCTAGTTGTTTTGTTTTGTTTTATTTTATTTTATTTTATTTTGTCATGACATTTTGATTATTATTGAAGAGAAGCATCATTTTGTGCACCTAAAATATTTGTGATGCTATGCAGTTTATTAGGATTATTGATCTATAGTATTTGTGATGCTATGCACTTCATTAGGACTATTGATCCATAGGGATCATTGGAACTAGAATAACGTATTAGACGTTATTCATAAAGAATGACACCACATAAAGTTGAGAGTATCATACAATATAATACATGGAAGGAAATACTCAATTGATAAAGTATAACCACCATGATTCATGTATTATGACTCTTTATAAGGTTTGGATACTTTCTATTTAATGGTCATAATCAGTTTGTTAGTTATTCGAAAGTCAACAAAATGTGTTATATGTGCCAAGTGGGAGAATGTAAGAATATCCATAAAATGGCCCATATGCCACATGTTTGTTTAATTTATTTATATTATTGTATAGATATTTTATATATTTATTATATATATTTAATCAGTTTAATGGGTAACTAGCGTAAATCATGTCTACTACCCATAAAATGGTTTCATGGAAAGTTACAACTTCTCTGATTGTGAAAAGTTATAAGGAGTTACATTTGGATCATGGGACCAAACCTATCTACATATGCCTGTGATAGCCATCAAAATACAAACGTCGTTTTGTGAATAGCATATACTTGAAATTCTGTTCCTTTCACTTATCACATATAGTTTTGTGAAAGTGTTCTGTAAATAAAATTTATTTATACATTCAAAATTTAATCATTCAAGAACAAAGATTCAAAGACTTGAACATCATAGCAGGAGATATTTTTCTTTTATTGAATTATTTTAATTCTCACATTTTCTAGGATATTTGGTCGGACAATTTAATCCTCAGTTAATTGTTACTCCAAAATTAAACAAAGTGTTAATAGGCAAGAACCAAAACGAAAGCAGTGTTCACATTTTGTATAATTGGGAGAGCTCCAATAGAGCACGTTCCCAAATTCCAATCAACGAAATCAAATGGACTAGGATCGCCAAGGATTGGTTCCCGATATTAAATAAATTTTCATGCCAAGGAAAGAACAAAAAATAAAAATAAAAATGCTATAAAACAAATTTAGCAGTCAGATCAATTCATTAAAAGGTTATTCGTTATTGTCACTGATTATATTCTTCACAAATTCCAAATTAATAAAAACAATCATATATTTTACAGATGTATATGTAAGCATATTGAATTGGCTGCCACAATCTTTGTTGTGAAAAGGCAATCGCAATTTCATGTTCCGATTGTCCCAACTTTTATTAATCTCATATTGATTGACCCTATCCAATTCTCATTGCAAGAACAGACCAGCAATGATCTTACCGAAGTCAGAATCAGGTGGAACTTAGATCCATTATGGCATGGAAGATGCCAGACATATTATTTACCCTGATTATGCCGTCATAAGAACCTCAAATTCCAAAATAAACATTAAGCGAGGTAAGAAAGAGTCACTTCATCCTAATGAAACAGCATTTCTGCAACTCTTCGTCAAAGAGGGCAGGCAAAAAATTCCATCACTCTACTTGAGAATACTACTATTAAAACAAGAATTTTTAACCAGAATCAATCTCCAAAAATAAAATAAAATCTATCAGTCCAATGTTAGTTTTTCCATTTCAGACACAGTTTTATTAATTCCATTGATGCATCTAAACATTGTACCGTGCGATCTCTGAAACTCCAAGAAATACAATAAGCTTGCATGTGCTTTACCATTACAAATATTATAGTGAGACACATCATGCACACTGGCAAACAAGGAAATCTCACCTCTCTCTCTCTCACTCTCACTCTCACTCTCACTCTCACTCTCAGTACCTTCTCCCCCAGGGAGGTATTTTAAAGCATCCCTTGCACAGAACATTGCAACTGCAATGCCGACATAATTACATTTTAAGAGAAGCCATATGCTCTACAAGCATCAACTCCAAGTTTGAGCACGGAAAAAAACCTTATTACCAGTTGGAAACATTTTTCCTCACAAAATGTTTGCAGGCCTTCATTTATCAAGTCTGTTCCAGTTTTTTCGCTATGTTATGTCACAAGGGGGAAATAGAGATGGCAGAGCCCAAAACACCACCTCCAAATGGGCCATATAGCTTCAAGCTGAAACAATCATATTATTTACTTTTATACACTGCAATGATGTACTGCTATGCCCTGTCCCAATTACGAATATTCCCACAAATGAGGGTGAGAGGAGGAGGAACACATTCACAAATCATAACTGAACTAATGAGAAGATACTCTTAAAAATTGATAATTTCCAGCTAATTTTTATGATCTCCAAAGTCCACAGATCATCCAAAGTCCAAAGATCATTGTTTCCTTTTACTCGCTATAAAATCAAGTGACAACTAAAGAAATTGAAGAGGCATGAAGTTTCAGGGGATTATTATGTAAGATATAAACTGCAAGAAAATATACCATAAACTAATTTGGTGATTTGTTGGAACTTGCAAGTAAAAAAAGCAAGAAAGATTTCTGCAATCTCACAGCATTTCAAAAGTAAACAAATGCAAACACAAAGCAAGAGGCATTCATTAACGGCGTGCATTATTGAAACTATGAAACATATTGCATGGAAAGACATAAGATCCAAGTATAATAAAGGGAGTCACAATTTTCACTAAAAAATGATAGCAATGTAGACTGCGCACATTTAAATTTAAAATTTCTTTTAGAAAAACAGCCTTATAGCGAGGACCATATTACATAAATAAAGAGGCATTTATCAGAGATACTAATGGATGGATTTAGATCATTTTAATCATTTCTAATTGACATTTCAGTCTACAAATGATACATTCGAGAGACCACGAAAACAACCTTAAGTGAATAATTCAATGACAAGTCTGCTCACATCTTTGAAGGTTTGGGGAAAATGTCAGGTGTGAATTTCTGCGCGGCACTCAGACTGCCCTTAACCTTCATTGCACCCCTGCATCCATCCCAAAAAATAGTTTTAAGTGACAGAATTCAATGAAATAGAACACATATTACAAAAACAATGAAAAAAAAAAAAAGCCCCTTAAATATAGCAGCACCAGCACCTCATGAAAGCAATTTGGGGATTCATCTTCCCAGAGGCAATCTTGAAAAAATCTTCATCTGTGAAAGAAAAGATGGCATCGGGCTTCCCATCCTCGTATGGCCCTAAAACCCCAAAATCACCAATCAAATAATCATAGATTAACAGCATTTGATTCAATTCTTCATTTCTCCAATATTAATTATAAGATCAAGAAAAATTCAAGATTTTTGGAAATTCTGTTCTTGGGTCCATCCGAATTCAACAATCATCAATTGCTAAGTACATACCCAATGAAAGAAAAAACGAATTTGGGGGGGAAACTAAAACCCTAACCTTTCTTGACCTCTCCTTTCTTGAGATCAACAACATAGATGTCCTCGTTGAATCCAATTTTCTGTGATTGAACAAACGAAAGGGTTAGTATTGAGACCCATTTAACTCGGACAATACAACAAACATGTAACGTACATACATATATGTAAAAGATATTAGACAGAGAAAGAGAGAGACCTTGGGAGCGATGTTGAGTTGATAAACGAGGCCGATCTTCTTGGTGAGATGTTTACCAGCGTCGGAGGAGAGGTGGAGCTTCATCTGCTCCAGGAGGGCCTCGGACTTCAGCTCAGACGACTTCGCCATTTTTGCTGCTTTTGCTCTTCACTATTGTGCGCCGGGGGAGGAGCAGGATGAGGTTTTGTAAGTGTGTAATTGAAGTGAAGAAGAGGCCGTGAATTTGACGGACATTTATGGAGGTCGTGGTGGTGGGTGAGGAACCGACTACTATATTAACTGCCTTCAAGCGTCTGAAGCCCAACAAAGCAGAAAAATTATTAGCTGCGATGCGATGCTATGCAATGCTATGCTTCATACCTTATATCCCATCTCCCCTATTTTGATACAACCATTTTGAGGAATTTCCAACTTTTAAAGAAAACAAATAAACACTTGAATTTAAATTTTTAAACATTAATTCTAAAAATGTTATTCTATTCTCATTTTTAAATCTATTTATAATTGCTCACAGAGGATAATTTCAAAAACTTCTAAATAGGGATGGTCATTTTGAGAAGTTTGTAGTAATTCACCTTTGCCCTATATCATATCAAGGACAGGACAAATTGGGAGTGATAGGGGCAAGGTAGGAGATGAGTAAATTTTGTAAATTGAAAATAAAAATATTAATTAAAATTATAAATAATATAGTTTATTATGAATAATGATTTATACTTAATGAGAATTATAATGTATAAGATGAAAAAAAATGAGTAAAAATTAATATTAAATATAATATTTTAGTTTATTATAATGGAAAAAAATTAAATTGTAAATTATATATGAATATATTTAATAAATGTAATCGAGGTGGGGGTCGGGTAGAATGGGATAGGGGCAAGGGAAGTAAAACTCATCCCTGCTACACTTTCTCATTGGGTAAGGAAAACGCATGCGAGGCAAGGAATGCAGGGACAAAGCAGAGAGAGAGAAAATGATCATCCCTACTTCTAAATTTAAAGTTGACTTTTTAAAATGAACGTACATTTTGGGACAACAAAAAACCAAAAAACAAAATAATTGACTAATAAAATAGGACAGACGGAGTACCATTTATCAATTCAATTCATAGATCTCTCCTCTTATTTTGAGTTCGGATTTTCTCCAGTTTGACATCTAACTTGGACTAACTTTTAGGGGGAAAAAAATTTAGTCAAAAAATAAAGTCATTAAAGCAATAAAGTTAAAAAAACAAAAACTAACATGATTAGCATATATCTAAAATAAAAATTAACTTCTACCAAAGCATAAAAAATAAAAATAATAAAAATTCACACAACTAAAACAAGGGAACAATGAAAATTTTAAGTAAAAATTCAAATTATGACAACTCTCTTTTAAGTTTTCTATACAACTAAAAAAGTGACCAAAAAAATCATTCTAAAAAATATATTTTTCAATCTCATAAAAAATAAGAAATCAAAAAGTTACTGAAAAATCAATTTTCAAACCGATGATAACTGATTTAAACTATTTTTATAAAACATTACATAAAAGATTCATATAAAAAAATAAAATGATCCAACATTAATTATATAATTAAATCGAATATGTATTATAAAAATAAATAATTTATTATTAAAATTATATTTGTTAATCATTTTTGAAGATAAAATGTGATTGATCATATAATTATTAATATCATATTGACTTAATTTCTTTTTTTAATAATTTTTTAATAAATTTTATAAAATAAACGGTTTAAATTATTCTCATCAAATGATTTTAAAAACCGCACACATTTGAACCAAAAGCACCGAATAATTTTTCTCGGCGATAAGATACGCAAACCAATGTGATTTCTGGTATCGCGCTGACGTTTCTTAATTAAAGAAATTATACTACACTCTCGCGTATGGAAGAAGAATTGGGCACTCTCCATTTACACAACGACAAGTTTCCTGAATATGAATTGAATTACCATAAAAGCCCCCGTCGTAGGTTTTTCCACCCGTGTATTTATACTAGGGTGTTCGCGGTTCAGGACCGAGAAATTCCTAATTTGTTATCCGTTGATAAGATTGGCGGATTAAAAAAAAGGAAAGGAAAATGTCTCGTAATTCAAATTTTGTGGTTCAAAAGTGACTCAAATGGCCAAAACGACATTGTTTTAGCCATTTTTATGTTGTTCTGTACTCAAAACGACGTCGTTTTGGCCATTTGAGCAACTTTTGAGTCACAAAATTTGAGCTACGTAGCATTGTCGATTTTTCAATTTGGAAATCATTTTATCAAATGACAAGTGTTTGTATTTTGTATTTTTGTGTGAAAAAATATAAGACTTAATTTGGTTATTTTTAAAAAACATTAAATTAAATAATTTTTAAATAAAAAAAATAATGAAATAGTTTTGATAATGTATGATTTTCTTATATGTATTTATTGTTGGTATTTGATAATTACTTGATAAGTTTTTAATTATGTTGAGTTGGATTATTTCTCAAAAAAAATGTTAAATTGTTGTATTATGTTTAAAATTTATAAAAATTTAAACTGTCAAACTAATTTATATTTATCTATCAATCTATTCAATCTACATTTATCAATCTAGCAAACGAATATGAATTAATTTTTTTTACAACAATGCTACGTAGCTTAAATTTTGTGGCTTAAAAGTGGCTCAAATGGCCAAAACGACGTCGTTTTGAGTACAGAACAACATAAAAATGGCCAAAACGACGTCGTTTTAGCCAATTGAACCACAAAATTTGAGTTACGAGACATTTTCCTTTAAAAATATAATAGAATATCTAAATTATTTTTCAATTGAAAACACAAACAAATATCTAAATAAATTGAAAATATAAAATTTTACAAATTACTAGGGGTGCTCAGGATTTGACAGTTCAATTGTGGCCAAAAAAATCTTAAAACCGTCATTCGTCCAAAACTAGACAGATTAAAAATAAATATATATGCAATCATCCGCTTATCATTACACATTCAATTCAATTAGTTTAGACGGGTCAAAATATCCACTGATTTACACAATGTCACGCGTTCCAAATGCTATTTAGGACTCGTTTCAAAAATTAAAAAAAATAAAAAACCAACAAACTTTTAATTGATATAAAAAAATTAACGTTTCATTTTCTCATTCTACTTTTTATAATTTCTTTTGTAAAAAAATTTAAAAACTATTTTCAAATATATAGGGGTAATTAAACTAATAGTCCTTATAGTTTGGGACTTGTGTCACTTTGGTCTCTGACTTTTCAATTGTGACACATTTGATCCTGAATTTTGAATCTTATTCTAAATAAGGACAATTGAAAATATTATTAAATTTTTCAAGGGTAAAATCGTCAATTTGATAAAATATAAACTAATTTGACAAAAATAAATGTCAAAAAATATTTTTAATATTTTTAAAATTATTTTTATTCACCAATGATAAAATTATGTAAAATTAATAAAAATTGCATGATTAATTTTTTAAAATTAATTTTACATGATCATCATCCAAACACATAATAAAAATTAATTTGATAAAAAAAAATAAATATAGGTCTAAAAGATTTATCAATTTTACATAATTTTATTTTTAGTAGGTAGAAATAATTTTTAAAAATTCAAAAATATTTGTTTGATATTTATTTTTGTCAAATTAGTTTATATTTTATCAAATTGACATTTTACCTTTGAAAAATCTAATTATATATATATTCAATTGTCCTTATTTGGAACAATATTCAAAATTCAGGATCAAATGTGTCACAATTGAAAAGTCAAGAAATAAAATGACACAAGCCTCAAACTATAGGGACTATTTGTGTAATTTGCCCAATATTATTTTGTTCATGTTATATTTTAATCAAAAAAATTAAAAAGTAAATCTGTTCGCAAATTGCAATGGAAATTTTTTTGTCAGTCTAATATTTTTTGTTAAGATTAGTATGGAGTATTCCCTAAAATCACCAAATAATTGGGTTTATCTCCAATTAAAAAATTAAATAAAAATTATAATTTTAAAAATAGATTTTTTTAAAAGAAATTTAATAAAATTATATAGATATAATTATCGAATTATTTTAATTATTTATATAAATAATTTACATAAATTTAACAAAAATAAACCATCCAAACCGTTAAAACAAGTCCTGTGATAAGTCCACGAGGCTGATTTGCTCTGGCTCAAAGTCACTTGTGCTTTGGCAATAGCTGTTCACATTCATTAATTTATTGCTGTGATTAATAGGGGAAATTTTTTTATTTTTCATTAAACTGCATTCATTTTATAATCTCAACAAAAGATATGTTATTTTTAAAAAAAGTAAATAAATTAAATTCACGTGAATATTCTCACTCTAAATACATTACCTTTGTCGCAAATGACTCATTTATGTGAGAGAAAAATATTGTTGATGTAACCTTTTATATATAAATTTCGTAATTGTTTCTTTATCTTGCAATGGCAACCAAATCTTCTCTGGTTTTGACTGAATGAAATTTATTTATTTATTTATTTTATGTCTTGGAGGAGGAATCAGGAGGTGTTGTGCCTATAAGGCACATCACGGTACTATGAGGGCTCAGGGCTTTGCTTGAGTCTATATTGTTGATTTAAATCGTTTATATTGTACGGTTCAACAAGTAGATTATTCATAAAAAAAATAAAAATAAAAAAAAAATCAAATTCATTAAATATATGTAAACTCAAAAAAAATCACATTTATTTTAAAAAAAAATAAACAGTTAGAATAATTTTAATAGTTTATTTTAAATTAATTAACTCTTGATCATGAGATTACACATGTCCGATTAACTTACTTTTTTGTACGAATAATACGCTCAACAAACCTTACAATGTAAATGGTGCAGATTATAAAAACAAGTTCAAGATAAATCTTCATTGAATCTCACAGTACGCACGTTGTGCCTTCCTCTTGCTCTGAGAAGGAAGACTTAAATAATAACTTTTTGTGAGAAAATAATAAATAATTTTAAAAAATTACTAAAAATTAAAATAACTAAAATATTAAAAAATTTAAAAATCAACTCAGATTCCAAACGAATCTCCTTCAAAAGTGCCAATAAAGAAAAATTATGTGATGACCTCAATTGCAAAAGATAACCAATTAAATATTTCTTTTAGTTTGAATGATATATATATATATATATATATAGATCTAATCAAAAGTAACAATATCAAATTTTTTGTGCATCAATATATCAGCATTCCTTTGGCATGAGTTAAAATGAGATTTTTTAGTTAAAATAGGTATAAAAAGATAAAATATTATATCAAAATCATAATTATTTTATTTTTTCTTACAAAAGTTAAAAAAGTCAAAAAATCTATCTCAAACGAATTTTTTTTACCTCCGGCTAAAATAACTAAAAAATCAAAAAGTCAACTCATATCCCAGATGAATAACTTATCATTATAGGGGTTGCTAGTTACAACAGTTGCTTGTGAGGTCTGTGGGAGTTTGTTCCAAAGTTTATTTCGATATTTCAAATAATTTATATTGTAAGATTTGTTGAGTAGATTATTTATAAAAAAATTAAATTAATCAGATATTTATATCCCGATAACAAAATCACATTTGTATACAGAAAAATAAAGGCTAATATGATTTTGATAATTTTTTTAAAAACAATTATTAGGACCCGATCATAATGATTTTGATATTAAAAAAAAAAAATAGGATTTGATTATGAGACTACATATATTAGATTAATTTGACTTTTTACATATGAATGATATGTTCAACAAATCTTATAATATAAACGATTTGAATAGACTCAGGACATTACAAGGGTTCACAAGAGAAAATGTTAGAGACCCACAATTGAGATCTTTAAATTCATCTATAATGATGTGGCGAACATATTGGACCCTACATAGTTAATTATAATAATAATATATAATAAATTAAAAATTGACACTTAATATGTTACATCATCATGGATCAAATTAAAAGAGTTTTATTATGGAACTTCGACATTTTCCATCTCAACAACAGCCACCCCTCCTGTGGCCCGCGGGCAGCCCGAGGTGGGCCCCGACCTGTTTAGGCCAGAACCCAAGCCCAACCCGAGGCCTTGGGCCAAGGCCTAGGCCATCGTTTTGAAGCCCGCCCCGGCCCATGGGCTCACCCAAAAGCCCGGCCCGCGCCGATGCCCAATGTTATTTTTAATGGAAAATAATAAAATTTTGATAAAAAAAAAAACTATTTAGGCCCCCCCAAGCCCAACCCACTGGCCCGCCCAAAACCCGAATACCTCCTGGGCCTGGGTTAGGGCTTGGGCCTAGTTTTCTAACCCGTGAGTCGGCCTGATTTTTTGGCAAGAGCCCCACAAGGCCCGACATGGACCGGGTCAAAATTACACCCCTAACCACCCCTAGTCCCATTATAGATCAAATACACAAACTATTTGATAATGCAATTATAGATCAAGTACCATATTTATGTTATTTTACCAACTTAATTGTCCTGTACCAATGACCATTAAAGAATTCACACGTTACTTTTGAAAACTCGGTATGATTTCTTCATGCCCTACTCTTCAACAACTATTAAGATGAAATTGAGCACCACCTTATATTCTCTGAAATGGCCATGTTTTAATTTTTTTTTAACACTATTTTGAAAATAATAAAATGTTATTGAATTTAAGTCAAATGAAATTTCATGGACTTAAGTTAGTGAAATTCATTGACTTTAGTAAAATTTAATTAATTTCATTGACTTAATTAAAATTTTACTGACTTAAGTTCATAAACATCACAAGTGAAAATTTTATTGACTTGAGGTAGTAAACAATACAGATTTCACTAATTCACTGACTTTAACAAAACTTTACCAACTCAAGTCAGTGAAATTTCATTGATTCATTTTTTGTGAATTTTATATTTATCATGGATCTTATTTGATAGATTATGATGAAATAATCTTCAAAATATTTTATAAAAAACTAAATTTAGATATAAAGTTATTGAATTTATCAATTTTGAAATCATTTCAAAATAAAAACAACATGGACAACTTTGTTTTGTGTCCTTTAACTAGTAAAGACCTGTTATGGAAATTTATAAAAAAAAATAAAAAAAAACAAAAAAAAAACCACCCAATTTTCATCATAAAAATAATGGCAAGACAAATAATATGAGCTAACTGAAATTAAAAAGAAAAAAAATTAAGAAATTCTAAAGTCATTTCTCAAGACTGATATAATTTTGGATTTTATAATGTCAAAATTATCTAAGAGAAACATTAAAGAGAAGCAACAACAGATAAAAACTTTTTATGGGTCATGAGGCCTTTAATTATATACGAATGACTTTGCCCACTCAATTTAAGGAGCTAATGTTTGCCAATCCTTTGCCCACTCAATTTAAGGAGCTAATGTTTGCCAATCCTTATGTTCACCTCTAATTATTAGGAACACATGTTAAGCTATATATTAAATAATTGTGACAGTGACCTCCACACATATATGATTTCTACAACTCTACCTTTCATTCCAATCATTTATAATGGCCTCGTTTGGGAAGTGGCTATTTTAGTAGGCTATTTGGCTTTTTGGTTATTTTAGTGGTTATTTTAGTTTTTGTGTTTGGGAAGATGAAATGATTTTTTAGTTGAGTTATTGTATTAAAAAATGTGTTGAAATGATGTTTGAATTTGAAATGACAAATTTGTCCTTAAAAATATATTTTCTTAAATTGATGTCAAGGGGTAAAAATGTCATTTTGTACCGTGGAATGACCATCAAGTTGAAAGTGGCTAATCGGCTACTAGGTCACTAGAGCTACAAAAAAATTATTATTTTATTTTTGGTGTATATATCAATGGTTTGCTACATGTCTGAAAGCTCACGCTTTAATTTGAAAATTGAATTGAGGCTATAATAGCCTAATTTCTCGATTCCCAAACAACGCCAATGTGGGGCCCACACATACATGAATGGATTTCATACACATATCAAGAGTCAAGATCAAATTAAGAGTTATAAAAATCCCAAAAAAGTGGGTCTCAAACATTTCTGTATGGGAAGTGGGCTGGCTCTTTGGCTTTTTGGCTTTTTTGGCTATATGAGCCTGGGCTTAAAAGCTTGGTTTGGGAAGGGCTCTTGGCTTTTTGGCTTTTTTGACTTTTTTTGTGAGAGAAGAGTGTAATGATTATGGGGTTGAATGTGATGTTTTGTCTGTTGTGGCTCATGAGCCTATTTTGTCTTTTGTGGCTCATGAGCCCAATGAGCCCTAGCCAAACGGAGGCTAAATTACTCTCTTTTCTTTATCTATGTGAGGTGTGAATATTTATACTCAATTAAAAAGCATATATGGAAAGTTAGGGGAGTATTCCAAAAGGGTTTGGTGAAACTATTTAACAAATACAAGTCATTATTAAATAATTATCTATGAAAAATTTAGAAAATTATGAAAAAATATTGAAATTATCAGTCTTATTTGAAATTCTTTTGTTTAATTTTTAAAATCAACAATTATTAAAATATATGGAATAGAACTAGGATTCATTTATTTGATGAAAATAGAATTTTAAAAAAGAAAAAAAAAGAAAAAAAAAAGAAAAGAAAATTCTATTACACTAATCATAAAATGAACGAAAATGTTCTTATCATAAATATGAAAAATCTAAGGGGGTTATGTGAAATATAAATCAAAATGAGGCATTGAGTTGCAATTTTTCCAAAAAACTAACAACAGAGCAATGTGTGTATGATAGTGGCTGCTCGTGTCCTCTCTCATCCAAAACTTCTATCTCGAGATATCTTGCGCGGGCACTGACTGCCACAAAGACCACAACTGGGTTAGCAATACTTTCTTTCTTGGAAACCAAAACCCTAGTTTTTAAATCTTTTACTTCTTTTTCCCACTTTCTTGGAAAATCTTGATTGTTTTCTTTAATCTGCGTTTCATTTTTGTTGGGTTCAGTTTCTTTTTAAACTGCTACGAGTAAAATCATGTTAGTGTTGATCAATATACTTGTTGTATTTACATAACAAAGATTGATTTATGAGAAAATTGACTTCAGCTCTGTTGTGATCTGGGTTGAAATTTGTGGATGGGTTAAAAGTGTGGTTATCCATTTAGTTGAGCTTTATAGATTGATAGGGATAGAGGAAGTGTTCACTGGCATAAGTGATTCATGTTGTGCTAATTATATCATTGTTATAAGGCCGGTATCATAAAAAAAGATGATCCAGTGCACAAGGCTCCCGGTAAAGAAATAGAGAACAAAATGTGCTTCCGAATTGTAGGTCAACATCCACAAATTTTCTTGAAAAATATTTGATGTTTTCCCATATTTATTTATTTATTTGATTTTGTCAAGGTTGAGTGAAGTGGTATAGAATACCCTAGTTTTTATCTGGGTTGGCGATTTGGTGTTTTCCTTTTGAAGTGTGTGGCATTCCTGGTATATGAAACAACTAAGTTTCAATAATTTGTTGCGTGATACCAAATGCATGGTCTCTGTGCAATAAGATTATATCTTGATGTTTACATAACACCGATCTATTCTCATCTGTAATCTTTGTAGATGCTCAATTCTAGTTTTTATAACTATTTTTTTACATCATTTGAATTTGTTGGTTGTTGCTTACATAACACCGATCAATTCTCAGTCTGTGCATTTTGTAGATGCATAATTCTAATAGTTATATCTACTTTTTTTGTGACATCATTTCGATTTGTTTGTTGTTGCTCACAAATTTTAATATGATTTCAGGTATGAAAGGGGTCTAGCTGTTTGAGTATTTTTATTACAACAATAGTTGTTATGTGTATAAGGAACCGCATGTTTACGTGAAGAATCTTTCTCTACATCAGATAAGAAAATCAGAAGTAATTCTGTAGAGAGAATTAGCTGAGACATGTCAAAGTTTTATTTTGAACGTTCTCTATTCAAAGCATAAGCATAGACTGTTGTTGTGCAGGTCATGCAAAATCAGAGTATTCTGTATCACAAAGCATCTTTCAATTTCAGAAAAATTGCAGACCGACAATGTGATTCAGGAATGCGCTACATAGTTCCCAATTTACTTCCTGACAGAAGTCTCACAAAATCAGGAGGTTTGAAAGCAAAGATTCTATCTATCACGAAAGTTTCAAGGTTGGCTTGTTTGAAATTTGGTAACTCATTCGAAACTGCAGTCAAAGGTGTTGCTAATGAAAATCTTGAAGAGTTCTCTGATGACGATGATGAGCTATGTCCGGTCGATTGTGTCAGGGAAGTTAGAACTGATGAGGAGTTCTTGAAAATTTTGGAGAAGGCCAAGGAAACTCATGCTTTAGTTGTGATGGATTTTTATCGCACTTCATGCGGTAGCTGCAAGTACATAGGGCAAATCTTTTCAAAATTGTGCAAGGGTTCTGGTGATCAAGATGCTAAAGTAATCTTCCTGAAACATAATGTGAGTATTGTTTCAGCCAATTTTGAGTAGTTTGCTTTATAAAATTATATACCTTGTAAAGTTTAAGGATCTTTAGCAGTGAAAGTAGGATTGTTTGTACATGCACTGCAAAACCCCAACTCCACCAAGCTTCTTTTTCTTATTCTTAAAAAATTAAAAAAATCACCTTTTAATGAATTTGGTTAAAGCTAAGTTAAATTGAGGTTCTGATTCTGTGCTAACCACCACAGGTTATTGATGAATATGAGGAGCAATCTGAGGTTGCTGAACGGCTTAGAATCAAGGTAAAACTCCTAGTAGCCTTCTTCTAATTGATGAATTTTGTTGTGAAATTTATCAAACTTTTACCAAGGATGTGAAAATGGATATTCGGTTAAATAAGGGTTTGAAGTGTTTTTTTTTTTTTTTTAAGTTGGTCGAAATTAAAAAGGGAAAGAGCCACAATTCACCTTGTAGTTCTCTTCCTAGCATTGTACTGATATCCCCATGAATTTTATTTTTTTACTTCTATATGCGATTGTTCATTGAAGTTGAGACGATTCTTTTGTGGTGCAGGCAGTGCCCCTCTTTCACTTCTACAAAGATGGAGCATTACTGGAAGCATTTCCAACCAGAGATAAAGACAGGATTGTTACAGCCATTCATAAATACGCTGATCCAGATTCTCAAGATGTTTAAGCTGGTCTGGTTATGATTCCAAACTTTGCTTTTTGTACATTTTACTGCATCATTCTAGTCATTGATGGAAGAGAATGTAAAGTTCTTTGTAACATGCTGCATTGTTGTATCATAATACCAAATAATCTTTTGTTTGAAAGAAAGAAATTTATCATGTCATGAACAGTTAAAACTGTCACCATGTACTTGTATTCATTTGTTATTATATCAATAATATCAAATGTTTGCTTATTCTTCCGTGCATTGAGTCATAGCTTCATGTCAATGTCACTGTAATTGCCATTCTTAATTTTGCAAGTAGCAACATTGATGACTGACAAAGAATTCATTTCAATGCCTTCTACATAGACTCCATCTACTCCTAAAAATATAAGGGAAAAAATCTTTCTTTGTTTCTTCATGAGATGATTAATAAGGCATTTTGTTAAAAAATAGGAGCAGATATTGCGAGCCTTTTTTCTATTGGAATAAATTGTTATTCTCAATCTTGAATAATTCTCATGAATGTGAAAATGGATCATTCTTTCTTGGCATACAACCAACCCTTTTCTTTTTCTTTTTCATTTTCATTTTCTTTCCCCCTCTCTGTTTTGAACCTTTCTTGAATTTCGAGAATATTTCTTTTGAAAATCAGAACCTTTCTGGAAGTTTTTGCTAATGAATCCTATAGTTGTTGAATGATTTTTTTTTTTTTTTTTTTTTTGTTCTCTCTTTCATGATTTTAGGCATTGATGAAAATCAATGTTGGCACTTATCAAAAAAAAAAAATCTTTTACAACCAGATCTCTTTCTTGAAGGAAATCAGTTGTCACGATTCCATACACATGATGAGGTGATCATGAATTCCATTAGGAGTGGAAACTAGTGCAATTCAGAAAGTTACTGTCATTTGTTATATGATATTGTTCCTATTGTCATATATCATCCATGTGGACTATAAATTCCTCTTCCTCTTCGTTTTCTTCTCTTCCTTTTTTTTTTTTTTTCTTTACTTTATTTACAATCAAAACTTTCTTGATTAATTTAAAAAATACTTGAAGAAGTATTTGCTGAGGATTTTTACTGTCATCTTAGGGTTGAAAGATTTCACGTTTGATTATAGGTATGGGTAAGCCACATCTTTTTAGTAGCATATCCCATGAGACCAATAAAGTTGTGTTCCTTTGGAGGGTGTTCTCCAGCTGAGCACACTTTATTCAGTTGGCCAATCACAATTGTAACACGCGGCTCTCTTGCAGCCTCTGACACATAAATCCATCGAAGGACAATGATACACGACATAGACATGTGGCAATAGGAGAGAACATGAAGTCATCCAAGTAAATCATACACCATGTGGTTCTATGATTTTAACTATGACTCGATGGTATCTCTAGCATTACTAGTGTAGTTTTCAACCCGAGATGGGCTGAGAAAAAAATTTAAGAAGTCAACACATCAAAGAATAAATTCACCAGAAGAGAGAGAGAGAGAGAGAATAATTCACTGGGGTTAATGCACTACTTTTCATTCCCTTGGAACTCTTTTCAATTCCAATTCATCAATGTAACCAATACAAAATGCCAGTTAAAAAGGTACATATATGTATAGAAGAGACAAGAATAGAGTAAAATTCTTGACTTAAAATGACAGATACAATAAATATTATATATATATATATATAGAGAGAGAGAGAGAGAGAGAGAGAGAGAGGGGCATCTTCTACGCCCAGATGAGTTTGAAGGGGATGGGTTAAAAGAGAGCAAAAATGAAAAGTAAGTATGGGGAAGGGATGGCTTGGTATGTGCCAACATCAGAAGCACCCATGCTGGTGGATTTAGGGGGCAGATTCTCTCCAAAATTTGGCTGGGAGTCCACCCAATGGGACTGGGAATGGGCTATATTGGATCCCACTTTTAGATCCCACAACTTCCCACCTGCAACAACCACAATCATCATCATCATCAACAACCAAAACCCCCCTTTGTCAAATATATATACTATATAGAACTAGCTCACCAAGATCTTCTAGATCTTGTTTGTCTGATTTGTCTCTCTCCATTACTAGAATTTATTCAATTGTTCTCTCTTGAATTATATGTAGTTCTTTTTAATAAACATGCTTCTCTATGTCCTTAATCTGATTGGAGAGGTACGGTAGGCGCATTGTGGGCTCATCTCAAGTCTATTTTTGTGATTAGAACCATTCACCTTGTTGAGTGGACATTGGTAACTACATGATCGAAACATTTGTTTCAAAAAATGGATGTCAATTCTTAAAATATAATATGATCATATGGCTACTGACATCCAATTAACCTGATCTTTTTACATGAATGAAATGCTCAGCAGAGGAGTCCGCAAAACACACCAACTAGACCACTCTGTAGAGAAGCCTGGTTTAGCTGCTAGATTTTGAGTAATCACATGACTGTTTTTATGTCAAAAAAATGTGATACATTATACAGAAAAGTAGTCTTATCTTGAATTGTGTTGCCGGTATGTTATGCTAGTCTTAGAAGTCTCAAGGTGCAGATCTCCTTGTAGGGACCATTAGGGGATATTGCTTACAATTATGCTATGGAGTGTATATTTGGTGTGTGGCAGCAATTACATCACACATAATAAAATATTATTCTGTGTGTGTGATTTTACAAGTTCTTCTGGACACAGTACCTGAACTTGGTGACTAGGTGGTGGGTCAATATCAGCATCTCCAGCTTGGCTAGCTCGTTACCTGGACAGGCATGTACCCCGCTGCCAAATGGCATAAATGTATAGGGCTTTGGCACAATCTGCATACACCATGAAAAAAATTTAGAAAAAAGAAAAGGAAAGAAAGTTAACTCAGAAAAACCTTGAGCTTGAAATTAGCTATAGAAATTAAGACCATACGTCGAATCTTGATGGATCGAACTTTTGAGGGTTGTTAAAGAATTCTGGATTGTGATGAATATTCCTGAATAAAGGCATAACCTTCCACCCTTTTGGAATTAGGTACCCTGTTCCAACTTAATAATGTTAAATTCCTAGAGAAACAGACAAAAAAATCTGGTTATTTCTTACCCAAATTCAGGCTATTCTGAAATTGGGTTATTTCAATCTTAAATATTCACGTATTAATCAAAATTTAACAAATAATTTTTCAATAATTTACCCTGGGCAGTTATCTTACCCTTGTATTCTACATCAGCTACTGCCTCTCTGAATGTGAAAGATATAATGCTTGCTATTCTCAAGCTCTCTAATATCACCTGAAAAGTCCATAGCCGAATGAGGTTTTTCCATGATTAAAATGTGCAATTTCTTGCATGAAAGTAGCAAAGAACGAGTTAGAGAATTCTCTGTAGGGATCTCTCCCATCTAATATCTGAAGACCCTCTCCACCACAAGATCATGATAAAGAGGGAAGGCTCCAAACAGAGGATCTGGCCTCTATGCATACCTTATAAGTAATTGGCATCTTTCTTGTCTGAGTCCATGTCAATGGATGATTACCTTCTTCATTTGATTGACTTGTTGCCTTCTGCTCAGCCTACAAATGATAACATCAACATTAATAACACAATATTGAATTTGAAATCCAGACAAGAGGTGGGACAAGAGAGGCTTCTTCTAGATTCCCCCCCCCCCCCCCCCCCTTCTTTTTTTTTCAAAAATAAGAAAGTATTTTTATGGCTTCTTCTAGATCTTCTTACCTTTACAGCCTCTAGAAGTTTCGGGTCGTCGTGGAGGTACTTGAGAATCCATGTCATGACACTGGCTGTAGTGTCCTGAGCCGCGAAGAGAACTCCGATGATGTTGTCGGCAATCTGATCTTCTGTCAAGATTTCACCTTTATCATCTCTAGAGTTCAAGAGACACCCCACAAGGTCCTTCTCATTAGACCTCTTCTCCTTCCTCTCCCCAATAATTTTACTTAGAATCTTACTTAGCCTCTTCCGTGCCTTCAAAAAATAATTCACCATTTAGAAATAGACAGAAAGTGTGTTAGGCACCGTTTGGGAAGATGGTTTGAGAGTTTTTTTGACTATTTTAGTTACAAAAGACAAAATAGGCTATTTTAACTACAACAAACAAAACATCACATCCAACCCATAATTATTACACTCTTCTTTTACAAAAAAAGTCAAAAAAGTCAAAAAGTCAAAAAGTTGTTCTCAAACCAAGCTTTTTAGCCCAATCTAAAATAGTCAAAAAAGTCAAAAAGTCAAAAAGCCAACTCACTTTCCAAACGAAGCCTAGTTTATAACTTTTTTTTCGGATAAAAGTAAATTCCAACTAGTAACGCGGCACATCATTCTAGATGCTTTTTTCTGTATAAATTTAAAATATTTTACTTACCAATAATGCCTTTTTGTATGGAGTTCCCGGAATTTTTGTTGGAAACGAATTGTATCCTTTCTCTACTATGCTGTAGTTCTTCTTCAGCTCTTCTCTATAATGAGCCTCCAAATGGCCAAATATAGCAAGTATACCAACTTCAAAAGAGAACTGAAAAAGAAAGCATAAATTAGAAAAATCATCACAAAAACAGAAGTACATGGATAAACC
Source organism: Camellia lanceoleosa (assembly GCA_025200525.1). NCBI lineage: Eukaryota > Viridiplantae > Streptophyta > Magnoliopsida > Ericales > Theaceae > Camellia > Camellia lanceoleosa. The sequence continues at coordinate 188,032,417 of CM045761.1, read as the reverse complement.
CATCTGTAAATACAAAATTTTAGGAGAACCCATTTGATAAAAACAAGAAAAAGAAGACAATTTAGAGTAACGCATCTAAGAATGCTATAAAGAGACCAATCCAATTATTTAGGACAAACAACATTGAGTGAAACCAACCTTTTTCATCGCTTGGAATGTGTCAATGACCTGACCACCAGCCCATGAGTCCAAGGCAGAGACTGCCACGGCTTCAATGTCTCCCACCAAGTTGCGAATGGCCTCTGGGGACAACGAGCCTTGAACAAGCTTCCTTAGGCGGATATGATATTTCCCTTGGTGGAAGAACAACGCGGATGGGCCAAGCAAGCTTTCCTTGCTTTTGGGGTAAGTTGGCTTGAACAAGTGAGCTTGGTTCACCAACACAAACCGAGCCGCCTCAGGGCTAGCTAACATGACACATCGGCAACCAAGAATATGGGTCTTGAAAATTTCACCATACCTAAACAAACACAGGACCACCACCATTCAAAGTCATGCACTATTGTGAAACAAGAAAGTAAAGAGAGAGAATTGAAAATTGAGAAGGTGGTCTAAGAACTCAGAACCACATGTGAAAGGGATAAGAAAAAACCTTCTTTGTTTGGTAGCAAAGAAAACATTGGGGTCTTGGGAGTAGAGTTGAAGTGTTTCTCCTATGTAAGGCCACCCCATTGACCCAGGAGGGAGCTTAGCTCTTTTATGAGGGCTTCTCTTGTTTTTTCTCAAGAAAATGTACAAGAGTAGACTGAGGAAAAAGATTATGAGAACATATAGAGGAAAATCTATCTCCATCTCTCTCCTTTTTTTTTTATTATATTTTTTTATGAATGTAAATATGAGTAGGTGAGTTGCGCTTGTGAAGTAGTGCAATGCAGGACATTAACCAACTATGGTGATTTGAGTCATTGAGATAGGAAGAGGGTGGTGGTTTATATAGAAGTAGAGGGGTGGATAGAGACAAAGGAAAAATAGGGATAATTCCAGAAAAAACAAAACCAAAAAAAGAAAAAGAGGGATAGGAATCTTAGCATTCACCGCAATATATAAAAGTTTCAGAGACCAAATTTTTTAATCTTTAGAAGTTAAAATTTTGTTGCAAAAAATATTTAGGGATCAATTTCTATCTTTATAAGGATAGTTGCTAAAAGATTGTCCCAAAAAGTCAAAAATAAGACTTTTAGTGACAAAATTTTGAAAATATCACTTGTAAACAGATTTTTAGGGATAAAATAATTTGGTTTTATTTTTTAAGACAAAAAATTTAGTTCCAAAAGGATAATAATTCATCACTAATGTCCAATTTTTGTTGCTAAAAATATAATAACGACACTTTTCACAACAAAAATATTTGGTCTCTAAAAAATAATTTTATCGTTAAATTTTGGCTTTTAAAACCTTAATTTTTAGAATAAATTACAAATACACCCTCTGAGATTTGTTTAAAGTACAGATTGCCTCTTGCAATTTGAAAAATTACAAATACCTCATTGTTAGTATTTTTTATTTAACAGAATTAACTAAAAAAATGAAATTCATAATTGCTCTCTTATACAATAATAAAATTACCTAGATCATTAATTGAAACATATTTCTAACGTCATTAAAAACTGTTAATTGACTTGATAATTTATTAATAAAAACGGCAATTTATTATGAAATTAGAAACCTCAGGGGATAGAATGTAATTTCTAAAATCACAGGAGGTGATTCGTATTTTAATCAAACTTGAGGGGTGTATTTGTAATTTAACCTAATTTTTTCTAGTGATTTTTCTTTGGGGTTTGAATTCTCTCCTCTTAATTGGAGGGTGTGGTCCACTTTTGTGAGCCCACTACAGCAGAGCTCATAACCCCTCACAAAAAAATATGAACAAGATAGAATTTAATATTTTAATTTTTCCAAAATTTATATGGTATGTAGGATTCTTATACAATCCAATTTGCCACATTATTTCACAGAAAAGTTTTACTTCCTATGCTCATTCAAATCTTTATAATCTTTCCACATCATCTTAGATTTCCCAACCATAAAGTCTAGATAACTCCACAAAATCAACATTTTATTAGCCTCATTTTCCTCATCCCCACTTGAAGAGCTTCTAAGCAGGTTAAAATTCAGTTTTTAAATTTTTATTTTATTTTTAAAAAACGTGTAAAAAAAGTAAAGAGATAATATGATTCAAAAAAGTCAGAAAATCAAAAAGTTAACTTTTAACCCAAATGTCAAATCTTAAATTTCTCATTACATTTTTCATATGTATTGCAACACACACGCACACATATATATTTTATAAAAAAAATCTTATATAAATGAGTGTAGAGAGATATTTAAGGGATTTCAGAGAAATGAATTTTTATTTGACAAAAGCTTTGGGCTCAGTCCAAAGACAATGCATGATGGATTCTAAGTTGATCAACATAGACGTCATTAGTCGAAGAAAGTGTATCTTATTTTAAAAAAGAGTGGAGTCCTTATGCAAATAGTAATGCTGTGTTTGGTTGGGTCATTAGTTGAAGAAAGTGTATCTTATTTTCAAAAAGAGTGGAGTCCTTATGCAAATAGTAATGCTGTGTTTGGTTGGAAAATTTGGGGAGGGATTTAGAAAGGAAAAGGGAAAAAGTGTGTGAAACTAGGTGAAATATGATGTCTATATTTCACCTACATTTTTCATTTCTCTTTCCAAATCCCTCCCCAAATCCCCCAACCAAACACAACATAAGAGTAGCCAAAGAAATAAGACCGAAATATTTTATAATAGAGGACATAAGGGTTATAAATTTACCCACTAAGTAATCTGATTAGAGATAAGTGCTATTTAGAGGGCAATATATCCACCATTTTAAATAGAAAACAATTCCTAGAAGAAGAAAAAAAAGATATGTTGTGACCATTCTCCTATATATGTACTCTTGGTTACAGACATCGCAGTCACTGTTACATAACTATACCAATGTAGCAATGGCCTGTTACTAGCATTTGGTAACGATGACGAAACGCCACAATTGTAGAATTCCATCACATTTTTATAACAGATCCATTTTTAAATCATGATATGCATGGGTGTTTTAGAAAGAGTATGTTACCTACTTGCTTTTTGAGTGTTAAGGTATTTGTCAGTTGATTTTTACATGTTCATTCATTGAGTGGTAGCCTTGTCAACAACAATTAATGCAGAGGGAGCAAAGCAAGTATATTGAACTACCCTTGTGTGTCTTGAACTTACCAGAATTGCAGCAGCAAACGGCAAAACCGTATAGATGAAAGAGTCCTAAAATTGATCATATTAACAAATCAAATCAAATCTGAGGAAGGACTTTTTCTATGATTTTGAAGTTTTTAAAATGAGGTATCGACTTTTATTGGGTAGTTGGAACAGTTGATTTAAAACGCAACACCGACCTGTTGATTTGGTTGCCCAGAGACAACTAGTGTTTTCCATTCCATCAGACTTTTTTGCCTATCAACATTTTGTTCATTAGTGTACAAGTTTCGTGTTCGATTTTGCATATAATTAGCTTTTAAAAATGTGTCAATTTAATTCATTTAATTGTCATATATTTGGTTGACAATGATACTTTTTATTTAGTCCTTTTGTATTTATTGATGTAGTCTGATTGTACTTATTGTACCCATCTTTACATTAGTAACATTATTTTTTCTTTTGTTGATATAATTTTTTTTGTGGGTTAGAAGTGAAATTCAAAAGATAATATTAACGTTGAATATGTTTACTACAATTTATTCGAAGTTTTTTTATTAGCAAAAGTCAATTATTAATTACTAGTTAGATCTTGGAGGAAGCCTAACATCTCCATTGCAAGCTTAAGTATTACCTCCATGCCACTTAGATTAGATCTTGAACAAAGCTGAATCCTTAACATCTCCATTGCAAGCATTTAAGTATTACCTCCATGCCACTAGGCCAAAAAGCCATGAGCCAATTTATTCAAAGTTAAGAGCTCCCAATTTCACGATAGGTTTATGCTTGGTTAATTTTAATTCTTTGTAAAATTTTAAAAACTAGTTTAGTGGGAAAATAATAATAATAATAATAACATACTCAAAAAAAAAAAAAATTTATTATTTGGAGGTGAAAATAAGTTTTGAAAATTTTAAAATATATTATTTTGTGTTTATTTTTATCAAATTAATTTCTAGATTTAAAAAAAATTCAAATATACAGTCGGACACAAAACCTCAAAAGAAAAAAGAAGGAGAAGCAACAAAAAAAAAAAAACAGTCGAAGGGTTTATGTCTAAGTGATGGTGATACAGAGTTAATGAAAACAGGGTTTTAAGTGTTATGAAAGCTTGTATTCACAATCAACAATGGTAGAGGGTCCTAATTTTTGTGGCTCAAATAGCTCGAATTTGCCAAAACGATGTCGTTTTAAGTACAAAACAACATCAAAATTGTCAAAACGATGTCGTTTTGACAATTTTGAGCTACAAAAATTAAGGCCTCCAAACATTTTTCATTCACAATACTACAATTAACTTAAATTGACCATACTTTCCATCACAAACTTCTCAAAATTATACTACGTACATGTATTGATTGATTGGTAAGTAATAATGTTTTTTATTGAAAAAATAAAGAATTAGAGCATCTCTAACTCTGAACCAAAACTTTCATCAAATCTGAGTAAAAAAATGACTTTTTTCTCAATTTGATACTGAGTGTTCCAATGGTTGATTTTCATCAAATTTTTATCAAATTTGCATCAAATTTGTGTCGGGACAACCGGTTGGTCGACCAGTTAAGGCAAAAAAAATTTTTTTTTTTTTGAACCAGGTGGTCGGCCAGTTTCAATTTTTTTTTTTTGTTTTTTTTTTCAGCTGTTTGACCTTTTTTTTGGAACTGTTTGAACCTTTGGTGGTTAACCAGTTGGTCAACCGACCGGTCAACCGGCTGGTCGACCGGTTGGTCTTCCCCAACGGTCATACACAGTGTTTTGATGAAATGCAGAGTCTGTTCTCGTTTCGGCAAAACGTTTGGTGAATTCTCGATTTGATATCAACTTAGTGAAACCGTTGGAATTTCAAATAGTACTTTTTTCACCAAATTTCAAATTTGATGTTAGGTTTGATGAAGGGTTGGAGATGGTTTTACACATCAAAAAAAAGGCCATTCAACTTGTCAAACTCAGCAAATCATAACATACGCAGAGAGAGAGAGAGAGAGAGAGAAAAGAAGAAGAAAAAGAAGAAGAAGAAAGCGATTAAGAATCTCAAGAGGTCATAAGATTTAAGAGTGCCATTCATGCTTTGAAATTGTTTTAGAGAAGAAGGCGATTGATGTTTGAGAACGAAGTTGAAATTTTCTAAACGTAATCTACTTGTAATGTGTGTTAGGCTTCGTTTAGAAACATGTTATTTTAGTAATTTTTTAGTTTTTTTGCTAAAATATGAGGTAAAAAAATTAATATGTTTGAAATGATTTTTTAATTTTTTATGAAAAGATGTACAAAAAGTAGAAAGAAAAGAGAATCTTTGACTTTTTGGTATAAGTTGTTGACTTTTTAATTTTTTGGTGTCTTTTTAACTTTTTAACTAAAATCACCACTTGCTAAACGAGGCCTTATTCTTTACATATTTGGAGAAATTCTATAACGTGTAGCTTATCACAAAAATATATAATCTTATCATAAAATTTTATAAAATATGTAATTTCGTCATAAATTAACATAATAAAATGTTTAAAATTTTATAGTTGATACTATAAGAATTTGTGTTTTAATTATGATATTTTTTATTATGTTAATTTCATTTACAAAATTATGTATTTTATGATAAAATTACACATTTTATAATAGGATACATATGATAGCATTCCCCATATATTTAGTGAGATCTTTCTCTCAAATATGTTGTATTTAATAAGGAATTTAACAGGTCAGTGTACATTTGTAAAAAAATAAATAAATACAAATAAAATAAAATAATAAAATAATATCTAAATTAATGATAAATTTTACAAATTTTAATAATTAAATCACATACTTTTTCATGAGTTAATAATTATTTAGAAAGAAAACACTGACTTGTAAATTCTCTTATTTAATGCCACTATAGATGAATCAAATTTAAAATTTAATAGAGATTGACCTAATGAGCACAACATGAAATTTAAGAATGTGCTTGAAATCAATCGATGCAAAATGAGGTAGTTAATCTCTTAAAATTAATTGAGATAGGTATAAATTGATTCCCACATTCAATTATAAAAAAAGGAATAAAGGGGTGGAGTGAGGGATCTGGGATGGGGTGCTGTGGAAGTGCAATACAGCTCACCACGTCGGAAATCTTAGGATCTCCGACCTTTCCACATCGGATTTTGATTTTTTTTTTACCTCTCAATCGCTCTCTCTCACACAGTGTGGTACCACCCGTCTCCTCGCTCTCTGCTTGTGTGTGAGCACCGATTCTATGCGGACTTCCCACGTAAGATCATGTACGGAAACTATGCCACGCGTACGTGGACCTCTCTGGACCATCGCCCTCTCCCCCGTTTCCTTTTTCTCACTTCTGGGTGGCCCTTTCACCAATGCTTGGCATAGTATTCACTTTGTTTGGTCTTGATTTTCAAAAAAATATTTTTCAAAAAATTTTATATTTTTTATTTTTCGTAATTTAATATTTTTAATGAATTTTTTTAATATTTTAAATATATTTTTTAAAATTTTTAGACACATCTAACATAAATACACTTAAAAAATATAATATTTTTGAAAAAAATCTTTAAAAAATACACTAAATAAAAAAAATACAAAAAAAAAAATTCAGTATATTTTTCATATTTTTATATAGTATATTTTTCATATATTTATATATTTATTAATTTTTTAAAATATTTTTTCACAAATATTTTACTATTTAGATTCATCTAAGTAAGGTATATCTAAAAAAGTAAAAAAAATTTCTTAAAATTTTAAAAATATTCATTAAAAACAAAAAAAAATATGAAAAATAAAAAACTTAATTTTTAAAAAATTAAATTTAAAAAACTAAAATCAAACATACTAATTAGCATTTAATTGGATTTACTTTGCGATCCTAATCTAGTTACGATTGTTTGATTGAACACACCTATATAAATATGCAGAACACCACCATTTCTTTCATATTGAGAAATTGTTGAGTTCTAATTATTTTTATAATTGAGAATCGATTGTAATGTGACTACCTAGGAGTGTCCGCATCAGCCTCTCTACAATGCCTTTAAAGTTATTGTAAATATCAGCTCCATCGGGCTCTCTATAGCCTTCATTCATTTTGACTTTACTACAATGTCTCACCTGATTTGTTGAGACACTATTCATACGGTAATCTATTTTTTATTATATTTTCTGGAGCAAAGTTGGGCCAAAAAGCCTTAGCCGGTCGTCCATTTGGATGTTCCCCCGAATGTCCTCTTAGGTGTCTTGTGAGTGCCTTATAACAAAGAATAAAAATGTCCAAATTTGGCCTAATTGGTCGTCCGGCCGGTCGACCGCCCTTTAGTGGATTCGACCCTCCATGCTGCTCTACTGTTACTCTGATGTTGATCTGTTGCTGTCTTGGGCCTTGTTTATGCTTGTTTGTTCATAATATTTTAATGAAATCGAATTTTAGAATTGAGAGTTTAATAGAGTGTGTACAAAAAAAAAGAGGATACGTAAAATACAAAAATGGATTTTGGATTATAATTTGGCTCAAAATTTATTGAGGCTAATACGAATGCTCTAATATCTTTGCATTTGAAACGGAGGCCCTGTTTGGAAAGTTTGGTTCGAGTTAAAATAGTCAATAAAGATAAAATAGATTAAAATAATTAATAAGATAAAATGTCATATCTAAATTATAATTATTTCACTTTTTCTCTTATAATCATTAAATCAATTACAAAATAATAATAATAATAATAATAATAATAATAATAATAATAATAATAATAATAATAATAATTTTCATCTTAAATATAACTTTTTTAATCAAACTAAAATAGTCATACACAACAAGAAATAACAGTTTTGCCGACCAAAATATTATTCTCCAAAGGTCGGATTTTTAGTCGCTGATACCATTTGGCGACTAAATTTTTTTGTCGCCAAGTTAGCAGCCTAAACCTATCGGCGAATGTTTTAGCGACTAAACGCGTGTTTGGTCGATGAAAGTGCAACATTTGACTACTATTTTTTTAGTCGGCAATGTTACCTTTTAGCTACTAAATTTTATTTGGTCGGCAAAAATAAATATTTTGGCTACTAAATTATTGGTCGCCAATAGTCAATTTTATTTTTTAAAATTATACATTTACCGACCAATACTCAAGGAATCGGCGACCAAACCTTTTAGTCGCCAAAAGGTCATTCGTGAAAAAAAAAAAAAAAAAATTACACTCACTAGCTTCTCATCTCGTCTTATAGAGATTCAAACCATCAACCTCCTACACCATAAACCTTATATAATACACTCTTTCCACTACGCCTCTATAACACCATATGATTATACATGCAACGTATATTATTTATATAGTACATAGACCCGTATTAATATAAAAGTATATATATAAATATAATTATTTTTTATTGAACATAATTTATGTAAAAATAAATTATTTACTAGAAAAAAAAAGAGACCACTTTTGGCAACTAAACTTCTTTTTAGTCACCAATTCTATACTTTTGGCTACTAATTTTTTTAGTTGCTAAAAAATTTAATTCCCGCACTAAAATTACCATTTTTGGCGACTAAATTATTTTTAGTCGCCAAAAAAGCTTCACTTTTGGCTACTAAACATCTTTTTAGTCGCCCAATGCCTCACTTTTGGCTACTAAATTATTTTTAGTCGGTAAAAGCATCACATTTGGCTACTAAACATCTTTTTAGTCGCCCAATGCCTCACTTTTGGCTACTAAAATTTTTTTAGTCGCTAAAAGTTTTATATCGGTGACCAAACAGATTGTTAGTCGCAAAAACCTATACTTTTGGCTAATAAATTTTTTTAGTCGCCAAAAATTTTACTTTTGGCTACTAAATCATTTTTAGTCGCTAAAACCTATACTTTCAGCGACAAAATGTGCTTTTTTTGTCGCCAAAAATTCTTTTTCTTGTAGTGAAAAAGTCAACTAAAATAACATATTCCCAAACGGGACCAAAATAAGATATTAAAATTCAAACTTGGGGTTGTTTGGGATGTGCTGGTTTGTTTGGGAGGTGAGTTGGCATTTTGGTTTTTTGACTTCTTTGCTATTTTAGCTTGGGGCTAAAAAGCCTCGTTTGGTAAGGGTTTTTTGGCTTTTTTGATTTTTGTAAGAGAAAGAATGTAATGATTATGGGTTGAATGTAATGTTGTCTTATTAAGCTAAAATACCTATTTTATTTTTTTGTGGCTAAAATAGCCCCAAACCCATCCCAACCCCTTTTCCCAAACGAAGCCATAAGTGTATTTTTTGACTTTTTAACTAAAAAGTAGAGAAAAAAATGTATGTTTGAGAAATTTTTTTGACTTTTTACGAAAAAATATATAATAAAATATTGTAGCAAAATATCAAAATTACCGTTTTACCCTTCCTGACACATGCAGCAGCACTGTTTTCATTTTGTGTATTTCAATTTTTTTATTTTAATGGGAATTCATGGCTTACATTGTGCCATGTCATTGCAATTGGGGAAATGTAGATGCAAAGGGTGCGTTTGGTAACGTTTACGTTTTCAGTTTATATTTACAAAAATTTTATAAACTGGTTTTTGTTTATTTTTTGTTTATTTTTAAAAAAAACATAAACTACAAACGCGCTTGGTAATTGACAAAATGTTTAAAAAATTTTAAAAATATAAAAAAGAGTGAGAAATGGCAAGTGGTGGCAAATGGCGGAAGGGTGGGTGGCGGATGACGGGTGGTGGCGGGTGGTGATGGTGGGTGGGTGGGTAGGTGACGGTGGCGGGTGGTAGCAAGTGGGTGGTGTTGGTGGTGGTGGTGGTGGTGGTGGTGGTTAGGTGGTGGTGCTGGTGGTGGTGGGGGTAGGTGGGGGGTGGTGGTGGTGGTGTGGTGGTGGTGGTGGTGGTGGTGGTGGTGGTAGTAGTGGTGTTGGTGGTGGGTGGTGGTGGGTGGTAGGTGGTGGGTGGTGGTGGCAGGTAGGTTGGGCGTGGGTGGTGGGTGATGGTGGTGGTGGTGGTAGGTAGGTAGGTAGGTAGGTAGTGGGTGGGTGGCGGGTGGTGGATGGTGGTGGCAAGTGGCAGTGAGTGGTGGGTGGTGATGGTGGGTGGGTGGGTGACGATGGCAAGTGGTGGGTAGTAGCGAGTGGGTGGTGGGTGGTGGTGGTGGTGGTGGTGGATGTGATGGTGGTGGTAGGTGGTGGTGAGTGGTAGTGAGTGGTAGTGGCAAGTAGGTGGCGGGTGGTGGTGGCAGGCGGTGGATGGTAGTGGCGGATGGTGCGTGGTAGCGAGTGGATGACAGGTGGGTAGTGGGTGGTGATGGTGGTGGTGGCGAGGGGTGGGTGGCGGGTGGGTGGTGGTGGTGGCGGGTGGTGGTGGCAAGTGAGTGGTAAGTGGTGGTGGTGGTGGGTGGTGAAATATGGTGGCAAGTGGTGGCTAGTGTTGGGTGGTAAAAAAAAAAAAACTGAAAACGCAAAATAAAAACACATTTTTTGTGTTTTCATTTTTTGGCCAAATTTATAAACTGAGACCACTGATTTATAAACAAAAATTTTACCAAACAAATTTTTATTTGAGTTTTTTAAATTTTTATAAATATAAATAGAAAACTGAAAACGTAAGTATTACCAAACGGCATCAAAGTAATCTACAACACTAAATTGCACTGTTGGGTTGTTGAATTCAAAGAGTAAAATTGTAATTTTACCTTTTAGGCTTCCTCCACACACTTTTCCCAAATAATAGAAACTTTTTAATATTTTTAATAATTTTTTGACATTTTATACTATCCTAAATTATGCCAAATAAGGTTTTTGTTAGCACTATATCATTATGAATAAATATAAAAGTTTCATATGTCTAATATTTTTTCTATGGAAAGGGTAATGCTATAGGAAGATAATTTATAACCTAACACTTCATCATCAGTTAAGCAACGTGTACTTTGTAAAACATCGTAATCATAGACTGTCGTATACCTTTCTCATAGCCACTAAATCCATCACCTGTGCATGAAAAAATGGTACCTAATTGTGTGAGTGAATTTCCGATCACACTGCCCTCCTTAGTGATTCAGCAGAAGAACACAGGCAGAGTAGACGGCTCCTTGTAACCTGCACAGAAGGAAAAGACTCCGGCGGTGGTTTCGACCACCCGGGGGTACTCCGACGATCAAGTCAGTATATCTCTCAAGGATAATCAAGTACTTAACTCACTAGCTTGAGCATAAAAAACGTACCTTAGACCCATGGGGGTGCCTCTCTTTTATAGCCAATCCAATCCTAGTCCCAACAGGAACCCGGTCCTAATGGACTTAGGACTCCTGCTAATCTAGGACTCTCAGTGGAATTAAGACATACTCCCTAAGAGTTTATCTTTACCCCAAATCAAGTCTTCCCCAACCTTGGACTCTTGTCCACATCCGTTTGAGCTTCCTCTTCATTCTAGGACTCTTGTCCTTATCCGCTTATCTCGGATTCGATATCTTCGGAGGTATCCTCGGCCTAGCCGAGATAACCTCGGCCCAACTACCATAACAGGTGGGGAACTCTGCTGACACTTCGGTGTCACCTGGGCCACGTGTTGGTACTCAGAAAATATATCCCCATTAATCGCCCCTAGGTTCTATTACCTCGGCATTCTGAGGTGATGGAACCTATCTTTGAATTTTATCTCGCACATCGGCCTAAGAACTTTTTAGCCGAGATCATTCATTCCGGGACGGCATGTCCTCTTCAGATTCAAATCAACTTCCTTACGTATGGTATGTCATACACCAATCTTCAACCATTCGAGGACGCGTTTCATTCTTCTTGTCCGTGGCGTTGACGCCGCCTACCGTTTTTTCTCATGCTGCCGGGCGACAAGTTACCCTAGGCGTCATTATTGCTTTTGCCGCCGCTTCACTTTTGACAAAACGTTTGTCTCTCTCTCTTCGCTTCACTGTGATTTTGAAATTCTTGTTCTCTCTCTCTCTGCTTTTTTTCTTTCGAATCCTCCATTGCCCCAAGCTCGAAGCTCTGATTAGGTCCGCTTTGCCATTTCTGGAGCTCAAGTTGCCGCCTAAGTCACGACCTCGGCAGACTCATCTCGCTTCATCCTTTCTGGTAAGCCCCTGTTCCCTTCTTTTCCAGTTCTTTGATCGTTACTGGTTTTTCTCGCCTCTACTGTTCTGTTTGTCATGTAATTTTTGAATCATTTCTTGATTTTGCATCAGTATACTTGCACCATCTCACTTCTGTTTTTGGCCTTCCACTTTCTTGTATTCTGAATCAAACTTCTTTTGCTTTCCTGCTTTCCATTTTCGCCTTCCATTCTCATTTATTCAGAGATTTAAGTTTGGGATTTGTTGTAGAACCATCAATCTCTAGGAAAGAATGAAACAATCGATTAGGTTTTAGCCGAGGTCCTTAAAATCCTTAGGAATACTCTTTACGTAGCCAAACACTTATAAAGACCATGGGTGTGTGGAAACATAGGGTGGATACCCCACAAAACTAGAACACTTTAGGCAAGAATTCTCCATTCCGGATGACGTCAACTCGGACTAATTTGGGAGGAGGACTCCATTATGCGATGGCGATAAAATGCCTTTCCTCAGAAGTTGCCTTCGTCCGGTGTGGACTTAGGTTCCCTCTTGATATCCTCTTCATGAGGTCCTTAACTACTACAGCCTCAACCTCATGCAACTTACCATAAATGCCTATAGAACCCTTATCGGAATAATAGCTTTAGTTCGGCAAGAGGGTGTTAGAATCACTCTTGCCGATATCCAGTATTGTTACACCATGAGTGCCCTTAACCTTAAGGAGAAAGGTTTTGTATATTACCTCAAGCCGAGGTCTACCGAATATAAGATTGTAGCCGAGCTCCCAGACTCCAACAAAGGGGCTCTTGAGGATTATCTTATTGTCACTGGGAACTGGGAATTTGGCCCAGGTGAAGAAGTCCACCTTTTCCCTCTCCCACGAACAGTAAAGGAGGGCAAGGGTAAGAGCCCATCTCGAACTACTTAACTGCTGTTTTTCTTCAATTTTCCAAAATATTTTATCTGTTTCTCATGTTTTGTTCTGTTTTGCAGACGTTCGCCGACCTCCCAAGGACTTTCGTCAGTCCTACTTCCTCAGGCCTGAACTGAAAAAGCTCTTGGACCTCCCTCTTGAAAGCATAAGGCCCCTTTGGTCTTGAACTTCATCCCCACATATACTTCAAAGTTGCCCGACGTTCCAAGACAGGGAAGAGGAGCACCTCCTCATCAATCGCCTCCATCAACAAGTTGCTTCCACGTCTGAACCGATCCAAGAAAAGAAAAGCGGACGCAGACTCGTCAAAAGCAAATTGAAATGGAAAACCGAAGAAAGCGGTGCTCAATCTCTTGGCCGACACGCCAGATGACATGGAGGATGAGCCACCAAACTATGCCCCACCAAAACCGAAGAGAACCAAGAAGGCCCAACGAAGGCTAAGGTCTTGAAGGCGATCGAGGTCAAGATGCCCTGCCAATCTCCCAGCTAGCGGAGAGCAGGAAGACTACCTATGCTCCTGTGAAGAGGTCGGCTGAGACGCAGCCCTCTGGATCTGGTCCACCGAAAAAGCAAAAGCCTTCAACCTCGGGATCCAGGGTTCCCAAAGTTCCCTGGGAGCCCAAAATTACACTTGAGGACAGGCCAGTTTATGCCAATGAAAGCGCCTCTGACGTTAACGTCGGCGTGGCACTCAGCATGGCTGTTCTCATCGAAGGTGATCTTGAGAGAAACTCCAAGATCAGTGAATACGAGAACTATGCCCTCATGTTGCAACGTTCTGTCCAAGTAAGCCTTCAGAACTTTGATGATCTTGTTTTATCTTCATACTTGTAAAACATCATTTTCACTCTGTAATAACCTTTGTCTTTATGAACTGTCAGGCCGTTCAACATGCCCACGCCTTCTCTGTAAAGGCATTTGAAACAAGGGAGGAGCTCTCTGAATTAAAGAAGGAGTTTGCTGCCCTTCAAAAGACCCAAAAAAGAGATCAACTGAGGATGAAAAAAGCGGAAGAAGCGGTAGGCCACAAAGGCCCAATCACTTGCTCTTCAAAAAGGTATTTATGGCGATCAAGGAAGTTGCCGAGAAAAAGGAAGCCGAGGCTAAGAAGGCCGAGAAAGAGCTTAGGGATGCTCTCGGCCAAAAAATTTGAAATCGAAGCTGCCTACAACCAAGGCATGGCAGACGTTGCTGAAGACTACAAGCTTCAGGTCAAGCAAGCTTGCAACAAAGGATACGTCCTAGGTTGGAATGCTCTGACCAAAAAGCTTGATCTTCCAGTCGACTCGCCATGGCGCAAGACTGAGAGCCTGCGTCTTCCTTGCCCACTTCCTCCATCTCCAAGCCAAGATGAATCTGAATCTGAAGCCGAGGATGAAGATGAAGAAAAAGATGAAGATAAAGATGAACCCTTGGCAAGGCCGACCAGATTTTGGACCTCACTGGGGATGAACAGGTCGAGAAGCAATCCAAGGAAGCTGGCTCAGTTCGCCTGTCTTCTGATATGCTTCTAATTGGGAGAAGTGTTGATGAAACCTTAGCCGAAATCGACGCCGAGGTTGCGGTGACAAACACTCCGAGGTCGTGGCAAATAAAGAACACAGGGTTCCTAAAAAGATGCAGAGGTTGTGGACCCAAAGCACACCGAGGTTGTTCTTCGAGAACCTTCCGAGGTTCCAGCCCAACCTTCTGTTCAAGTTGAAGAAGGACAGCCTTGACGCTTTTTGTTTTATTCTATTTCTTGTACTTTGTTTTCTTTTCTTTATAAGCTGTTCCTTCATGGTCGATGTGCCTCTCGCCGCTTGTAAACAACTTATTTATCAAATTGTTTATTCTTGAATGCTTCGTGCTTTTAATTCTTCTTTTCGCTTCAATGATTCTATACTTAGAATATTTTGCATGATTTCCAGATTCTTCCTTTTTGCACAATCTCCTCGGGTAACATACCTCTGCATTACACTGCAAATTTTACTTCGAAGAGTCATCTGCATTATTTCAACAAGTATAGACAGATACTATTCAATGTTAACTTTTCTCAAGTTCCAAAAGGCCATAAATAACAATTTCAATTTGCCTTTCTTGTAAATTGATACAAATTTCAAAAATAATCAAGGACTTTACTCAAGTGTTTAGACAATAATCTTTACTCAACTTGTAAATTGCTACAAATTTCAACAAGCGAGGTCAAGGAATCTTCTCCTTAACTTTAACTTGTAAATTGCTACAAATTTCAACAAGTAAAGATATGAATTTATCTCACTTAACTTTAACTTGTAAATTGCTACAAATTTCAACAAGTAAAGATAAGGAATTTATCTCACTTAACTTTAACTTGTAAATTGCTACAAATTTCAACAAGTAAAGATATGAATTTATCTCAACTTAACTTTTAACTTGTAAATTGCTACAAATTTCAACAAGTAAAGATAAGGAATTTATCTCGGCTTAACTTCGCTAAGCATTACTAATGTCTTCTTCTTCAATGTGAACCTAAGTTCCTCTTGGGTTCTCATTATTCAAAAACAACATCGTGCCAAGTTGTATAAGTTCGAGAAATTTCGCTAAGATTTTATTTATCATATCGGCAAGAAAAAATCAAACAATATCTAATGATAGAAAAACTTTAAATTACAAGTGTTCCATGGTCTAGGCAATGCTTTGCCCTCATTATCTTCGACAGATGCCCCATTCCCTAACACCAAATTATTCAGAGGGGCCTTCCCGGTTTGGGGCCAAGTTTGCCCTCTCGGCATCCTTCTTATTGCCGACCACTTTTCTTAAGACTAAGTCGTTGACCTGAAAATCCCTTGATTGACCTTCTTGTTGTAAGCTTTGGCAAGTCGTTGTCGGTATCCGCAAGTCGGATTGCGACTTTTCTCTTCTTTCTTCTAGTAGGTCCGGATCTCGCTAAGAGCATATCATTAGACCCGCTCAACTCCTCGTGTTCTCGATCCTCGATGCCGATCTCCAATGGAATGATCGCTTCGTGCCATAAGCCATGGCAAAGGGGATTCCCTGTTGATCTTCTCGGCAGAGTGCGATATGCCCAGAGCACGTTGGGCAATTCCTACCCACTTCCCTTTGGCTCGCAAACTCTTCTTTATTCCATCTAGAATGACCTTGTTTGATGCTTCGGCTTGCCCATTACTTTGGGGAAAGCTTGGTGTTGAGAAGTAGTTTTTTATCTTGAATTTGGCGCAAAAATTCTTGATGAGTTTGCTGTCAAACTGTGTTCCGTTGTCGAACGATTGCTCTTGGAATCCCAACCGTAATGATGCTTTTCCAGATGAAGTCCTTCACATCCACATCTCGGATTTTGGCAAGAGGCTCTGCTCTATCCATTTTGTGAAGTAATCCGTAGCCACCAGTAGGTACTTCCGTTGCCCAGTTGCTTGGGGCAATTTTCCAACAAGATCCATGCCCCATTGGGCAAATGGCCAAGGGCTGGAAACAGGATTCAAGTCAGCAGCTGGCTGGTGTATCAATGGTGCAAACCTCTGACATTGTTCACACTTCTTTACATAGGTCAGATCTTTCGCATATAGGCCACCAATACCCCGGTAATGGCCCTATGTGCTAACGATCTGCCTAGGCTTCCACAAACTCCTTCATGAATTTCAGACAGAAGTCTTCGACTTGAAGAGGGTGTACGACCTTAAAGAGGTCCAAAGGAAGGATCTTCAGACAGATGTCCTTCATTGCCGATCAATCTTGCCGACTTCAACTGACCTTGTGTGCTTCCTTCCGATCTTCCGGCAAATTTGCCTTCTTTAGGAATGCAACAATTGCATCCATCCAAATTTTGGTCCCAACCGCACATAATGCTTCTTGCATTGCTCGTGGCTCTATGCTCGCCCGGTAGGTAGTCAATCATTATTGTCCTTGTCTTCCTGGTTTGTACCGAACTTGCCAAATTGGCCAACGCTTAGCGTGGTTGTTGTTATCTCGCTAACTCAAGAAGTCGGCAGCTTTTGAAACATGTCCGCCACCGATGACTTTTTTACGATGCCGACATTCTTTCATCTCAAAGAAACTCTCCTGTAGTTTGATTTACTATAAGTCGTGAATCACAAAAATAATTACCTCATCGCTCATTGCTATTGCCGGCTTCAATCCAAAGAATCAATGCTTCATACTCCGCCTCATTGTTCGAGGCCTTGAACCCCAAATAATTGATCGCTTCCAATATCTCCCCATCGGAAATTAACACTACTCCAGCCCCGCCCGGTTTGAGCTCCCATCAACAAAAAGTTGAAAGGAATTGCCGATGTAAATGCCGCAGGTCCGAGTTTCTCCTTCCTTGGTTCTTTGGCTTTACCGGGCTTCTCTTTCCTTGTCTGGGCATCGTTCATCTCGGCTCGACGGAGCCCGATGTTCGATGTATTCTGGTGAGAACTCGGCCACAAAGTCGGCCAAGACTTGGCCCTTAATTGCGGTTCTCGCCTAAACTCCAGTCATATTGGCCCAAAACAACGGCCCATCTTGCAATTCTTCCACCAAGTCTCCTTGTCGCAACAAGGATTTTAATGGTGCTCACGTAACCACTATCTTGTGAGCTCAAAATAGTGGTTCAAACTTCTTTGAAGCCATTACCAAGGCCAAGATTAATTTTTCTAATGGCAGATACCTTGTTTCTCGTCGACCAAGGTCTTGCTCACATAGTAAAGCGCCTTCGTTTCGCCTCTTTTCTTTCGGATAATCACAAAGACTTCATCAAGGCTCAAACCTGCTAGGTATAAGAACGGTTCCTCCCGGGTTGAGGCGTTGAGAGGATCGGGGCGAGGTAAGGTACTTCTTCAGTCGGTCAGCGGCCTCGCATTCCTCCGTCCATAAAAATCGTGGCCTTTTTCACCAGATTGAAAAAGGTTTACACTTGTCCGAACTTCGCTTATAACTGTTTAGGGTCATGCCCTTCCAAAGAAGCATCTGAACTCGCTTAGCCGATGTCGGACTCTGTAATTCCGTAATGGCCTTGATTTGATCTGGCCGGCTTCAATGCCCCTTCTTGTCACCAGTACCCAAAACTTACGGATCCGACTCCAAACGCGATTTCGATGCGTTTAGTCTGAGCCGATATGTTTTGAGTATGTTGAAGACCTCTTCTAAGTCACGAGATGATCCTTCGCCTTGGTCTTCACGACCATATCATCGATAGACTTCCATTCGGCCAATCAAGTGTCTCGAACATCCGGGTCACCAATTTTGTAAGTTGCTCCTCGTTCTTCAACCCAAAGGGCATGACTCAGTAAAGATCTGAGACCTTTGGGAGTAATGTCCTGTCTTCTCCTCATCCGGGGTACATGGCTATCTGGTGATACCCCTATATGCGTCCAAGCTCATCCTACCATGTCCGGATGTGGCGTCCACCAACTAGTCGATCTTTGGCAGAGGGAAGCCGTCTTTGGGGCGAGCTTTGTTCAAATTTGTGAAGTCTCGCAGACCCTCCACTTGCCATTCTTCTTTTTTACTACCACGGTATTTGACAACCACGTTGGATAATTGGCTTCTCGGATGGCCCCGCCTCTAGAAGTCTAGCTACTTCCTCTTCCTTTGCCGGCGTGTATCAACGTCGGTCTCTCTCGTTGTATTACGGGTTTGGCCGACCATCAACGTTGAGTCTCGTGGCATGTGACCTCGGTCGATGCGGGCATTTCATAAGGTGTCAGCGAACACCTCAATATTTTTTCTCGAAGGCTTCCAACTCCCTTTCTTCTTCTCCGGCTAATCCTGTGCCGAGAAGAAAGAAGCGTTCCTCATCACCCTCTTGGACGAAGACTTTCTTCAATGCTTCTTCACTCTTCTCGGTCGGCTCCTTGCCGACATCATCTAGGACTTTCATGTCCTCTTCTTCAACCTCTGCTCCCCCTGGTTCTCGAATCTTTGCGAGTTAACTTCATTCTTTGCCATGGAGCGGTTTTTACTTCAATCGATCTCCTCGATTTCCTCAATCCCATGTTACGTTGGGAATCGCAGCTTGATGCAAGGTGGAGAGCTGCCCCCATTGCATGCAACCACGGCCTCAGATGATGTTGTAAAGCGGCGTATCAATCACAATAAATTTCCTCACCTTCTTTGTGCGGCTTGTACCTCCAAGCTTGTTGCGCCTAAAGGCCGTCGGCGTTCCATTGAAGGCGACCATCGGGCCGTTTGAGTGTTCCATGTCATCATGGTGAAGGCCTAACTCCTTGTAGGATCTGACATACATGATGTCGCAGGAGCTGCCTTGATCAATCAAGATGCGTTTCACCTGGCACTCCCCAACCCGGAGGGATACTACCAGGCATCATTGTCGGTCTTGAACCATGTCAAGGCGGCTTACGTGAAGGTTATCATAGGTCCTCGGCAATCTTCGGTGAGGTCTTTTCATCCGACCTGGTTGACATCTTTGCAGATGTTTCACCCTCTGCGTCTCAGTATGTCGTTTTCGCTCACCTTTGAGTGGATCACGTTAACCACCCGAGGTCCACACGCGTGGTTCTTTGTCTTTGAAGCGAAATTGCTTGGTGAGGCAACCGTGCTGTTCTTCCCTGGTTCGGGCCTCATCCACAAGATCTCTTAAATGGCCTTGTTTCACAGATCTTCTAAGTGTGCTTTAAGGGCCTGCAACCTGAGTTGGGTGGCCTGCTCATTATGGTAGGCACAACGCCTCCGAGGTTTCTCCCATGAATTCTCCTTGTGCTCTTGCCGGCTACAGTAGGGTGATTTTAATTTGGTCAAGGACCTTTTGGATCGGAATTCGAAACACCGTCGTCACTGCTTGTTTAGTCCTCAACTCTGTCTCCTGTTTGATTTGTCCATTGTTGCCTCGGCCTCGCTTCCGCGAGCCGGGGCCTTTTTCTGTCTTTGTCTCCTTGTTCCCCGAGGTATCCTCCTCGGCTCGTGCATACTTCTCAAACCCCGCCTAGAGCTCTTCCAATCTCTTCGGCAGGGTTTTTGCTAATGACTTCCGCAGTGGACAGTCATCCTTTAGGCCGTTCTTGAAAGAGACGACCGCCACCTCCTGGTTGCACTCATGTATTCGATTGAACACCTCATAGTACCGCTTTGCGTAGGCTCTGAGGCTCTCATCTTCTTGCCGATCTTGAGGCCATCAATGCATCCACCCTCAAAGGTTGCGGTTTGTTTGTTATGAACCGGCCACAAACATCTCGGCCAGCCTTCCCGATTCTTTCGCTCCCGGTAGTTTGTGGAACCAATCGATGCAATCTCCCCAAAGGATGAAGGAACACTTTGCGAGTAACGGCTCGTTCCTCAGATAACGCCATTGAATTCAAAAATAATCCAACATGGAAGTTAGGGTCGACTTACCATCATATCTGGAACCTCGGCATCTTTGAATCTTTTTGGTGCCACGAATTTGTCCAATTCCACCGAGAATGGAGTCCTCGCTTAATCGGGGAGGTTACTTGGCTCGGATTCTCCTGTTTCCTCTTGAGGTAGTCTCTCAAGTCCTCTTTACTTCTCCTGCAGCCATTTGTCAATGGACTTCACCTTTTTGGCGACTACTCTCGGCCTCATGGTGGCCCCTTTTGATCCTTCTCCGCGGGACGATCAAAACACAACACCGCCTTAACATGCCGATGTTCTTTGGGGTCTGCATCCTTCTCACGATGTGTCGCCGGGACTCTTCTCTCCTCGGCTCTTCTCCGACCTCCTGGATGGTCGGTGAGAGTGCCTTCCGCTCCTCGTATCTTTGAGGGCTTGAGGACTTCTTCGTCCCTTCTTTTGGGCGTTCTTCTTGGCATTGTGTGTCTGCGGCGGGTATGGCGGCTGCATGACATTATTCTGCAACATAAAGTTGACGACCGATTGAAGGTCAGCCAGTTTATGTGCCATCTCCTTTACTTCTTCATCCTCCTCCCGACATCTGTCTTTCCAGTCCGGAGGTCATCCTCGTTAGTACTTGCTCGTTCGCTTTCTTTGATGTCGCCGCCCTGGCGACGTCTTTTCTCGCGTGATTCGATCACGAGTTTCTTCGTTCTATGCGCCTCCTTCCACGTTAGGATCGACAGTCTTCCACTCCCAGATGGAGTGTCGCCCCAATATTTTCCTTCTCGCGTTATTAGCCATCTACTCTTCTTTCTTTCCACAGACGGCGCCAAATTGTGTGAGTGAATTTCCGATCACCGCCTCCTTAGTGATTCAAAGAGAAGAACACAGGCAGTAGACGGCTCCTTGTAACTGCATGAAGGAAAAGACTCGTGGTGGTTTCGACCACCCGGGATACTCAAGATATCTCTCAAGGATAATCAAGTACTTAACTCACTAGCTTGAGCATAAAAAGCGTACCTTAGACCCATGGGGGTGCCTCTCTTTTATAGCCAATCCAATCCTAGTCCCACAGAACCGGTCCTAATGGACTTAGGACTCGCTAATCTAGGACTCTCGGTGGAATTAAGACATACTCCCTAAGAGTTTATCTTTACCCCAAATCAAGTCTTCCCCAACCTTGGACTCTTGTCCACATCCAGGTTTGAGCTTCCTCTTCATTCTAGGACTCTTGTCCTTTATCCGCTTATCTCGGATTCCGATATCTTCGGAGGTATCCTCGGCCTAGCCGAGATAACCTCGGCACAACTACCATAACACGTGGGGAACTCTGCTGACACTTCGGTGTCACCTCGGCCACGTGTTGGTACTCAGAAAATATATCCCCACACTAATTAAATATTTGCATGTTGGAATTGGAAGAGTTTCACACGAAATGAAATATTAATATTAAATGAACAAAAATAAAATATATAAATTTGAAAAAATGTATTATATGATTAAATTTTATCCTGAGTGTGATATGTGAAAGAAATTTCAGCCATAAAAATGTTTTTTTGAGAAAAGTTAAGGATCACGAAATTTTTTCATGAAAATGATCATGAAATATTTATGATCCTTGAATTACCTTGATTAGTGTGTGGTGCTTTATTCTAAGTGCAATCCAAAGGTCACAAAACTTTCATGATTATTTTCATGAAAAATTTTTCATGATACCTAGTATTGTTGATGTTTTTTATGCCTGGTCACCTAGCATTATTTTTTATGTAACAGGTACTCTCATGATTAAGTTGATATATGTTTTCATTAATTATTTATTATGAAATAATTATGAGATTTTGACAAATCATTTTGTGTTCATCCTAAATTAAATCACGTAACCTATCCATTATGTAAAATACTGCGTTGGGTCACGATCGAAGCAAGTTGGATGACAGCTGTGGAAATCCTGGTGGCCCATTTCGAGAGACTTCACATTCTCATTAGGAGAAGACCCCGCCCCCCCTGAGGAGTCCCCCATTGACGTGGAAGCCCCTCCAATTCCTTCACCATTTTATGTCGGTGGTCCAAATCCCCTCTCTCCTCCCCTCCTTAAAAACACTTGCTTCTGTCTATTGTTGTCCCCAAAAATGGTTCCTATGTTGGAATGCAAACTTAAGATAATCCTATGGTGAGTTTAGGGTTTGTTTGGATGAAGTAAGAGATTAAAGTAGAGAACATGTCAGATTCATGTTTTATCCTCAAATCCAACATTTGTTTGGGCAGACTTATTTTTTAAATTTAATGATGTGGTAATCTATTAAAATATATAAAGTAACTCTCTGTTTCACATTTACTTTAATCATCTATCAATTATTTCTCTTATCGATCACTATGTCTAGAAAGTGAGTTCAAAATGTAAATTTCTATATTATTTTCCTAGTCATAATAATACTGGTATAATATGTATTAATACATCATTTATCGAGTGTTTGAGTGTATATGCGAGAGTTTAAATTTTTTTTTAATAAAGTCAATTTCACCACCCAAAAAAAAAAAAGATAAAATAAAATATATAAAATAAAAATTAAAAACGCAAAACGAAAGGTCTCTTGCAATAGCATTTTCTCTCTTATTTTAGGATTAATAAGATTCTCTGCACTAATCTTATTGTAGTAATCTAACAATGTTTGTTTAAAATTAAAGAAAAATTATGCCGTTTTAGAGAATGTGGTTTAATGTCATTTTACTTTAATTTTAACTTAAATCGTTGATTTATGTATTTTAATAACATGTCTTACTACTATATATGATAAAAAGCACAACAAAATCATTGCAAGAAAACTAAGACAAAAGAAAAAGAAAAAATTACACGGGTAGTCCTTATATTTTGCTACTCGTGTTATTTTAATCTTTATAATTTTAATTAGTTTAATTTTAACTCTTAATTTTAGATTTTGCTTCAACTTGGTCCAATTGATAACGCTAACAAAAAAATGTTCACTGATGAGTTGGTTGGGGTTAAGTTACTAAATTGATTAAGTTTACAATTTTGCCCCTAAAATATGACATATGCCGCTCATGTATGCATTTATCATAAAAAAAAAATGCTAGCAATTGGAATCAATTGGACTAATTTGAAATAAAGTCAAATCCAAAATTAAAATCGAGCTAAATAAAATTATAACAACTAAAATGACACAACAGTTAAAGTATAAGGACTAACCGTACAATTTCCCCAAAAAAAAAAAAAAAAACATTACCCATTTTAAAAAATCTACACCCTGTGAGTACATGCAATATTGTGATATCAGGCATTTGAGCTCTTTAAATTTATACAATTATAAGATGAATGTTATATCTAAGTTTGCGTCTTACCAGTGTGCGGTTTAACTTTCCATTTCTCTATCCCCTCCTACTCAATGTAAGGAAATTATATGGATTACATATATCCGTACATATATCCGCAATGTGTGACTCGACAGAAACTAAGAGATGGTCTTACGAAAAAATGATGACCAAAACAAGAAAAAAGAAAAGAAAAGAAGCTTTATGGCCTGTTTTGCGAAAAAGAAAGAAAAATGGATCCAAGATCAGCATTACTTTCTTTGAACTGTATGATTAATACGCAAACTATTTCAGCTGATATGAGTGAGTGTGAGTGGGTTCCAAGGCAGACTATATGATTTTCCTTTGCATCCCACACCCAAATGTGCCTTCAATTTGAGCTAAAATATTTCCCATAACTAGCCAAAAGCATTTATCAACCTATGAATGACTGGCACCAACGATGGGACATATATATTCATCTCTTATTGAACCCAAATACATAAATATTTCAAGATTTTTTATTTTATTCCTATTGAAAAATGTTGCGATAATATCATATTTGTAGAAAAACTATCTATAAAAAAATTATTTTAAAAAATTATTACTAGAATAATGTGTCAATGACATTCTTAAAATAGAAGCCATTTTAATGGGCTTTTGATATTAAAATAAGAGGACCTAAGGCTGTCCAATAATTCTGATTTAAAATTTTGTATGAAATTTCTATTTCCATAAAACTATTATATTTGTAAATAAGAGTTATCTCATATTGTATAGAAATTTTATACGAAATTTTTGTCTGTATATCATTATGCATTTGTTAAACCCCTAACCCTTTACACGCACCCGCAACACCTTTTTTTGGGGTTTTTTTTTTTTTTTTTTTGGTTTCTTTTAATTAAAATTTCGTAAGATTGAGAGGTTAGTTGTGTGGATGTGAGCAGTAGTAGAGGTACTCGTACTTTATGAATCTCTCTCGGTTTATTCTATTTTCTTATACCTGTAATTTCATATTTTTAATGAAATTTTTACTTTACCAATCCAAAATATCACTATGCATTTTTCAATCCCTCCCCTTTTCTCTTCACCAAATTGAAATCAACGTGGTCCATATATAAATGGGAAAATTGGAAGAAAATTAAAAAATAAAACAAAAGTTTGCAACAATATATATGGAGGTGCAAATAAATCCTTTCATGCAAGTGAAAACTGTGGTCGTATTTACACCAAAATGCAAATTCCACTTGTATCTTTATATTTTTACAATTATCATTATTCCCACTAATTTATAATTCTCCCAATGTAAATCCTTCCTACTTCTATGATCTTACATGATGATCAATCAAATTCTTGCACCACATCTTATCCTTGGCCAACATA
This sequence comes from Camellia lanceoleosa, assembly GCA_025200525.1. Taxonomy (NCBI): domain Eukaryota; kingdom Viridiplantae; phylum Streptophyta; class Magnoliopsida; order Ericales; family Theaceae; genus Camellia; species Camellia lanceoleosa. The sequence continues at coordinate 188,007,297 of CM045761.1, read as the reverse complement.
TGGGGGATAAGCTCCCCTTAATACGTCGGATAATTATTCAGTAATCTCAGAGTATAGACACATGGTACTCTATAGTATTGTGATTGGTGGAGAAGGTGAATATGTGGGATATTATGTTAAGTGACTGAGGGACATGAATTGACATAATGAATAATGATTGATTAGAAGTACGGATGCGTACTAAATAATTTCCCTAATACCTCATCTTTCCATATTTTTTCATACTCTTTTTGTAAGTTTTAATCCTGACCTACATCGATGATCTGAACCGTCTATCTTGTAGGTCTCACAATAAAGATCATCCATGCAAGAAATCAACTTTATTAGAAAATTGTAAATAAAAAAAAATAAATTGTATTTTGTTTTATAAAATGAATGGTAAATATAATTAAATTTAAACCATCTATTTTATAAAATAAAATGCGATTTGTTCCCATGTTTGTAGAGTTGTCCGATGAAACTAATTTTTTGCATGGATGACCTTCATTACGAGGTTACGAAATAAACAGTTCGGATCATCAATACGAGTCTGAATTAAAACCCATAAAAACAAATATAGAGAGATATAAAAAGATAAGGTATGAAGAGAGCATATCCCAACATATAGCCTCATGCAACTAGGAAACCAAATATGTGGCTTAAACCCACTTGGCTTATCAAAGTTAAGTATTTGTTATAGGCAATATGAGTGCTTGAATATATGTATTCGAAATCCAAATGCATTGAACAAAATTACAGACAAAATATATGAAGATATATATTTGTTGGCTTTTTTGGTTTTCGAAGGTTAAAAATATAATTTGAGCACGCCATCAAGGATCAATACATCCTTACAGGAATAATAAATGCCAACCAATTAATTAGACAATTGCTTCGAAATTCTTTTAACCTCAATGAAAAGAACTTTTATTAGTGGCTTGTTCTTAGAAGAAGATTTAGAAGAACTAATCACAATAGTAAAAGAACGAGGGAGAGAATAGTGTCAGAAAATTGATTTCATTAAGTAAACAAGTGTTTATAATTGTACCTTTGCACTTCCATAACTTTGAAGGGGATTACAGTAATGAACAAACTAACTTAGAACTACTCCTAAGAAACTGAAATGCAGCGTGGGAAAGTAAAGGACTGGAAGGTAAAGAATTGGAAAGTAAACAACTGAAAAAGATGTAGAGTAAAATAGATTGGTTTTTGGATCTAGTTTTGGGTCTCCCACTATCAGCTTTCTCTTCTATTTATATGCTTTGGTGACAACCATCGAAATGGCTAGTAACTGTCGATGTGGTTGGTAACTGACGAAGTAACCTCTACGAAACATCGATTCATGGCTCCAAGCAGTTTACCTCCACTAAGTCACTTTTTGCAGTTGAGCTTCCATTCTAAATTTGAATTTAAACCTCCAAGAACCATTTAGGCACGTCACCTTACTCTTTTTGATTGTTTCAGTACTTCGTAGATCCATTGCTATTAATATAACTTGTCACGTGTCCTTCAATGATTGGAAATCCTTGCTAATTCTCCAAATTATCCCTAATGGACCACGTGTCAGGCTGTGATTGGTTAATACAAAATATATAGCCAACATTACCTCCTGCAGTAATATAACAAAGACTTTGTGATTTTAGTGGATCGATGCACTATGCTTTCTTTGCGACATACTGCCCACGCTTTGGGACGTGCATGGTCATTAATTATTCTAGAAGTCTAACCGTCTCCAAGCAACGTTTAAAACATTAAACTTCCCTCTACACTTGAACCTCACTTACGCTAGTTACGCAAACGAAAAGACTAATACATTCTCGATGGCTAATCAACCCTTCTTCTTCATTGATCAAGCATATAAAGAGGCTCTGGACAATAATGGCCATCCTTGAAAGAACTCACATGCATTTATTAGCCATACTTTACCTCCTCCATATACAAGTCATGGAGGCTTTCACAGAGTATACACCTTTAGAACAAAAACTTGCTCGTATGGACCTCGAAGGCTCTTTATTCATCCCAAAGGTCTCTACTTAAGATGAGGCTGTCTCCCTTTCTGTAAAAGCTACTGGTTGGGACACCTAGCCAAAACCATCCCAACCTTAAACAAGGGAGCGAATTTACCATAGATTTGTTGAATTCAATGACCCTACTTTGGTTCTTCTTTCTTCTCGTAGCTTAGAGGTATACCCTTACGTACTATTTGATTGCCTTCTCTGCCTAGAAGACAACTTACTTTCAATGTGGTATACCTCCACTCTGCTAACAAAAATAGTACAGAACACTCCAAATCCAATCGAAGCTCTAGGATTGAGTTATTCACACTTGACCAAGAAGGAAAACTCTGCTATTCTGACTGGCTAGAGTGTGTGAATGAGCCCCAATTTTCACTTTCTTTTGGAATGGACCTAGCTGTACCTCTCATTCCTCATAATCCTAACTGGATTGAGGAATTGAAGCTTACCCTCTTTAAAGACCGGTATTTTGCCCTGTACAAAGCCACAGCTCCTTCTATTGCCTACCAACAATATAAAGCCCAGACTCTGCTTGCTGCCTTTTTTCACTTGACCTTCGATTCGAGATGACACTCCTCATAATAACCTTCTATGGGATTGTGATATAGCCTCTCGAAGCCATATCCTTAATCCAGTGGCTCAAACAGGACTCCATACCTTCTTAGACCAACTCTATCTCTCTCTCTCTCTGTTTCCTGCTCAACTGGTATAAGAATGCCCTGGCCGCTAAGGAATCATTGAAAGAGATCTCTGTCACTCGTATTCAAACCCAGTACGAAGTAGAGAATCTCCTTGACGACTACAAATACTTCAAGAACAATGACTCGACATATAGAGAAGATGCTGACATGGATGGAATGGACGAGGTGGAAAAGGCACTAAAGCAGACGGAGTTTGAGATGAAGGCCCAACAACTTTTCTACCAAATAAGGGCACACCAACTAGAACGTCCCCAATTAGATTGGATTAAGGAAAGGTTGGAAAGAGAACATACATTCATTGAATTTTGCTAGAATAAATTTCATGACCTTGTAACCTTTCCATTCCTTATTTTTATGAAATTGAGAATGTGCTGAAGTAGGTCCTCCAATGTAATTATTTATTTATTTAATAAAATATTGGCTTCTTTCTTCCAATTATATGGTTTGTATTTGTTAATATGCATGTTTTTAATCAAACTTGTTAACATACTAGCAAATATTGGCTTTGAAGCAATCCATTCATTTAGAAGCCAAGTTAAGCATTTCGAAGCATACTTTCTTTCCTCTATAGGTAGCAAAATGCCTCTTCAAAGGAAATTTATTTGGTAGAAAGTCCAAAAAATGTACTCTCAAGACCTTCGAAATGTTAAATGGGTCCTAACTCCATATAGGTCAAATAAAACCCAGATAGCTTAGAACTACTTAACCCGTCAAGTTAAATGGGCAATTTAGACAAGAAGGTATAATGCCCTAATTTTCACGCTCTTACCTATTCACTTGTCCATCTTTAACTCTTACTCTCACTCTTACTCAACCGTATTCTTACTTTAGTTCTTGATCATCCCTACCCTTACTCTTACTTCTTCAAACCCTCCTTCAACTCTCATTAATGGCTACTTCTTCCTCTACAAACTTGTTAGTCATCAAATGTTTTCGTCACTCAGTGGCTTTGAGGAGATGTATAGATGAAGAAATAGTCAAGTATAACAAACTAGAAGGTCATAGTGCGATTGATGGAAGGTGTTTCGTTCTCCATAACAGTGCGAAAGGGAGTATGTCCTCAACCCTATTTTCACTGAGGCTCCTGCTGTACTGTCCCCCTTGTACCTACATTTGGAAGATCACTACCTCCTTTATAAAAGGAAACTTAATTGGGGAGGATGGAGGACTGCCCGACTCCATTGCTACTGGTCCATATTGAAGACATAATAAGAGGAATGGTATACAGGGTCGTTGAAGCCAGGGGGTAAGACTTAGAGGACCTCTGCATTTTTGATTCCCTTCGACTTTCCAAGTTCATAATTCCTGAGGACCCCTTCCTTATCCCAGCTGCTCTTTGTTTTTGGCACTTTACTTTTAAATTTTTTCAATTTCGATGGGATATGATGGGCCCCACCGTTCTTGATATGTGCCATCCTCTAGGGCTTTCACCTATTGGTGACTCCTTCGGTCCTGATTACCCAAACCTTAAGGTTTCTTTCTTTGTTTCTACTTCGAATCTTTTTTATAGTGAGTTCATATAAACTGAGAACAATAAGGAAAGTCTAGTAATAGACCAAGAATTCTTTTCTTTTAGTCTTTACTGGCTTTGCAAGTTTCTTTTTTGTAACTCTTCTAAAAAAATAATGTCTGAATTTATCCCTCTTGCCAAGGCTCTAGCTTCGAAGAAGATGATAGCCTTGGCCCCTTATGTTCTAGGCCATGTATATAGGATTTGCTCCCAATTTTGTGAAAGGCCTCTAGAACCCAATCATTGAGGCCCTATTTGGGTTCTCCAACTTTGGATTTTTGTTTACTTCACTGGTTTTCATTCTCGCTGCTTGAAATTCTTAGTGCAAGAGCCCACCACTTATGGAGAAAAGTATGCCAGAGTTACCTTAAACCCTTCCAGTTTTACCTACTACTTTTCTTATTTCCATAATCTCCCAACCTCCATTCACTCTTCCTTCTTCTGTCCCTTCGATGTTAATATGGGGCCAGCATGGCCGAGGGCTTTCTTGGTTGACATCACCTACTCCAAGCGTAATCATAAAGAGATGTGGGACTCAATCTTGGTTCCAAGGGTGCTCTTCATTGGTACCCTAAACCCCAAGGCCTACAAATGCATTGCTGAGGCTTACTGCTCTGCCCAATTCGCAAGGTAATTTGGGCTTACTCAGGAGATTCCAATCTCTTTCTGCAGCCTCTCAAACTTTGACCTCAACACCAGAAATTTGAAGGTTTTAAGGTTCAGGCTAGGTAAAGCAACAATCAAGGTTTTAAAGGATACCACTAGCTTTGAGTTTGTACCTTTCATTGGTCATAGTGGGGTCATGAAAAGGTTTCAAGATTGGTGGTCAGCTAACATGGAGGTGCGTCTTGCCACTCCCACCTTGGTCTTACTGAAAGAGTTGGATATGCCAGCCCAAGGTGGGAAAGCCAAAACCATAGAGACTGGCATTATCATTGTTTCCACTCCTACTATTTCAGTCCCTACACTCAGAATCACTAGAGCTGCCACTATGAAAGATACATGCCCTGTCTCTTTTTTTGCCTTTATTTCCCTCTTTTTATATCTTTATCATTCAATCATGAAATTGATTTGGTATGTGTTATGTGGAATTTATAGAATATTGTGGTAAGTTTAATTAAAATTCGATTCGAAACGATTAAATTAGAATAATTAATGTTAATGTGATTAACCTAAGTCAATTTTAATTAAGCCTCTTTAATTGAGCCTATATAAGGCTACTTTGACTTCCTTAGTTTATGTTACACCCTCATTTCATACTCCTACGCTCAAAAATGTGAGAAAAAGAGAGAATTAGAGAGTGGGAGTCGATTTCAAGAAGGAAATGGAGAAATTGCTAGGCAATTAAGGGGTAATTGGAGAATTGAGCTAGGACTCACCAAGAATTCAAAGAATTGAGGACTTTAGGTAAGACTTACATTCCTTAAACTTTTATTTGACTTACTCTTACAAGAATTCAAGAGAATTTAGTTGAATTATGCAAGAATTGAGCTAGTGAGGTAGGAAGGAGGAATACATCATGCATGCATGCATGCACATTTTCTTCCATTTTGAGCTTAATTGCTAAGATTTTTCACATGCATGCAGCAAGCCAACCATAGTTTTGAGAATTTATTATGTTTTCCATCAATTTTCCTACTTTGATCATGATTTAGAAGTTTTGAAATCACTCCATTGCATATATGTTATGTTCTCAAAGTTTTGAGTTGACTTTTGAGCAATAGGCAAGCTTTTGGACGTTAATTTCTTGAAATGATCTTTAATTCTCCATGTTTTCCAAGTTTAGACATGTTTTCTCAAGTTTTGGAGCCCAAAGGTTGAGTTTGAAAGCATTGAATTCAAGTTTTGGACTTAGAAGTGCAATTTGAAAATTCCAGAATTTGCATCATTCGCTCGAGCAACAAATCATGCGCTCAAGCGACCATTCTTTGATCTTGCATTTCTGCTCGAGCGATCAGAAGTTGGCTCAAGCATGAAATGCAAGCTCCCAAAAGTTCACATGTTTTGTGGATCGCTCGAGCGACAAGAGTTGTGCTCAAGCAAGGACCTAAGTCTCACGCTCGAGCTACCGTCGAGCTAAAAGATCAAGCAGAACTTTTCGGTTCTGAGACCGCTCGAGTGACAGAAGTTGCGCTCGAGCAACCACTCATATTTTGCATTTTCACTTGAGCGAAGGAAGTTATGCTGGAGCGGGACCCTTGTTTTCAATAAGTTTTGTTAAGTATTTCCAAGTGTATTTTAGTATCCTCATTGCATCCTAGGCATTCCTAGGCCGAGATTAAGACATAATAATGATGATAAAAAGTAGAAATACACCAAGATAAGAAATAACTAAGTTAATGATTCTGGGTGTGCAATTCAGTACTTTTTCATTATGTATCTATGTAGGTCACGCGCCACAAGATATCTGATTTGCCTACTCCATTTGTTTGCTTTGGAGCCAACTGTGAGTAATAACTTAGTAAAGCTAAGTTCAACTTTATTTATTTTCTATATGATGAAATAAGATATGCTCTATGAAATGTTATGTTCTGTATAATGAATGATTGTCCAATTTCTGACAAGTATTCGGGGCTCAAGTAAGTTATCTGTTCTTGGTTTGGAGGTTCCTTTATGGAACTGACAAGTTATCTGTACCCAACTGGAGGTTCTTTTATGGAACTGACAAGTTATCCATACCTGGTCTGGAGGTTCCTTTATGGAACTGACAAGTTATGTACCCAGTCGGAGGTTCCTTTATAGAATTGACAAGTTATCCGTACTCGGCCGGAGGTTCCTTTATGAAATTGACAAGTATGATCTTCGATGCTCTGTATGTCATCTATTAGTGCTAACGGATGTAAGATTAGGTATGAATTCTGATTTCTATTAATGACTTGAACCAGAATATGAATATAAATCTATTTTTGTGAATTGATTTAGTTATGATGCATCATTTATTTACCCCTTTACTCTGTTATTATTCACTGGGCTTTCGCTCACTGTTTATATTATGTATGTAGGTGAGTAGACGCGTGACCAGGCCTAAGCTGCTACCTGGAAACTTTTTGGGTCAGCCAGTCACTGTGCCTCCTGTGGAGGTTCCTTCTTGAGAAGTCCAATTTTGTAATCATGTTGAAGATGTTCTTTTGTTTTTGTTTTTGTTTTTGTTTTTTTTTTTTTTGGTTTGTCTACTTGTACATTGGGCAAAGTCCCTTATGATACTATGTGTATGAAAGTTTGACATCATATAAGTTTAAAATATTATATGTCCTATGTATGTCTGCCCAACTCAATGGACTACGCATATTTTGTACAATTGCTTCTGCAGCCTCTAAATATATGTTACTCTGTTTAGAGGCCTTCGGTAATCAAAGGATTATTAGCTGGTTACGATGTTAAACCTATAGGAGCGGGTTTGGGTCATGACAACTTCCTTAAACTTACTGGTGGCTAGGATTATGGATGTTGCTGAGACATCTTCCTCCCCTTCTCCTACATCAATTCTTCCAGCACTTTCTTCCACAAGTGGCCCTTCTACAATACCCTTTTCAGAAGAGGAGATGGACATTTTCGAAGCCCAGCTAGTGAGCTTATTTGATACATTTACACCAGCTCTTCCAACCAGCAGTGATATGAGCCATTAGACTTCGTTGACTCTTTACTGGAGATAATTAAAAGCTCTATTGCTTCTGAGTCCATCTCCCTTCCTCAGATAGATTTGGGCACTTGTTTAGAGTTGATGAGAACCTTCTCAAGGATTCCATTTAAGGCTTTACAGAAACCAACTACCAAGGATGGATTCCTCAAGTGCTGCCAGCTTTTCGAACAATCTAATGTTGCCTTCAAAGGCCATTTAACCCAGACAGCAACAACCATTGATTTTTATGTCAACATCTACCAAATGGCTAAGGCTGCAGAGAAAGAGCTCTTAAAGGACAAGGAGTTTGTTTCCCACATTCATTTTGAAGTTTCAGTGCTAAAGGACAACACTCCTCTGCCTCACAACTTTAAGCTCAACTCTTACATAGGAAAACGGAATTGGAGAAGAAGCTAGCAGCAGTTAATCTAACTTTGGAGCAGAACACAGAGAGTTTGCACACTTCACACTTCACACCAGGGGCTATCAAGCCGCAAGGTGGAGATGAATATTGTCATACAACTGTTTCCAACACTCCAAAATAAAGAGCTTATTGAATAGGAACAGTTGAAACATTGTAACGAATTTTGGGCTAATTTGTGGCATAATATACTTAAATTTTTATAAAATGAAACATTATTATTTTGCACAAGTGTTTACTATCTTTATTTAAGTTGCGTTTGGTAGAGCTTTAGAATTATGATTTGAAAATAAAGTTATATTTTGTGTTTTTGAGTTTTAAAATTATGATTTGAGTGTAGAAAATTTGTTTGATTATAAGTTTTGAATTGAGTGATGTGACATATGATATTTGATTCACAAATTTACAACTCATAACAATCCAAAATTCTATTCAAAGCTCATAAAAAAAAAATTAAAAATTTTCAAAATATTTTTTATTTAAAATATAAAAATAACAGGTGCAAAAAAATAAAATAAAAAATAAAAAACACGAACACTGTTTCGATCAACCAGCTAGACGTTTCAGAGGGATGTCCAGGAGAATGGCCGAGTAGACCCAAAATTCGAAAATCCTCTGCTTTTCAAAATGGAGAACATGAAAGAGAGAGATAGAGTAGCCAAATAGGAAAGAGAAATATGTTTTGAAATGTGTGGTGGAATCACAATTCCAAAATTCTATCCAAACAATGCATGCAAATGGAGGAATGGAAATAAATTTTTAAAGCTGCACCAAACACAACCTTAATGTTTCCATATAGTATTTAGACTCCCTGTGTCTCCCATATGGTTGGGTAATAAGATTTCAAATATTTTTCATTAATCTTCTTGGGATGCACATATTTATTTAAATTTCTCAAATGGTAGGCTCCTCCAAGCAAGACTCTATGGACTTGGTATGGTCCCTCCCAATTAGGTGACAATTTTCCAAACTTTGGGTTTTTAATTCCGATAAGAAGTATTGTTTTCCAAACCAAGTCTCCCTCATCAAAGTTGATGTGTTGAACCCTTTTTATTATAACTTTTGGTTGCCTTTTTCTTTTGTAAAAAGATATTATCTAATGCTAAAATTCTGGCTTCATTCGCACCTTCTAACTCTAGATGCATGCTTTGATGATATTGATCAGTACTTAGATGGTCTTGGCATTTTACCTTCAAAGACTTAATATTGATTTCCACAGGAAGTACTACATCATGCCCATATACTAAAGTATAAGGAGTAATTCCTGTACTTGACCTTTGGGAGGTTCTATAAGCCCACAAAACATTTAACAATAAGTTGTGTCAATCTCTATGATTGTCTTCCACAACTTTCTGTATTCCTTTTTTTCAAGGATTTGTTAGATGACTCTGAATGACCATTTGCTTGTACATAATATAAGGTGGAGTTGACAAGGCTAATTCCATATTCTGCTACAAAAGCTTTTACTAGTTTTCCATCAAACATAGTCCCATTGTCCACAATTATGGTCTGTGGGATACCAAATCTATAGATTAACTCCTTGATGAAGTCAATCACCTCTATCTGATCTACAGTCTTATATGACTTAGCTTCAACCCACTTGGTAAAGTAGTATGCGGCTACTAGAATGAAACAATGTTGCTTCAAAAAAGATGGGTAAATTTTTCCTATCATGTCCTTTGTTCACCCTCTAAATGGCCAAGGCTTCATTACTACATGTAGATCAACTATTAAAACATGCCTTATCATGCCATTCCTCTAGCTTGGCAACCCGTTGCATACTCTAGGCAATCCTTAAGGATTGTTGGCTAATAATAAGAATGCCTTCGAAGCAAGCATCTTATCTTAACACCAGGCTGATAAGCACCACAAATACCTTCATCTACCTCAACCATGGCAGTCTATGCCTCTTTTGGTTCTAGGCATTCCAAAAGAAGACCGTATGCTTCTCTTTTATAAAGAGTATTCTCATATACTATGAACTACATTGATTACAGTTTAAGCTTCCTACTGGTCTTCGAAAAAGGGCCAGTTAAATACTAAATGATTGGATGTCTTCAATCTTGCTCTTCCAAGTCACTTTGATTAGCCTCTACCAGTATACCTTGTCCTGCTAAAGGTGGTATTAGCTTTTGACATATTGCTTGACTCATATATATTGAGTATTATTCATTCTTTTGAAGTTCGAAACCTTCTGAGCCACATCATTGGCCTTGTGATTCATGAATATTAGAATGTAAGTTACATTTGCCACTTGGAATTGGGAGAGAAAATGTATAACAACAACATAGTATGGTAATAGGCTTATACTTTGACATTTAAAGACTCATTTTACTTGATTAATTACCAATTGAGAATCTCCAAATATGTCAACTACATGGGCCTGTAAACCAATAAGTATTTCAAGTCCCATAACCAAAGCTTCGTATTCAGCTTGATTATTGGAACAAGTGGTTTCATCAATTCTAAAACCATGCCTAGTTTCTGTCCCTTGTGGTGATTTGATTACAATACCAATCCTAACTAGACCATTAGATTTTGACCCATCGAACCACATCTGCCACGGTTTTAAATTAGTTGTGTCAAGATCCATTATTTCTTAACTTTTTGTTTGACATGGATGATTAGCTAAGAAGTTGGCCAACACCTGACCTTTTACTGCCTTCTGGGGGACATATTCTAAGTGGAATTCTGACAAAGCTAAAATCCATTTGCCAATTCTTCCTCTTAATATAAGTCTAGATAACATATATTTAACCAAATCTGTGATTGCAATTACCAAGACAACAGTAAGCAAAAGATAATATCTTAATTTTAATGCTGCAAAATACAAGGCTAAACACATCTTTTCTATAGCTGAGTATTTACATTCTCAAGAGTTTAAAAACCTACTAAGGTAATAATCTGTTTGATCTTTGCCTTCTTCATTGTCTTGAGCCAAGAAAACTCCCAATGATTCTTCAGCTGCAGTAATCTATAACTTTAAGGGTTTGTCCTTCCTTAGTGGCATCAGTACTTGAGGTTTGACCAAATAGGCTTTTATTCCTTTGAAAGCAGCTTGATGCTTTGTTGTCCATGTGAACTCTTCTTCATCTTTTAACTTTAAAAAAAAAAAAAAAAAAAAAAAAAAAAAAAAAAAAAAAACTATAGTTTTCCCATTAGTATTAGAAATAAACCTTTGAAGAAAGTTAATTTAACCAAGACATTTTTGTAATTCTTTCTTACTTGCTGAAGGCTTAGTCTCAATGATGGTTTTGGCTTTATTCTGATCAATTTGTATTTCCTTCTTGTTTACCACATACCCCAAAAAGTTTCCAGCTGTTACATTAAAAGCATACTTGAGTGGATTGAGCTTTAGCTTGAATTCCCTCATTCTTTCAAAGGTTGCTGTCAGATGGACCAAATGCTCTTCCATGGACTGAGATTTTACAACCACATCATCAATATAGCATTCCAAATATCCTCCAATCAGATCATGGAAGATAGTGTTTATTGCCCAGCATTCTTCAATCGAAATGGCATTTTAACCTATTCGAAGATTCCAATGTTTCGAGGACACCTGACAGTTATCTTATGGATATCCTTCTCAACTATGCATATCTGATTATAGCCATAATGTCCATCCATCATAGACAAAACTTTATGTCCTGCTAAACTGTCCACCAGTAGATCAACTATTGGCATACGGTACTTATCATTTGGGATTGCCAAATTCAGATTTTGAAAGTCAATACATACCCTTAGTTTTTCATTCTTCTTGATCACTGGCACAATATTAGATAGCAACTCAACATATCTGGTTATTCTAATAAAACCTGCTCTAAAAAGCCTAGCAATCTCCTCCTTTACTTTCTGAATCACTTCAAGACTCATTCACCTAGGTTTTTGCTTATATGGCTTAAAGTTTGGCTTGACTGAAAACCTATGCTCCACCAATGACCTATCCAATCTAGGTAAATCATTGTATGACCAAGCAAAACAGTCCTTATACTGTTTCAGGATTATCAATAGCTAGTTCTTAGCAATGGGGTCCAATCAAGCACTGATGTAGGTAGGTTATTGTGTTGCAGCTTCTCTTAGATTAACTTCTTCCAAGGGGTCTTGCATTTGAGTACTTACCAATGCTTCTTTTTGAGCTTCATCTAGCTTCGAAACAATCTTCTCCTCTTGATTTACCACAACCCATCCTGGTTTAACATCTTTATTTTCCTCTTCATAAATAAAGTTTGTCCATAAAGCTTCTTCTAAAGCTTCATCTTCCTGGACTTTAGTCTTAATGTCCAATGCACAATACTTATCCAGAGCCAATGACCTGGCTTCTTCTTGCTCATGCCTAAAACCAAGCATCATGGTTTCCCTTCCTTCTTTCTGGACTTTCTAGACTATTGCATCAATGTCCAATGTGAAGAACTTGACTAAAGCCAATGGTCTGGCTACTTGATCTCCCTGCCTATAACCAGGCATTGTTGGTGTCCTTGATGATGTACTCATCATCAACATTTTCTTGAACTAAGTGTTTCAGGTGTGTCACTTCCTCATCAGTTGTTGCTTCAGCTGTTACATCAGGCTTTCTCAGTACACTAAGTGGAACCACCCCCTCAGTATACAGTTTTGCTTCTGCAAAATCTATACATGCAACAAAAAGTTGTGGGTCTGAGTTTATCTCTTCTGTCTCTTCATTACTTAAGGTCATCATCACATCCAGATGCAAAGAAGAAAGCACATATTTGTTGGTGTGGATCTAATCTTTACCAAGTAAGGCATTGTACTTGGCATTGCTATCTATCACAAAAAAAGCAATCATGCAGTCTTGTGTCCCCACACTCAGGTTGATGGGCAATATGTTTTGAGCCATATGTTTATCTCCAACAAAACCAGCAATGGTTATACTTGTTGGGATTAACCTAGAATTTCTCTTACCCAATTTCCTCAAGGATGCTCGAGGAAGAAAATTCACTGTTACCTCCATTATCTACCAACACCATGTTCATTTATATCCTATCGAAGTACAAAATGATATACAAAGGCTTAACATACTGAGTCATAGATACTGTGAGATATTCAAAGGGATACGACAGGGTAACAATACTTACTTCTTTATTTTCTTCATCACTCTTCATAGTTTTGGCCACTTTAGACTCATCTTGGATCATGCTGATCTGTGAGTCTTCACTAAAAACTTCTGTAAGATCATTTTCCCGACCCTTCTGATTTCCTTTTTTAACTTCAAACTCTTGTGGCAGCACATAGACCATGGTGACTGGCATTGGAGGAAATAAGCCAAACTGTACCACAAGCTACATTTGTTCTCCTTCTATGTTGGTCTACATCGACGTCTGAGATGCATATTCTATGATGCATTCTAAAACCTCTAAGTTAGCAGGCTCCTTTGTAACAATCTGTTGTTGGTCTACCATGAACACAAACTTTGTTTACTCAACCATGAAGGCTTCGAACATCTCCTCTTCAACCAATATCCTCTCCTAGCCAGGTTCAATTTTTTTATCTGTCTCACTCTCACCATCGCTTTCCAATAAGGGTTTTTTAAGGCCTGCCAAATTTACTTTTTCTTTGGCTTTTAGTTTAGCATAAATCTCAGCCAATCTTTCTCTGCTGGTTTGACCTCTGATGACTTTGGGATTAGGCTTCGAACTTTTCCCTTCTCCCAATTGACGTTTTGGATGCACCAAAGAGGTGCCATCACCAGCTTCCTTTAGATTCTTCTAAAATTGAGTGAACCTTCGTTGGATCTTCCTCTTCTGGGATTTGGGAATCACAAGAACCATATATAGTTCTTTTGTCTTTGGAATTTTTAGCCGGACCCAGTTGTTTAGAGCCACCAATGCAGGCTTGACCATTATGTCCCTGCCTACAAAGGTTCTCCATTGGGTTTGTATCATTTTGGGTTTGCTTTGCATAACAAACCAATCTGGTACTCCTGGTACCTATGAACCCACCATTCCAGTTGTTGTGCCTGTTGTTCTCTTCTTCAAAGGCTAATCATTGGTCTTGGTTTCCTGTCTTGAGCCTAAGTCAGGCTTACTCACAGACTTATTGATCAGTTTGTAGTAGTTTTGTGGCCTTGTCTCATACAAAGGCCTCTTGCCCATTGCATATGATTGGCTTTTAACTTCTAATGGTGTAACCAAAGATGTCTGCTGCCTAGGACCATTCAGGTAGACCTTCTTGTAAGTACTAGCTGCCTTACGCTCCTTCTGCATATCTTTATAATACTGCTTCCCTGCAGTCTATCTACCCATTCTAGGTAAAGCTTTCTGTAAATAGGGGTTTGGACACCCCGAGTGATAGGTCCACAAATTTCTCTAACAATGTTAGCAATTTGGTCTCTAGGCACAATAGTTTGCGCTGGTTGGGCCACTATTAGAGGGGCAAACACAGGATTTAGGGGAACCCCTTGTGCTTGAAGCTCCCTTGGTCTATGTAGAGGCACATTTGGGACTGGTTGTCCTTGGGGAATGAGTTGTCCTTGTTGTGCTGGATGATTTTGAGGGTATGGTTAACCTCTTGGGGTAGGCGTTTATCCCACAAAAGGTGCTGTGAAGGAAACCACTGGAGGAGGAACAGTTGTTGTTTCTCTTCCAACTGCAAAAATTCTTTCCAACCCCCCGGCTGTAAATTCAAACATAGGATTCGTGAATACACGAGTGCCAGACGTGGGTTCAAACATAGGATTTGAAAACACTCGAATGTCATTTCCTTGTATTAACCCTAGTCTACTAATGTGTATGGTTTCACTGGTAGGTAAAGGTATGCTCTGACTCATAAGTGGTCTAGGAGGAGCTTTGTACCATGATTAAGGTACCAGTAATGGTCTCTCATGATTTTGATTATTAGTTTGACCACTAATTTGCCCATTATTTTGTCCATTATTTTGCATAGACTGTTTATCTCAATCCAATCTTTACTGAAGTAAGTTTATATTTCCTTCGATCTGTCTAATGACAGGTGATTGATAAGTGCTTATTCAATCTAAAAAGGATATCACCCATCTTTTTATTTTATGCATTAATTGTTGTCCCATAATATCAACCAATCCTCCCTACGGATTCGCTGGTTGAGTAGATGGAACAATTGAAGGTCCAATTTCTTGGCCTGTCCAACATTTTGGACTTATGTTACATATCCGAAGGTCTCTCCGACCAATTGTGCAGGACCACTTGAAGCAGACACATCCATGAGATGTGACTCAACATTATCCGCTGTGTTATTCAATTCTAGATCTGCTTGTTGTCTACGTGTAGCCATTATAATGGAAGTCCTACTGGGCCAGTCAAAAATATATGTTAGCTTTTTTAACTTTCGAAGGTTAAAAATATAATTTGAGCATGCCAGCAAGAATTAACAAGTCCTTACATGAATAATAAATGCCAACCAATTAATCAAACAATTGCTTCGAAATTCTTTTAGCTTCAATGAAGAGGATTTTTACTGGTGGCTTGTTTTTAAGAAAAGATTTAGAAGAACTAATCACAATAGTAAAAGAATAAGGAAGAGAACAATGTCAAAAAACAAAATTCATTAAGTAAACAAGTGTTTACAATTGTACCTTCGTACTTCCACAGCTTCGAAGGGAATTACAGTAATGAACAGACTAATTTAGAACTACTCCCAAGAAACTGAAATGCAGTATGGGAAAGTAAAGGATTAGAAATAAAGAACTGAAAAGTAAATAACTGGAAAAGATATAAAGTAAAATAGATTGGTTTCTGAATCTGGTTCTGGGTCTCCCACTATCAACTTTCTCCTCTATTTATATGCTCTGGTGACAACCGTAGAAATGGCTGGTAACTGTCAAAGTGATTGGTAACTGACAAAGTAACCTCCACGAGCGTTGAATCATGGCTCCAAGCAGTTTACCCCCACTAAGTCACTTCTTGCAATTAGGCTTCCTTCATGAATTTGAATTCAAACGTTCAAGAATCGTTTAGCCGCGTCACCCTACTCCTTTTGAATGTTCCAGTACTTCATAAATCCATTGCGAGATATAACTTGCCACGTGTCCTTCGATAATTGAAAATCCTTGTTAATTCTCTAAATTACCCCTGATGGACCACGTGTCAGGCTGTGATTGGCTAATATAAAATATATAATCAACAATATTATATAACTATTAAAATTATTATTTTTGGTCACATTTTTAACTTTTCAAGTGAGATAATAGTCAATATCAAAGCAAACAACAGATCACATATTTGAAAATATACATAAAGAAACAAATGAGTAGTCCAATTTAATGGAAACACGACACAAGAGATGTAGATATTCTGCTACAGGCAGGCCTTAACTTTTTTGAAGCTCAAGCCGAACTCAAAAAATTGGGCTAAACTCTCATACATATTTTAATATTAAAATAAATTTTAAATATTTTTTTATTGTTAATATTATTATTTTATTTACACTTTTTTTCTGATGTAGTAGATTAAATTATAAAATTTGATAATTTCAACTTAAAAAAATACATATATATTTCTCCAAAGACAATTGTAATGGATATAATCAAATAATATTCTATAAATAAATCATGCATTTAACAGACAACTATCTATTAATTTTAAATAATCCACCAATTCAATTGTTTAAATTTTTTTTGTAAAACTTCATTTTTAAACTATTAATACTATTCTGCAATGAACCAACTAGATCTGACTTACTTGGTCACCATGAATCTCCTAAGATCTTAATTCCAAAGGAGAAGTTATGGGTTCAACTCTCCTTAAAAAGGAGTTGAATTAGGTGGCAAACAACTAACAAACTGACTTTCAATGGTAAAAAATAATAATAATAATAATAAACTATTTTGTAATGCTTGGTTCAATAAAATTAAATTAAATGGAATGATCATTTCTTAATATCTTTATAAAATAACAATTTCCTGATAATGATTTCATTTGTAATATTTTTATTTTTATTTTATAAACGAAACGTGAGAATGAACATTATGTTAGAGTGATTTTCATTTCATTTTATTTTATCGCAATAAACTAAACATAACTAAGATTGAAAATTATTTAAGAGCATTATTTTTTAGAAAAATTCCGGAGCTCTAGGCAATGGCTTGCACGACTTCTCTAAGTGCCGATTCTAAGTAACTAATAATAAATGGTCTCATAATAACTATGATCTCTATGTTGTTAGTGCTAACTTAGTTGGAATTGATTAGTTTTGTTATAATACCATGTGCAATTGCTTTACTTTTCTTTCTTTTCTTTTTTTCTTTTTTCATTGTATTCTTTGTATTTTGTTTTTATCAATAAATTTTGTTTTTTATAATAATATACAAAAACAAAAAAGAAAAACTGATCTCAATATCTTCATCATCACATGCATAACAATAATAATAATAAATTTCAATTGAAAAAAATGTTGAACAGAGAATTTTCGTGATATGTTTGCTATTTTAAGGAAATGTTCCCCTTCAACGTGAACAATCATGCATGGCAAGAACTGAAATATTTTTTTTGTTTGATAAGAAGAATTGAAATATTTTGTACACTGAAAAATGTACAACCCAATACGTGTCGTGCCTTGCTTGATTGGCATATGTTAGAATTTTGACACGTGGATTGGCGGTACTGATTTGGTTTTCCTTTGCAATAGTGATCAAATCACCCCACCAGAGCACAGGATCTCCTGAGGATACTCAGCCTTTTTATTTTTTCAAATTCAATTATAAGGGCCAGGTGTCTCATGTTCACTTGCTTGGTTGTGTTGTACTACCATGCCCACCCAATGCATCAACACCTGCCCATACTAACATGCATTGTTGTCAACAGGTGAAATTTGCCAACTTTGAGAAGACTAAATAAGTGTATTTTTTGACTTTTTTGTATTATGTGTAGAAAAAATAGAGAGGAGATATTAATTGATGTGACCCAAAAAAAATAAAAAGATGAAATAAGTGCACTTTTTTAGTTTAGCCAAACTTGGGCGGCATTAACCCCAACAATTTGAGTTTAGTGTTAATTTTTTTTTGGTGAGAAATAGAAATATTTAACTTTTTAATATAAGTGGTTGGTTTTTTTGATTTTTTTAATGACTTT
Organism: Camellia lanceoleosa; assembly: GCA_025200525.1. Lineage (NCBI taxonomy): Eukaryota > Viridiplantae > Streptophyta > Magnoliopsida > Ericales > Theaceae > Camellia > Camellia lanceoleosa. Next base: position 187,988,991 of record CM045761.1, on the reverse strand, counting down.
TTTGATTTTTAAACTAAAAAGTGATGTTTTCAAATAAGATCTCAGTATGAATTTAAGCAAAAATTTAAAAATTTGAACAGATTCAAGCAAAGACATTAAAAAATCTCAGTAATCTAAAATTCGAATTATATATATATATTTAATATACATATAAATTAGTAGTTATTAGATGATATTAAAGTTATTTAGATCGTTAAATCATATTGAATATATATTATGTATACAAGTAACACAACATAAAATCTTACATTTTTTATTTTCACTCCTAAATTGTAATTTCTACCATAGCGTTATCTCTGTTATATAATATAAATTATTTATTTTTATGTTATTAATGATTTTTTAAAAATATATATAAGTAAAATATAATTTTAACAAATTAATAATTTAGCTGGCAAAAAAATAAAATTTATGTATAATTCAGGCAATTCAACTTTACGAGTAGTGATTTAGAGCACTAAATTTGAAACTCTAAAAACATCACTAATGAGGTCGCAATGTAAAAGAAAAAAAAAATAAAACAAAACAAAAGTCAAACTATCATATTAGTGGTGAAATTTACATGATGTCACATCATTAATAATGCATTAATAATGCTAAATTAGTGATATGAAACATTTTTCTCCACTTTCCCTCAGGTCGGACTTCAATATTTGATTACAATTTTGAGCGTGAGCAACCTATGATTAACCCGTTCAAACCTACCTTACTTGCACACCTATTGTTGTCTACTACTTAGTGGTATTGTTGTCTACTACTTAGTGGTCCTTAGCTCAAAAAAGGGCCCAGCATCCCTGTTCCTAAATATCTATGTCTCCATATTTCAAATCAGTCACAATTATTAGATATATTTTGAAATTATTAAATTTTGAGATTCTCATATAATTCAATAATTGTGAATGACTTAGGATAGGGGGACAAAAATATTTCTTGAAAAAAGATTAGAGATTCAGTGGATTCTATTTGTACCCAAAATGTTATTAAGTACTCTTAATTTCTCAATATATTTAATTCAATTATTTAGGATTTTATGTTACTCTCAGTACACTCTATAGTTTTTTTTTCCTTAAATTACTCTTAAAGGTACACTCAAATAAGAACAAAGTCACCATGTTTGAACTTACAATGCCGAATAATATTGTTTAGTTTGAAAATTTTGACACTGCTAAAGAAGATGAATTTGTTCAAATTTGAAAATTCGAACAACAATGACATTAAATAGGTTGAATATTCGTTTTTACGTTTAAAAAATAAAACACAAAAACGCAAAAATCAAGAATTATACTTTGATATTTATGTGAATACTTTACCTTCTCTTTGATGGGTTGTTTCTAAAAACGATTTTCATTATTATTCTCATTCATTGTTTAATTTTGCTCAAACTTTCTTCTATTCGCAAGGATAACAAACAATGATGTTGATGATAATGATGCATTTGGGTGGGGTGATTTGGAGTTTTATAGTGAGAAAAAAGAAGAAGAGAAAATAATTTAAACTAAAGGAAGAAGATGAAGACTATGTATATGTGATTAGAGTGTACCATGAGAGAAAAATAATATTTTGTTTTAGAATTTAATATGTGTTATCTTTATTAGTAAATTTACATTAAGATATAATAGGAATTAAAATTTAAAAATTATAGTTAGGTTTACTTAATGATTTTTTTGGTTTAAATAAAAATCCCCCAAAGATTCATAATTTTAAATTTATAATTTTTTTTTTAATAGTGATGATAAGAGAATTGAGTCTTATATAATTAATTGTGTGACAAATTAAAAATTAACCAAGACTATGCATATGTGATTAGAGTGTACCATGAGAGAAAAATAATATTTTGTTTTAGAATTTAATATGTGTTGTCTTTATTAGTAAATTTACATTAAGATATAATACGAATTAAAATTTCAAAATTATAGTTAGGCGTACTTAATGATTTTTTTGATTTAAATAAAATCCCCCAAAGATTCATAATTTTAAATTTATAATTTTTTTTTAATAGTGATGATAAGAGAATTGAGTCTTATATAATTAATTGTGTGACAAATTAAAAATTAACCCATATCATTTCATATTACTGTGAATCAAATTGAAAGAGTATTTTTAAGTGTGTCAAATATTTTCATACTTATAACAGTAACAAAAATCTTGTGGTTCATACTCGCTTTTTGAGAGAAATGGGGTGTTGTATTGAGGGGATTTTGTTAAAACATCCTCATAATAAAATTTTAATGTATTAAGGATAAGTATAAAAATAAATTCTTGAAAAGTCTAATACATACCATTATTATCAAAATATTAAACTTTAAAATAATATAACTTTTGATGTAGATGTTAGTTTTTAATAAAATTATTATTTTTAAAATTTTCTCATCAAGATCTATCAAATAAGATCCATATTAATTATGAAATTCTTTTTTAAAAAAATATTATCATCAAAATTGATGTAAACAGTAATAGTAACATGTTACTATATCTCACAGTAACATATTACTCTGGTAATATTGTCAAAGAAAAAAAAAAGATATTTTATTTTGTCCTTACTTAATTATGTATTTTCTCTTTAGGGAGTTTATGAAACAAAATAAGTTGGGTTATCCTTTTCACCAAACAAGAGTCCAATAGAGGATTTTTAGCTAAATTTCTTGTTGTATATTGTACCCCCGATGCATAATAGGTCCAACTGTAGTCCTTTTTTTTTTTGTCTTTTTTTCTTTTTTTAAACTTTAAAAAAAAAATTAAAAATAAAAAAAATCTAAGGGTATCATAGCATTCATGAACTTTGACTCTGGAAAAAGTAATTAACGATCAAATTTAACTCAACTTATAAGAAGGGATCTATTACTAGGGCACACATATGAACCTCACCGACCCATTACACAGGAAACAGAGTGTTGATTGAAGTATAGCGCAATAAATCGAAACAAATTGAAGCCTTCAAGTATCAACCCCTGCTCAACTGGCTGGGTGGACGCGAGATGCGTAATCCACTGAGCCACCACCCCAGTAGCAAATGTAGTCTTTCTTGGGTGGAGTTTTATTAATCTATTGGAAGTCAAAAAAATTAATTAATGTAGTTCATAATTACATAAATATCATTCATATTATTTTGTGTTTTTTTATTATTATGTAATTCTATATGTTTTAGTATTTTCTCGTAGGAATTATGTAGTCGGGGATTAGTTGACATGTATTCTATATGATTGAGTATTATAGTTTGATTAATTAATATAAACAATAATTTATAAATAATTTTAACTTAATTAAAATTAAAAAATTTAATTGAATAAAATATTAATATTATATTAAAAAATATAAGTAACAGTTGGATCGAAACAACTTTTGTATAAAATGTGTCATTTTGTTATTATTTCCAATTATGAATTTTATTACTATTATAAAATTTTAAGTAAATTAAAATTATTTATGAATTTTTTGGTTTATATTTTAATGAAAGATAAAATTAAAATAAAATATATTATCATGAATAATTGAACTTTTTTATATGAATTTATAAAATAAAAAAAGAAAATATAACTTGTTTGTCAATATTGAAATTTGATATAACTCAATAGTAATTTTTGAAACAAAATAAAAGTTATCGGAAATTTTTTCATTGTGGTTTATAATATTTTAATAAAAAATCATAATTTTTACAATTAAAAAATATAATTTTGCTTAGATTAAAAATACTTATAAAATTATTGTTCATATTAAATGAGAGGTAAAATTAGGATATCATACATCATTATGGAAGAATGAAATTAGGAATGTTTTATAAAAAATAGGAATTAGTTATCCATATTAAAAATTGATAGAACTCAATAATAATTTTAAGAATAAAATAGAATTTATTAGTTATTTTTCCTATATTTTATGTCCAATTCTATATTTGTAATAGAACTATTTAAACATGATATAGTTATCCTTATCAAAGTATTCGCATGCAAAAATTTGACAATTTTAAAATATTTTAAAATAATATTTCCAAGAATGAAAACATCTTATAGCATGATATGCTACTTGAATACAGTGGTGACTTCAAAAAATTTTAGAGATGGGATTACCTTGTATGCTCAAGTTCCACAAATTCTTTAAAAAAACAAAATAAAATTTAAACTAAACATTATAAAAATAATTACTAAACAAAAAAGTTAAAAACTGTTAAAAAAAAAAAAAAAATCAATCCCAGTCAATTCTTTTTGCCATTCAAATAAAAAAAAAAAAAAAAAAATAAATAAGCCATTATCAAATACATTGGACTATTTTCACCTTATAAAACAACCAAAAAAAATTGGAAATTATTAAAAAAATCCAAACCCAAAGGATGCTATAAACTTCTCAAATTTCAAACAGCAATGCTATGGAGCTCTAAAGAAAGAGCACTAACATAGCATTAATTTGTCCTTTTCTTCACTGATTTTTGTCTTTTAGTTCACTTTTTTTTTTTTTTTTACATGATTGATGACTCATTAGAGCTGTCATTTTGACAACTAATTAGAGCTCCGGGGCAATTCTCAATTTCAAATAGAATCAACTGCAAAAATATTATAGTATTTGTCTTACCAAAAAATAATACTCTATAAACTTTTACAATTTCATTTGATGGGATTTTATTTTTTAGAATTATTGTGTAATAACTTCATTGTTAATAATGCCAAACACATTTTCTTGTATTATGAAATTATTTTGATGTGAAACTATACGATGAGCCCCCTTAATTTTTAATAAGATTAAATCATATTAAATAAAACATTAATAATATAAATAATTTTTTAATAGGAGTTTTTGATAGGTTGATGGGAGGCTGGGATCCCATCAACCCCAAGCTAGCGTCGCCCCTTGAATTGCATGATGGTACTACAAGATGGTAGTCTTTCTTTTTAGGCCACAATTCAATAGTTCCAAACAGAGCACTGAACCCCAAGTCCAGATCCAAGCTCTTTCTATGAATTCTTAGTTGAAATCATGGACAAAGAACACATATGGATCCAAGGGGGGATTCACTTCCAAGTGGGTCACACCTCAAAGATTTCTTTGGATCCAGAGGATCCTATTGAAGTGATGCTACTATTAAATATACTACTATACAATATATGTAAAATCATTAGTTAATCTCGAATATTATATGATATTATTTACATACCACTTCTAATAAATAATGAATTACAAAAACTAATCACCTATTGTAGAATTTAACTACTTAATTATCAGCGATGTAACATAGTGTTTTGATACTAAATTAATAATTACTCATATAAAATATTTAGTTTTTTTTTGTTTTGTTTTCATAGTTACCATGATGGTGCGATTTGGGCGAAGCCCCGTTTGGTAGAAGCGTGTGATGATAATTATAACTTATAACCTAATAGCTTATAATTTATAGCTTATAAGCTGAACATAAGTTGATTTTGGTGATAAATTAAAATTTTCCTCCCCACTTAAAGAATAAGTTGATTTTGATTTAGAAAAAACTATAAAATTTGCATTGTTTGAACCAAACACATCAAAATAACTTAAATTAAATTAAAAGTTAAAATAAAGCGAAAATAAGTCTTATCAAAGAGCGCGAGTTGAGAACATGAGGCTAGTAAAAACAAATTTATAACTCATTAGTTTGAAAAGTGAGATATGTAAAGTATTGAGTTTGATTTCTCTCCAATAATTTTTTTGTAATGATTTTATTATTTTTTTTATCACTACAAGACGTGTTGGTAAAATATATAATTTAATAGTTCGAATTAAAACTGAAATAAAATGACTTTTAAATCACACCCCTTAAAATGACTTAGTTTTGCTTTAATTTTAAATAAATATCATTAGATTACCATATAGAGAGGTCTATTATAGAAATTATTATATTTAGGGTTAAACAATCAGAGAAGATATTTGATATACTTGAGATTGTCCGAACACTTTCGAAAGCTACATATTCACATGGACCTCTTGTCAGCGGCGACTTCAGGAATTATTATTAGTAGTGTCAATTAAAAATTTAAATGATATATACAAAAAATAAAAAATAAATTATATTAATTATATATGTCACTTATTTACAAAAAAATTAACAAATTAATTTAAAATTTCAAATTATACATAAAAGGAATGTCAATATATTAATACTACTCTTTAAATAAAAAAACATGTTAATACATGAGTTTTTACAATTGACTACGACGAGATTTTATATTTTGAAATCGTTACATAATAAACTTATTATCAATACTATCAAATACATCCTTCTCAATATATATAACCAAACAATCATTCATCTATTGATATCCCAAAACAAGACTACAAAATAACACTTTTTTACATATAGAATATTTAAACAAAAAGTAGACCTATCATTAAAAAAAATCAAAAAGTAAAACTTTTTATTAGAGAGTTCAAAAAGTAGTGGGTGTGCAAAGTGTGGATTTAAAATTATAATTTAATATATTCAGTTGTTAACTTTTGTCATAAATTTTAATATCTATATAATAATAAATAAATAAGTAAAATCATTGAGGGATTTAGGTAACACCCCTAAGCAAAGGGTAGCGTCGCCCCTGCCTCATGTTGTGATTTACATAAATGAAAATGAAAATATAATAAAAATATCATTTCTTATTCCTTCGAAATGATTATTTCTAGTAATGGTGAATAAATAACATTGCATTTTTCATCAATATTTTTAAGAGTTAATTATTTAAAAATCTTATTTACAAAACTCACGTCATGTCTAAGATTTTTTGTATCAATAAGTCCTAATTAATAAAACTAAGAATAGTATTAGTTTTTCTCAATTTTTAAAACTACGAATATTATTCAGTGTGTTTGGTTTTAATTTTTTGAAAATTGGGTTTTTTTTATTTTTTGTATTTTTTTTGTTTTTAGTGAATAATTTTAAAATTATAAGTAATTTTTTTACTTTTTAAGATGTACCGTACTTAGATATATCTAAATAGTAAAATATTTGAGAAAAAATATTTTAAAAAATTAACAAATACACAAAAATATGAAAAATATACTGAATTTTTATTTTTTTAAAATATTTTTTGTAAAAAAATTCACAAATAGTATACTTTTTAAATGTATTTATGTTAGGTGTGTCTAAAAATTTTTTAAAAAAAATTGCTTACAATATTAAAAAAATTCATTGAAAACAAAAAAAAAATATTGAAAATAAAAAAGTAAAATTTTCTGAAAAATGTTTTTTAGAAACCAAAACCAAACAACTTGATTAATTTTGTATAGTAATGTTCTAGATAATTGTTTCATTAACTGATGGGGAAAAAAAAACAAAGTATGAGATTAAACGTTTTGCCCTTTTACTTATTGGTTTGATTCAACTATTCAATAAAATCGATAACATTATCAGTTTTTTTTATTTTTAAAAGGTTTTTTTTTTAGTCTTACACACCAATGTTCCATCATCATGCTCTTTTATAGACACAATTTTTTAATTTTGCATAAAAAAATATTTCAATGTTATCCTTCGAGCGAATTTATGCGATTGGCTCAAAAGCGGTTTAGAGTTCGAGCTTGAAAGAAGTTTGATTCAAGCGAATTCAGGATTTGGTGAATTAACCTATAAGGTGTCACGATATGAAGCATTACTAGAGGAAGAACAAGATCGAAACAATGCTTCATATAAGACATACTATAAAGATCCCAATTACGAGATTGATGCGGCGAGATTGTGGGCAAAGAACCCGTGTCGTGAAGCATTAATTCATAAGGATACGACTATCGACCAACAGTTTAAGAAAAGACTTTCCTGAAAGTATTCTTTCGATTTAACAAAAGCAGATGACATTTTGATCATTTGCTCATGACTAATTTCCTTAAGTTACAAAAAGGAGTAAAAGCGCCTTCTCTTGATGAACTTAAAGGAAAAGTGTCTTTGTAAATGGCATAATTCTTGGTCTCACTCAACTAAAAGCGCATTGTTTTTTGAGCGAGATCCAAGAGCAAATCCGGAAAAAAGCTGAAGTTTCCAAACAAAGCGAGAAAGCCATGGGAATTGTGATAACCCGTTTCGAAGTTGGAGAAAGCGCGGCTAATGTGGTTGTTCCAAATTTTGAATCTATCTCTGCGAGGAATTGGAAGAAGTCAATGTGCAAATGCATATTGCCAACCAGCATTTGCCAAGAAAGAGACCGAAGTTCACGGTTGTTGGTCGAGTCTCTCACATCGGAAGGAACATTACGATGAAGAAATCTTGAACTGACGATTCCTTGGAAGCGGTGTAATGCAAAGAATGTGTCAAGGTGTAGACTAAGCTACAAATGGTTGAAGGGCTTCCAATTGATGGGAAGCAATACTATAAGGATGTTGAGACGTCCTAGAACAACCAACGCTTACAACAAAAGGCCGTACACGGCTAGTGATAGGCTGCGACCAGTGGTGGTTGAGCCTGCAGTTGATAGAATGAATGCTAAAGGCAAAAGGCCCTTGTATGAGTCTAGGCCACTAAACTATTATAGAATGGAGAGCAGACATTCTGAAAGAAGATTAGAGAGGAGTTCAGGTTATGGGACTAAAGCCAGAGATTGGCCCCCCAGATCAACTTCACACAGAACAGAAAATGGCCATCTCAAACAAAGGCCAGAATCAAGCTCGAAACATGAGACCAAAGCCAAGCACTTACCTCCACGGCCAGTTTCGAAGATGACTTCGAAGGTGGAAAAGGGTAGTTCAACATCTGAATCAGTAAGCTCTTGGGTACCTGGAGTTCCAGATTGGTTTGTAATGCAAAACAAACCTAGGGAATTGCCTGACAGGAGAGATGTTGGAATCACAGGCAGAATGGTCAAGCCTCCTCTGGTGGCCCCAAACAACTGGGTATTGCTGAAGCACCCAAAGACAAAGGAGCCAAATATGGTTCCGGTTATTTCCAGATCACAAAGAAGGAAAATTCAGCAGTACACCCGATGCACCAGCAAGATCTGAAAGAGAGTGAAGAAAGTTCTTCACATGTCAAGACAGAAGAAAAGAAAGCTTCGAAGTCAGACCATGTTCTAAAACCGACGCTGCAAAGTAAAGTGGTTTGTAGCAGAGAACAATTGGCCCAAGTTCATTCTGAACTAAAGGCCAGGGAAAAGTCCAGTTTGGCAGGATTGGAGAAGGCTCTGATGGAAAGTGATAGTGAAATAGAAGAAGAGATTGGCATGAGCCAAAAGAAGGAAATGGCAGAAGAAGAAATGTTCGAAGCCTTCATGGCTGAACAAACATTTCTGACTGAAAGCTTAGTTGAGAAGGATCCTTCGAAGGGATCAGTCATCAATGAAATACCAGAATGCAGCATGGAGGACGCTGCTGAAGACACTGAGCAAGGTAGCCAAGAAGGGAAGAAGGTACAACCAGCCATTCAGTTTGGCTCATTCCCACCTGTATCGGTCAACATGGTACATATACTACCTCATGAATTTCAGGCTGAGGATCAGGAGGACCAAGATATGGATCCAATTCCTGTTTCTAGTGAGGAATCACAAGTGAGCATGGTACTGGATGCTCCTGAAATGGTTGTTCCTATGGAAGTTGAGTCTTGGCGAGGAGGAGGTGAGCATCAACCTCTCATATCCCTTTGAATACCCCTCGAATTCCATGACCCAACATGTTAAGCCTTTGTACATTAAGGCTTTCTTTGATGGTATACAGATAAACCGAGTCCTAGTAGACAATGGGGGGGCGGTTAATTTATTGCCGAAATCTTCTTTGAAGAAATTAGGGAAGAATTTCCTAATTCCATATTTGCATTTTGTTGAAGCAAAGGCTTGAAAGTTGTTTGTTCAAAGTGTGAGGGGAATTTAGAGGAAGAACTTCTTGTATCAACGAGATCGTAAACCGAAGGATTGAGGGCAATATGTTCGTAGTCCAAAGGTTGATAATCTGCGAAAGCCTCCATGACCTGAATATAGAAAGGCGGGTAAAGGTGGCTAATAAATGCGTGGAGATTCTTTCGAGGAAAAGATTACTCAATGGCTCTTCGTATGCTCGATCGTTAGAGTGAGAAGGTGATTGAGTCATAATCCGTTCGAGTGCTGAAGGTATTGGAACGTCTAACAAAGTTAAGAGTTAATGCAAATGATCACCAAAATAGGTGACGGTTGTGTTTCCTGAAAATGGATTCTATGCACGTTCTAAAAAGCGAGGGAAAAGTTTTTGATTCACTAATATTTCCAAGTATTGGGTATATTAGTGCGAGAATAATGTTGGCTACATATTTTGTAAAAGCCAATTACAATTCGACACGTGTCAGAATGAGTGTATTATTGTAAAATGATTTTAATCTTAAATCTCAACCATACATGTGGCAATAAATATTGGTTCTCAAGTGGTCCGAGCGGACTAGATCGAGAATGAGATACAAGGTGACGTGGCTTCAACGGTTACCTTTATTCAAATTCAGAAACAGGAGGGAAGTCCAACTGCAAGTGATGGCATAGTGGAACTATTTCTAAGGTAACATGATCAGCGATCATGGAGGAGCAGTTCGACGGTTCGAAGTGCAGTTCGAAGGTCATTTCTAACAAGTATAAATAGCAGGGAAGTTCCCAGAAAAGCCCCCAGACTCAGATCATATAAACCAGTTTTACTTCATATTTTCCTTTCCAGTTTTACCTTTCCTGTACTTTAAATACTTGTTCTTTAAATACCTGTACTGTACTTCAATTCATAGGAGTAGTTTTCAAGTAGATTCAAGTAAACCGTTGCTGTAAACTTCCTCAAGGCTGAGTTTGGACAATTGTAAGTGTTTATGTTAATGAAATACTTCAATTGCTCTTCATATTAATTGTTATTTCTCTTAATTTCTCCTAAAAGTCAAGCCACCAGTAAAAGTCCTCTTCATTGATTTGAAAGAACTAAAACATAGTCGCCTGATAATTGATTGGCAATTATAATTTCTGTAAGGACTGATTGATCCTTGCTGGCACGCTTGCATTTACAAATATACCCTTCGAAAAGCCAAAAAGCCAACATTAGTACAATAGCTTAAATAAATTATTACAAAAGTATTTCACATAAAATTTTATAATTAACTTCTTGTAAAATCGAAAAGAAAGTATTACGTATAATTAGTATATCATGGACAATGTAAAAAAATAATATATTTAAGTTTTAAAATAAATTATATAATGGTAAGATAAATTAATTTTTTACAAAATTTGATTAAAAATTTCGTATGATAATAATATCATGTCATTATTAACATATGATATTAACCAATAATAAAGCAACATATGAAGGGTGAACTCCACATACAAATATAACTAACACTCTAGTAACTTTTACATATATATAGTAAGATTAATTATATTTATATATATCAATAATAATGGATATCACTTTTATATTGAGATTTTTTCACAAAATTTTCAATAAAAATATAATTTGTTGTAATCTCTTCATTTTCAATTAAACAATCACTATTGTTCTTATAAATTTAGAAATATTATTGACATTTGTTAAAATTTTTATTTATATACAAATGTAAAAAAAGAAAATGTAAATCCAAAACCGAAGGGGCCAGGTGACAACCCCCGGCGGCGTGAGGCTTCCATGTGGCTCCGCCACTGCTATTTATAACATTATATTAAGTAAATACAAGATTAAGACATATTTTGGAAAGCTAAAAAATTATGATAAAAAAATTAATTATTCTCTTTATTTTTATGTATGGCTTTTTATAAAAAATTATTAATAAAGTTGATTATTAAAACAACCCTTAATATGAATGTCACGTATTTATCTATTTTGAAAATACTCATGACAAAACAATCACTATTAAAAATTGATTCTAATCTTTAAAATATTAACTATTCATCTAATTCATTTGTCAATCACATGCATCTGCACACGCATCACACATGCATCTGCCACTAGTATACATGTATATATGTTCTACATATATAACAAGCACTTTGTTGCTTAAGACTTATACTTTTATACCTATTTTGCCCTTCAATTTGGTTATTTGTACGTTGTGCCACTGCCCTTGTTGCCCTTTAGTTGCCCATCAATGACGTGGAAGAAATTGTGCTAATAGTTTTTTTTTTTTATTGGCAAAAGTCAGTATCTCCGTTTTCTTAGGTTGTTGGTTAAGATTATTCCTTGGTTAATATCTTTCTTGTTTTGGGACCATCAGTTACATTTCGTTATCTTATATGGATGTATTGGGGTCATATTCCTTGTTATGCTTTATATTATTTGTTGTATTGCATTAGTTATGCACTTTTTCAACAAAAAAAAAAAAAAAAGAGTTCAATTTTCAATTGCATATCTTTTGCATTCTACTCCTGAACTATACAGGTTTGATTCCTTGCAAAAGAATACATAGGCAATTTTTTGGTTCAACCACTTGCATTGCATCTCGTTTGTTTGCCCAAGTCTTACGGCATTGTCAAAAGGGTCGTTCCCGGGTTTTGACATTTACTCACGTCATTAAATGACTTCAAACTTTGTCAAAGAGAGGCAACTGTAGACACCCCATTTTGACCAACCCTAAGACTTGGGCGCTTTTTGTTGATTACCCGATGATGACAATCAAAATGTATTCCCCAGCAGTCCTCAACAACAAAATAAAAAAAAATAATAATTTGAACTTTAATCCCAACATTCACACATTTTTGGCCAAACTATTTTAGACCTTCAAACCCTCTTTTCAAAATATTTTTCCAAATATTTCTACGATGTTCCAAGGCTCCCATTTCAATTAAAATATTGCACTTTTCAATAAACCGAGTAAGGATAAAATAGAAATAAATGGAAGGGATGTGAACTCTAAAAAAAAATAGGAAAAGAATGAGCATCAAATCATTAAGAAGAAAATAAACAGCCTTTACTAAATTAGGAATATCTTTTTGTACACTTGGAATTTAGATTTGAGGCTATTACCATTGGAAATTAGACTTCTGGGGCTTCAATTTAAACCCAAGAACCACCTAAAATCAAGTCCAAATAAGAGAGATATACCCATTTGAAATTGGGTTTAAGAATAGATTTTGTTGACCTAACTTGAGAGAAATAAACAGCCTTCACTAAATTAGGCATATCTCTTTGTACACTTGAAATTTAGATGTGAAGCCACTACCATTGAAAAGCAGACTTCTGGGGCTTTAATTTAGATCCAAGAATCACCTAAAACCAAGTCCGAATAAAGGAGATATGCCGATTTGAAGTTGGGCTTAAGAGCAAATTTTGTTGACTTGGTGCGAAGGAAATGAACAGCCTTCATTAAATTAGGCATATCTCTTTGTACACTTGGAATTTAGATGTAAGGCCACCACCATTGGAAAGTAGACTTCTGAGACTTTAATTTAGACTAAAAAAACCACTTAAAACCAAGTCCATATAAGGGAAATATGCCCGTTTGAAGTTGGGCTTAATAGTAGATTTTGTTGACTTTTCCCAAAACAGCAGCAAGCCTTTTTTTTTTTTATTTATTTTGGCTCGGTAGGGACACTCTATCAAGCCATTTTCTGACCTATTCAAGTGTACCCACTCATCCTCCGTTATCTCCACTCACCTCCTAGTGTCAAAAAGAAGTTTTGTTTGCATCCATAAAGAAGTATCCCATGCAACTACCTTAAAATTTTGCCCTCCTATCACATTCTTGTCTTCCACTTTCTTTTTGACCTTCACTCTCCCTTATTGTGTATATAGAATGATCATATTATAAGAGAGAGAGAGAGAGAGAGAGAGAGAGAGAGGGCCACAAAATTAAAAAGAAAAGAGTAAGAAAATTGTGAGAAAAAAAAAAAGAGAAATTGAATTTTTGAGCCAAAAACATTCCTATCTTCCATATACACCCCATATCTTCCATACAAACTGAAATTCCATCTTTCTTATACCCAAAACTCCTCCAAAAATTCTGAAATGACTAAATTTCAATAGTGACTGATCAAAAGAAAGAGTAAGTGTTGTTAAAAATGAGAAAAAACAAAAGAGTTAGCCACTTTTCCACCATACATACCTAGAGTTTCATTCTAGTTTCAAATTGAGGATTGAGAACACACTTCTTAAACTTGAGGGTAATCAAGAGAAAGTTTGGAAATCAAGAAGTTCAATCTTTCTTTGGAAAGTAAATTTCTAATCTTTCATTTTCTTATATTTTCTATCTCATATTTATTTTCTTGCTTCTTATTTCATAGTGTTTAGTTATAATCTAAGTGGTTTGTTTATCTCATATTTATTTTCTTATTTTGTATTTCATAGTATGTCGTTGTAATCTAAGTGGTTTGTTTAGCTCATAATTATTTATTTATTTATTTATTTTTATTTGCTTGCTTTAATTTCATATTAATTTTGTTGTAATTTCGCATGTTCTATCTTATATTTACTTTTTTGTTTTAGTTTCATAGTAATTGTGTTGTAATCTTGTATTTCCTAACTTATATTTTTCTTGTATTGGTCTCATATTAGTTTTGTTTTAATCTTGCATGTTTTACCTTATATTTGTTTTCTTATTTTAGGTTTATGTTAGTTTTGTTGTAAGTTTGCACTTTTTTTTTATTTTATATTTGTTTTCTTATTTTTAATCTAACCGGTAGTGAATAGTTGAGCCGCCTGCATATTTCTTATTTGTTCCTTTTCTTGATTTCGCAATAAGATAGGTTTTGTTAGGCCTAGTTGGCCGGCTGGCCTATTTGGCGCCGACGATTCCAAGAAACATAAAAAAAAAAAAAAAAATTATTTATTTTTATTTTAAGTGTTATGCGAGGTTTTTAATTTGATGTAATATTCTCCTCATCCCTCTCTAATTTGGTTTATAATTATTCTTTCAAGTATTGTAATAATTTCTCGCCCCCCTTCTCTCTGTCCCGTTCTTTTACTTGCTTTCTTTATCTGTGAATATGCATCATATTTTGTCTTTCATTATATCCATACTTTGCATCCATGTTTCATGCATCTTGATTCGACTAATTTTGCATTTTGTGGATTTAATCAATTCCTATGTGATTATGTGCACTATCCCATGTTCTTAAGATAATTCACTTGTCATATCTTAGAAGCTAAATCTTTAGTTGCATCTCATGAGTGAATTGCATTAGGATTTTGTATATAAGATCATGTATGTTTTATTAATTTTATTTTGTAACTTGTTCGTAGGACGTCAAACATGTAAATTTTTATACTTTAGCATCCTATTTATGTGTGTTTTTCTTACTATGTTTAGCATTTTACCATGAGGTTATTTGCTTATGTGATATAACTCAATTAATGCTAGTGAATAGAGGTTATATCGCTTAATTTGGAATGATGTTGATTTTCATGTTTGTAAACTTAATTTATTTGGGTTGTACATTTTTAAAACTCTTTCAAAACTACATGAAATCAAGTTTTTCCAAAGTGGGTGACATAGTCTATACTTGTATACTTCACATAGTAATTTTTTTAAGATTTATTAAATAATCAGAATATGAACATATAAAGTAAATAAAATTCATATCATGATTTAGTAAAAGCCGATCTTTTGATCAGGTGAGCGGGGGTGCTCAATTAATGACTTTCCCCTCTCATACCTAAGGTTCCAAACCAAGACAACTTTGGTTATAACGAACAGTGACCTTTGCATAAGTCATTTGCATGAGTCATGGGCTTCCTAATTTTCCAAAATATTAGGTGGCGACTCTGAGATCTGATAACGCAGTCTATTTCTGGCAAAATATTTTTGAGAAGCAATAAAATAGATTTTCTAAAATTTGTCAAATGTGGACTCTCGTCTATATTTCACATTACATTCATAAGACTAGATCAAAGAGATCTCGGGAGTCCGAACTGTTTAACACGCGTGGGTACTCCCCTGGCATGTTACAGTTTCTGACAACTCTGCTAAGGATTATTAGAAACATTCTTGTGTATGTATTGCATTAGGATTTTGTACGTATGTATTGCATTAGTATTACATTAGGATTTTTAGTTGTTAGATTAGTAATTATAAGAGTTAATATTTTTACTCTTGCAAAACACCAAGTGTTTATCACCTAATTCAACTCCTCCTTAGAGAGAGTTGAACTCATAACTTCTCTCTTAGAACTAAACCTTTAAGAGAGTCATGGTGGCCAACTAGACTGGCCTAGTTGATTCACTATGGGGCAATTTGAGAATTTGGTAAAAAGTTAGCTTTTTGATTTTTTTACACAAAAAAGTCACAAAAAATCCAAAAAAGTAAAAAAGTTAGCTTTTTTACTAACTTCCCAAAACACCATTATATAATAGTATTAATAATTTAAAAATGAAGTTTTACAAAAAAAAAAAAATTAGGAAAATTTACCCATAAATCCTATTTTCTGAAAAGTTGAACCATTTAGTCCTAAAAGTTTTCTTATGCATCATTTAGTCCCATTTTATTTTGGTAATGTCGTTTATTTAATTTTCATTATTTTGGAGGTTACAATAGTACCCCTTTTATGGAATGTTTGTTTCCTAAAAATCTGCAACATCATAAAAACATCACCAACAACATCAATTACATCACCAACGGCGGTGGTACTGGATCGGTGTATCATCAACGACCGTGAGACTGGTAGATCCAGGGGGTTTGGGTTCGTGATGTTCAAGGATGAGCAGTCGATGAGGGACGCTATCGAGGGAATGAACAGTCAGGATCTTGACGAGCGCAACATCATCGTCAACGACGCCCAGTCCCGCGGAAGCGGTGGTAGCGGAGGCAACGGGTTCCACAGTGGTGGTGGTCGTCGTGAGAGTGGATACGGTGGTGGTGGATGTCACTGATGTTGATGATGGAACTAATGTTGATGATGTTGATCATGGCCCTGATGTTTGATGATGTCTACCACTGATGTTGAAGCCATCAGAGTGTGTGTATGTGCGTGTGTGTTGAAGCCATCAGTGTGTGTGTGTGTGCGTGTATCAGTGTGTGTGTGTTATGCACTGGGTGTGTCTTAGAGAAAGAAGATAGAGCTAGGTTTGGTGTGTGCTGTGTGTGTGTGTATGTGTGTGTGGTGCATATGAGTGTGGCTGCTGAGGGTGTGTGTTAATAGTGTTTTGTGTGCATGGTGTCTTGTGTCTGCTAGAGAGAGGAGATATGTGTGTGGCTGGGTCTCCATGTGAGAGAGAGAGAGAGAATGCTGAGAGAAATGTGGATATGTATGTGGGTGTGTGTTGAAGCCATCAGTGTGTGTGTGTGTGTGTGTGTGTGTGTGTGTGTGTGTGTGTGCATGTTATGCGCTAGGTGTGTCTTAGAGAGAGAAGACAGAGCTGGGTTTGGTATGTGCCGTGTGTATGTGTGTCTGTGTCTGTGTATGTGTATGTGTATGGTGTGTATGAGTGTGGCTGCTGGGTGTGTGTGTGTTAATGGTGTTTTGTGTGCATGGTGTCTTGTGTCTGCTAGAGAGAGGAGATATGTGTGTGGTTGGGTGTCCATGTGAGAGAGAGAGAATGCTGAGAGAGATGAGTGGTGTCTAAATGAGGGTAATTACGTCCCTCAGAATTTTTCAGGACTAAACGGTTTATTAGAATAAAAATAGGACCAACTGATTCATAAGTTTATATTTTGGGATTTATTGGTAAATCTCCCAAAATATTAATTAATTAATTAATTAATTAATTAAACAATTGACTTGGTGAATTATTTAAAATTAATAGATAGTTGTTTGCCAAATGCATGAATTCTTTATAGAATATTATTTGATTATACCAATTACAATTTGTCAGTTTGGGATAATTCTATTTGCACACATCATTTCTCTCTATACATTTTATCTCTGAAGGTACACACTTAATGAATTTGAAATATTTTATTCCTCTCAATTCACACAATTGTTCCAATTATACCCTACCCAAGACGCACACCAAACTTGGGTAGGGTATAATTGGAACAATTGTGTGAATTAAGAGGAATAAAATATTTCAAATTCAT
Source organism: Camellia lanceoleosa (assembly GCA_025200525.1). Taxonomy (NCBI): domain Eukaryota; kingdom Viridiplantae; phylum Streptophyta; class Magnoliopsida; order Ericales; family Theaceae; genus Camellia; species Camellia lanceoleosa. Next base: position 187,971,125 of record CM045761.1, on the reverse strand, counting down.
TAAGTATGTACCTTCAGAGATGATATGTATAGACACACACCAAACTATACACACACTCTAACAAATAAGAGGAGTTTTGTTCAAAACGTTCAATACTTCAACCTTACTATCCATTAAAGGCATTCAAAACTTCGACATATATGCATCTAACTATCAAACACGTCGATTTGTGATTGCCCAAATGGAGGAGGGTCAATTTTTCAAACCATTCAATACCCGTTATCCGAACACACTATGATTCATAAACTTACTATCGAACTAAGACTCCTACTTCATAAATCTATTACTGAACAGTATCTCATCTTTCAAATAGTTCAACTTTTGAACTAAATTTGTAATTCGATTATGTACTTTGTGAATGAGATTTTTTATACTTCTATCTTTTTTTTCTTTTTCTTTTTTTTAGTTATGCAAATATATGTATCAGTATAGAGATCATTAAAGATAACAATCATGCTGCTCACACCAGGCCAAAGAGACTATCCTTGAACCTCATAAACTAATTGAGCTCAACAAAAACTACACAAATCAACTAACTAATGTCCGGTTGAACCAATCCTTTGCCCGACCAATTATCATTGGCTCAATAATCTCCAAATCCATGGGAAGGCATACACATAACATACAAATACATACATATATACAAAGCTTGATAACAATTTTAATCAGAAAATCAAAAAAGAACTTTCTGTCACAAATGTTTTGTGAAGGAACTTGTGAACAATAAAAAGAGAAAATAATAGGTTGTATAAGAAAACTCATGTTCTAATGTGAGTTGTTTAATAATGTCTATATTAGTAATTTGGGTAAATTATACTGTCACTTTTTGAGATTTCTGTTTAATACAAATCCCACCTCACATTTAAAAAATTACATTTTTTTTCCTGAGGTTTACAATCTCATTACAAATTATCTCTTAGATTGCTGATGCCATGTCTTAAAATTTTCTAAATAATCGTCTTGCCATTTTTCTGATCATTTCTTCTTCCTATTATTATGACTACATTCTATAATTTTTTATCATTAAATTCTACATGAATATATTCTTATTGAGTAATGATATGCAAACATGAATTTTATATAAAATTTTCAAACACAATGATATAGCTTAATGATGACCTTTCGTTTTAAAATAAAATACTTATAAACATGATTTATATTTAAAACAATATTACTATCACAATATTTTTATGATAATTTTTTGTATAAATTTTTATATATTAATATAATTTTCTATTTTTATTTCCACCATTATACCTTGATTAGATCAATTTGATCTAGATATATTTAAAAAGTATAAAATTTGGACAAAAAAATTTTCAAAAGATTCGTTGAATACAACAAAATAATATAATGTATTGATTTTTTGTATTTGGTGAATTTAAAAAAAAAAATCACAAAATATTATACTTCTTAAGTATATCTAGATTAGGTGTATTTAAAAAATAAAAAAATTAATTAAAATATTTTAAAAATTCTATAAAAATAAAAAAATACAATTTTTTGTGTGAGTTATAACAAAATATCTGTATTATTTTATTATTTTATATGTATAAAGGCTAAGGGACAAATATGTCATTTTAATCTGATATGGGAGTAAGTGTAATTTTTTAAATGTGAAGAGGGTTATCTGTATTAAACAGAAACCTCAAGGGTGTCAATGTAATTTACCCTAGTAATTTTATTTGGTGGTAAAATTGCAATAAATGTTTTATTTTTACAGGAGAAGTTGTGGCTTATATTTTTCTTTTTCTATTTGCACCTTCTTTTGATATTATTTACCAGAGATGTTGAGGCTTATATTTCTATTTTCCCATTTTATCCCTTTCGGCTTGAGGCTTGTAGTTCTATTCCTATTTTGCCCTTCAATTTGGTTACTTGCACAATCGAATAACTTGTTTTGCTACTGCCCTCATTGCCCTTTAGTTGACGTGGAAGAAATTGTGTTGTTGTTAATTGTGGTAAATTTACAATCAATTTTCAAATTTTACCCCCTCTTTTGGTATTATTTACATGAGAAATTGAGGCTTGTATTTTTATTTTTCTATTTGCCCCTTCTTTTGATATTATTTACAAGAGAGGTTGAGGCTTATATTTCTAATTTTCCATTTTACCCCTTCTTTTAGTATTATTTACAATTATTTGTCTTTATCAATATCTAATGTATTTATGTAAATTACAATTACACTGTTTAAAATTTATTTAAAATATAAATTGATCTCTATAATTATAGAAATTAAAAAGTCATAATTTTTAATTGTTGTCTACGAGGTAACAAAAGAATATATATATATTTGATATCATTAAAACTATTAATTAATTTAATGATTTATAAGTAAAAAGAATAGTTTGTTATGTGATTTGAAATTGGAAGGGACGAGACATAATTTTTAAAATCACAAGAAGTAATTTATATTCTAAATAAACCTCAAAATGTGTGATTGTAAATTACCTGTGTATTTATCTATTTATCTATTGTACATATCACTTCACCCCTTTAATTAAAAATTATAACACTCAACCCCTTCATCTATTAATTCTTTTCAATTTGAATCTTTATGACAAAACAATATTTCATTTGAGATGTCATGTGCAAATAACATGTCAATTTTTCATCTATTTATAAAACAAGTCCTTAATAGAATGTTTACATTGATACAAATGAATAATTTAAGATGAAAAAATCTCGTATTTTTCAGTTAAAAGAGGTAAACAAGTTTTAAATTAAAATATTAAGATGTACAAAATATATAAATGCTTCATTTGAATTTTGGTGCCTAAAATTTATGAAAAGTTTCATTTATGCCTTAGTACCCAAATAATCAACATAAATCATTTAATTAATTTATATTTTTTCATACAAAATTTTAATTTTAACAATTGTCTCGTGTTTTGCACAGACCTTTTTTAATTACTATATATGTATATGTAAAAATATCTCTCTAAGAGCTCAAGTCGGCAACTGCTTTTTATCTTCTTCAAAATGACATATGCAGTAAAGTGCGGATAAAAAGGGGCTCATGCAATTTGCAATGACGTTCATGTTTTGAAGCAACAACTCCCTTTATACCATCGTCATTTTAAACTTAGGAATAGCAATATTACCCGACCTAATTATATTTATTTCAATTCGATTTTAATAATAAAAAAAAAATGTTCAAGAGAGTTTTTGGCGTTGTTTGGGAAGTTTGTTTTTTGCTTTTATTTTTTTTCACTAAAAGACAAATTGGTTACAAAACTTAAAAAAAAACAAATCTAAACAAAATATCACATCAAACTCCATAATTATTTCATTTTTTCTCTCACAAACAACACATCCAACCACAAAAAAACCCAACTATATTCCCAAATACCAAAAAAAATTCTCCAATAATATCCTACAGCTAAAAAAACTACAAAAAAACTCACTTTCCAAACACTCACTTTATAAGGTAGGATAAAGTATAGTACACTAGATAGGTACGTTGGAGTAAAGTATGAAATTGTATCATTAAAATAAAATTTTAGTTGTGAAACTTGAAAAAACTTCTACCTAGCTTCTGTTTAGATAAATGAAATAATTTTAAATTAATTTTCAAAAAATATAAGACATTAAGTTATTGTAAGATTAGGAGATCAATCATTGTCAAAGCAAACGTTAATAATTTTTAATTTTTTTGGCTATAAACGGAATTCTATAATAAAGGATTCAAAATACAGAAATAAAAAATAAAAAATTAAAGACGATACAGTGCACAAAACACTTGCTAAATTAGGAGTGTTACTTATATTTTAAAAAAATTCCAAAAGATAAAAATAAATCTAAAAAAATATTTTAAAAATTATTTCTAGCCACCAAAAAGACAGAATTATGTAAAAATGATGTTTTTTATTTTTTATTTTTTCATCAAATTATTATTTTATTTTATTTTAAATTCTGAAGTAAATTTTTGAAAATCAAATCAAATAAGGCGTGTTTTGAAAATAAAATAAAATAAAAAGCAAAGTATAGAAACCTAGACTCATTCGCTCCTTTAATTTTAGAGGTATTTACCAATTAGTCCTATTAACTAGACTTATTTACTTACAGGTCCTAACTAATAAATTTAACACTATAAAAATAAGAGAGTAATAAATTTATCACTAAAAATTTATTCATAAAAATAAAGAGACTGATAAATTTATCACTATAAATTTATTCATAAAAATAAAAGACTGATAAATTTATCTTTATCACTTAATAAATTTATCAATAGGACTTAATGGGTAATAAGTCTCCAAAGTAGGACCTATTGAGTAATAAGTCTCCAAAGTAAGACCTATTGGTAATTTACCCTTAATTTTGTCCCCAAAAAAAAAAAAAAAAAAAAAAAAAAAAAAATCGCTTCTTTTTAATGTTTAGATGTACGGTGGAAAACGACCCTTTATCATGGGTCGATGAATTATCCTTTCCTCTTACATATGTGGTTATTTTTTATTTTCATCTTTAAAATTTAATTTTTCTCATTTTGTTTTTTCATGTTTTAAATTTTTTTAATTTACTTTTAAAATCAATTTATGTACAAAGATTAAACATAAAATAATACATTAACAATTACGTACCATAAATTTTATTATATATAAGTCACATTTTTTATATAAATTCAAACTCTAATATAATAATATATTTTTAATGTTATGTGATAGTTAACATGACATTTTCTGTATAATTTTAAAAAGGAGTTAACGTTGGGAGTAAATTGAAAAAAATTTGAAATATGAAGAGTCAAAGTGAAAAAAATAAATTTTAAGAGTCAAAATAAAAAATAAAAATAAAAAAATGACCAAACATAAAGGGGGTCACCCATTATAATATACTCTCAAAAGAGTGCGTATTATACACAAATTATGACATTTATAGAGTTGATTATTATAAATATCGTAATTGAATCATTTTCAACCAAAATTGATAAAAAATAATGAGTCATAACCAAACATGACATAATTAGGTAATGCTCTAATATGCAATACACATCGTATGCAACCTTAAATTTTCATAAACTTACATAAGTGATCTTACAAAAATACGTAAGTTGAACATAAATTTTATTAAATTTATTTTTAGGAATAGACTTATATAAATTTGTATTAAACTTACGTAATTATATAATAGAATTATATACGATTTGCATTGAAAACTAGAGAATTTTTCAAAAAAAAAACCACAAATGTGTTAACCAATACATAAGAGAGATTCCACCCTAGGATTACCACCAACACTGATTGCTTAAAAAAGAGAAAATAGATATTCTTTGATACAGGCCAAAAAAGAAAGGAAAAAAAAACTGTGGTTTGAGTGAAAACACATCTGATATCATGAATCTAATAATGGGGCATGGCCAATGAGCTTGTTTTTACATATTTTATGGGACCCACAGCCCACAACAATACACTACAAGCTGCCACATCACGAATTCCAGCTGGAGGGATCTCCGAAAGTGTGAATTATTGGATATGTTTTTTTGTTTTTGGGTAAAATGGAGAATCTCAAAAATATTATCTTACATTACAGCCATGAAAATGGGGGGGAAACAAAAGTAGCCAATCAAAGGCCTTGTATTGATCTTTACAGCTCTTTCTAATAGTGACTCCTTTACTTATGTGGTCAAAGTGTGGGCTCATGGTAGTGATGGGTGGTCATTCAATCATTGTATTCAGTCCATATTACAAATGAGTATGAGGATCCTCTCCTTGTCGCCTCCGTCCTTGCGTCTATCTTTGCAGGTTTTCGGATTTACTTTTAGGTCTAATTTTAATAATTTAAACCGTTCATATTTTATAATTTATTCAGTAGATCATACCTGTAAAAAATCAAGTTGATCGGATATCAGAAAACATGTGTTCGAAAAATTGAACTAAAAATTATTTTTTAAATAATTTAATAAACAATTTTCCGAACACATGCTTTCTGATATCCGATCAACTTGATTTTTTACAGGTATAATATACTGAATAAATCATAAAATATAAACGATTCGAATTATCAAAATTGGATCTAAAAGTAGATCCGAAGGCCTGCAAGGACGGACGCAAGGACGGGACTACAAGGAGAGACTCTTGACTCCATAAATGAGGCTTTGCTTTGCCCTAATTTTCTGATTTTGATGCTCTTTCATTATATTAGCACTTGTTTTTATCTTCGTTATTTTTAATCTTAGATCATTGATTTCTTATCATTATCGTGTCTTTAATATTTTCATGATTCATATCTCGTTTGACAACTCAATAAAATAACCATAATTTTTTTATATATCTTTTCATAAAAAATTAAAAAATTATTAAAAAAGTCAATCCCTAAACCACCTCTCAATCTACCTAGATAGGAAGTGAGTGCTTGTGAATCCACCGCAAAGTCCCTACCATATGGAGGCCCATCTAAGCTTTTTTAATTTGTCTTTTCGACAAGAATTCCTATGATTACATTCAAAAAAAATTGTAACACGTCTAATTACCTCTTTTTACTTTTTGTTTTTTTTTTTTTAAATCTGAAAATAAAAAAAATACTTATCACTGTGTATCACATCTAAGGTAGAATCGACTCATTCCAACGCTTTTATAAAAGTAAATTCTTATACCCATGGATGTCTAATTAACATCACTTTCTTTATCAAAACACAGACTTTTCTCTTCTTTTTTTTTTTTTTCGTTTCCGCCCCCTTTGTTTGGCTAACAAGAAACTACAGTAAAATAAGATCACTTTGATACACTCTTATAAAATAAACCCTAGATACACGCAAGCATCCACCTACGAGCACATGTATCAAGTACATCTAAGTGCATGCATCATCAACAACACGTCTATCAAGCAAGTCTAAGTGCATCATTAAGAAAGATTACTTAGAATTTCTGATTATTAGATCCAAAAATCCCTCACAATTGAGTTATAAATACCCGTGCAAGTTAGTAATATAATCTTAGAAACACACACGACACATTTCATTTCTAAGAGCGGAACACGTGACCTCTCACAAGAAGAATCATGGCATTTTCCGATGTACCAAAAAAAAAAAAAAAAAAAAAAGAAGAAGAAGAAGAATCATGGCAACAAACGTGTTGGCCAACTTGGCTTAGAGGATCATAGCACTAGTTATCTCCCTTGAATATGCTCTTGTCTTTGCACCTTAAATTTTCAAGCCGCTTCTTTTTTTTTATTAGAGGGACCAACAGTCTTGACTGCTAGCTAGAAAATAAGTATATACTGATTTGTTAGCAACACATTTTGTATTTGACTTGGCTCCTCCATTAAAACACTTTGGTGACAGCAACATTTAGCTTCAAAAGAACATGTATAGGTCAAAAAAATAAAAAATAGTGAACTATAATGGGGGGTTTTGGGCCCTGGAGAGGTCCAGTTGTTCTCTTTCTTCTTCTCAATGTGATCTGGCCAGCATTAACAACCCCCGAAAAAACAAAAGTAAAAAAAAAAAAAATTGAAAGCTGCAAGCCTACAACAAAGAAGAAAATATCTCATACAGACTCCACGAGTTCAGACACAGGTTCACATCTTTCTCAAATTGCTTTCACACACCCCAGAAAAAAAGATTCACATGGCCGACCTGAACTCGGAATCATAGTTTAACCCCAGAGTAACCCTTTACATTGTATTTAGTTAGAAAATTTGAAAAAAAAAAAAAAAAAATTTAAATATGTGAAATTAAATAAAATATAATTATATTTTATTCACATTTTACTTACGTTTCTTTTTTCAAATCATTTTTCAAATTTTTCAATCAAATACAACGTTGGAGTGCCCAGCCGAGGCTCACTTAACTGGCTACATGGCAAGCAGAGTACTTGAGTACTATGACACCCGAAACTGCAGCCTAGTATAACTTGGGCAGGCCAAATCCAAACAATTCATCTAAAAAACTATCAATTCAAGACTTAAAACAGTCTACTTTCAAATTTGGTTACGATTTGTACTCAAATTTTTCTGCCTGAAGAAAAAAAAATAAAAAATTCAGAAACAGCTCTGACAAAAAAAATTCACAACCTGAATAATATAGATAAATTGAACTAATTTTCCTATTATGATGTGTTTGTATTTTTTGAAATAATTTTATTATATTTTCAAAAACTTTTTTTTTTTTTTTTTTTTGGTTTTGTTTTACAGCCTGAATCTAACCCGAATTCTTGGTGAAACTCAAGATCAGGCCTAGGCAAGATGTTTGAGCAGAAGTCAAGTTCAGACTTGGGCTCGTGCAGATCCTTCTACACTTTGGGCTAAAGCTTATACAGCATCAAATGCTCTCCTTTACCATAACTAGCCATTTAAACAACCAGGTATTTCACAAAAGAGAGAACTTTCCTCAACCATCCAGACCAAGTGTCTAATGAATCTGAAACTAATTCAATTTCAGCAATTTCTTGGAGGAAAAACAAATCAGGTCTGCAAAGTGGCATTTTTTTATACCTTCAGTTACACCCACCAAAATTCATTAGTAACTGATACTGGACAACATACAAAATAAGAATCCAGCGGCTCGGCGTGGTGGGAGCATTAAATTGATTCTATGGATTTGAACTATGTGTTTGAATTATGGATTTGGCACTTGAGTTTACATTGTGTCTTCAACTACAAAGCAAACTTTACGCCCTTCCTTCGTAAGTATTTTCAAGAACGGGGACTCCTGGTCCATATACCAGACGACAGCGATCATGAAATGAACCAACAAGTCGAGAGACTACCTCCTTAAAAAACATGGATGCCACCTGTCAAACATAAAGTGATTGCCCATGTTAGAATGCTTCGAACTGCAACAAAACAAAGCTTCATTTTTAAAACTCAAAATGCTTTGACAATTACCGAAATAATGTTGCACAAAGTAAACGAACACACCTCCTAAGCATCAAAGCTAAAAGATATTGACGTAAATATATGCTTCATCAATTTCTGAACCTAAAATGTATAAACTAAAAAATTGCCAGCATACAAAGAAAAAACCCAACTCACACACATTGGTTTTGGCCCCACCGTGACAAAGTTTTAACCAATACCTTACACCAACAATAAAATCCAAGCCAAACCCATGAGATGATTCGAAAGCAGCAGCATCCTGGTAAGCGATGGTGGTGATGGAATTGGGGTGCAGCAGTGATGAAGTCAGCGAGGTGAAAATTATGGAGACCAAAGTTTGAAAGACAGTATTAGTAAGAGTGGCCACAGCAGTTGAAGTTTCATGGAAGTATAAGGAAATAGTTTGTTGGTGGTTGGAGCCCCTGTAATGGCAATGTGTTCATAATTCATATGGGCAGCAGAATTGGAGATGATAAAGCATCCGGCAACAGTAGGGTAGTATCGGTATCAATGTAGGTAGTTGTAGTAATCGTCTGTTGCCGACATTGGTGATGTTATTGATTCTCTGAAGGCCACCTAGCAGAGATTTTAAAGCAATTTGATAATTCCTACCCATTGAAAAATACAAAAACATCTTTCCACAAGGCTCCAAGGACAGGTTCCCCTTCATTTCCACAAATTAAGTTGGCATTCATCAAAATAAAAATTCATCATAGTAGAATAAGAAAGCCCAGTCCAACTTTCTTTTCTATCTATATATATGGAGGCCCAATTACTTCCCATACTACAAATGACTACCACAAACACACCAGCAAAGATCAACCAGGTAAGGTAAATACTTAAATGCTTCGTACGCTAGATGTTGGGAACATTGTAAGCTATGCTCTCCTTAAAAGAAAATGCAAAAACTACATATAATGAAATGATAGTAGAACTGCATTAGCTATGGTTATGAAGTTCACAGACTAGATAGATGTACAGTACAACCAAATTAAGCACAGAACCATTACCTGTCGATAAAGTGGTGACTGGAACTTAAAATCCACCAAAAAATAAAGGCTGCAAGTTCCTGGATCAGGTCCCGGACTAAATTCCCAAAAGTTTATCAAATGATCAAAAAGACTACTTTCCGATACAGTTGTCTGGAAGAAAAACAGAACAGATGATAGGTACATCAGTAACAGTATCAGCAAAACCATTCACAGAACTAGATTTCAATATTAAAAAAAGAAAAAAGTAAAGAAACTCACTATAAATCAGTGCCAATAATGAAAAGGCACACTTTAGACTACACATAGATTAAAGCAAGCCTATAGGAACAACACCAAGAATTAATAAATGTCTGGTGAACGTGCAGAGTGTACACACTTTTCAACAATAATTGTAGTAGAAGGTTGTGTCCCACATTCTCAGCATTTGCCTAGAATATCAGCTTAATGAGTTCATCACCAAAAATTAATATTTCTTCTAGAAACTTAAAACATCTTATCAGATCTTGGATTTTTTGTTATGTCTAATTGCGTCAAGATGACATTATAATTAAACATATCAGCAGTTACATTTTAGAATAAGGAAACTCAGTCAATGTATATGAGAATCTTAAAATTCTGCTATCCTTTGCTATAACCACACATTATGCTTTTAATTACACAAACTCAGTTTAAAAAAATAAAAATAAAAATTAACAACCATGCATTATGCTATAGATCTGGAACATTTTCAATTCTAACCCAAAAACACCAGAAGAAAATTATTCACCAAAATTTAGTGCTTGTTTGGCATGTGCTAAAATAGCACATGTTATTTTAGCACATTATCCTATTTGAGTCACAATCATCTTATTTGGGTCACATCACCTTTTTATCACATCACTTCAAATCCAACTCATATTTCACGTTTTTTCGTAAAATGTCAAAAAGTATACTAATCTAGCACTTCCCAAACAACCTCTTAATCTAAACTTGGACATTTTCAAACTTCAGAAAAACCGCAAGGGGTTGGCTTGGTGGTAAAACCTTGAGTCTTAAGGGTGTGCTCCCCCCGAGGTATAGGAATCAAAACCTTTTAGGTGCTAACAATTCTTTGGAGGCATCGGACTAGAGGAAAACCATTGAATTAACCGTGGTTCACTTGCAGGAAACTCCTTATCGAGAGCCTATGCACCCCTAGGAATTAGTTAGACTTTGATCCAAACATTCCAATGCCAACCAAAAAAAATTTACAAACTTTGGAGAAAACTAGGAGGCAAGAAACAAACAACAAAATCATAACTCAAAACCATGCCAAGGGCAAATCATGTTAAATTGGTCTGGATTTATGTCCCTGCACAACACATCCAGTTTTCTCACATTACAGTTGTCCAACAAATTAGAAATTCAGAACATGTTATCGATCACATAGATTATTTCTTGAAATAATATTTATCTATTTTCCATATTCTCTCATGTCCCCACCCATTTTTTCCCCCAAATTCATGGCAATGATGTCCATACTGTCTCCAATCCATAATCCATATTTGTATCCATGATTCATATAGTATAAAGCACTTCTACTGCAGCAGGCACACTCATGTACTTACGTTTTTTTTTTGTGGTGTGTGCGTGTGCGCACACGAGCATGTGTCCACACCACCCTAATCGCCACCACCATCACCTTCCACTACCGCCACCATCAACCCCCTCCCCCCAACTTCAATGCTTACCCGACACATGGATAGATGTGTGTTAACTTGATCTCCTTGCTTATAAAAGAACAAAATTTCCAGTGATTTAAAAATATATATCAAAATTAAAATCAAACTCAGAACAAAATTTCCTTAAAAAATACTTTAAAGAGAGAGAGAGAGAGAGAGAGACAGAGAGTATCCTTCAGTTAATAAATGTATAAGAAGCAAGGCCCTTTCCTTTGCTGTGCAGCTTCAGTTTATGAAATCAATGTTATTTACCGAGAACTCAAACTTAGTGGTTATATATATATCGAATATGACAATTTAACCTATGGTGATATAATTAGTACCATTCAAAAGAAGGATTAAAAATGTGCATAGACATAAAACTTAATCAAAAAGCTACTAAAGATAAACATAAAGCTAAATATGAATTATGAAATTTCTGTGAACAATATGGTCTACCTCCTATTGCACCTTCACAACGTAAACATACTAAAAAGAAATCTCCACACAGGTACCATGCTAAATACAAAAAGAAATATTTACCTTCTAGATCACCTGATAAATATTATACTAAACCTAAAAAGAAATCTCATAAGAAAACTAATAAATTTCAAAAGTCAAAATCTACCCAAGATGTTACTTGTTACAATTGTGGAAAAAAGGATCATTATTCTAATAAATGCAAGGTCAAAGAAAAACTTAAAGACAAGCTTAATCAATTACAGATTACCGAAGAACATCAAAATCAAATATTTGAAATATTTAAACTCACTCACACCCCAAATCAATCTCCTAGTAATTCTAGTTACTCATCTAGTGACACTACTCCCTCTAGTGATACTTCTACTTATATATGTATATATAGAGGGAGAGAGAGAGAGAGAGTAAAACTATCTTGAAATGTGTTATTTAACCCAATTTAGGCAGGAGATCTAATACTTCCTAATATTTCAGAATGGAACGAGTCCTTCATGATGTAGCATATTTGGCCTATCACATTAAAACAATCTCCATTTCAGGTAGAATTGGTGTATAACACTGGATGAATAGAATATTTATAGGATATTTCCACACCGCACAACTCTTATTCAGTGTTGTCAAAATAATCTGAAATTAATGGACCAAAGTACAACCTTAATTCACCATCAGTAGCAAATGGCAGGAGTTTACATGCATGATTATACAACTGGAATCAGTTTAGTCGTCTTATATGGAGATAGATCACTCAATGTTGGTTTAGGAAGGCATGTTAAAGTGGATTATTATTTATCAAAAGTGAATGTGACCACATATAAATGATCTTTTAGAGCTAAAATCTGCTACTGCTCAAACTTATCAGCTGAATAGTGAAAGAAATGATTATACTGTTTAGAATTTATCCAATAATGGAAGATTTAATGGAGGCTGCATCCAAGGATACTTGCGAGAATCTCTACCTGAGGTCTCCTGGACCCATCTCTAGAGGTCAAGACTTAATATTCCAAGACACTCATCTATACTCAAGCTCGCAATTAAAGAACAATTGGCTACACAAGATGAACTTATGGCAAAAGGCTATATTACATGGACTTTTCAACATAAATTAACCTCCTATACCAGACACTTGACATGATAAGGGTGAGATATGTGTCAAGATATGTGCTCAGCAAGCATATTCATCAATTTAATTTTGTTATATAATCGTTTATAACATTGTCATTATATAGAGGAGTTCTTGATAATCTTATAACTCAAGATATATGTCACCAATGGGTTATCTCAAGTGTCTTCAAAGATTTCCATGAGATCTTAAAAATGGAGTTTTCTTTTTTGTGTGTGTGTGGTTGAAGTGGAGAGTTCTTATTATGCTTCATAATTTAGAGTGTTGTTTTCTCTTGGTTTTAGCTGGTGTGCCCCTGGAGGTGGCTCACTAGCCTTTCTGATAAGTGTAAAAGGGCACCTTTATTGTATATATATATATTGGTTTGAAAACTTATTTCTTAGAAGAAGCCCAAAGAATCCAACAAAGAATTCATGAATGTTAATGAGAAAAAACGAAAGATGTAAGACTTCTAAAATCAAGTATGAGAAAATTGAAATAAAACTATTACCTTAATGAACTTTGGCTTCTTTAAATCCACATGAGAAACATAGCTTTCAACGAGAAATTTGAAACCAATCTCCAGTTCAGCATCAAATGACCCATCGGGGAATCGTCGTGTTATCTCCGATCGTTGGCACCAGGGGAGAAAATCCTCATACAAGTCAACAGCAGCAACCACAGCAAATAATTGCTCTGGAGAATACCTGTAATCAAAACCTACACTTCATATAACTTGTAAAGATTCCACAGGTACATAGATAACATCAAAATGCAACCACATCAGAACATATTTATTTTTTTAACACGTTCAAGATGTCTGCAATCCCACTCCTAGGCTATGTTACACGGACTCTTTGAAATTTCGGAGGTACCCGTGTCGACACGACACGACACGACACGGGTACGGGTGCGGGATACGGCCGGGATACGGCTCATCACAAATGGATACGGCTATGTTTTGCCCTAAATACAGAAGCAACGAAATAGCCCTAAATACAGAAGAAAGGAAAGAGGAGAGAGCAAGAACCTGGTCGCCGACTTCTCTCTAGTCGCAGGCTTCGATCTCACCCCAATTGATCCTTCACTCTTGATCTCGTCTCTCAATCGACCTCGTCTTTGTCTCGCGCCAATCGATTCTTCGATCTCGTCTTTCGATCGATCTCCTCTTCTCTCTCTCAGTCGATCCATCTCTTCTTCTTCTTCTTCTTCTTCTTCTTCTCTCTCTCTCTCTCCCCGATCTGTTTTCTCTCTGTTGTCGATATGTTCTCTCTCTCTCCCTCCCTTTTGTCAATCTAGTACTTTCTTCTCTCTCTCCTCTTGTCTCTTGTTTCAAATATAATAAATAAATCATATAATTTGTTATATAATAATATCTAATTAAATCATATATAATAAAAAAATTAAAAAATCTAATAAAATCTATAAATTACATTATTTATTTTTTTATTTATTTTAACATAATTTGTTATTCCTTATTTATTATATATTTTTTATTTATAATATATATATGTCAATTAAAAGTAAAAAAATAAATTAAAAATATTATCAATAAAAATAATAAATATATTTAAAAAATAACTATTTTACTCATCTTTATATAATAAATATATTTTAAAAAATTAACTATTTAACGTATCTCCGTACCCGTATCCAAGTTTGGATCCATATCCACGTATCCTCAATTTTTAATTTTGAAGTATCCGACCCTCAGATACGCACCCGCACCCGATACCCATAGCCGAGTCCGTGTAACGTAGCTCCTAGGAATAAAATCTGCTCCTGAGATGCTCCTTCTTATAAACATTTTGCTAGTTTGAAACATTTAAATAACAAAACATAGTGAATCTTTAAAGAGCAAATGAAAGAGTTTTAGATTAACTTCGAGTTAAAACAAATTCTCCTCTGCCCCATTTTATGTGTCGTAGTTGACTATGCACAAAGTTTAAGAAAAACATATTTGAATGACAGATTTACAAAAGTGTCTTTTTTCTATGTTGAATAAATTTTGGGGGAATTGAGACCGTATTAAAATACAAATTTAAAGAAGGCAATATGGGTATGGATAAAAAAAAAATTTACTTTCAAAAAGTTCAGGCATATAAAATGGTATGGAATGAGTACTAGAAATGCATAATCAAGCGAGGGAAAGAAGGATTGATAAAAATGTCAAGTTTTTGTTTTCCTAAACCACCAACTACCAAGGATATAAAATGTCACCTGTTGCAGAATTTTAAGTAGTGGGATAAACAGAACATATACTTTGTAATTTGTTAAAGGGAGGGGTGGAGGACAGCTAAAAATATTGGAAAAGAAAGAAAGGGAAAAAAAAAATTAATAGATACAATTCAACTGATAGGGTGCAGTAAGTGCCACCCATGTAGTTAATAAAATAAGGGGTACAATAGAGATGGTTTTGACTGGCTATGGAAAACGAGTAAATATGCCAGTGCATAGAACAGTTTGTACCAAATGAGGGTGCCGGAATGAAGCTAACAATTGAGATAGCGATAAACACAATGATTACAAAGACATGCACATGGTTTTATTAGTGTGATATGAAATGCCATTGTTGTTGTAAATAGAAATAGAAACTTCTTCCCTATGTTTAACAGCAACGAATTCCTGAATCATAGCATGATATAATATTTCAAATCAACACAAAGCCAACAAATAGAAAGGGGCTTTAAAATTTGATCAAACATACCCCAAAACACGCCTCTCCTCGTAGACTTTGGAAAGCACATTGCCCTCTTCCCCGTCACCGCAACCAAGAAAATCCCTCCTCTGAACAGCTCTACCACTGCAAGAACTCCCAAGCAAGGAATTGAGATCCTTATGAGCTCCAATATTCTTATTAACTTGCATTGCCCCAATGCTACTCAAGCATCGAATCTGATCATACCCTCCCAACTCTCCATTGTTCCTGGAATACCTCATCAACCGTCTACTACCATTAATCAACCGCCCAGCAGCCTTCGAAACCGACACAAACGACCGCATTGTAAATAAAAAGACACTTCTTTTTCGATTAATTCAACAAAAGAAAACCCTAATCGAGTCGAGTAAAGCCAAATCGTGCCCTAAATTTCAAATTCCACCATAAAATTGATCATTATCTGAGATAGAAAAACTAAATTGCCATGAAAGTGAGAAGCTAGAAACGAATTGAACAATGATTATCGTACAAATGATGAGAATGAAAGATCGAAAACCTAGGGATATGATTGATTGTTTGACGAAGAAACGAACGTACCTGGAAGATGTCAAACGAAATTCAATACAGAAATAGTGAGAGTTTCGGTATTTAAGGAGATGAATATACAGATTCTGATTCGGACAATGAAGCCACATCCAAGGGCTTGTGTTCTTATTTTTGGGATTTTTTTTTTTTTTTTTTTTTTTTTTTCTTATCAAAGAAAAGTTTTCGGAGTCATTTGGAGAAAATTTCTTTGTTTGTGTTTTGCATTTGGTTTTAATTTTTGAAAATTGTTTTTAAATTTTTTGTGAATTGCTTTTATATTTTGATTTTTTTTCATTTTTTAATTTAATTGATTTAAATATATTTAAAAAATAATAAATTATAAATACACTCCTAAAATTTATTTAAAGTATAATTTGCCCTTATAGTTTTAAAAATTACATATTGTCTTTTAAATTTTATAATTTCATAGCATATGACATCTTTTACTAATAAATTATCAAGTTAATTAACTGTTTTATTTTTTCAATTAGTTTTTTTAAATAAAAAAATTTAACAATGAGGTATTTATAATTTTTCAAACTATTGAGAGCCATTCCTATTTTAAGAAAACCAATTTACCCTTAAAAATAAAATATTTATAACAAATTTGAAAGAGGGAAAAAAATGGTTTTAAAAAATGGAGATTTTTTCAAAAAATCATATTTCTAAGGGAAAATTAGTCTAAGGTCTCTCTCCCACTTTTAATAATGGAAGAGGTCCACAATATTATTTTATGATATTTAAAGTCCTTCAACCCCAAACTCATATATCACAGAGAAATTTAAGAAGAAACGAAAGGGTTTCAAAAACTGAGTTTGGTCTCTCTCTTCTCCCTCTCTCTCTCTCTCTCCTACATCAACCCCAAACCTTAGCTTTACAACAACTGTAGACATTTCTCTCTCCCTCACTCTCTAAATCTTCACACCAATTAGTCTCTCAAATTCATCGTGTTTCAGCAGATTATGATTTAGAGTCAAGCTTTAAGGTTCGCGAATTGAGATTGCTTCAATGATGAATCCAATAATTCAACAATGGCGTGTAAAGAGAGAAAGAGATTGAGAGAACTAGAGAGAGTGAGAAAGAGAGAGAGAGAGATGCGTAATACGCAGAGACATTACAGTAATGTGTTTTGTTTGTTTGGCATTTTGGGACTATGTCGGGTTTCGGTTCGTTCCGTGCCAGGTTACGTAACATGTGATGGACTTACAGCAACTGTAAGTCTGGATTTTCACACTGTGAAGTCGTGGTGAATTGGCTGCAATTTGGTCTTCGGCTAACATCAATGAAAGGATAAAATTAACCAATCTGATTGTTCCCAAATAAAGTATGTAGGAAAGTCCAAACCTACAATGTTTCTGGAACTTGTTAACATTGTCAGTATAATGCTTTTAAGTTGAATTTAGCAACCTTTTTTTATTACTTGCACATTTTTTTATTACTTTCAAGTTCAAAATTTCTCTGAATCCAGAGAAATGTGCTGACAGTATTGAATACAATGTTTCCTACAAACCAGAGAAATTATGTGCTGACAGTGTTGAATTTCTCTGGATTTGGCAATTTTTTCTGGATTACCATTGAATTTTCTCTGGATATGACAATTTGCTTTGAATCGAATTTTCTCTGAATTTGATAATTTTCTCTGGATCATTCTTGAATTTTCTCTGGGTTAGAGTGAGATTTTCTCTGAGTTTGAGTGAATTTCTCTAGGTTTGAGGGGGATTTTCTCTGGATTTGTGTTCTAGAATTTTCCTTCACTGCAACAAGGGCTTTGCTCTTAACTTCTAAAGGATTAGTTTTAAAGGATTTCCATGAAAGAATAGGCTCTCAAGGTATTGTGATTATCCAACTAAATCCCACTTACCCTCTTGCTATTACTTAGTTATGTCTTTAATTTTCTTTCAATGAACTGTTTGGCATTTTCATGGGTATTCTTCCTTGTGTACTCTTGGAAGGAAAAGTATGATTAATTTCAGTAGAATTGAAATGTCTCTTTGATAGAAATAAAAACTTAATGTTTAGCTTTGTACTTTTGAAGGCATTTCAACAAAATCGAAATTTCTCTGGAGAGAAACAGAGAATTTCTTTGGAGCAGAATTTCTCTAGATCAAATTGAGGGACCTTAGACATTATGAAAATATTAGATGTCCTTTATACTATAAAGTCTTACCAGGGACCCTAAAAAAAAAATCCCTTATTTCTAATACTTATATACCAATTAGTCAAGTTAATTTCTAATGACCCATTTAGTCTTATAGTCATCCAAAAGACAAAAAACCTCAATTTTAAATTTAACACAAAAAATGAAAACTAAATCTACATTATATGATAAAATCACTCTAATTTGAATACTTATCCCATTTGAATTAAAATCTATATATTAGAAAAAAATAATAGAAGCTAATAAATATCCTATTTAACATATTACTCTTTTAATATTATGGAAGCTAATAAATATCCTACTTTTATATTTTTTTTATAATGTGAAAAATTAAATAACGCAACAAAAAAACTAAACGAAAATTAAAATATAATGTAAATGTTTACAATAAACAACAAATATATAACTAACTTTCAAAAAAACAAAACACATACCAAAATACAATGTGAATGTTCACAATAAACAACAAACATACAACTAATCTTTAAAAAAATAAAACTCATATCAAAATACAATACGAATATTCACAGTTTATAATTAACATACGACTATCATTAAAAAAACTAAACTCATACCAATGTGAACATTCTCACTGCAACATGAAAATATAAAACGAAATTGAAAAAAGTGAAAATAGACTATTTCGATTGTTTAATAGTAACAAAAAATGATTATTTTTTGAGCAACAAGCACAATAACAAAAGCAACAAACATACAACTATCATTCAAAAAAATAAAATTTATACCAAAATATAATGTGAATATTCACAGTTTATAATTAACATATTACTAGCATTAAAAAAACTAAATGCATACTGATATGAACATTCACATTACAACGTGAAAACACGAAATAAAATTGAAAAAAAATAAAATTGACTATTTCGATTGTTCAATGACAATAAAAATAATTGCTCAATCAGTAAGTATAGTAACAAACAACATACAACAAATCATCAAACAATATATAAAAAATCATCAAATAATTCATATATATTGACGCACCTTTTTTAAAAAATCTATATATAATCAATTATAGCATAATACCAGTGAATAAACTATATAATTTTGATGACTACACAAACTGATGAAACGACTACGGTTTATATATTACAATAGCAAAAAATGATTATTCATCATCGATTGTGAGTCAATTATCATCTCCATTATCAATCTACATATATAACTAACCTTCACTTTTAAATGTTCTTTCATAGCAAGAGTTTATTCTAAAATAATGGTGAAGAAAGATCTTTGATAAAGCGAATCTCTCATATTGAAGCAAAGAAAATATTAAGAATAATAAACTTCTATATTTATATGCAATATTTTATATATATCACAAATTAAATATATCTAATAAATGATTTTATCTCTCCTAAATATATATATATATAAAATAAAATTCTATAAGAGTAAAATAGTTTACATAATAATTCTAATATGGAAAAAAGGATCTAATGAAATATAAGTTCAAATATATGGGATTAGGTGGAATACAATGTACTTATTGAGCTATAAGTCCTCTAAATAAGATTTATAAATAAGTTCCTCTAAAAAATAATCATGAAAAATAAAATAAAAACTCAATAACTAATTTTAAGTTTCAAAAGCAAATTTTGTTTGCTGAATTATTTTTTGAAAATTGTTTCCAGAATAATATTTTTAAATTAACATACTTTTTAATAAATAATAATAACTATATTTTTATAAAAATAAAATAGTGATTTAAATTAAAAATTAAAAAGAACAAAAATGAAGATATGATTGAACAAACAACTTTTTCATTATGAGGTTGGCTCTCTGTCACGTGGACAAATCTAATCTTAGGCAAGCTGCCCACCTAATAAGTCATGTGACTTTATTATCACCAATTAGGGTCCGTTTGGAAAAAGTTAATTTGACTATTTTAATCGTAAAAGATAAAATAAATTATTTTAATCATAAAAAATAAGTATCACATCTAATCCATAATCATTACATTCTTCTCTCATAAAAAAAAAAAAAGTCAAAAAAATCAAAAAGTCAAAAAAAATTTCTCAAACCAAACTTTTTAACCCAAGTTAAAATAACCAAAAAAATCAAAAAACTAACCCACTTTCCAAACCAACCTTTAACCATGTTTACGTAAGTGTTTTTTTGTATTTGTTAAAGTAACCCATTTAAGTGTTTTTTTGTATTTGTTAAATTAACCCATCTTCAATCAAAATTTTAAATTTAGCCCCCTTTGTCAACTCTTTTTTTTTTTAATAATCAAAAGTTAAAAAATAGTATTAAAAAAATAACAAATTAAAAAAATTATTAAAAGTCAAAAAATCACTTAAAAAAAAAACCAAGCATATCAATAATTTATGATTTTCGATACAACTAAAAAAAATCATTCACAAATATATTTACTTTTTTTCTTCTCATAAAAAAAGTTAAAAAATCATTAAAAAAATCGATTCTCAAACAAGGCCGTATAGATATCAATTTTTTTCTTTTCTTTTCTTTTTTTATTTTTTTTTTTTTGTTTGAAAACCTACATGTCAATTTGACACCTTAATTTTGACATTTTCAAAAATAATTACTTCAATTATTGTGTCAAATTTATTATTTTATTGCATTTTTTTTTTTTTTATGCTTCAAATTTTTAGACGAAACTCAAATATAGATTTAACATAACAAATATATATATATATATATATATTTGACTTACTTCTCTTATATTTCAAATTTCACACGGCAAGAACAATGCTAAATGCAACCTGGGCAAATGACAACTTGGTTTGTGTGAGCAACTCCAAGGTTACTAGGCAAAATGCCTTCTAAAAGTATACAAAAAAAAAGTATAATCTTTATTTTGTTTAACTAGTTTAGAGCATTCAAAAGAGTGTGTTAAAATATATGTTATGTGACAAAAAATGATAAAAATGGGATCCAAAAATATGTGTTAAGGTATATTAAGAGTTTGTTAATTTTAGAAAGTGTGTAGTATTGCGATGGATATGTTAAGGTGTATATTAATATATATATATATAAATAATAAATAATAAATAAAATAAATAATAATTGAAAAGTACAGTGGGCCCTTACTCCACTGCACTGCCAGTGCCTCTCTCTCTTTCTCTTCTCTTTTTTTTTTTTTTTTTTTTTTTTCTCTCTCTCTCTCCCCCTCATTTGCTTGTTAACTTGCTCACTGTAGTAAACACATAACTTGGCATCTGACACTAACTTTGACCACTAACAAGGTCATTAGCAGTTCCATTGTGAAGACAAAAAAGTGAAAATAGTTGGCTAAAAATTAACATCTGACACTAACTTTCTCACTAACCTATCTACTGCAGATGCTCTTAGCTAGTGTGCATTCTAAGCATATTATTTATTTTAACTAATCAATCAAACTAATTTAGGGTTGGTTTGGGATGTCCTAAAAAAGTGCACTTTTTGACTTATTGGTGGGTTTGGATTGGGTTTGGGTTGGGTTTGATGTGATGTGTTAGAGAGGTGATGTGATGTAAATAAGATGATGTGACTTAAATAAGATAGTAACTTTTTGACTTTTTGGCTTATTTAGGTTATGCCAAACTAGCCCTTAATTATTTTTTTTTTTAAAAAAATACTATTGATGTACTGTCGCAGGCAACCAAATTTAAAACCTATACTCCTTAAAATATATGTAGTTGTGCAAGCAAGGATCGTTCCCACAGAGAGTGTTTATCCTAGTTTTTATGCTACTTGAATAAGGGTGGGGTCTGAGTAAAACAAAAACAATTTTTAAGAAGAACAACTAAATAACAATTCAAATTAAAGTATTGAAATCAATCAAAAGAACAAGCTTGGTCTAAGTCAACATTCACCATCGGAATTTTACAATTGATCATTGATGCAAAATTATATCAATTCATACTTTGAATATTCACCGTTGGATCTATTTTCCTATCTCTCTTTAGTTGCAATTAATTAGAAAACAAGCGATTTAATTAACCTTAACTACTAAACAACCCAAGGCAAGCGCTAAAGATTTAATCTAATAGCAACCTTAAGAATTAGAGAGATCGATGAAGCTAAACAATACAAGCACAAGCGGTTGCATTTAATATTGTAGGAAATGGTTATTAAATTCTGGATAAAACCAGAATTTTTTCCTAAGTTTGGTCTAAATTTTAGGTGGGCCCCGTGCATCGATTTACACGGGTCAAAGTGGTAACGCGTTCTATGCCGCATTGTGATTCACGTGGTATATTTGGTTGCTCAAAACCATTACTGAGTGAATGAGAAATTGAAGCCAAAGTATGCTCCATGGAAATGGAGTTTTGGTGGAAATTCCTTAAAGGTTTGAATAAGGCTTGTCCCACATTGATTTGGTGGGAGGTTTTGAATGAGTTTATAAGGCATGGGTTTGGTACTTGGGGTGTGCCCCAAGGGGTACCCAAGTGTTTTAGAGAGAGAGGTTATGGGCAAAATGGGGTAGACCCATTGGACCTAAAAATCACCACACGCGCGCCGCCGCTGCCGCCGGTCGTCCGGTTGGGCTTGTTCGGCCCAATACTAATCTTTTTGGGCCAAAAACATTTGAATTTAATTCAAATAAACTAATTTGGATTTACTGTTCATCCAAACAGGGCCCTTCCCGAAATTAAACTGGTTTGGTTTTATTGTACATCCAAACAGGGCCCTTCCCGAAAATAAACAGGTTTGGTATTAGTGCACACCCAAACAGGCCTTCTGTTTTGATATCTGTTTGAAATATCATTCAAGACATTCAGATCTGTTTGAATCCAAAACCAACAGGTTTCATACCTGTTCAATACAAATCCTGACCACCTTTACATCTATAAATAGAATGACAAATTTCATTTGAATTTAGTAATCTTTAATTTTCGTCCTTCATAATTCTGAAAACATTCTCTTCATGTTACTGCATTATTTTCTTGTCAGAGAGAGTATAAACACTTAGTGTATTCGTTAGGCAAACAATTTGTAGTGCTGCTATTGTTTGTAGTAGATCATTTTATCTTGGGAGATAGACGTCCAAATTCTGAAAGCACCGTGGAGAGGACGAATCTGTCTTAAGGACACAGTGTCAAACACTGGACTTGATCAGTTTATAATTCGAACAAATTAAATCAAGTAAGTTATTTAATTTATTTTCTATTATATTTTTATTTGTTTAAATCAGATTTTAATTTTGTTTTTGTAACAAAATAAAGTCTGTTTTTTATTTATTTATTTTTATTTCGAGTTTGATTTTTGTAATCAAACATATTCTCTCATTTCTTTTACTTCTTTATATTCTGATTGTTGTTTAGTACACAACAGAATTTAATTTATTTAAATACAGTGAAGATTGTTCCAACAATCTTAAGACAAAATCCTTTTTGGTATCTTCATTGTATTTAATTTTTTGTGTTTTCAAACTAATATTTTGGTTGGAAAAACAAATAGTGATTTATGCTATTTGACAGATAGTAGTAATATACTGTCTCTTTTATTTAACAACTAGTAGTAATATACTGGTGTCATTAACAATTGCAGAATATTATTTGGTATTACAGAAAATTATTTTGGTATTTTATTTTTCTAGTTTTAGTAACAAGGAAAATAAAATTATTTTGTGTTATCATTTATTTTCTGGTTTTGATAACTAGAAAATTATTTTGTGGTTTTCTGATTTTTGAAATCAGATATTTTTGTGATATTTTATATTCTAGTTTTAGTAACTAGGAAAATAAAATTATATTATTTTCTAGTTTTAGTAACAAGAAAAATAAAATTATTTTGTGTTATAATTTATTTTCTGGTTTAAGTAACTAGAAAATTAATTTGTGGTTTGGTTTTCTGATTTTTGTAATCAGATATTATTTCGGTATTTTATTTTACTAGTTTTGGTAACAAGGAAAATAAAATTATTTTGTATTGTAATTTATTTTCTTGTTTTAGTAACTAAAAAATTAATTTAGTTAATCAATCATGTAACTTTGTGACTCAGTCACAATCAATTAATTTTGTAAGTGACTTACGGTTTCGTTTGGTAGACCACTTATTTTTTGAATCTTTTGTGAAAATGTGTTAATTCTTTTGACTTTATCATAGTTCATCGTGAGTATACATGGAAGAATTTGTTTCTAGAGTAAAATATTAGTTTTACAAACTAATTTTATTTTTATTACAATGTGGATTCATAGTCTTGAATTGTTTCTGCACTTGAGTTGGAAAAAAAAAATATATATATATATATATTTACAAGAACATTTTAATGTATATTAAATTTGTTTATTTATGTACAAATCAAACTTATTAAATGAAGGTATATTTTGTCATTTTCAAATTTAAAGTTTAAATGCGTTGGATTTTATTTATGAGTTGAGAATCCTTTTATTTCATGATGCAAGTGATGGGATCATGCATGTTTAATTTATTTTGTTAATTCATTATTTTTAGTTGATGCGTTTGATATGCATATATGATATCAACTCAAGTTATTTCTTAACAATAATTTCAAGTGATTTGGAATGATAAATTGTTATAAGCAGGTTAATTTGAATATTTTTAATCAATTTTGAATGGGTGTTTAAACACCAGAGAAATTTAAACATGAAGGTGTATGTAATTATATCGTTTCGTTTAATTGGGAAGTAATTTAAGAAATCTTTTATGTTGATTATTGGTTTATTTTGAATTATGTGACATGAGATGTCGTTAATAATTATTTTACTTGCGTAGTAGAAATTGTTAAATCATAAACCATTTTATTAATATCGGGGAGTATCTCTTGCATTAGTTGAGATAATTTAATTTTCTTCTATCACAAATATTTTTATGACAGTGACATTTATTTATAAATGAGTTGCAAGAATGTATACAATTTTGAATTGTTCGTTTCTTAGGCAAAATTTTTATGAGGATATGATTTTGTCACAACATTAATTCTGATTTGTGTAATCATAATTA
Source organism: Camellia lanceoleosa (assembly GCA_025200525.1). NCBI lineage: Eukaryota > Viridiplantae > Streptophyta > Magnoliopsida > Ericales > Theaceae > Camellia > Camellia lanceoleosa. The sequence goes on along the minus strand of CM045761.1, from coordinate 187,945,725 downwards.
TTTTGGAGTTTTGGATTTGAAATTTATGAATCAAGCACATCATAGACAACAAACGATGAATGGCATGTTACTAAATTTAGGCTTACCATAGAACTTGTGGGGGGAAGCAATATTGTCTGCTAATATGTTCTTAATAGAATACCCCACAAGAAAACCAATAGCACTTCTTATGAATTATGGAAAGGTCGACCACCTTCTTACAAATACTTAAAAGTGTGAGGGTGTTTGGCAAAAGTTGAAGTTCCTGTTCCTAAAAAGACAAAGATTGGATCAAAAACAATAGATTGTGTGCTTATTTGTTATGCTCAGAATAGTAGTGCATATCGGTTTCTGACTTATAAATCAGAAATACCTGATATAAATGTGAACACTATTATAGAGTCAAGGAATGCTGTGTTTTTTGAACATGTCTTTCCTTACAAGAAAGGACAGGAATTAAGTTCACAGAAAAGAACTTATGATTGTACACAAAGTCAAGAGACTAATGACAATCACACACAAGAGACTAGTAATGGTCTCAACTAACAGGATTTAACTGATGATAAACCAAGAAGAAGTAAGAGAGCGAGAACATCAAAATCCTTTGGTCCAGATTTTCTGACATACCTGTTAGAAAATGAACCTCAAAGCTTTAAGACAGTAATGACAGGTCCTGAAGCACCTTTGTGGAAAGAAGCTGTGAATAATGAAATTGAATCCATTATGCAAAATCATACTTGGGAATTGGTGGATCTTCCACCAGGTTCTAAACCTCTTGGATATAAATGGATATTCAAGAGAAAAATGAAAGTAGATGGTTCAATTGACAAGTATAAAGCAAGACTTGTAGTTAAAGGTTACAGACAAAAGGAAGGGCTGGATTATTTTGACACATATTCTCCTGTGACAAGAATAACATCCATTCGCATGCTTATTGCTATAGCAGCGTTGTTTAAATTAGAAATACATCAAATGGATGTTAAGACAGCATTCTTAAACGGTGATCTAAATGAAGAGATCTATATGGAACAACCCGAAGGGTTTATGGTATCAGGGCAAGAAAAGAAAGTTTGTCGACTTGTAAAATCCTTTTATGGATTAAAACAAGCACCTAAGCAATGGCATGAAAAATTTGATCATGCAATGCTTACTAATGGGTTTAAGATAAACGAATGTGACAAATGCGTCTATGTTAAAAACACTAACCAAGGATATGTCATAGTTTGTCTTTATGTGGATGACATGCTCATCATTGGAAGCAGTCAAAACATGATCAAATCAACTAAGTAAATGCTTAACAAAAGATTTGATATGAAAGATATGGGGGTCGTAGATGTTATATTAGGAATAAAAATTACTAAAACATCTGACGGATATGCATTATCTCAATCTCATTATATTGAGAAAATACTTGATAAATTTATCAAGAATGATTTGAATTTAGCTAGAACACCTGTAGACATCAGTCTTTATTTATCGAAAAATAAAGGTGATGCAGTGTCTCAGTTAAAATACTCCCAAATCATTGGAAGCCTAATGTACCTAATGAATTGTACTCGTCCTGATATAGCTTATGCTATCAGTAAATTGAGTAGGTACACTAGTAACCCTGGAGAAGACCATTGGAAAGCGATCATTCGAGTTCTTAGATATCTAAGATTTACTCGTGATCATGGTTTGAACTTTACTCGATATCCAGCAGTACTCGAAGGTTATTGTGATGCCAATTGGATATCGGATACTAAAGATTCAAAATCCACTAGTGGATATGTCTTTACTCTAGGAGGCGCTGCTGTTTCTTGGAAGTCCACGAAACAAACTTGCATCGCACGATTCACAATGGAATCCGAGTTCATTGCTTTAGACAAAGCAGGAGAAGAAGCAGAATGGCTTCATCACTTCTTAGAAGACATTCCAATGTGGCCAAAACATGTGCCAGCTATTTGCATTCATTATGATAGTCAATCTGCAATAGGTAGGGCACAGAATCATATGTATAACGGTAAGTCACGACATATTCGTCGTCGACATAATACCGTTAGGCAGATGTTGTCAAACGGAATAATCTCAATAGATTATATAAAATCTAAAGAGAATATTGCGGATCCGTTAACAAAAGGTTTGACAAAAGAGCTAGTGTATAGTTCATCGAAGGGAATGGGATTAAAGCCTATTACATAACAGTCGTCATAATGGTAACCCTACTTATATGACTGGAGATCCCAAGAACTAAGTTCAAAGGGACAACTAAGTTATGTATGGCTCGCCAGAAATCACCAAGGGATTAAAATTCCCTACTCATTCCTATAGTGAGAGTGATATCTGCAACATATGTTGTCTGTAGGGGCATAAGGATAAGCTTTGCTTTTAATGATTACTTATATCTTGATTAAGGCATAAAATCAAGACGAGTATAAGAAGATACTCACAATAAGAATCACCTATATGAGTGTTGAACTGGGGCCGGTTCTATGAGAATGAAAGAGGCTACATTCTCTAAAAACACTCATGAAAACTAGGAGCGTTCAAGGCCAAAATGAACACAACAGTGAGAACCACGATGTGTTAGAAGATATTTTGTGTGAAATCTATTGTCTTGGCTTACACAAACGGCTGAACAATTCAAGGCATCACGTCCATTGGTTAGCCAGTAAGTCCGATAGGTTATCACTAGGGAAGGTTCAAGGCCAAAAACTACCTATCCTGATGCAAGATATTTTCGACTTATACTCTTTCGATAAATCTGCATATTGTTGCATTTCCATTGTCATCAAATTCCATTCATGTGGGGGATTGTAGGAAATGGTTATTAAATTCTGGATAAAACCAGAATTTTTTCCTAAGTTTGGTCTAAATTTTAGGTGGGCCCCGTGCATCGATTTACACGAGTCAAAGTGGTAACGCGTTCTATGCCGCATTGTGATTCACGTGGTATATTTGGTTGCTCAAAACCATTACCGAGTGAATGTGAAATTGAAGCCAAAGTATGCTCCATGGAAATGAAGTTTTGGTGGAAATTCCTTAAAGGTTTTGTCACGACCCAAACCCGGCCCTATGGGTTTAGCACCGTAACTGGCCAGTAATCCGAGATTACCGAAGGCCTGAACGATATCTGATCAACCAATCGAGTGAGCTCTGGCGGAAGCCAAAAGCGAAGAAGTAACTAGTGTCCACTGAGTTGTGAAAATCTGTATGTCAAAAACATTTTATGCATTCATACAGTCCAAAACAGTACATTCTATACATTCATTTACAGACATTCAGTACGGGGGCTCAATCCCTCGATAATAGTACAGTCAAACAGTCTACACAAAAGGTACGATACAATAGGGAGACAGGTGGGGGAAACAAAAACACCCCAAGCCATGGCATGGCGTCTCGGAACCTCGCAGTGAGGCACATAGGCTGGCTTGACAAAACTAGGGACCAATCCCACGCTCCTAGCTTCGGTCTGGTGGCTGAGCACCTACATATATATATAAACAGTGAGCTAAAGCCCAGTGAATAACATAACGCGTAAAGAGGTTATGAATGAATGTCCTTCAAGAATGAAATCAATTCATTATCAAGATTTCAATCTTTCAAGATTTCATCAATCAAGATTTCAATCAATCACCATATGTGGTACATCCATTAGCCTATAAGCAAGAGGTCCAAAAGGACCGGGCCTTAATATGACCCAACAATAATGATGGCCATCAATCAAGATGGTTCCACAAGGAAACCGACGAGCTCAGAATACCAATAACGATGGGTGCTAAGGATGCCACAATGATTAATACTGAGACATACATTCATTCAATAAGCAATATCGGTTCAATAAAATGATTCGATTCAAGATTCAAAATATAACCATTTGAACATATCTTTACAATATCATTACTCAGGATTGGGCTATCAGTAGCTAGAGCGCGTCCCCGAGAGCCAACCCTAAACAGTTAACAAATAGAACACACACTAAGTTCACAGTCGGAAGGATGATAATTAAATCCCTAAATTCCTCGGTGTGGTTCTATGTCTAAATCCTCATTAAGATGCTTAAACTAGGCCTAAGAATGCCTAGGATGTGATGAGGATGCAAAAATCGCGACAAAATCGATTTGAAATTTTGAGCAGGGCCTCACTTCGCCGTAGCGTCAACTTTCCCTTCGGCGTGACCTAATCCAATCTCGGCGCGCATTCCAAGATTCTTCGCTCGGCGGGTGATGAACGATCTGCAAGATCTTTGGATGCACGATTTTCCTTCGGCGTGCAAAACTCCGCCGAGCGGATCAGAAACAATGCGAAGAAATCTTTGGAAGCATGAATTTCGCCGAACCTTTCGAAGGACGGCCAAATCTGGAAAATTCAGATTCGACCTCGAGTTTCAAACCAAGTTTCAATGTTCCAAATTCGATCCTCTTGGGCCCATTTTACGGAAAACTCTTTCAAACACATAGAATAACAAGTTTTAAAGCTCAATTTAAGAAATCAAGGCCCAAGGGTGTTTCAATCAAACTCAATTTCAAACCATTTTCAAGAACACACCCAAAACATGCAATGCAGTTTTAATCCAAAATCAACCTTCAAATCTTGCTCTAAAGAGCTCAATAGTTGGAAAATGAAGTGAAAACATGGACTATGATAAAAACATGGACATGCATGTGATTCTTCAAGAATTCAACTTCAAAATGTGTCAAAGACCATGCATGCAACATTCAAGCTCTAATTCAACAATTTATGAGCAAATTCATGACTTACTCTCTAATTAAACATGGAGCATGCAAGAATAAACCTTAAGGACAACAATGAGAGGTCCAATTACCTTACTAAGTCTTCAATTGAGAGTCTAGGAGGTCAATCTAGCAATCTATGCCTCAAATCTTCAAGTTCTTCTAGCAAATCACCAAAATGAACTCAACTCTCTCCCTCTCCTCTCTTGGTCGGCTAGAGCTCAAGAATAGGGGCTGATGATATGTTTTGATTAAGTGTAAACAAGGCTCAAGTGATGGAAGTAGACAAAGTCCACTCAAAATGGCAATTCGGTAATTAACTCAAACTCTTTAATTGACTTAATTTAATCTAATTTAATTATTCCTAATCAATTTTCAGATAAATATATCATTAAATCAGAAATATTCTACTGAGTCTAAAACTTCAAACGGTTTCTAAATCGGCCGCCGATAAGGCCTTCAATTAGCACTTTAACCACATAAATGCAAACAGATAATCATTCAATCAAACAGATACAATATGCAATATAACAGACAACTTATTCAATTTCAGTTCCAGTTTCAATCGGTCTATTCAGTACTTCAGTTAATTCGATTATCAGTCATTATCGGTTCAGTTTAGCAATAATCAGTGTATAATTCGGTGGTTATACGGTAATCAGTACGAGGGTTGTTACAGGTTTGAATAAGGCTTGTCCCACATTGATTTGGTGGGAAGTTTTGAATGGGTTTAGAAGGCATGAGTTTGGTACTTGGGGTGTGCCCCAAGGGGTACCCAAGTGTTTTAGAGGGCGAGGTTATGGGCAAAATGGGTTAGACCCATTGGACCTAAAATCACACATGCCTGCCGTCCGTCGGCCATTGGCTTGGCTAATGAGTGCTTGGTATGAGGTTGGGCTTGTTCGGCCCAATACTAATCTTTTTGGGCCAAAAACATTTGAATTTAATTCAAATAAACCGATCTGGATTTACTGTTCATCCAAACAGGGCACTTCCCGAAATTAAACTGGTTTGGTTTTATTGTACATCCAAACAGGGCCCTTCCCGGAAATAAACAGGTTTGGTATTAGTGCACACCCAAACAGGGCCCTTCCCGTTTTTGATATCTGTTTGAAATATAATTCAACAGATTCAGATCTGTTTGAATTCAAAGCCAACAGGTTTCATACCTGTTCAATTCAAATCCTACAGCCACCTTTACATCTATAAATAAGACAGCCCTCATTTGAATTTAGTAATCTTTAATTTTCGTCCTTCATAATTCTGAAAACATTCTCTTCATGTTGCTGCATTATTTTCTTGTCAGAGAGAGTATAAACACTTAGTGTATTCGTTAGGCAAACAATTTGTAGTACTGCTATTGTTTGTAGTAGATCATTTTATCCTGGGAGATAGACGTCCAAATTCTGAAAGCACCGTGGAGAGGACGAATCTGTCTTAAGGACACAGTGTCAAACACTGAACTTGATCAGTTTATAATTCGAACAAATTAAATCAAGTAAGTTTTTTAATTTATTTTCTGTTATATTTTTATTTGTTTAAATCAGATTTTAATTTTGTTTTTGTAACAAAATAAAGTTTGTTTTTTATTTATTTATTTATATTTCGAGTTTGATTTTTGTAATCAAACATATTCTCTCCTTTCTTTTACTTCTTTATATTCTGATTGTTGTTTAGTACACAACAGAATTTAATTTATTTAAATACAGTAAAGATTGTTCCAACAATTTCATCAAGCGTTCTTCATAAGATATAATAATTTCTGGCACAACAAATCATTAAAGCTTAGTTGCTTCACAAATTAGAGGGATCAAACAATTACGGATTTGATATCTAACCTATCAATAAATTGCAACAAATAATAAACCAGTAGGCCTCCTAGTAATTAAATGAGGCAATCATGAGAATATGCACAGAAGAACACCCCATACTCAAAGTATAAACTGAACAATAAAAAATAATAAATTAAATCTCACAGTTTTATTGATTTCTAAACTTCCGTTTCCTTTAACCGATTACCAAACTCTAGCCACGCAAGGCCATGATGAAAACTCAAAGAAGTTCGAGAAAAGGGGAGAGAGAGCCCTCTGATGATTCCCTCTCCCTTTTATACACCTTCATGCCCTCAATATTAGGAGCCTACAAAATCTCCTAAAAAATATTCTAAAAATTATCCTAAAATAACAATATCCATGTCTCACTAATCAAAGAAGATATTAAAAATAAAACAAAGTCCTAATATAACTAGGAAAGTGGTGTTTAAGCTGGAACTTTCGTGCCCCAGCTCTGAAAACTTCGGCAAATAAACCGCGGAATGTTCCGGAACCTCAACAGTGCAGGTGCAGCAAATTCAAGCTCGATTTCGACCTTGATACAGCCAGTATCTCTCAAAACTCGAAACATGAAAGTTGTAGAGCTTTTTCTTGGTGTTCCATAGCATCTTGGATCATCTCAATCGGATCTCGGATGAGAGAGTTATTCACAGATTACGAAGCGATGTCGAAAGTGTCCAAAATCACCCAATTAGCTTTGTTTTGCATTTAACGCCTCCATTTGCATCCTAAATCAAAATATAAGAATAATGAGTACATTTAGGCACCAAATAACTATAAAAGACTAAATATTAAGGGAGAAAAATATGACATCTTGCATTCTCAGCAACTATAAACATAAATAAAAAAATAAAATCTTTTGATAATACGTTGTTTATGCGCCTAGTGTTGACCTGGTATTTTACAAATATTTATTTTTTAATATATAATTAAATTATTTTTTTAAATAATATTTTTACACGATCATATTTTTAAAAACAACAATGAGCTGGAACAAGCAAAAATGCAACAAATATTGAGAGAGCAAGCAGATATGGAGATCTCAAAATAGTGGAAAAAGCATGTTTGCTTAGCAATGGAGGCTAGATAGATGTGGAAAACGAAAATGGAAATAGACAAAATGCCTCTTATGATGCAGAACTTGTTGGAGGAAGAAAAAACTAACTTTGGCATCAAAAATGCTTCATGTAGTCCTTTTGCCTCCTCTCATGGAGATACTCTAAAGATGTCAAATATCACTAGTTGGCTTGCCAACTAAGAAATAACATGTTAGTTGGGATGCTTTAATGTGTGTATGTATAGGTGATTGCATGATCGCTTAAAAGAAGAGATTTTTTATTAAAAAAGAAAACTTCTTCTATACAATTACTGAGAGTATTTTGATTCATTTTTTTTCTCAAGAAGATATTTAGTGTGTTTGATTTCAATTTTTTTGCATTTAATTTTCTAAAATTTGAATTTTTTTATTTTTTATATTTTTTTTTGTTTTTAGTGAATATTTTTAAAATTCTAAGCAATTTTTTTTTTACTTTTTTAGATGCACCTTACTTAAATGTATCTAAATTTTGTGAAAAAATATTTAAAAAATCAATAAATACACAAAAATACAAAAAAATACAAAAAAAAAAAAAAAAAGATGTAATAAATTTTTATATTTTATTTGTATTTATGATATTTAGTGAAATTTTTTAAATATTTTTTTTTTTTACAAATATTACTATTTTAAGTATATTTATGTTAGTGTGTTTAAAAATTAAAAAAATTCAATGAAAATTAAAGAAAAATACAGAATTTTTGCCAAACAGAGTGATTGGAATTTGAATTTATCAATCACATTACTTATATTACACTCAACTTTAGCCGGACTAGCATTATTGCCTATATTTCGAGGAAAAATCATCTGCTAAAGAATGACTTCGCCTGCATTACAATCATCAAATTGTCCCAAGATTGAAAGTATAATTAACATCCAAATGGCACAGCAGCAAGAGGTAATAACTTACAAATATAGGCACGTTAACAAAGATTAATGTTTGAGAGTACTAAAAAGATAGCACTAGGGGAGTACTAATGAGGTGGCTCTCCCTTTGATGTGATGGTTGCCTCTTGTGTTTATCTTTTTTCTTTTATTTTTTATATTTTTTAACTCATTAGAGCTATTAGTGATGAGATTTTTTAGTGGTCTCTATCATTGCTGCATTAACAAATTCCAAAAAGAGGTACATTCAGTTTTTCACATCATTGGCAAAGAAATCTATAGATGAACAACTTTTATAAATAAACAATTTAGGATTGGTTTGAGAGGTTCAAAATAATTACACTCTTTGACTTTTTATAAAAAAAAATATATAAAAAATAGAGAGGAGATATTAATTGATATGATCCCAATAAGTACACTTACATAAAAAATAATAATAATAATAATAATACTTGAGGGCTCGAAATTTCGAGGCTCGATTGTCCCGAAATTCAAAACAACGTCGTTTTGAATATATGTATATATATATTCTTTTTCTCCTCTCTTTCTTGTTGAAACAGGTTCTTGTTGAAGAGAGAAAAGAGAAAAGAGAAAAGGGAAGAGGGAAAAGAGAAGACAGAGAGAGGGAGAAAGATAGAGACAATGGGTGATGACAGAGACGATGGGTTGGAGGGACGATGGGCTGTATAGATCTGTATATACACAGATTTGTGTGTGTGTATACACAGATCTCTGGTTCTTCCTCCGCTCCTTCTTGTTCTGTTTTCTTCTTCTTTCTTCCTCTGCTCTTCTCCTTTTTCCTTTGTTTTTTATTTTGATTTTAGATTTTTATTTTGATTTTAATTTGTGTATATTTCTAATATCTGTATAGATTTAGATTTTTTTTTTATTTTGATTTTGATTTTTTGATTTAGATTCTGATTTTATTTTTGATTTTAGATTTTAATTTTGGATTGTGAAATTCTGTTTGAGAGACAGAGAGAGAAAACTGTGTAAGAAGACAAGAAAAGAAATATAAATAAATAAATAAAATCCAGCCATTCGAGCCCCCATTCGAGCCCAAATATTTCGGGCTACGTATCACAACTAAAACAAAAATAGGCTTATATAATTTAATCCAAATAAAATTTCAAAAAAAATTGTCTCCCAACCAGAAGAGATAAAGCATCAACTTGATTCCCTTGAAACATAAAAAGGGCCAACTGTCACTTGATGAGCTTAGTACAACTCGTGTCAATTCAATGGCGAAGAGATAAAGCAACAACTTGATTCCCATGAAACATAAAAGGGCAAACTGTACAAATCACTTGATGAACTTAGTACAACTCGTGTCAATTCAATGGCGAATAAAAAAGAAAAAACTGAGGGAAAAAAAAAGGGAAAAGAATTCAGCATAATTGTCAACCATCATAACCACAATAAAAAACCAACATGCTCATCAAAATCTCTCCTGTTTATTAGTCAGCTCTACCACTTTTTAACCCAATACCTGCATAACTAGCAGTACCCTTCTTTATAGCATTAAATGCACATCAATTTTCGCATATGTATGTTTGATCACTCGCCCTGATTGCAAAGTCATGATCTCAAGATCTCATGCAAAGCATTTCCAGATTACCATCCCATGTCAATTATAATAGAATCATGTATCATTTTCCCACGCTAGAATACATGTTGAATCCAATCATGGAAAGCCATCTTCGGTCGACTTCAAATCACTGCTGCTGCAGGACCTCTCTCTTTCTGGGGAAAAATAATTCTTGGTAAGGTCTGCAATTACAGGAAACTTGCCAAAAGGAACAACCTGAAAGAGCAATCGAATGATGGAGAGATGTCAAACACTGTATAAGAGCATAATCATGAAAATAATTGAATGACAGTCATTAGTAAATTCTAGCAATACCTGATCATTGCTTGGAGCAGCAACAACAGAAGCTTTTATCCTCTTTGCGTTGCATGGATGGTTTGCCTTCTCTTCTTCGATATCTTCATCAATGAAGTTTTGATCCGTGACTTCTGCAAAGAACAAAAATAGTCTGAACCATTCAAAACAAATAATGGCAGGGATGGATCGAGGATTATGACTTTAGGGGGCCAAAGTATGTTTTACCTCTAACCAATAAAATTTGAAGTTCAATACCAATTTCTACTAACATGAAAAAAATCAATAATATTACGATAAAATATTGAACTATATATTCTTTATCAACATAATTGAGTATCAAAAAATGATCATACAATTGAGAATATTTTTTTGCCCATATTCATTTACAAAAAGTAGTAACTATTTCTACATGCATTTATTTACTAACATTTGGCATCTTCAATTGAATTCGACGCTCTTTCATAATATCAAAAGTATGGATGATAGAGTTTACATCAAATCCTTGAGCAATATCTTTTTCAATGTACATAATCAAGTAACCAGCTAGAAAACCATCTTCTATCCTATTACGCAATTTAGACTTAACGAGTTTCATAGTTGAAAATGCACGTTCCGATGTAACAGTTGAAACAGGTAAAGTCAACACAAGACGGATCAATCTATCAATAAGAGAATACCTTGTCGAATTTTTTGTTTTTGCCAACATTTGACACAACTCAGAAATGGTTGACAGCTTCTGAAATTCAGGAAGTATGAAAATATCAAGCTTATAGTTTTCCAACTGATACTTCAAATACAATTTTTCTTGCTCGGAGAAATCCATGAGATAAAATTTATTTGCAAGTTTGCAAATATCCTCAATGTTGAATGATCTATAACAATCCCTAAGATCCAAAACTGAGCTAAGAACAAGCAATTCCATTATATCTTCCTCAAACCTATTGTTTAATTCTTATAACTAGGAATCAACTGTAACCATAAAAATATCAACTCGAAAATGATGTTCCATGGTGAGCTGATCTCTTTCAGAACGAGACCGACCTCAGCCTCCTTTATAAGGACAGCTCATATCAGGAATCTGTATACCATGATCATTAAAAAATAATTTAATTTTCTCCAACAATGGAACCCATCCATCTTCTCTAAATTTTTGAATAAGTATCTTCGTTGTAGACACCAAATGCATTGCATTTAATATATCTTGATATTTACTTTGCAAAGCTTCGCAAAAATCATCAGTAAACTCCATGATATCCCTCATCATAACAAAAATTCCAAATAGTTTAAATAATTGAGGGACTACTCTATATAATTTTGAAATTATCTAAAAAAAAATTTAGAGGTGCGAACTTCTATAATTTTAAATTATTTTAAAATTTCTAATATAATATATGATATTTTTCAAATTTTTTGGGGTGCAGCCGCCCCAAAGATCCATCCTTGATGGCATGTACAACTTGTCCACTTGCCGATCAAAAAAAAAAAAAATGTACAACTTGTCCACAAAATGACAGATGCAGCAGTACCAATTTGCAAAACAATCACAGAAGCTTCCACCTCGCAATGGTGAAATGAAATTATGCATATGCAAATCCCTACATTTGGCACAAAGTATACCATTCGAACACCAAGTCTGCGTTTAATGGTGAAACGAAATTATGCATATGCAAATCCCTACATTTAGCACAAACTATAGCATTCGAACACCAAGGCTGCATTTGGATCATGAATTTGAATCAGCATTCATGGAGGGAAAGGAAAAAAGAAGGGGAAGAAAAGCCATAGTACTCATAATTACCATTTAGTGAACAGGTATTTCAACTAAAAGATAAAAATTTTGTTCACAATCCCTCTTTTTATTTGGAATTGGGTTAAATTTTCCCCATATATTATCAGCTAATAATATCTTCATTCATGTGAAGTGCTTAGACCTAAACCAGCAGCATGTACATTTGACTCAAAAATAAAATACCAGAGAAATATATGAAATCGCATGAGCATGCAAGTGCGAAAACAAATCATGGAAGTTATGAAAAATAACTATTCCATGAAATACAATGACCGCTACCTGTATTGCTGTCAGCTGAATCATCGTCGCACAAATGCGCGTGGCGTGCAGGAAACTGCTCTAAATTAGCAGCCAAAGCAGTGGAGGTCAATGCCATTTTCCCATTCACATGTACTGCTGGACTTCCAATTGCAGATTTTTCTTGAAGAGCAGAAGATGTCACAATTTGGTGTCTGCATGAAGGTCTGAAATGCCGAATCCATGGATTTGCTAAAAGAACACCAGACCCATCTGCCTTGTCCAATTGGGATTCATGCCTTTCAAAATCGATCTTTCCCCAACAGCCACCTCGAAGAACCTTAAACTGCAAAAAGAGTGCAACATAAAGTTATAAAAGATAGGAAAGGGTGATCAGAAAAGAAATAGAAAACCCATAAACCACGGTGGCTAAGCATCAAACCTGGCCAGAAGAGGAACGAGTGCTGGCATGCTTTTGGCCTGATAATTTAGAATCTGATGAGTGCTGTCTTTGCGAGCGCCAACCAAGTAAATCAAAAGAATTATACAAATCATTAACAAAGGATGCTTCCATGGACTTCAGGTACAAACTGTGCTTCTCATTTGTCCATTCAGTGGACATTGATTCTCTGGTCGGAGACTCCTGAAGAAGTAATTGGTAATGAGAACCAAAACCCTCAAGGGAAAAAAGATCATTTCAATTTCTACAACTCTTCTATATCATGAAATGAGGTGCACAAAAATCAGATGTGGGATTTTAATCAATGCTCTCAAACGATTTTTAAAACTCGATGCAATTCATGACCTTCAAGCTGCTCAGGTATATCATTTGCATTTTTTATTTTTATTTTTTTGGTAAATGCAAATACAGTAAATATTGCAAAATCAAACCCTCCACCATCCCCAAGCGATTATTCTGCTGAGGCCAGTTCCGTGATCGGAACAAACATAGAGCACTTATTAAATCATTCAACGTTAGAAATACAAAACAACAAAAAAGATCTATTTTCAGAGTCAACAAAAGTCGAATATTGAACTTTAAAATTTTCAACTTCTCAACCCTCCTCACAACAACAAGAAGAAGCACAAAAACCGCCTTAACTTCCATTAAACCCCAATCAGATCATCAACAAACACCATAGAAGAAGAATTTACACATATAGAAAAGACGACGACGACGACGACAATGATGAAGACGAAAATCAATTACTTACTAACTGACTTGAACTCTGTTGAAGTTCAACAGAGTCGACGGTCATCTCCGAAGTCGGCGAGGTCACCCTCGGCGGCGGCGGAGTAGTAGTAGTTCCGTCTTCCATGGCAGCGGCTGGTGATGGTGGCTGGCGGTGGTGGTGGTGAAAATTGAAATCGTTAGTTCAGATTCAGAATTCGATTTTTGGTAAATTCAATCAGCAGCAGAGATATATATAAAAGAGAGAGAGAGAGAGAGAGAGAATCAATCTGAGTCGTTTGATTGACTGTTTGGGGTTGAGTTTGGGTTCTCTGGTTGGTAGAGGGAGAGAGAAGAAGAGCGATTCGAAGTAAAAAAAAGAAAAAAGGAAATTTAAATTTAAAAAAAGAGATGAGACAGTTGTCGCGCTTTTACACGTGTCGTTGGGCCATTCCTTGATTATTGTTGAGGCAGATATTTTTGTGAGAACGTACCAAAATATCATCAAAACATCCGATACTTCGGAATTACCAAAAGCAAAAATATCTTCCAGTCGCCCTTCCCTGCTAAGCTTTCAAATACCTAAAATATCCTATATATATATATATATATATTTAATTTCTTTTAAAAAATATCACTCATAAATTTATTTCTAATATCATTAATTATTGTAGGTTAATTGTTGATTAATTTAATAATAAATTAATTAAGAGAGAGAAAAAGTTTGAGGGCATAATGAAATTTATAGGGGCAATTTTTCCTTTCTTTTTTAAAAAAAAAAATCTTTTATAAGCATAGATAAAATTCTACTTGAAAATTTATGGAGATAGCTCATCCGGCTACATGTCTTTTTTTATAAATCTAATTTTTTTCACCATCACATTATTTAGAGCTTGTCAAACATGAATTAAAAAAGTATATTTATTTATTTATTTTATTTTTTAAATTACATTATCTCTTTAATTTTTTTGTATATTTTTTATAAAAAATAAAAATATATATTTATTTAGGTCATCTTAAACAATCCTTCAATTTTTTGATTTATTTTTCTTTCTTTTTTTTAAAGTGAGATCTTAAACAATAGACTCAAGTTGGTTAAAAATTGACTTTTAAATTTTTTATTTTTTTATATATAAAAAATAATGTGATTCAAAATAAATTAAAAATTAAAAAATAATTTTTTACTGGCTTTCTAAACTTTCCCTCAGTGAAAAAAACTAATAAGGGGTAAAATTGGGTAAAACTGGGTAAAACTGTTTTCGACCTTTTCGGATCAACACAGACACATATATACGAACACATGTTATGCACTTTGCATAAGAAAAACATCACATCAACAGTCTGAGATATCTTTTAAAAAAAAAAAAAAATTACCTAATATTTTGATCCAAAGTGCAATTGCACTTTACAAAAAAAAATATCAGAACTTTAGGAGATGAGTGAAGAAACGAATCCCAAAACTTAAAAAGGTCAAACTATAACTGATTTTTTAATAGAGGATTGATTGATTTACTGTGGATCTCATTGCAGTTTTTTATATAATTATTATTTTAACTGTTAATTTTGTAAATTTTTATATATAAATCATTTATTAAAAAAAATAATTTAATTCAATAATTATAATTATATAACTTTTTTAAATTTGTATAAAAATACATATATAAAATGAGAGGTGAGTGATACAAATTATTAAAATAAAGCCCCTAATAAAATTTACAAATCCAATGGAACCAAACCAGACCTCTCTCAAATTGAAGGGAAACTAAGGTTTTGTTTGATAGATCTTTGGAATCATAGTTTCACCATTTGTTTTGAGTATAGTGTTTACTTAGGGTTATTTTGGAAAGTTGATAAAAAGTTAGCTTTTGACTTTTTATCAAGTTTTTTAACTTTTTAGAAAGTGATTTGGGAAGTTGGTAAAAAGTTGACTTTTCGCTTTTTAGTTTAATATTTGTTTATGGTGTCAAATCAAATTAAAATGACCAAAATACCCTTACCCAACATAAGAATTTTATTTTTTTATTTTTTTGTCATAAATCCCAATTTGTAATTTCACACTTGCGTTTTTGGCACTTCCCAAACCAATTTTGCTGCGTTTTTTAAACTTGCGTTTTTTGACATTTTGACAAAAACGTGGCATTTTATTTTGGTTCCCAAAACGGCACTTAGTGCTTTCAAAAATTAATTCTACACTGACTTTTCAAAATACGTCTACCCAGTAATCCTCCGGACATCTGAACGATTGACCGAAACAGTGTTCCTTTTTTTTCTTTTTCTTTTTTTTTTGTGCACCTGTTTATTTTTATATTTTAAATAAAAAAAATTAAAATTTTTTTATGAACTTTGAATAGAATTTTGAATTGTGTGTTTGATTATGAGTTGTAAATTTTTTAATTAAATATCATATGTCACATTATTTATTTCACACTCAATTCAAAACCCTTTTTAAATATTTTTTCAAAATTTATAATTAAACAAATTTTTTACACTCAAATTATAATTTCAAAACTTACAAACTCAAAACACAACTTTATTATTAAATTATAATACTAAAACTTTACCAAACGCAGGAGCATTTTGATGAGAAAGAGAGAAAACTTGATAATAATACTAATAATAATATCAACAATATTACATACCCGGTAAAATTATTTACAAAAATATTTTTTTTAAAAACAAATATTAAAAGTTTACACTATATACCTTAATTCACGTTAAATTTCAAAACAAAATTTCACCGTATATTATATGAAAAATCTAATTTATCACCTTTAATAATATGTTTGACAAATATTAAATTTTAATTTGTCAAATATTATATTATATAGGATCTAATTTAAATATCACATCTTTAAAAATAATTTATAAATAATAAATTAAAAGATGTAGCGTTATAATATTTTTATAATAATTTATGTGTGGAAGTCAACCAACTTTCGGTGGGATAATGTTTATAAGAAGTAATATGCTAATTTGTGAGGTGATTTGCTACTGTTACGCAACATATTTGTAAATTTCTTTGATCTAATAATAAAAAGGCAGTGGAGTGGTGACCGTATGGTGCAAACTAAACCCTACAAAAAAAAATCTTTAAACTCTTTGCACAAATATCTCCAGGAAAGTTATTCTTCCCCTCTTACCTGAAAATGCTGATGGAGAATTGAGTACATGGTCAATGTTGTCAAACGACAGCGCATTGTCTTGGCTTTCAAATAGGGACAGGGACCCATCCCATCCTATAAGATAAGATATAAAGTATTATAATATATTTTTTTAAAAAAATATTAAATTATGAATATTATTATTCAAACCTAAAAATCAGATTTCCTTTTAAGTTTAATAATGTGATAATTAATTAAAATATTTAAAATAATATTATCTCTTTTATCTTTTCTAATTATCAATTCATCATATTATTTATACATCATTAGATTTAAAAAGTAAATTTAGAAAATGAATATATACCATTTTTTTCAAATTATATATTAAGGGATTGTTTAGAATGATCTAAATAAATATATTTTATAATTTTTTATAAAAAAAATGTACAAAAAAATATAAATAATATAACCCAAATTAATACACTTATCTAGATGAGTGCAGATGCTAAACAAAATATAATTGAAAAAGTAGCAAGAATGAGATGAGAAAATAAAATTCATTCTCTCCTTGCTACTTTATCACCCAGCTTCTTTGGATTGTTTTAAGAAATTAGTTAAAAACTAATTTTTTGACTTTTTTAAACTTTTTTTTGAAAAAAAAAAAATATGTAAAAAAATAAAAAGATGTATAATCCAAAATAGGTTAAAACCTGACTTTTGCCTTTTAGCCATCTTCCTAAAAGAGGCCCTTATCACTAGATTGACATTAATATGTCCACTTGATAAGTGAAAATAGGCTATTAGAAAAAGGGATATTTAGTCTAACATCTCTCTCCAACTTTAGTAGAGATCCACAATATTTTTTTTGTAGTCTAAGGTCCCTCACTCACACATACTCTCATTCTCTCTCAATCTCGAAACCCTCATCTCCTTCGCTTCTTTATTTTTTGGGGGTTAGTGGTGGCAAAAGCGAATGAGAAGACGCTGGAGAGTAATGTTGCCACACCATCTCCTGAGACAGTGATAGCCACGGCAGCGCCTCTGGTGGCGAAGGTTGAAGAGACGATAAGTTTGAGAGTTTATGATGCAATGGTGATCGGAGAGCCAATGGCGATGGGAAAGGATAAGAGGAAGGTTTGGGATAAGTTGATGAATGCTAGGGTTATGTATTTAAGGGAAGCTAAACAAGTTCTAATTGGTGATGATAAGGTATTGGAGCTTGAGATTGTGAAGAATTTTGAGAAAGAGGTATTTAGAGGCGGAACAACTATTGTTTTTGGCTTTCGAAGCATTTCCTTGTAATTACAGGAACAGTTCAACCAATACGTGGATAAAAGGTTGTTCTCTCACCAAACACACTATTAATCTTTATTATAATTGTGTTATGGATCACAGAGAAAATTTCAAAACAGAGACAAAATTAGTGAAATTGAGCAAATTAGAGAAATTTTCAAAACTAGAAAAATTTCAAATCAAAGAAATTTCAAAACCAGAGAAATTTTCTCTATGTTTTAAAATTTCTCTGGATTCAAAAATTTCTTTGGAAAAATATTGAGAGACCCTAACCACTATGAAAAAAACTACAGAATGGGTGATCATTGTCATAACCCAAACCCGGTACCTGGAGGCTCAGTGTTGCAACAAGACAATGACTGAAGTCATAACAAATTAATAGTGCAACGAAGTAAAATAAAAGGTACCCAAATCTTAATTTAATTATAACAAAAACATATAAATTAGCGCTTCTATTCATTTACATTGCCAAAGCTGAACTATGACTACAAAGTGCCTTGTGCTTACCCCATGCACTGGTCCTGACACGTCACCTGAAAGTGATTCAACTATAAGCATAAGGCAGCGTGAGAAATATTTTACTGAGAGCGTAAATGGTATAAAATTCACCATGGATAATTATTTAGGCTAAACAAAGCTAGTTTGTTATTAAAATACAAAGTATATAATACGGAAATCTTTTGTAACAAACATATAATATAGAAATCATATAAATTAAATAATCATAACCACGGTACAGAACAGAACAGAACAAATGTATGGACTCAAGAGCTGGCTCATACGAATTCTAAAGGTGGCTCCCACAATAATGTAGCACTTAACTCCACACAGCACTTTACTCTATAATAGAGAACAAAACAGAATATATGTATGGATTCATGAGGTGACCTATACAAATTCTAGAGGTGACTCACACAAAAGTTTAGCACTTAGCTCCGCACATCACTTTACTTCACACCAGAAATCAGAGGGTCAGTGGATCCATGACAAACATAGGATCACATAAAATTACAATACAGAGGGCCAATGATTAATTATTCAAAAATACATTCAATAACTGTTATATTTATCGGTTTCTCTTTTTAACCAAATAGGATTCATTTAACAAATAATATACTTTTAAAAACTAATATGATTTGCAAAACATAATTTACATAAAACAGTTTGTGATAACTCAAACTATAATACAACTCACCTCAAACTTGATCCTTTACTTTCACTTCTAACTTCGGCTCACCACGCCAAACATGAGGTTTCTGGAAAACTATGCACATGTTCCCTATATTCTATGGCCCAAAAAATGTTATAATTATATATATTTTTTTCAATGATTAAGTATATATATTTTAGGGTGTCACAATCATGAAGAACAATAAACTCACAGATGTAGCGAAATTTAGACGAAGGGATTGTGATGTGTGGCAAATCAGATTGAAAGTTATGTAAGCAAATCAGATTGAATTTTCTTTGGACTGTGTGAATTTTCTCTAGTTGTGATCATTGTTTGTAATTTTGTGAATTTTCTCTAGCTGTATGAATTTTCTCTAATTATGATCATTGTATGAATTTTCTCTGGTTGTGGTCACTATTTGTAATTTTATGAATTTTCTCTAGCTGTAATCACTACATGAATTTTCTCTAGCTATAGTTACTGTGTGAAATTTTTTCAAACATTGTGGGATTGTGATGTGTCTAGAGAGATTTCAGTGAAAATGCCCACAAAAATTCTAAACATGAACACAAAAACACACTTAGAAAAATTTTAAGGAGATTCTGATATGTCCAGAGAAATTCCAAACATGAATACACAAACACACTCAGTGAAATTTCTCTGGTTCTGTAATTTCTCTAGATCGAAATTCATCTGAAAAAATATTGAGGAACCCTAACCACTATGAAAATATTGTGATACTGATGGGCACCCAAGGAGGCCCAGCCCACGGCTCAAGGCCCAGCTCACGACCCAGGTGTTAAAGCTGAGTAAGCCCAGTAACTTTAAGAAGCCAATGCTAGCCCAGGACCAATAGCATTCAAACACTTGTCAGGTAGGGAATTAACCATGCGAGCAGACAAAGATCCTGCAAAGTTATTGCATCCACACATCAGCCATTTAATGAGGCCACTGTAGCATTAAATGCAACAAGACCCCTTACGCCAGAGTATGCAGAATCACCATGAACGATGTTAACTAGGCCATAGACTTTCGGCCAACAAGATAGTTTAGAATGGACAAGGAAATGATAAACAAATGATATAATGAAGCTTTGGAAATACGTTAGAGGTCAAGTTTTTATCCCCTTCACTTCTCTCTCTCTCTCTCTCTAAAGTCAATCTACCCTAACCTAATTTAATCATCAGAGTGTCCGTCGGGAGACGATCTATAACAACCCAAAAATTTAAATCGTCCCTTAAATTTTATACTAATATTATGATTGTATGTGATAATATATTATTAAATAAATAATAATAAATACATAATCTAATTTGGCATTGGATTATCAAATATAGGATTAATTAGGGATTATTATTGAGGCCAAATTAACAGAAATATAGAATTATAATACTAGTTGGGCCAAATTAAAGTTAAAGATAGTAAATAAATAAATATCAAAGTAAGAGTAAATAAATAATAATACTGATAACAATAATAATAATAATAATAATAATAATAATAATGGGTATGGTAGTAAAATAAATAACTAATTTTCTATTGGTATACGATAGAGTGTAATTTAATTAGGAATTAATTTATTTATATAGTTATATTAGAAAACTAGGCCAAAGTGTAATTATCTTAAATATTTATTAAAAATAAGTATGAATTCATGTAATTTATTATCAAATCTAGAGAGGGATACGCGGGCCACGTTCTTATCTCCCTATAAATAGGGAGGAGGTGATCACTATGGAAAAGAAAAGGAAAAAAAAAAAAAGGAGAAAAGAAGGAAAAGAGAATAAGAAGAAAGGGAAAAGGAAGGAGAAAGGGAAAAGGAAGGAGAGCGAAGGAACATCCGTAAGAAGGTAGTAAAAATAAGAAGAAAATAGTAAGGGTCAATATTAAAGTGAGTTATATTATACCTTGACTCACCATAATATATTTTACGTATGTTTTGACTTATCATACTTTATTTTATACAAGTTATGTTTTATAAATTATATTAATATTTTAATTTCATGGGTTATTTTCTGAACTCTACTTGTTTAAAATGAAACCCATAAATATGTTTGTTTAAATTTTAAAGAATATTTGACTATGATCTTATAAACAATTATGCTTTGAAAGTACCACAACGGGAGTTCCACGCCTGGGGGACTTAAATAACCATTGGCCATTGTTTGGTCACTTTGTGGCCCTCAATTGTCATGGATCTATTGACCTCTGTTCTGTGCAGAGCAAAGTGCTGTGCGAAGATAAGTACTACACTATTGTGGGAGCCACCTCTATAATCCGTACGAGCCACCTATTGAATCCGTACCTGTGTTCTGACTGTCACTTCTGTGACCTCTGTTATGTTCTATTCGGTACCGTGGTTATGGTTATTTATTTACATAATCTCAGTTTTGCTACTTCAATGATTATTTGTTCAGACTAAGTTATCTTAAATATTTTAGTTACATAACTATCCATGATTATTTTGTGTTCCTTATACTCTTGACATAATATTTCTTACTCTTCCATGTGCTTATAACTTTTTACCAATTTTCAAGAAACAATGCAATTCAGAAATAGCTTTTGGAAAGTCTTAGACGCGGGGCTACGGAATAGACACACACAGCACTTTTATGATATGTTTATATGTAAATATCGGCTTTTTTTGTCAGTAAATTTTGTAATAAAAATAGAAACTCTAATAATGATTTTAGTACCCTCACTTAAATATTATTTCCGCTCGCGTTTATTAATTTGTTCAAGAATTGGCCGGAGGTAACTTCAGTTACTGGCCATCACGATACTTAACCCTTAGGTACAGGGAGCGAGTCGTGACAAGTGGTATCAGAGTAATGGTTTATAATAAATAAATAAATAAATAATCATCATTGGAGTATAAAACACACGCACATTTGAGAAGTAGGATAGCAAGTAATTAGTACCTAAATATTATATTTTGTTAATCGATTTAACTATATTATAATTTTATATGATTTTAATTATATTAGTATAATTTTATATGATTATATATATATATATATATTTTGTGTGTGTGCCTAATTTGTGAAGGATATTAGATATAATATATATTTGTTATAGTAAAAGAAGAAAAAAAAAATCAAAGGATATCGAGCTCAAGCTCCCACCAAAATTATAATATAATTAAATACATATAATTTCCGATTCAGTATTTAAAAAAAAATTATTTTGACCTTTTAAAAGTGAGTTCAAATTTTAAAAATACTAATTTTGAAACTATTTTCCATCAGCGGAAAATTCACGGATAAAAGAAATGGGAGTTCATCTCAAATTCTTTCAACCCCTGCTTAGGATTCTGTCATTTCACTTTCAGTCGCTTGTTTGATTGTATTCTCATTTTATTTTTTATTTTTTTCGGAAATAAAACTAATGAAAAGTTTTTAAAGTTACCGATTGTTTTTCATTTTGGCCCAAAACAATTTTTGATAACTAGACAGTGAGTTGTTTTCAGTAAAAAAAATTTTTAGGTAATATTTTCTATCAGATTAATCATCTAATATATATTTTCCAATCGCTTGTTTCTCACTCTGCCATGTACTTATATCTGTTTACCAATCTTCAAGAAACAATACAATTCAGAAATAACTTTTGAAAAGTCTTAGACGCGAGGTTGCGAAATAAACACACACAGCACTTTTATGATATGTTTATATGTAAATATCAGCCTTTTTGGTCAGTAAATTTTGTAATAAAAATAGAAACTCTAATGATTATTTTGGTACCCTCACTTAAATATTATTTTCGCTCACGTTTATTAATTTGTTTAAGAATTGGCCGGAGGTAATTTCAGTTACTAGCCATCACGATGCTTAACCCTTAGGTACGGGAAACGGGTAGTGACACGATCTCCCCCTCTAAACTCTTTTACAGGCAACCTTCACGGACATCAAGGTCAGCAAAACTGTTAGAAGCGTGGATCAATCCAATCCATCCTCTATTGAAGTTATTGCATCATCATCAGTTGGTACTAACTGTGGGAATTCATCTCTGGTCGACAGTTGTGTTCATTGTGACCAGAGGGAACTCTGTTATCACCAATCTCCTATGTCAAAGTGGATGGTCACGACCAGGTTCATAGCTTCACAACATAATGCCGGTAACCCTAAAGCTGAGTCCTCAAACCCAAATAACCCACCTGCATATTTCACAAAACTCACCAACAGCATCAATCGTTTGGCCGAGCAAAACTAGGCCTTGATCAATGCCTTGCTCCAGCGAGATCTCCCTGTCCCTCCTCCACCACCACAAGACATCCCTGCAAACCAGAAACAAACCCCAAGCCACCCATTTCAACCACATGCTCCTCAAAGACCTCTTCCTCCGACTTTCATCCCATAAGCTCACTTGTCAATTTTGGAGGATCTACGACCCCCACCTCAGGACCTGCACCCCCCACCTCAAGGGTCGCACCCATCACATCACGCTCCCGTCCCTGAGGGTGAGGCTAGCAACATTCAATTCCTACCTCTCTTTGGAGAAGACAATGTTCCTATTTGGGACTCAGAACTGTGAGCCATGAAGGTCCAACTTTAGGGGGTCATGCAAAACATACAGAACAAACCTTCCATAACAGCTAGCTCCACCTTTGCCGCGTCCATCAAAGATAAACCGCTCCTCTCCAAGTTCAAAATGCCGTCAATCGACACCTTCAATGGCACAACTGATCCGGTCGACCATCTGGAAGCTTACAGGACCCTTATGATCCTCCATGCTTCTCTTGACGAAATCATGTATCGTGCTTTCCCCGGGACACTCAAGTGGTCGACGTGATTATGGTTTAGTCAGCTACCGTTGGACTCTGTCACCACTTTTCAACAGCTAAGTGATTCCTTCCTGAGTCATTTTATTTGCGTTTAGCGTCAACGACGTCCAGCGACTTAGCTGTTGAATATTCAACAAATCGATGAGGAATCATTACGTAGCTTTGTCACTCGCTTTAATTCGAAAGCCCTCTAGGTTAAGGAGAATGATAATGAGGTCATCTTAACAGCCTTTATGGCCGATCTGCACCCGTTAAATTTCATCTTCTCCCTCTCCAAAAACCCTCCAGCAACCATGGTCACCCTCTTAACTAAAGCTCAAAAGTACATGAACACGGAGGACTCTTTAGTAGCCGCCAAGACTCTACACCTAAATCCTCATAACCCAAAGGCAAGAGAAAATAGTTGGAACCTAGACATCCCCAATATACTCATCCCGACCGTCCCCCACATTCCGACCGAGCGGCTCCTCCCCGACCGCCCGGTTACTTCGAGCGGTATACCCCTCTTAACATGCCAATGGAGCACATCCTAAACCAAATCCAACAAGATTATAACTTGAAATGGCCCTAACCTTCCAAGTTTCCTTCCAACCGAAGGGACCAGTCCAAATACTGCCATTTCCACCACAACCATGGCCATAACATGAACGAATGCATCAATCTTAAGGATCAAGTCAAGGACCTGATCTGTCAAGGACGCTTAACTTGGTTCACTGTGCCCCGACCTCACCAAAGGGCCAGGACCGACCCCCTAAAACGAAATGACAGGCGCACTCCACCAAGAACGACTAACCAACCTCGGTGGGATTGTGATATAGCCCAATACCAACCTCGAGTTCCAAGAGCCCCCACACCCCCAATTGGAGAAATCAAGGTCATTGTTAGGGAACTTGCATGTCGTGAACCATCTCGGTCGGCACAGCGAGCCGAGCTTCGACAAATCAGATAAGGGTTTGACAAGGAAATAACAATGGTCAACCGACCTCCCAAGCAACCCAAGCGATGGTTGGAACCGATTACCTTCATGGATGTAGATTATGAAGGCATCTGATACCCCTATGATGACCCGCTAGTTATATCCTCTCTAATTTCCAACTACGAAGTTCGACATGTGCTTATCGACAATGGCAGCTCATCAGACATTATCTTCTTCGATGCTTTCAAACAGCTCCAAATTAGCGAAGAAAAGCTATCACCTCTACAAACACCCTTAGTTGGCTTCACCAGAGACTGCAAATCACTATCGGCAAGCACCCAAGGTAGACTATGAAGATTCTCAAATTTCTAGTTGTCGACTATCCTTCCGCCTACGACGTCATACTTGGACGCACAGCTCTCAATGCTTTCCAAGTTGTGACGTCTACTTACCACCTGGCAATAAAATTTTCAACTGATCATGGGATCGACATCGCAAGGGGCGAGCAGATCGTGGCTAGAGAATGTTATGTCGCTTTGCTAAAAGAAGTAAAAATGAAAGAAGCTATAAGCATAAAAGGTCCTGACGTCAGGGATGAGGAGGAATTAATTAGGAGAGAACCAGTGGAAGAGTTAATAGAAGTGTCCATCAACTCTAACGATCTAACGAAGACGACTAAAATTGGTAGTCAACTGTCTCCTTAGGACAAGACCAACCTCACGGCTCTCCTAACCGAGCATAGCGATGTCTTTGCTTGGACTCATTCGGACATGCCAAGCATCAACCCTTCTTTCATTACTCATTGCCTCAGCATCGAACCTCAGTTCCGACCGTTCCGCCAAAAGCAGTGTATTTTTTATCTAGAGCATAACAATCTTATCGCTGTTGAGGTGGACAAGCTGTTGAAACCCTAATTCGTTAAAAACGTAAACTATCCCAAGTGGTTATCGAATATGGTATTAGTTTGAAAAAGTAACGGCAAATGGAGACTCTGCGTCGACTACTCCGACCTTAACCGAGCTTGCCCTAAAGATAGCTATCCGTTATCCATAATAGATTTATTGGTTGACGCAACAGCAGGACACCAGATGCTCAGTTTCATGGATGCGTTCTCAGGCTATAACCAGATTTTAATGCACGTAGCTGACCAGGAGCACACCTCTTTCATTACTAATAGAGGGAATTATCATTACTATGTGATGCCTTTCGATTTGAAGAATGCGAGGGCCACCTACCAACAATTGGTTAATACCATTTTCAAAAACCAGATAGGTAGGAATATGGAGGTCTGTGTTGATAACATGCTCATCAAAAGTAAACTCTCCTAAAATCACCTAACTGACCTGCGAGAAACCTTCCAGGCCATGCGCAAGTATAAGATGAAGCTCAATCTAGAGAAGTGCGTCTTCGGCGTTGGGTCTAGTAAGTTTTTGGGATTCATCGTCAGCTATAGAGGTATTGAAGCCAATCCTGTAAAAAAATCAAAACCTTGATAGAAATGCAATCTCCTAGAACGGTGAAGGAGGTTCAGCGCCTCACGGGCAGAGTAGCAGCCCTCAATCGCTTCTGTTACCCAAAAGACAACCTAAGAGGGGGGATGAATTAGGTTTTTACAATTAAAATTAATAATACCGTAATAAAAAATTATGACTAGCACAATAGATAAATATAACTAATGAAATAAAAATAATTAAAACAAGTATCTTAACAACTATGTCAGTTAATGATTTTAGCACAGTAAAAATGTGAAATATAGCTATGGCAATTTAAAATAAAATAAAGAGATAAGGGAGAGAGAGACAAACAAATTTATAGTAGTTCGGTTTTAACTCGGCCTACGTCCACTCCTCAAGCTTCACTTGAGATTTTCTACTATCTTCTACCTTCACAGGGGTGCTAGCAACCTCTTTACAAATGGAGCAATCCTCCACGGATTTTACACAGATTTCACAAGCCCAAACCCTTGCAAATCTTAGGTGATTCACAATCACTCTCAAGATTTCAAGAACACAGTGTTTGCAACACTTTTACAAGATGAAATGGTATTTTTGCTTTGAAAGAAAGTTTACAATAACTATCTCTCAAAGATAAATATATAAAATGAAGTTTTGATTTTTCTGTAAATCTCACACAAGAAAGATGGGCTTAAAGCTATAAGGCTCAGTGTATAATTTATGAGAATAGATGTGAGTGATCATAGATCAAAGAATATTTTCAGGTTTTTTGTAACTTGTTTACATTAGAGGCTTTGGTATATATAATGAAAATTATAGCCGTTTATAGCCGTTGTATTCATTTGAATTTATAGTCGTTTATAGCCGTTGTAGTCATTTGAATTTATAGTCGTTGTACTTCCATCATTACCAATTTGAATATCTTCCACTCCATCATTACAAATTTGAATATCTTCCATTTGAACCTTTTAAACCTTTTGGCCTTTTGAACCTTTATAGCCATTTATAGCCGTTATACTTCCATTATTACTAATTTGAATATCTTCCATTTGAACCTTTTGGCCTGCTGCTATGCTAGGTTGTTTGAACCTTTGTTTTGAGTTGTTTGAACTCCTGATTTAATCAAATATTAAATACATTCTAATAACATTTAGGATAAAGGTTTAGGTGAGAAATAATGGGACAAAAGAAATTTTGATTCTATTTTTCTCTTTCAAATAAATCATCAAAATAAATTTTGATTAAAATGTAATTAAATAAATCATCAAAATAAATTTTGGATTCTATTTTTTTCTTTCAAATAAATTAAAACATAATTAAATAAATCATCAAAATAAATAAGTCTAACAGCTTCATATCCAGAGCAATCGATAAGTGCCTTCCGTTCTTCAAGGTTCTTTGGATGGCCTTCGACTGGAACACCGAGTCCGATGAGGTATTCCAACAACTAAAACAATGCATGGCAAACACTCCCCTACTCTCCTAAGCAGTCCTTAAGGATACTTTTTTCCTCTACCTAGCCATTTCCAACACTGCGATCAGTGCTACTCTAATTAGAAAGGAAGACTTGGTCCAACGCCCGGTTTACTACATCAGCCAAGCACTCCGGGGGGCCAAACAACACTATCCCTTATTAAAGAAGATGGCTCTGGCTTTGGTCATCGCCTCCTGATGCCTCCGACCCTATTTCCATGCCTATTCTATCGTAGTCCTCACCGACCAACCTTTAAAGAAAATTTTGAAACCACCAGAGTCATCAGGAAGACTCATGTTGTGGTCTGTCGAATTAAGCCAATACGAGATATCCTACCAACCTCGAACAGCCATCAAAGGCCAAGCTGTTACCAACTTCATCTTGGAATTCACCAATCTTACCCCGCACATTCTCCCTCTACAGCCACAAACCATTCTTGAGACTGCCAATCCCATTTTTGGACCCTTAACGTTGACAGTTTATCTCGAAAAGAAGGTAGTGGAGTTGGTTTAATCCTCACCACCCCAGAGGGTGAATACTTCAAGTGTACCCTCCATTTTCTGTTTGATGCAAGTAATAACAAAACTGAGTATGAGGCCCTGATAGTAGGTCTTCGACTGGCCAAGGACGTTGGAGTAGACCATATCTAAGTGTTCAGTGATTTCCAATTGATTGTCGGATAGATAACTGGATAGTTCGACGCGAAGGAAGAGACAATGCAAGCGTACAGGGACATCACTCTTCCCCTCACCCGCATTTGCAGTAGTTTCCAAATCAAGCACATCCACAGGTCAGAAAATTCTCAAGCGGATGAAATGGCTCAATTAGCCTCGGCCGACCAGTCGGACCTCAGTCACAACGTCCGAGTCAAATACCTGACCCATCCATCAATTTTGCTAGATCTACAAGAGGTCTACTTCCTCCAGAATGAGCCTATTCCATGGGCCAAAGACATCATCCCGTTCTTAGAACAAGGAGTGTTACCCGACGTTAAGGAGGAGGTTGATAAAGTCAAGGCCCGGTCGTCTAACTATGTCATCATCAACGGCCTCATGTACAAGCGGGGATTCTCACACCCATATCTCAGGTGTCTGAGTCTTACTCAAGTGAACTATGTAATGAGAGAAATATACGAAGGCGTTTATGGAAACCATTTAGGCGGACGATCTTTGGCCCATAAATTCTCTGCACAGGCTACTTCTAGCCCATAATCAATTAAGACGCCAGTGACTTTGTGCTTAAGTGTGATAAATACCAGTACTTTGCCAACATATCTTATGCACAGCCAGTGAAACTGATCACACTCAGTTGTCCCTACTCCTTTGCCAAATGGGGCATCGACTTAATCGGTCCCTTGCCTACAAGTAGAGGCCAAGTCAAGTTCGTTGTGGTTGCCATTGACTACTTCATCAAATAGGTGGAAGCAGAACCTCTTGCTAAAATCACTGAACGGAACACCACCAAGTTCATCTGGCAGTCAATCGTATGCCGATTTGGTATCCCTCAGGCTATTGTGTCAGATAATGACAAACAATTTGACAATGTCAAATTTAGGAAATTTTGCGAAAAGCTCAGCATCAGACCATGTTTTTCCTCTCTAGGTCATCCCTAAGCTAATGGGCAAGTCGAAGTCACCAATCACTCCCTATTGAAGATCATCAAGACTAAATTGGAAGCCACCAAGGGACTCTAGGCAGAGGAATTACCGAACGTTCTCTGAGCCTACGAACCTCCACTAGGGAGATCCCTTTTCGCTTAACATATGGCGTCAAGGGGGTCATCCCAGTGGAGGTTGGTCTGTTGACCCCCTAAGTATTATATCTGAACTCGGAACTAAATGAAGAGCTGCAACGGGCTGAACTGGACCTAAGTGAAGAGCTACGTGAGTCGTTCACTATCAGACTGGTCTCGTATAAACAAAGAATGAGGAAGCATTATAACAGTAGAGTCAAACCCCAAAGCTTCATCATGGGCAATCTAGTTCTCCAAGCAGTAACTTTGGCCACCAAAAATCCAACTGAGGGCAAGTTGGTAGCGAAATGGAAAGGGCCTTACATTGTCAAATTTGGGCCACAACCCGCCACTTATCACTTACAAAATATGGAAGGCCAAGATCTCCTCCACCCGCGGAATGCTGAACATTTGAAGCAATATTTTCAATAAAATGGAGTCCTTCCCTTTTTCAATGTCTCTTTTGCCCCTTGACCAGCCCAACTCGCTTATTAACTTACTAACTTTTTGTCTTTTCAATATACTATGTAAATCCACCATCGCAAGACTTCATCTTAATGAACACCGTCCCTAAACCTCTAATAACTGTGTTGCATACGTCGTGAATGTTCATTTTCTGCTCAAATCAAGCCTCAACTAGTCTGAGCATGCAAACCTCAGCCAGACTTGAGTGTGAAGATCTCAGCCAAACTGAGTTCTATCAAGCTTTAGCCAGACTGAGCATTCAGACCTCAGCCAGACTGAGTTCTATCAAGCCTCAGCCAAACTGAGCATGCAGACCTCAACTAAACTAAGTATGAAAACCTCAACCAGACTAAGTTCTATCAAGCCTCAGCCAGACTGAGTTCTCGTGGAGCTCAGCCAAATTGAGTTCCATATAGCCTCAGCCAGACTAACTTTTGCACAAGTCCATTTTTCAGCTAGTTACGTGCTTTACTAATCCACTTTCAAGTCAAAACCTATGTCATTTTTCTTTACTAAAATACAAGTTCACAATGTTCGCAATCTTTCCTTATATTATCACTCGCTTCATGTGACAACCCTCACCTCTGATTACTGCTAAACTGTGACTGAATATGATAAATAACTGATTAAGATGAAATCCTAAACTGATTGCATGAGTATGTTGCTTGATTGCATTTCTATCTGTTTATCAATTGATTGATCTGTTCATGTTTTAAGTTTTGAACTATAAATTGAAGACCTTATTGGCGGCCGAATCTGAAATTGATTGGTATTTTATGCTAATTATGATTTATGTGATTTTATGGTAGATTTAATTGAAATTTGATTTGGTGTGATTAAATTAGATTAAATAAAGCTAAATTGCATTAGGTCAAGTTATTTACGAAATTGCCATTGAGTGGATTGACTCAAAAACCCACCCTTATTATGCCTTAAACATTTTTGATGCATCATCTTCATTTCCTCTAGAGACCAAAAACGTGAGAGAGAGAGAGAGCTAGAGAGTTGGAAGAAATTGAGTTCACCAAGATTGGCTTGGAAAATTAGAAGAGTTGAAGAGAGATTGCATAGTTGAGCCTCCTTACTTGAAATTCAAGACCTAAAGTAGAGATTTCATCCTCTCATTTGTGAATTTGAGTTGTATCTTGCATGGTTCATGGTAATTTAGAGTTTAAAGTCAAGAATTGGTTTAAAGAGTTGAATTTGAGAGTGAATTCTTGCATACATGCACATATTCTTGGATTTTGGAGTTGTTCTTCATGAATTTCCACATATATGTCCACATTTTTGTTGTAGTCCATGAATTCATCATGTTCTTGAGCTAAAACTTGCATTTGGTCGTGTGTTAGTAGCTTTGAATTCAATTGAACACATCCATGTTAAATGTACATCTTGTTCTTGAAGTTTATTTGTAATTGGTGTTCAATTGGTTTACCTTTGGGCTTGATTTTGCAAAATTGATCTTTGAAACATGTTGTATTATGGATTTTTAAGTGTTTTTTAGAAAATTAGCCCAAAAGGATCGAGTTTGAGGCTTGAATGCTTGAGTTTTGTGCTTGGGGATAAATTTGAAAATTAAAGATTTTAGACCCACGCTCGAGCGTAGGACTTCACGCTCGAGCGTACCCTCTGAGTCGTGCACTTCCGCTCGAGCGTGGAAAGTTGCGCTCGAGCGTGAAATGCATGTGTCAAGCCTCAATCCCGCCCCTAAAAGATTTGGGCATGACCTATTCAAAGACGGACATTTAACCTAATATATATAATAAGTGGGGCCCGAACGGAAGCATTAGCAATTTAAAAATAACTTAAATATAACATCCATTGAGCTACTACTACTATGCCAGGACCGCAACCATTACATTAAATATATAATACACAGGAAGCATATATTCGGGCTTAGTTACAATGATTCCCATTCACACAAAAGTACAAAAGAGGAAAAGGATCATTTACATCCAACCATAGGTAACTCATCAAAGCATAAACCAAAAACCTAGTTAAAGCTTTACTAGATGCGTGGGCTCCATCCTAAGTGCCTGGACACACTGAGATTGACAAGAGAAGACAAGTCCCATAGGTTAGGACTAGCTTTCCAGTTGATTACCTACAGAAATAGACAAAACAGAGTGAGTGAAACTCAGTGAATAATAGTACATAAATAATGTAAGGTTTAGCTTAAATAATAAAACAGAAAACTGTAGAGATAGAAGACTGATTACATCCTGTAGTTATTTCCAAACAGTCATAGGTCCAATTTTCTTAACAGAGTGACTTTAAGCCCAATGTGTACAGAATGGCCATAGGCCCAGAAATAACAGAATTCCCAATCATAATAGAACGGCCTTAGGCCCAATAATAACAGAAATATACATAAATGTGTATGGACTCAAGAGGTGGCTCGTATGGATTCTAACGGTGACTCCCACCAAGGTGTAGCACTTAGTTCCATACAGCACTTGGTTCCATACCAGAAATCATCAGATTAGATTAACTTCAGAACCATACAAAAGATACATACATTCTTTCCATTATTCACATGAACTAACATAGTTGATATAAGCTTAACAGAATGTTGCTGTTAAGTGTTAACAAAAGGGTACATACATTTTGCCAATTGAATAATTCCAGAGATACGTAAATACCATAGTTCCACAGTACGTATACGTTCCATTGTTCGTTGTAAATCAACATAGCTATCCTGTAGACAACAGAATGTTAGTATTCATTATCATTCATAAACAAAGTGTACTGCTCAATAATGCTCTTAGATTCCACATGGTTTACCATAACATTAATAATAATTATTTATAGAAATCATGTGTCATTCCAGTACTATTCATGGAGACAGAACAATTCACATTCTAACGTGAATCACATAATGATGTTGGACTGTAGTATTCATTTCATAGGTTCCAAACGACCTCGTCAGTTCACAACTTCGTAAACGGGCACTTGGCCTGATGGGTTCACATATTCACAGAAATAGCCCTTGGCTTTTTAGTTTCACAACTTAGATGCACAATTTCACAATTTGGCCCTCAGCCTCTGGAATAGGTTCATAATGTCACAAAATGGCCCTCGGCTTCATAGATTCATTGCTTTACAAAAGGCCCTCGGCCTCATAAAGTCATAGTTCACAAAAGGCCTTCGGCCTCATATGTTCACAGTTCACAAATTCCTTCGATGTTTTCACAATTCCACGTTGTTTCTCAAATTCCATAACATCATGTTATTTCCAAGTAACATAATTATAAAATATAACGTTAACATCAAACATAATCATCATGATTAAGTACATCGAGGGTACTATTACTCACAGTGCTACAACGGAGTGCTTGTCCCTTCTGGAGTGTGCCCTGTACACATACATAACTTGATCATTAGTTCTTTTTTCTTTCCTTCATTATTCTTCACAAGCCTACCATTAAGCATCCATTTATACCCCAATTTCCTCCATCTCAATATATATATAAATAGAAGATTACTATTCTTGCAAACACAGTATGAAATTTATAATCAATCACTTCGATTTCAAGATAAAAAGGAATTGTATGGACATCTTCCACATTTTTCCAAAAAATTTCTGAATGTCTAAGGTTTTCACCAAAACCAAACATTTCCTATCTCCATAAAGAAACTCCATTAAATCATTCTCTTGATTTTAATAACTAAGCAAGCCCACAAGTATTTAGCAAAATAATTTGGAATTAAACCCATTTCAGAAAACTCCACATTTTAGGTTACAAAAATTAAACTCAACATAATCACCACAATTCAACATAAACAACATGCTTCAACTCAAAATCATTAAATATAATACAACATAATTCAAGAGGAATTCTTAAATCCCATTTCCACATTCCACAATCGAGTTCATGTCATCCATATCCTTAATAAATTATTTTCCCAATTTTTCCTTTACATTAAAGCATGAATTACAATGTTCATAATATAGTTCATTCGCAAATTTTAAACATGATTTTCAAACATTTCCAAATTCCAATTAAACTTGAACACATATAATTCAATACCTCAATTTCATTACTCTACTTTCAATTTGGGTCAATTCATTAGTTATCTTCATTAATCAACCTAGGGTTTCAAGAAAAACCCAGGAATTTCAAGAAAAACCCAGGAATTTCAAAAAAAATCCAAATTTCTTAACCCATTATTTTTTTGTTCCAATTTCCTCATTGATTACAAGTCTAAAGTTCATAATCCATCACCTTAACCCAGCAATTACATCTCCAACATTATAAACCCGAAATCCCCCAATCTCAAGTTGAACATAATATGTTCAAAACTATAGATTTTGCATTTATATACTCAAAATACCATAAATCCATTCATGAATACAAATATTGAAAGGGAATAAGAACTCCTACCTCAAGATTCAAGCAAGAAAATCAAACTTTGAGAAGAATCCTCCACAAATTCGAATTTCAATCGGTGGAAAATGTTGCCCCTTTCTTGTTCTCCATCCTTGATGCAAGATCTATGGTGGATTTGTTGAGAAAAGTGGAGGAAATCAAGGTTTTGGGAGCTAAGGTTTCGGACATGGAAGAGGGGAGAAGAAGAGAGGGAAAGAAAATATAAGAAATGAATCAAAAATCACGTTTTTGAGCTGCTATCCCGCACATCGCCACACGTGCGCCACATTTCCCGCACGTGTGGTCCTGCTTCCAGCACAGATATGAAAACTTCAAATAGGCATAACTCTCTCATCCGGACTCCGTTTTAGGTCATTTTTGTGTCCAAATTGAAGCTCCGAAAATAATCTTTCCAATGGTTCTAACCTCACATCCAAATTCAAAGTGTGAAAAAAGAAAAGGGAAAAAGAGTGACGGCTGATCGTAGGCGAATTATTCAAATTAAAGTTTTTGGTCCAATCTTACTTTACCATCACACCACTACCTCAATTAATACCCCAAAATAGATAAAAATATTCTCAATTCCAATGGATATAATTGAATTAAAACACATTAACTCCTAATTAAATAAGGATGACTTTTGGAGTCATTACATTCTCCCTACCTTAAGAAGTTTGGTCCTCCAAACTTGATTCACCTTGCCACAAGTCTAACTTCATCCTGGACATATAACATTTCTCAATCATTTGCCCATTCACAAATCTATACAGTCAACTCTGATGGAATTTGCTCCCAAAATCACAAGTAATTCATCTCTACTAACTACTTGATAACCCAATTGATAATAATACTTAACTGACATCAAAACATCGTCTCATTATTCATAACCTTGTATATTTTAATTTATTACTCCACAAATCATATCTTTCACATAATGTAACAACTTAAGGGTATTCAGAAATGAATTCATTTCAAGTATTCGTTTGCATGCAGCTCATAAACTATCAAACATAATTCAAACTCACAAATAACCCCCACTTTCATACTTCCTCAAAGGTTAAGGAAACATTCCCGACATATTCGCGTTTCAAAGGTGTATACTTCGTACAATAATTAGACCCATCGTAGCAATTAAGTTCTAGATCGACGACTTCATGGCTCTTTGTTCATTATCTGAATTAGACTTATTAGTTCAAATCAATCTCTAACAGACTCCAAATGCCAACTTAAATTTCATATCAAGAAATTACATGTTCAAAGTAGAGGATTCGTAAAATCAAATACAGATCAAACCTTAATGGTCATACTTCCCACATTACAGTAAAGTAGTACTTATTCAAAATCCTTGCTGGCTTAGAAGATCTCAAAGTCAACATCATGACATCAAGCACATAATACATTTACCATGAAATTCTTATATTCTTGTTCCATAGGTAGTAAAATGTTTCTAACATGGACAAAAACATTTTCCAAAAATATGTAATACATAGAGTTCTTCAAACTCTTCATACGTACATACGATACGTTGTTCAGAGATATTACTCAGAAACTTATCAGGCCTTTCAAAGATATCAAATGATGGAATAATTCTCAATAGCATTAAACTTATTTAAACTTTGACAGAACAATCTCCGGTTCAACTTATAACAGATAGGGCAGAATAGCTTGAAGCTCAACATAAAGCTTTCATCAAGTATGCAACAATAAATTATCCAATGAAGAACTCATTCATGCATAGCAAAATATTTCTTTTAGAAATCTTGTCATATCTTGAACATTCGAAGCTTCGTAGCATATTTAGTCATTTTGGAAAATTATCCAGAAAGCTTATCATGTCATAAACATGTCGGAAGTTCATAACATTTTGATCACTTCGGAAAATACTTACTATTTAAAAAACTTGTGATCACAAATCATCATTGTAGCATCAAAATAAAGAACATACAGTTTCGTAATTTCTCGCAACATACTAGACACTTGGTCATGTCGTCATAAGTTCAAATTGACTAGTTAGTCATAAACTTTACTTAACCCCTTTTTAAATACAGAATAGGGATTAGTTTAATAATTTATATTAAAATGCAGAAACAAAATTCCAATTTTTGTCGTAACTTATCATTTTTTTTTTCGGTATCATATAGGTAGTCTCATCATATAGGTGAGGTTCTTCATATTATTCGACCATTCCTTATAAGAAATCCTGATTACAGATCACAGATTACGCATGAACAAAACAGAATCACTATATGTATAACTTTTTATCATAGCCAGTCCTTTTCAACACATTACAAAGTATCATGTGAACTTATTTTAGTAACTATCAACTTACAATAACTTCTCGAACTTGTAGGTTTAAACATTGTTATAATAAAGAGGATGTGGCTATGTTACAGAAAGTACACATCGCACATATTATCTTATGTACGCACTAAATCGTATGAGTAAGTCATCTAAACAGATGCTTCGTAGATATCTATCAATTCTACAGTCACAATTAATAACACACATTTCACTTAGTCATAGGCATATAACTTGTCTTACCGTTCAATGTGAAGTCTTACCACGCTTCCGCTGCGCAACTTTATTGATTTAATCCCATTTACAGGTCTTACCATGTTCTGCATAGCAATCAATCACAATATATACAAGAAATGTATAACAGACATGAATAATAACCATTGCGGTTAGAGTCATTACATATACCATTATCGTTGCTATCAATTCCTTTCATATGCACTAAGGATGTCATGCATGATGCCTAAGTCTTTTCTAGACATTCTAAAGCTCAATGGATCTGTGTGTGAGATAGCAACTCGTGCTCTGATATCACTTGTCAAGCCCCAATCCCGCCCTTAAAAGATTTGGGCATGACCTATTCGAAGACGGACATTTAACCTGATATATATAATAAGTGGGGCCCGAACAGAAGCATTAGCAATTTAAAAATAACTTAAATATAACATCCATTGAGCTACTACTACTATGCCAGGACCGCAATCATTACATTAAATATATAATACACAGGAAGCATATATTCGGGCTTAGTTACAGTGATTCCCATTCACACAAAAGTACAAAAGAGGAAAAGGATCATTTACATCCAACTATAGGTAACTCATCAAAGCATAAACCAAAAACCTAGTTAAAGCTTTACTAGATGCGTGGGCTCCATCCTAAGTGCCTGGACACACTAAGGTTGACAAGAGAAGACAAGTCCCATAGGTTAGGACTAGCTTTCCAGTTGATTACCTACAGAAATAGACAAAACAGAGTGAGTGAAACTCAGTGAATAATAGTACATAAATAATGTAAGGTTTAGCTTAAATAATAAAACAGAAAACTGCAGAGATACAAGATTGATTACATCCTGTAGTTATTTCCAAACAGTCATAGGTCCAATTTTCCTAACAGAGTGACTTTAAGCCCAATGTGTACAGAATGGCCATAGGCCCAGAAATAACAGAATTCCCAATCATAACAGAGCGGCCTTAGGCCTAATAATAACAGAACGGCCTTAGGCCCAATAATAACAGAAATATACATAAATGTGTATGAACTCAAAAGGTGGCTCGTATGGATTCTAAAGGTGACTCCCACCAAGGTGTAGCACTTAGTTCCATACAGCACTTGGTTCCATACCAGAAATCATCAGATTAGATTAACTTCAGAACCATACAAAAGATACATACATTCTTTCCATTATTCACATGAACTAACGTAGTTGATATAAGCTTAACAGAAGGGTACTGTTAAGTGTTAACAAAAGGGTACATACATTTTGCCGATTGAATAATTCTAAAGATACGTAAATACCATAGTTCCACAATACGTATACGTTCCATTATTCGTTGTAAATCAACATAGCTATCCTGTAGACAACAGAATGTTAGTATTCATTATCATTCATAAACAAAGTATACTGCTCAATAATGCTCTTAGATTCCCCATGGTTTACCATAACATTAATAATAATTATTTATAGAAATCATGTGTCATTCTAGTACTATTCATGGAGACAGAACAATTCACATTCTAACGTGAATCACATAATGATGTTGGACTGTAGTATTCATTTCATAGGTTCCAAACGACCTCGTCGGTTCACAACCTCACAAACGGGCACTTGGCCTGATGGGTTCACATATTCACAGAAATAGCCCTTGGCTTTTTAGTTTCACAACTTAGATGCACAATTTCACAATTTGGCCCTTGGCCTCTGGAATAGGTACATAATGTCACAAAATGGCCCTCGGCCTCATAGATTCGTTGCTTCACAAAAGGCCCTCAGCCTCATAAAGTCATAGTTCACAAAAGGCCTTCGGCCTCATATGTTCATAGTTCACAAATTCCTTCGATGTTTTCACAATTCCACGTTGTTTCTCAAATTCCATAACATCATGTTATTTCCAAGTAACATAATTATAAAATATAACGTTAACATGAAACATAATCATCATGATTAAGTACATCAAGGATACTATTACTCACAATGCTACAACGGAGTGCTTGTCCCTTCTGGAGTGTGCCCTGTACACATACATAACTTGATCATTAGTTCTTTTTTCTTTCCTTCATTATTCTTCACAAGCCTACCATTAAGCATCCATTTATACCCCAATTTCCTTCATCTCAATATATATATAAATAGAAGATTACTATTCTTGCAAACACAGTATGAAATTTATAATCAATCACTTCGATTTCAAGATAGAAAAGAATTGTATGGACATCTTCCACATTTTTCCAAAAAATCCCTGAATGTCTAAGGTTTTCACCAAAACCAAACATTTCCTATCTCCATAAAGAAACTCCATTAAATCATTCTCTTGATTTTAATAACTAAGCAAGCCCACAAGTATTTAGCAAAATAATTTGGAATCAAACCCATTTCAGAAAACTCCACATTTTAGGTTACAAAAATTAAACTCAACATAATCGCCACAATTCAACATAAACAACATGTTTCAACTCAACATCATTAAATATAATACAACATAATTCAAGAGGAATTCTTAAATCTCATTTCCACATTCTACAATCGAGTTCATGTCATCCATATCCTTAATAAATTATTTTCCCAATTTTTCCTTTACATTAAAGCATGAATTACAATGTTCATAATATAGTTCATTCGCAAATTTTAAACATGATTTTCAAACATTTTCAAATTCCAATTAAACTTGAACACATATAATTCAATACCTCAATTTCATTACTCTACTTTCAATTTGGGTCAATTCATTAGTTATCTTCATTAATCAACCTAGGGTTTCAAGAAAAATCCAGGAATTTCAAGAAAAATCCAAATTTCTTAACCCATTATTTTTTTGTTCCAATTTCCTCATTGATTACAAGTCTAAAGTTCATAATCCATCACCTTAACCCTGCAATTACATCTCCAACATTATAAACCCGAAATCCCCCAATCTCAAGTTGAACATAATATGTTCAAAACTATAGATTTTGCATTTATATACTCAAAATACCTGTAGACGTGCCCTTGGGCCTCACTACAGTTCGGACTCAATTTGTGTCACGGTTCTTAATCTTGAACCAAAGAGTCCAACTCTGGCAAATCATTTTGAGAAAAACAGATTTTGAAAAGAAGTGTCAAACATGGACTGCTTTGCCAGATACAGAGTCGCCACCTAAATATTTTTAAAATGGGAAATTTAGGAAACCCTGACTCGGTGCCGAAGGCCACGTGTCCGTCATCACCAAAGTTGTCTTGGCTCGGGAGCTTGGGTACGATCGGGGAAGGTCAGCTATGAGCACCCTCTTTCGTCCGGTCCGAAGACCGGCCTCTACTAACCATGATATCCAATTTTGAAAACTTTATGTATTCTTATACCGGTTATTAGCCTAGATTTACTACGTTATGCACACAGCAAACAAGTATAGACCTAATCGCCTAAGTTGGAACAAAACACTACATGTTTGTTTTGAAAACGGTTTGCTACTCGCAAGTAGGCTAAAATGCAGGTTTTGCCACCCTCAAGTGGGCTTTAGAAAAGATGATTTTGCCACTAACTAGTGGGCTTAAAACTCACAGTTTTTAATGCATTGTCTCAATTTAGGTAATTCAGCCTCCATCCATAGGCATTCAAGCAGTTATATCACATAAGCAGCTAGCCTCATGGTAATCATGCTATTATGGCAACATTCACACGCATGCGATATGCTAAAGCATAAAAGCTCACCTAGTACTCCAAGCCAAAACAGAAACTAGTTAGTAATCATATGCATGATCCTAGTTCATGTTAAGTGGCTAATGCAACACAAGCAAGGATGCAATCTAGACAGGCTCGGCTATCCTAAACATGGCATGTGGAATGTTATAAGTAACATGTATTCAATTTGGAATTGAAGTACGATGCAGTTTGTATGATGTGCCGAGCCCGATGCATGTGAGACAAGTGTATGGATGCACGCATGCATAGCATAAGGTATGCTAATTTAAATATACCCTAATCTACCATCATAAGCAGGTAAATAAAAAGGGAAGAAAGAAGTGGGGGTTGGAAGACATGCACACACCCACGCACACTTATTACAAATACGCCCTCACTCGGAGGGACCAAATAAATATACAGACCGAATAAATAATTAACTACCCTAGCTAATTAAATATTACAAACCCTTAACCAATTAACAAATTAATTAAGCTATTTAAAGCAGTAAAATGGCCTCGGGAAGAGGGATGCACGCATGCTTGGATTGGCTTTGCCCGAAAACTCGCTGCCATTGCACTGTTGCCTCTGTTTTTACTGCCCTGTCTCTCTAAAAATTGCCAAAGTCCTAGAATGCCTTCCTTGCATGCTGTTGTACACCACCGGCTGGAGGAAATTCCCACCGGCCATGAGGAATGTCCATCGACTGCTGATGAAGCTATCGGCCATTCACAAATGGCCGGTCGGCACTGTATGTTGCCGGTCGGCAGAAACTTCCTGCAGAAGACAGTTTTGACAGCAACAAAGGACAGACAGTGCATGGCATGAAATTTCAAGCAAATGTGTGCACCAACATATCCCTTATCATGATTTTGACTCAAAGGGGTATGTTCCTTGATCCTCGGACCACCAATTGCGCATTTCGATACGTGATGGCCCAAGAAACCAAGTATGCACTTTGATTTCAAATGTCATGCAAACCAGACAAACACATAAAGCCTAACCTCTATCACTTGATCAAGAGGCAAGGCATGCATGCCAATGTAATGCAACCTAGGCATGTGATCTAGTATGTAACATGGGCATGCAAATGAACAACGTATGCTAGGCGCGCAACCTAAACATGTAAACAAACATGGTATGCAACAACATGCAAC
This sequence comes from Camellia lanceoleosa, assembly GCA_025200525.1. Classification (NCBI taxonomy): domain Eukaryota; kingdom Viridiplantae; phylum Streptophyta; class Magnoliopsida; order Ericales; family Theaceae; genus Camellia; species Camellia lanceoleosa. The sequence goes on along the minus strand of CM045761.1, from coordinate 187,904,060 downwards.
GATGGACTTAAACTAACATGGATAGCTCGCAAGCATGCCAAAATCTGTGGCCATAATAAGGCAAGTGAGGCAACACAATACATGGGATGCATGCACAATGCATTAACCAAACCTAAGGCACGAAAATGCAACTCTACCAAAGCATGGCAAGGGATGCAAGATGGAATACAAGCATGTGAATTTCAGTGTTGGAACATGATGCCAAATGGTCCCAAAACATAGCGAAATGACGCTAAGTGCATGAAATGGACCCGAAATGCAAGATTAGGCACATGAAATGACCTATAGCTATATCAAACATGCATAATCTGGACATGAAGCATGAAAACATAAACAAGGCAGCCCCAAAACAAGCATTTTTTCAGTTCAAAGCATGGCCAAACAGTGAGCATAGATAGGGCAAAAACAGCATGCAAAAACGGGCCCTCAAGCTAGGTAATGAAGCAAGTGGTAGATACAAAGCCCAAACTGAAAAAGACCTTTCGACAATACTGAAGAGGGACCAAAAATATGACTACTCACAGTTTATGACAGCCCCCAAATCAATATAAAAACACCCTTAAAATGCAATGCAAGATTAAGGCCACAAGAGGGCTATAACATGAAGTATACAAAAAATGCATCAAACAGCCAAAGACCCTTAATGAAAAATGTCAAGGGGGTCAAAATATGGCCACTCTAAGTTCTGATCATGGCCGAAAAACAGAAGCAAAATGGGCTAACAAATCATGCAAAAATGGGGACCAAAGAGGGGTAATGAAGCAACTCATACATGGAGGTCCCCAACAATGTTGAGCCCTTCTTCAATGTTGAAGAAAGGCTCAAAATAAGCCTCTTTACAGTTTACATCGAAGCTCAAAAATACTTGTAAATAAGGCTAACCAATGAAGCTAAAAAATGCAAGTTTAAGGGAAATGGATGCTTACCCTTGAAGAGCAGCAAACCAGTAGCCCTTGGTCCAAGTTTCAAAGCTTCTAACCTCTGCAAATGGCCTCCCAAGTGCTGGAATGGAGGATGAAGGTGTTGTGCTAGGTGTTGTAGGGCAAATGGTACAAGAACAAAGGTGTTTGGAGGCTTGGATAAGATAGATATAGAGGGTGTATGTATGTATATCAGATATATATCTCTTCCCTCTAGTTTTTTGCTCCAAAATCTCCAACCTCCTAATGGAGAAGGAGGCCTCTCTTATATAGGCAATGCTAAGCTTTTAAAACAAGCTTCAAAGGGTCAAAGGGGTCAAAGGGGAGGTCAAGGCTTATTTAAGAAGCTTGGATAGTTGGTAGGCTTCTTGAGGAAGCCAAGACAAGGGGTCAAAGCTTCCTCAAGAAGCCTTGAGCAAAGGGTGCACAAGAGGGGCCAAAAGTGGTGCAAAGGGTGCAAAATAGCAACATATATGCACGTGGAGCTGATTCTGTGCATCCCAGTTGGCATAGCTGGTATGCACTAGGCTTGGAGGGTGCAAACCGGCCAAAAATTTGGTCGTCGGCCAAAATAAAGTGCCGGTCAGCATAATATTTTTCCGGTCGGCAAAATAGATTGCCGATAGATGCTGCCAAGGTCAAAAAACGGCCGGTGGGTATGCAAATTGAAGTCCCAGAAGTTAGCTTTCCAATGGCGCAAACCTTGCATCAAAATTCCTCCTATGCAAAAAGTTATGCCCTTTTCGGTGAAGCCGCGCAGACTCGATCTAACCGGGATGATGCCCAACTTCAACCAATCATATCTCCTCCACCCGGACTTGGCTTTGGGAGATTCTTGAGTACAAAGTGAAGCCCCGGAAGTCTTCTTTCCAACGATGGTGGCCTTATAGCTTAACTCCAAGTATGCAATTGAATAAGCCCGATTCAGCGAGGGCTGCTCGATTCTTTCTTACCCGGATTCATGCCGAACTTCTCCCAGACCAGTTTTCTCCTCTCCTTTCCTCTTTTCTTCAACTCCAAACCCTGAAGTAAGGTGTTTTGAAAGATTTTTTTTTTCAAAGATTTTATCTCTCCTTCATTCATCTCCACTTTGTCCTTGCTCGGTTTACCGAAAAGCGCACCATTTACCGAAATGCGAGCGTCGGAACATTGTGGGAATTTTATTTCAAAAATGTTTTGAAAGAGAGGGTTTTAAGGTCTAAAAACCATCCAAAATAATTTTGGTCCAAAATGAGGTGCGAAGTTGAGATTTGCCTCCTTCCTTACCGAAGAAACTGAACATGTGCCCTGCACATCTCTCAACACCGAGCAAACCATCAGTAATGCCCAAGTCTTGAGGGCGGTCAAAAATGGGGTGTCTACAATACCATAAATCCATCCATGAATACAAATATTGAAAGGGAATAAGGACTCCTACCTCAAGATTCAAGCAAGAAAATCAAACTTTGAGAAGAATCCTCCACAAATTCGAATTTCAATCGGTGGAAAATGTTGCCCATTTCTTGTTCTCCATCCTTGATGCAAGATCTATGGTGGATTTGTTGAGAAAAGTGGAGGAAATCAAGGTTTTGGAAGCTAGGGTTTCGGACATGGAAGAGGAGAGAAAAAGAGAGGGAAAGAAAATATAAGAAATGACTCAAAAATCACGTTTTTGAGCTGCTGTCCCGCACATCGCCACACGTGCGCCGCATTTCCCGCACGTGCGGTCCTGCTTCCAGCACAGATATGAAAACTTCAAATAGGCATAACTCTCTCATCCGGACTCCGTTTTAGGTCATTCTTGTGTCCAAATTGAAGCCTCGAAAATAATCTTTCCAATGGTTTTAACCTCACATCCAAATTCAAAGTGTGGAAAAAAAAAAGGGCAAAAGAGTGATGGCTGATCGTAGGCGAATTATTCGAATTAAAGTTTTTGGTCCAATCTTACTTTACCATCACACCACTACCTCAATTAATACCCCAAAATAGATAAAAATATTCTCAATTCCAATGGATATAATTGAATTAAAACACATTAACTCCTAATTAAATAAGGATGACTTTTGTGGTCATTACAGCATGTACCCAGAAGTTCTTGTGTTTTACAGTCCGCTCGAGCGAGAGAGTTCACGTTCGAGCGAGGACCTGAGTCTCACGCTCGAGCGGAGGTCGAGCGTCCGTCGAGCATAAATTGCATGCATCTAGTACTTTTCATGAAGTTTACAATCCACTCGAGCAAAGGAAGTCACGCTCGAGCGGAGATCCTTTGTCTGCATGTCCGCTCGAACATAGAAAGTCACGCTCGAGCGAGACCCCTGCTTTCTGAAAATTTTGAAAAGTGTTTTAAAGTGCATCTTTGCATCCTCTTTCCATCCTAGGCATTCCTAGGTCATGTTTAAGGCATCTTAATGAGGATATTGATGTAGAACCACACCGAGTCGAGTTAGGGACTAAGTTGTTGATTCCCAAGTGTGTAACTTAGTGTGTGTTCGTTCTGTAACTGTGTAGGATTGGCATCCGAGGACACTCATTAGCTGCTTATAGCCTAATGCTCTGTGAGTAATAATGTTGTAAAGATATGTTCAATTATGATTATTTTTCTGAATGATCAATTATTCTGCTTACTGAATCGTTATTATTTAATGAATGAATGTTTGTCCTATTTGTAAACTGTAACCGTAGCATCCATAGCAATTTCATCGTTATCTTATTCATCGCTACTGTCACAGAGATCTCTGTCGGTTCCCATGTTTGGAACCACTACTGTTTACTGTTATGATGGCCATCAATTGACTGTTCGGTCTGTTAAGACCTACTGTACTGTTTGCTATGGAATGTACCACATATGACTGTTATGGTTTCTAGGTGACTGATATGACTGTTTATTTATTGAAAGGACATTCATTCTTAACCTCTTTACACAACTGTTATTCATTGGGCTTTAGCTCACTGTTTATATATATATGTTGGTGTCCAGGCACCGAACCGATGCTAAAAGCGTCAGGCTAAGCTCTCGTTTTGTCAAAGCCAACCATTGTGCCTCACTTCGAGGTTCCGAGTGCGTCAAAGCCATGGCTGTTTTGGGGTGTTTTAGATTTTCCCTTTTGCCTCTGTTCTGTAATAAATTTTAAGACTTGCACTGTACTGTTATGGTAGGGATTTGGTCCCTAACCTGAATGTCTGTATATGATGTATGTATATACTGTTTTGATTTTGAATGTGAATATGTGCAGAAAAGTCTTTTTGCATTCAGATTGTCACAGCTCATTGGACATCTTTTATTTACTGTTTTGTCTTTCGCCAGCCCCTTTACTCTGTATTACTGTCTTTACTGTTAAACAAGCCTTCGGTAATCACGGATTACTGGCCGGTTACGGTGCTAAACCCATAGGGCCGGATTTGGGTCGTGACACTTCATTACCATTGCATGCACAGATTTATTTTAAACCAGGTAAGTTTTTATACACAAAAACAATTTGCTAATGCACCACCAGGATTACAAGGCCAATTTTTATAAATTAAACCTCTTACAAACTATAAAACTTTTTATAAATACAACTTAAATCTTTACACAAGCAATGTAAAGTAAAACAAAACACACTAGCTGGGCCCAGTCTTCATTCTGCCCCCCCTCAATCTTCTTCATTGGAAGCTAAGTCTTCTTCCTCTACACCTTCATCTAGTGGGGTTTGGGCAATATCCCTCTCTTGGCTTCACGAGGTTAAAGTCAACATCTGGGAAGAGCTCTTGCGCCCTATACTTGAAACTCGTCTAACCACTATCCCAGTACATGCTCATCTCGTATTTATAGTAATCAGACCGCTGAAAGCTCTAGATTATGTCCTCTTTTGTTTGTCCTTCCACCAGCTCAGCAACAGCCACGTTAGAAGGCCCAACACTACATTCTTCTTCTCTGGCCAATCTTCTCGCCAAGGCTGCATCAATGGCCATTTGAAACTCAAGAGATAACTTAAACTGTTCCACTGCAGCGGTACACAAGTCTGGGTAAGCAGCCTTCTCAGACACCATCCTCCTAGCTAACTCTATTATCTTGGCCTTTTCTTCCTTCACAACCCTCTCAAACTTAACGATTTATGCCTTTGTTTTCTCCTTATCTTTCAAGGCCTGATCATGCAGTTCTTCATTTGTCACAACCCAACCCGCCCCTATGGGTTTAGTATCGTAACCGACCAGTAATCCTTGGATTACCAAAGGCCTCTTAACAGATTAACATAAAGTTAGGGGCTGCAGAAGCAAATATAATAATATACGCAGTCCATTAAGCTGTGAAGACATACATGAGACACATAATTTAAAACTTTTATAAACTTATGAGTGATGTTGAGAGACATAATCATTACATATCACCCATAGTAGTATAATGTCAGAAATCTTGACCAAAAACTCACAAAATAACAAAGTCTAATACGATTATAAAAACAGCCACAAAACTGGACTTCATCCGAAACCTCCTCGTGAGGCACAAAGGTTGGCTAACCAAAAACTGAACCTTAGGCCGTCAACTCTGGGCCTGGTCACGTGCTTGCTCACCTACATACATAATATAAATAGTGAGCGAATGCCCAATGAATAATAACAGAGTAAAGACTTTTAATGAATGATGCCCATAACATATTTCAAATCTCATAGCAATTCATAATCATATTCTGATGACAGAAACAAAATCATAATCTCATCCATATTCAAATCATGTGTGGTACATCCATTAGCATAATCATATCTCTTTGGTCAAGCATATCGAGTTCCATAAAGGAACCTCCGATACTAGGTAACATATCTCATACATAGGCCACGGTATTGTTTCCCCCGGGCGAGGGCCTATGCCGCAGTATTATTTCCCCCGAGCAAGGGCCTGGGCCATGGTATTATCCCTCAGGCTAGGGCCTTATGACCATAAGCCACAGTATTATGTCCCATAGGCGAGGGCCTCTGCTAAGGATACCACAATTACATTTCAAAGAAAATGGGACAATCACTCATTCGTACAAAACATAGCATTTCAGAAAACTTATCATCTCATATCATCAAAAAATAATTAAAGTTAAACATAACTTTACAGAGTTATTACTCACAGATAATTGGTAGCTCCAATTCGATGGCAAAGTGGGCAATTCACTTATCCTGAGGCACGTGACCTACATAACATGGCAGATTCATACATTAAAACACACGTTCGATTGTACATAACTTATTTAGTTTGTTCTTAGTGTGTTTCTAGCCTTTAATCCTCATTATGGAGTCTTAATCATGGCCTAGGAATGCTTAGGATGGAATAAGGATGCAAAGAAATGCACTTGAAAACATATTTCGAATTTTGCTGAAAACAGAGTCCACGCTCGAGCTTAGATTTCCTCGCTCGAGCGGACATGCAAGAAATGAAGGTTCGCTCGAGTGTGACTTCCCTCGCTTGAGCGGACTGTAAACTTTGAAAAAGTGCTGGTTACTTGTTTTTCACGCTTGACGGACACTCAATCCCCGCTCGAGCGTGAGACTTAGACCCTCGTTCAAGCATGACTTATGTCGCTCGAGCGTACTGCAAAACAAATGAACTTCTGGATACATGCATTTCACGCTCGAGCAAGCTTATGGTTGCTCGAGCGGAAGTGCACGCACTCAGAGTGCTCGCTCGAGCGTGAAGTCCTACACTCGAACGTGAATGCAAAATCTGGAACCAGATTTGATCTCCAAGCTTCAAACTCAAACCAAACACTTGAAAACTCATCCTCTTGGACCAAAATTTTGGAAAACACTTATAAACTCATAAAACAACATGTTTAAAGGATCGTTTCAAGAAATCATGGCCCAAAAGCATGCCCATTGTACACAAATTCAACTTAAACTTTATGAATGTTTCAAGAATATAACATGCATGAATTCTCTTGAAATTCACTTACTCCAAACATGATCAAACTTGGCAAATTGATAGAAAACATGATGCTTCCTTCCATTAAGCTCAATCTATGACATGCATGAGAGAATTTCTTAGCAAACATGCTCCAAACGTAATGAAATGAACATGCATGCATGGATTAATCTTTCTCCCTACTTCTTAAGCTTAATTCTTACATCTCCTAGCTCAATTTACTTGAATTCATAGATGAATCAACTTAATTTCAAGCCTGGAGACTTGTATTCTTACCTTAGATGTTCAATTGGGCTTTAGGTGCTAAATTCTTGAGCTAGATGATCAAACCTCCAAGGTTTCTTCTTTTCTTCTAGCAATCCCTCTTGTTTGTGTTCAATCTTTTCTTCCCCTCTCTCTTTCACGTTTAAGCAATAAGTTATGGAAGTATGAGATGCAAAGTTGAACTAGTAGGGTCAAAAAGGCTCACTAAGTGATAGATAAACAAGGTTAATCAAATGGCATTAAATAAATCTAATTTAATCGTTCCGAACCGAATTTTAATTAAACCTACCATAAAATCCTATAAATCCTAATTAACATATAAATCGAGTCAATTTCTAAATCGAATGTCGATAAGACCTTCAATTCGCAAATCGAAATCAAAACATAAACAGATCTTTCTATATCAAACAGATATAAATACAAAATGATGCAATGCACATGTAATTGACTCAGGATTTCTTCTTAATTACTTATTTGGCATACTTAACGTGAATTAGCATTAATCATGGGTCGAGGTTGTTACATCATTATTCATGAGCGCTTCCTTCAATCTCTTGTTGGCGATAATGCAGGTTTATTAGGCTTCGTCCGTCCTCTTCCCTCGCTCGCTAGCTTGAACTCTAGCAACACCGCATTGCAATGCACCACTTCAAGCTCAGCCTTGATGACCGCCAGTTCGATAGCAATCTCTATCTGGCCTATCTTGGCGTGATCAGCCAAGTAACTCTACACCACCGCTAACACTTCCATCTTCTTCACCTTCTTAGCACAGATCAAACTTTTCGCGCAAGCGCTCCATACTGCCTTCCTCCAGCTGACTGTCTCTACCCTTACATTCTGTAATTGCGCCCGCATCTCTTCTAACTAGGCTTTAAGCGACTCCACTTTTACCTTCGCCCCCACTGCCTTGTCTAGCAGAGCATCTTCCAGGGTCACTGCCTCCATCTGCGCTGAGCAGAGTCCTCTCATGAGGTCAACCTCTGCAAATTGTTCAACAGCCCGCATAGCTGCGTCCTCAATGCTCCTCAACAGACGGTCAGTACTAGCCCTCGTGTAATAACCCCGACCCATGATTAATGTTAATCCATGCTTAATTATGCCTAATAAATAATTAAAATAAATTGCTGCATCATATGTTGTCTTATATGTGTTTATATCGGTTTAACGTAGAAAGATCTGTTCATGTTTCCGTTTCGGTTTACGAATTAAAGGCCTTATCGACATCCGATTTTGAAATTAACTTAGTTTATGTGTTATTTGGGATTTTTAGAATTTTATGATAGGTTTAATTGAGATTCTATTCGGAACGATTAAATTAGAGTAATTAGTGCTCAACTAAGACTAATTGATGAATTTCTTAATCCAAGCCTAACTAAGGCACTAGTGGACTCTTATATACATCCATACACTCTTATTTCATTCTTTTTGAGCTACAAATGTGGGGAAAGAGAGAGACCAAAAGTGAGAGTGAGTTCAACAGAGGAAAAGAGGTGAATTGCTAGGAATTGTTGGAAACTTTAGGAGAGTTTAGAAATTTAAGCCTCTACACTTGTGAATCCAAAGTATAAGGTAAGAATTCAAGCCTTTAGTCTTACTTTTGAGTTGGTAAATTCATGAATACAAGAGAATTAAGTTGAAATTGAACTAGAATGAAGGAGTATAGATCATACCATGCATGCATGCATGCATATTTCATGACATTTTGAAGTTGTCTTCAAAGATTTTCTCTTATGTATGTTGTAATTCTAGCATGGTTTGAAGAATTCATACCATTTCTTACCATTGGACCTCATTTGATCTTATTTTGGAAGCCATGAACCCAAGTAAATGCATACATGTCATGTTCATATCATATCCTTACATTTCAAGTTGAATTTTTGCACAATTGACTTACTTTTGGGCCTTGATTTTGTGAAATGGTTTTGAATTCTTCATGTTTTCCAAGTTCACATGTAATTCCTCAAGTTTTTGGCCGAAGAAACCATAATTTGCATCTTTGGGGTTGAATTTGAAGTTTAGAAGCAAATATGGAAATTCCCGAATTCTGCTTCTACGCCCGAGCGAAGGAATCCATGCTCGAACAACCACTCTGAGTATGTGTATTTTCGCTCGAGCGACCAGAAGTCTGCTCGAATGTGAAATGCAAGCTCCTAAAAGTTCTTATGTTTTACAGTCCGCTCGAACTACAAAAGTTGCGCTCGAGCAAGGGTATGTCTCTCACACTCGAGCGAGCATCGAGTGAAAAAATCTAGCAACCAACACTTTTGAAAAAGTTTACAAACCACTCGAGCGATAGATCTTACGCTTGAGCGACCACTCGAGCGTAGGAAGTTGCGCTCGAGTGAGGACCCTGTTTTCAGCAATTTTTGTTAAGTGTTTCCAAGCGCATTTTTGCATCCTTTTTTCATCCTAGGCATTCCTAAGCCAAGTTGAAGACATCATAATGAGGATAAAGAAATAGAAACGTACCAAGATAAGAAAGAACAAAGTAAATGTTTCCAGGTGTGTATTCAATATGAATTCATTTTGTACCTATGTAGGTCACGCACCACAAGATATCTGAGTTGCCTACTCTATTCGTTTATTTGGAGCCACCTATTATTTATGAGTAATAACTTTGTAAAGTTATATTTAACTTTAATTATTTTCTGATGGTACGACATGATTAGTTTTCTGAAATGCTATGTTTTGTGTGAATGAATGATCGTCCAAGTTTCTGAAATGTATTCGTGACATCCTTAGCATCATATGATATGCGTCCCTTTATGGGTCATCGGAATGCCTTTACAGCTGTTCCTTTATGGGTCATCGAAAACGTCTCTATGCACATAAGTCATCGGAATGCCTTTATGGCCATCCCTTTATGGGTCATCGGAATGCCTTCATGGTCGTCCTTCTATGGGTCATCAAAATGCCTTTATGGCCGTCCCTTTATGGGTCATTGGATTTGTTAACGCTAATGGATGTGCCACGTATTATGATGTGAAATGTATGAACTTTCAAAAATGAATATGAACAAGTAGATGAATTAGTTTCTGATTTGAAATATGAATATGCGTAAGACTCTGTTCTGATATAAACCCCTTTACCTTGTTATTATTCACTGGGCTCCAGCTCACTATTTATATTATTTACGTATGTAGGTGATCAGGCGTGAAACCGGGCCCAGAGTTGATGGCCTAAGATTCCGTTTTGTTAGCCACCCTTTGTGCCTCCCGAGGAGGTTCCGGATTGAGTCAGTTTAGTGGCTATTTTTGTGAATGTAATAGCCTTTGTTTCTTGATTTTCAAACAAGATTATTTTTGTTAATATGTACATGAAGTGACGTGTAAATACTATATCTTTTGGTATCACTCGCACTTTTATAAAAGTTTAAGATTATCTATCTCATGTATATCTTCACAGCTTAATGGACTAAGTATTATTTATGTATTTGCTTCCGCAACCCCTAATTATGTGTTATTTCCTTGAGAGGCCTTCGGTAATCCAAGGATTATTGGCCGGTTACGTCACTAAACCTATAGAGACGAGTTTAGGTCGTGACACCTGGCCTCCTGTTGCACCTTAGAGGGGTCACCCTCATCCATCACTAAGTGGCCAGCCATCGCATTCACATGATAAGTGGCAATCCCCAATGACCCCATAATGGTCCCCCTCTCTAGTTCACTCGCTTGCTCTTTCTCAAACTTTTGGCCAGCAGGCAAGTCTGTTGATCCACCAGCGCTTGCAAGGGCACAAAGTCCGTTAAGTCCTTCTCTCCCAAGGGCTTTGGTCATGGTCAGACCGACCTCTTCGCGACCAGTTTAGGCACTGGGCCTAATGTTTCTCCTTGTATTTTTCAGCCTCCGCGAAAATACGCTTATCTTCCGTCTCTTGCGCTCTCCTCTTGCCTCCACCTCCTCTGGAGAAGGATCTTCTTCGGTCGACTCAGGCTCCAGATTTAAGGCAAACAGGGCTGAGGGCTGGACAAAGTCGTCCTATTTCAATCCCTCTTTCTCCATTCACTCCTTCACTCGCTTGACCCTCATCTCCATTGCGACATTCGACTTTGGTTCCAACGACTTGGTGGGAACTTTCCAAATTGTGTGCACTCCCCTCCCGTAATTTACTGACACAAAAAACCACTTTGGCCTCCATCCCTTTACTAATTAGGGCAATCCCGCCACTAACCCCCTCTCCGATATCGCTTGCAGGGTCACCCAAGTCTCCTATTGCCCTGAGGCCTTGTAGCATAAAAAAAACTCATCTGCCGTCATCGTCACTCCTTCGGTTGCCCTCGGCCACGCGATTGTGCAAGAAAACAGTATCTTCCACGCATTCAGCATTAGTTGCCCTGGCGCCACTTCTAGGCAGTTCAACACATCTACCACTAATAGGGGCAGTGGCAACCTCAGGCTCCCGCACAATGCCTCTTCGTACAGTACAAACTCCATTGGCCGCACGTCGGATGCTCTCTCTTTCGCCATGGGCACTCTTAACTGTATATCCACTAGAATCTAGTATCTACTACGCAGCTCCTCCAGATCCTTTGCCGTTAGCATGGACTTGTCAACTTTGGTGTGCCAGTGGTCAGGCGCCACTTGACTTATCAGTTGGACGGCCGAAATCATTGTCGCTGGAAGGGACCACGTTGGTCACTCCGTACTCCTCTCTACCCTGTACTGTTCCGCCAGTGCCACCCTATCATCCTCTCCCAACACATCCGACGTCATCATTGGCGCTTTGTTTTGTGTCATTCCCCTTACGTTCCTGTATATTGCTTCCGTAGTAAGGGGCGAGGAAGTTCGCAATATGGTAGAACAGAGAATCACTTGAGACAAACGCGGTAAAGTCTGGGACATGTTGGTTCCTCACAATAAGGTATGAAAAACGCATAACTCCAAAAGCCCAGAGTTTGTCTATCTTCCAAGGATCGCGGTTAAAATTCGCTAGTTTGAAGATTCAACATGAAGTACAAATCCCCGCCTTTTCTACATCTCTTTCACCAATCTTTTCACCTTCTACAAACAATTTGTATCTCTCACCAGTGGCCTACATTTCCCTACGTGTATGGCCACGATCCCTCCCTCTCCCCACTCATTCTCTTTTCTCTCTCTCGTCTTTTCCACTTCACATCATCGCATGCTTACTTGTCCCTCGAGCCCCGTGCGCTGTCAAAGCATTTATGGCAACCGTTGCAATCGACCCTCTTCATGGTCGGTCATCCCGATCGGCCACCTTCGCGATCGGTCCTCCTTACGGTAGGTCATCCCGCTCGGCCACCTTCGTGGTCGACCCTCCCCACGATCGGTAATCCTACTCGATCCCTTCGCGGTCGGCCTTCTCCCCGATCGATCGGTCTTTCGTCTCCCACCTTCACAGTCGTTCATCCTACTCGGTCCCTTCACGATCGGCCATCCTTGCCGACCGGTCACTCATCCTGCTCAGTTACCTTCATGGTCGACATCCTAATGGTCGGCCATCTTGACAGTTAGCCCCTTTCGCCGGTCAGTCAGTCGGTCTTTCGTCTCTATTCCACTACTCTCCCAAGGCTCTCCCCCTTCCACCCTAACTATGCCTCTAACCCGGGCTTGGAGGACTACCTCCACCTTTTCTATTCCCTTTGTTGGACTAAAGCTGTACTTGGGAATGGAGAACTATTGCTACTGATGGGCACCCAAGAGGGCCTAGCCCACGGTTCAAGGCCCAGTTCACGACCCAAGTGTTAAAGCCCAGTAAGCCCAGTAACTTTAAGAAGCCAATGCTGGCCTAGGACCAATAACATTCAAACACTTGTCATGTAGAGAATTAACCACATGAGTAGACAAATATCATGCAAAGTTATTGCACCCACAAATTAGCCATTTAATGAGGCTACTGTAGCATTAAACGTAGCAAGACCCCTCACACCGGAGTATGCAGAGTTGCCATGAACGATATTAACTAGGCCATAGACTTTCGACCAACAAGACAGTTTAGAATGGACAAAGAAATGATAAACAAAGGATATAAGGAAGCTTTGGAGATACATTAGAGGCTAAGTTTTTATCCCTTTCACTCCTCTCTCTCTCTTTCTAAAATCAATCTATCCTAACCTAATTTAATCGTTGGAGCGTCCGTCGGGGGACGATCTCCCCTTCTGGACTTTTTTGCAGGCGCCCTTCACGAACATCAAGGTTAGCAAACCTGTTGAAAGCATGGATCAATCCAACCCATCCTCTATTGAAGTTATTACATCATCATATTGCATGTCATTTATCTTATAAAATCTTAATATCAGAAATCTTAAAAAAAATTTCCCATAAAAAAATTGAACGAGTTCTGTTCAAAGTTCAAAAATGCTATTTGAGCAAGGAAATATTAAGGTTGTCAAATGCTACTAGAGCAACAAAATATTAGGTCTCATTTGACAAATGCTATTTGACCAAAGAAATATTAAGATTGTCAAATGCTACTAGAGCAATGAAATATTAGGTCTCATTTGACAAATACTATTTGAGCAAGGAAATATTAAGGTTGTCAAATGCTACTTGAACAACGAAATATTAGGTCTCATTTGACAAATACTATTTGAGCAAGGAAATATTAAAGTTGTCAAATGCTACTTGAGCAACGAAATATTAGGTCTCATTTGACAAGTTCACATTTTTACTTAAAAGTCAAAAAGTTATTAAAAAGTCTAGAAATTAACAAATATTAAAAAGTCAAAATTTTATTTTCATTTACTATGCATTTCACATATCATTTTCTTAAAAAAATAAGAAGTTAATTCAAACATATTAATTTTTTCCATCTCATATTTTAATTAAAAAATGAAAAAATCACTAAAAGAGTCTGTCTCTAGTCATTGTAATTCAGACAAGTTACAGCCATAAAAGATCATAATGGCAAACGCCATGATCCTACGTACCTACCAACCGAAAACGTAAATGTAAATAGAACTATAAAAATCTTATCCCAACAAAATTCATTTGCATCAAAACAAAATATCAACTATGAACGAATACTTTCGCCAACATCAGACATTTGAACAAGAAATTTGATACTAGAACGTTTCGTTCTTCAACCGGAAATATCTTGCCAACAAATGAGAGAAAGAGACCATACTTGGAATGAACTGAACATACTATTGGCTGTACATTGGCACTTGTACATTACAGAATTGAGGTGGGAAGAACAAAAAAATGTGCTCAAAATCATATCAACTCGAAAGTTGACCTTTTTTTTATTCATGTTTTCTACAGCAATCTGTACCAAGTTCAGTCTTCTATAATAGCTACCACTTTTCAGATCACACCTGTGAAGAATATAGAATGCTAGCTCTGGTATAAAGCCAACTGAATCGTTGACGATCAAGCTCCCTCCTTTTCATCACCCTCCATCAAGACATTTTCTTCCAGACGTATCTGGCCTGTAACAAGAAGAAAAACCATCACATATCAATCACCAGTTTCTATCGTCTAAAATCAGGATCATGGATTGTGTGAAAACGCTTGTACTAATCCAAAGCTTTTCATTTAGACACAAGTGGTTGCCATCATATATAAAACCCAAATGTTACAACAAGAAAAGAGGATAATGTGAACCTAATAAGAACAGGGCATTGCAACTCGATCAATTTAATTTAAAATATTTATCATAGCAATTTGTGTTTTAAATATAAATAATTGCAGAGACATATACAAACAACTGTATTTAGAAAATCTTCTAACATACCAAACAAGGTGGTTAAAGATGGCATCCTTGAAGACCCATTTGATCTCATGTCTGTACCTGCACAGAAACTAGTGAATATAAATCGAACATATGATGCTTCTATAACTAGTATTAGATCCACCAAAAAAGAAAAAAATAATAGTGGCACGGCCATAATTGACGATGAATAGCAGTTTTTAAAGTACCATCTACAAGTAAAACAAAGCTGTATATAGGAACAAGGACATATAACATGACATAACTGTTTTTAACTTTTTTTTTTTTAAATGTTTCCTCGTCGAAACATCCTCAAATCTAACAACTAAACCCAAACAACACAAGCATTATAAAGGAGAACTCTTAAGAGAATCCCCTAAAACATCCATCGAAAATTCCCAGCCAGTGAATCATCAAATTCATGAAAAAATAAATAACTACAATGAAATATAGAACCCTTTATTGGGTTGGGTTTGGTGCCCTAATGGACAGAGGGATAACTTTTGAGGGTAGGAAAACAGTGGACCAGGGCAGATTATTTTGGGATAACATTCAATGCTAGAATCAGATTAGTAAGAGGTGACCACACAAGTCCTAGTCCCATCTATGCACCATTTCAGTTCCTTGGCCTTTGGCATGTATTACCTTATTGCAAGTGGTTTTCATTTAATCTGGATCTGCAAGTTTCACTTTTGGATACAAATCAAGAAGCTTCATCATGGAAGAGTTAGATATACTAAAACATGCATTAGTAGTATCAATACAACTACTTAAGCAGCTCACCTGAAGTTTTAACTGATTGTGGGATGTCAGATTTCTTGAAAGTATACCCTATGAAATTAGAATCTTTTGATGTCAACATCTGCAAAATTGGACATGCAAAACATACTTCAAAATATATGATAATATCTTAAAAAGAAACAAATATACACTAGAATAATAAATTATCACAATGAACATGACAGAGCTAAACAACTAACTATCTCAATGTAATTTATGCAACAAAGTTAAAACACTTGGGATAGATAGAATTTCCACATGAGGCCTTACGAGCAAGCTGCATAAATTCTTGATTTGGTTAAAAGATTAAAAACCATGTCTTTCCTTATAACTTAAACCAACATACTGTAGTATCCTCCTGTTCTATACTCTCAATCAGAACAGTGTAATTCTTTTATTAGTCTAGTTTCTGGTTCGCAATGCAGAAGACCAAGCCAGTTTTTCTTCCTTGGTCAAGATTTTTAAAGGTGAGTAAACCAATTTCTTTTTCTTTCTTGAAACTTCTATCAACATATCAACATATATACACATACACACGTCCTTAGAAGTACATTAAAACACCGATATTTGGAAAGTTTGGAGTTTATGTACTACAATCTGCGCGAATACTTGCAATAACACTGTTCAAATAAATAACATAGCTAATAAAGCTCAACTTTAACATTAATATGCACAAAGTGTTAACTTACAAGCTCAATAAACTCTAATGAGTTACTTGGAAATTTAACTTGTTGCAATGAAAAATATTTTTAATAAAACATGTAGACGGGCTGTTATGAATGCTCTACTTTCACATGTTTTTTCAATGTTAGCAATCCAAATTGATCCAATAATTTAAAGTGATCAAAAACTCATTTACCTTTCGCCATGGTCCCACTCTAGGTATGATGGAAGGTGGATCTCCTACCTATCAAACAGAAAATGTTAAGAAACTCAAGGGAGAGGAAACAGGAAAAAAAATAAATAAACACTATATTATAAACAGAAACCATAAGAAACTTCCAAACCATGGTTTAAAATTTGTAATAAATCCATAGTTGATATGGGCGAGGGGCAAGACAAAATAATGAAAGCAATTTAAGCAAATTATTGCGATTGTGACAAGTTTACATAGTAAAGTGTAGGGATAATACTTCAGAAATGGCTGAGGTTCTTCTTCTGCCTGTTTTTTTTTCTTCTACAGTGTTTGGTTTTTGTCCTTTTTGTGTGTGTGTGTGTGTGTGTGTGTGTGTTGGCGGGCGGGTGTTACCACTGACCACAATACTCAAATTGGAAGTGATACAATGAAAGGGGGAAAACCAAGAACAGGGATCTAGGTGTTAAAAAAAGCATGATCCAAATAGGGGGTTAACATGTGAGGCACTGATTTACTGAACACAGATAATGGAAAGAAGAAACCACAAATCTAATGCAATTACGATCTACGTACTTACTTCAGGAAACTTCTCAAAATTCTGAGTGTCCAAGTCTCCACTGACAGTAGGTTTGTAGGCTGCTTCCATTTCATATAGCATGTCCCATTGAATGCATTTAAACCATGGATGTGCCTAGACACACACAAAAAACAAAAAAAAAAACCACGCTCAATTAGTACACATTGTTGTGTGTTTGGGAGGGGAAAGATCGAGTATACATCAAACCTTTGGCATAATACGCAAAGTGGTGGTCCCAAGACTTGAACCAATAACCTCAAGGTTATTAGGTCAAGTCTTAACCATTGAACCAATGGATGTGCCTAGACACACATTGAGTTAAAACAGAACAGCATCAGCTCACATTTTCAGAAATAACCAGTTCACCTGACATGTAGAGTGTGGGGAAAATCCAATTTTTCATTAGGTTATTACCTTTATTTCTTCCACGCCATTGGTTCCCAACCTTGTTTCAACATCACATAACAAATGACAGATTAGATCCTTAGCCTCATCTGATATTTTTGGCTCCTCAGGAAATTTCAAGCATGCTTTCCAATTGATTATCTGACACAAAAAAAGAAACATGATACATCCTGCAAAATGAAGGATATGCATAAAAATAACTAAGGGAAATTCAGATCGAGGTTTTACATAGTTTTCTGAAAAAAATTATGCCTTTTGGAAATGAAAATTGGTTTCACTAGTCAATTTAGCATTTCCAGAAAATAGCCAGTTTCAAGAAAATTTCTTGATGGCAGATTTAGATAATGCTTCACCGAATGTTTTTTCATGTCATTCTCATCTTCCTGCTTGAAAACATAAAAATTTTCTTTTATCTTCCAAGAATCAGACACTAGGAACTACAAGGGATTAGGATACCTTCTTACATGTCATCCTTTGATCTTCCGAACAGAAGGGTGGATAGCCTATGAGCATCTCATACATGATTGCCCCCAATGACCACCAGTCACACTCAATTCCATATCCCTTTTTACGCAAAACTTCAGGTGCCATATAATCGAGAGTTCCAACGGTAGAATATGCCTGCAGAACACAGAACACAGCAAGTACTCACAACAACAGCACGAGGTGAAGATGAGAACAAGTAAAACCTTAAAGAATGTCAAATTATATAATTTCACACTGCTATTTGTTACTTGGATACAAATAAGCATCTGAAGAAAGAAAAAAAAGAGCATACCAATGCACGGCGATTGCGTTTCCACTGTTGTAATTGTTCCTTTGGCATTAACCAAGGAGGCCTCTCACAGCTAGAATGCCCTTCATTGTCATGTGTTGAATCCTGGGTTG
Source organism: Camellia lanceoleosa (assembly GCA_025200525.1). Classification (NCBI taxonomy): domain Eukaryota; kingdom Viridiplantae; phylum Streptophyta; class Magnoliopsida; order Ericales; family Theaceae; genus Camellia; species Camellia lanceoleosa. The sequence continues at coordinate 187,885,836 of CM045761.1, read as the reverse complement.
AAAAATCTTCATCTTCCAACAATATTGTCGAATATTTATTATCTAGGGGCTTACACAAGCCAAAATCTGAGAGCTTTAAATGGCCATTTTTGTCCAGTATCAGGTTATCTGGTTTTATGTCCCTGCAAGCAAAGAAATTATATAAAAATGTTTCCACATGCGCACATGATTTCTACAGACATCTACACCAGAAGTATAGCTGAAACTTCCTTCAGAGGTACAGTCCATAATGCATGAATGCAAAAATAATAAGCTCTAAACTATAGACCATACAAGTCAACAAAGAGCCATAAAGCCTCTGTAACATCCAATTAAAGTGCCAGAAATGGGCAAGTTTGAAACTGATGACACAACAAAATGAAAACAATTCTCACTAAAAAGAAAAAAAAAAGAAAAAAATAAGGAAAGATTACCAAGACATTATGGACATCATGCAGCACCCAGACTGCCTTTTAGCAGCGGAAAAAACTTATGAAGAATTATACGTAAATTTTCAACTTTTGGTGGTGCTTGCAATAGGTTTGATAAATAACAATATGTAATTGAAATTTGCATAATTACATTCAATGATGCACTCTAAAGACACAAATTACTAAATCAAGCAAAACTAAAAAACTTTATAGACACTAAAGTAATTCGACACTCTTTTTAGGGAAAAAGTAGATAGAACTTCACTTGAATGGTTTGGGTAAAAAAAATAAAGATGCAAAAAAAACAAAACCCATTGCTATACTACAATACCTATGCACATAGTTGTGGTGGTGAATTGAATGAATAGCTAGAACACTTTCTGCTATATAAAATCGTGCAACATCTTCAGAAAGAACATCCTCTCTCATCAGTAAGGTCATAATATCACCACCAGGTAGGTACTCCATGATAAGGTATAAAAAATCAGAATCTTGGAAAGAATAGAAGAGTTTCACGATGCACCGGCTATCAACCTCCACTAGCAAATTCCTCTCTGATCGAACATGCTCAACCTAAACGTAGTAAAAAGTTTAATTACAAATTGTGATGCACGAAAATAGCACAGTTGACTTCAGAATTCAGATCAACTTTCAGAAAATATCAGCATAACTCAATTCTGAGTGCATAAACAAAAGGTCAATAACAGACTCAGATATGGGTATTTTCACATAATAAAGAATAACACCTTCCTAAGCCATGGTACAAGATGAAGCAGAATAATCTTTTAAGCATTAACTATTAGTGTCATGTGAACTCATCCTTCTATCAATATACTCATCGAGTTAAAACTGAGGAAAAAAAAAACACAAAACAAAACGAAAAACGAAAAACGAAAAACGAAAAACGAAAAGCAAAAAGCAAAAAGAAAAGAAAGGAAAAGAAACAGTAACAAGATTGCTTAGAGACAATATTTTTTAAAAACAATTGAAAATTCTATTCATTTTATTTTTTCTTTTTCTTTCAAAGAAATGGGTAAAAACCACAAGAATTGCTTTCTATAATGCATCTGAATATCTTTGAACATATATCCAGTTTTATTTTATTGTTATTTGGTTGTCTCGAAAGTGACATTCAGGGAATGGGAAAAAGAAGGGAAAAAAAAAGGCAGAAATCCTAGATAATTTATATTGCTGAAATGAAAATGAAAGCATATGTGAATTGGGCAGTTAGCATGGATATTCACCTCTCCTAAGTTATACCAAGATGTTATGACCTTTTTAACTATACACAAATGTGTACTTCTCTCTCTCTCTCTCGCTCTCTCATATTTTGTCATGTTCTTTATAGTAACCAATCTCAATCTTTAAAAATATAATGGAAGACATATAGCCTGAACAAAGATACTAAAAAAGGCTTCAAAAATACTACAAGGGAAAGCATCATTAGCAAAAGTTAATTGTGCTTTAATTGCAAGTTGTCACCTGTCCACGGCTAAGCATATCTGATTTCTTCAATTTCTTCATTGCAAAAATCTCTCCTGTACTTTTGGCACGGCATAGCCAAACCTGCATTACTTAGTCGGATCACAAGTCAAATCACCTATAAAAGATGCGACCATAACCACCTTCACTTAATCAATAGTGAGAGAAAGCAAATCATTGTTCAAATTGAGAGCAAGAAAAAGAACAACAAAGAAAGCAAAACTCAAGTAAAGTCCACAAGCAAAGCAAACCATTGTTCAAATCAAGAGATAACAACGAGATAGTGATTCAGTCAATACTAAAGTCTAAAACTAAATCAAGGAGCTTCAGATGTCAACAGGGTGAACATGCCCCAAATTGAGTTCTTAGATAAATATTGAAAACGAGGGACTAACAAAAATACTTTCTTAAGGAAAAATAAAAGACATAAAAATTCCAATAAATGCTCGAGTCATTTTTTGAGGAATTAAACCAAATGCTCTGATTTCAGAAACTTCATTGCTAGTGTTAGGTTCAGGGAAACAAATTCAACTCATGTCTAACAAATTGCCATTCGAGAATGTATATATATATATTGACAACTTAGGTGTACGAGGCAGCTTGTGGCCACCTCGACTATGAAGAGTAGGTAAAATTTTGAATCATCACAACCACTAAGAACATAATTAATCAAAAATCAGGTGAAAAATAGAAAACATATAAGTGAGGCTAGTATTAAATTTCATTAAGCATTGCATTATACTTGATGACAATTCAACAAAATGCAATTCACCATTGACTACAATGATGATGTAAAGGTACATAAATACATACCTCAGCAAACGCACCTTTACCAATCGCAATCAATTGCTCAAAGTCATCGATTCCCATTTTGTGCCTCTGCAATCTCATCAACTCGGTCTCTTTGCGTTCCAATTCCCTCATCATCTCCTCTTCTTCTTCACTCGACACCTTCGCTTCTTGCGCTTTCCTCTGCATTTCTCGCCGCCTAATCCAAACAAACACATCTCCATAAACATTAACAATACAACAAACACTTACACATATACATATATATATATATATGTAGAGAGAGAGAGAGAAGTGAATTGGACCTTTCTTTACGATCCTGTAACCCTTGGAGGTAGTTCTTGTAGTGATTCTCGATGAACTGTTTAGCGGCGGCGGCTTTCTGACGAGTGACAGGAGACGAAACAGAGACTTCGGGCGGGTCCAAATTGAAACGGCGATCGGGTCTGGTGGTGAGAGTCCCCAACTTGATCGTTCCATCACCAACGCCGTCCATGTTCCGGCGATGCCGAACCTTGACAGAAAAAACAGATCTGGTGGTGCTACGCTGTCAAATCTGAGAAATCAAAGGGAAGATTGTACTGGTACTAGTTAATATTGAAGAAGGAGGAGAAGAGTTCATGTGAATGAGAGAGTGGTGAATCCAGAGGGAATCGTGACAGTTATGCACATGAATGAGATAGTTTCGAGGCAAAGTTTGTGACAGCTGTGCTGCATATATATTTAAGTCTAAAATGGAGTTGGACTGGAACCGAGGGCTTTGCCCGTTTTGGTGTGGTGAGGAGGGGGGAAGAGTAGATGGGATGAGAGATGAACTGGTATGTGTACGGAGCAAGGCTGGCCTCTTGACTGATTTTATTTTATTTTTTTTCGGAATAGAAATAGAAGAGTGTGACCGACGCCATTGTTTTCCGCCTTAATTGCTATTAATCTGTATCTAGCTTTCAGCACCCCTAATGATTTCAGTGGAGTCTTTTAACCTAGAAATTATACGTCCTTACTAGGCAGGAAAATGTTATTCATCTACATAATTTATCAAATTTTTTTAAAGCATTTTTTAGCAAGTTAATTTGTGGCTAAAATAGTTACAAAAGATAAAATAAATTATTTTAGTCCCAACAAACAAAATATCACATTTAATTCATAATCATTACACTCTTCTCTCATAAGAAAAATAAAAAAAAATCAAAAAGTCAAAAATCGCTTCCCAAACTAAGGGTTGGTTTGGGATGTCCTAAAAAAGTACACTTTTTGACTTATTGGTGGGTTTGGATTGAGTTTGGGTTGGGTTTGATGTGATGTGTTAGAGAGGTGATGTGATTTAAATAAGATGATGTGACTTAAATAAGATAGTGACTTTTTGACTTTTTGACTTATTTAGGATAAGTCAAACCAAGCCTAAACATTTTAGCCTAAAATTAAAAAAATTAAAAATTCAAAAAATCAACTCACTTCCCAAAGAGAGGCATAAAACTTCTTATATAGATGTCGAATTTATATAAATTTAAATATGTATAAATTTTATACTCATATGAAAAATTTAACAAAAAATTTATTAAATTATTTAAAATCTTTAACATAATTCGATTAGATAAATTTATATATTAATAATTTATTCACATAATTTATTTTGTTTAAAGTACATAATTGAGACTTTGATTGATGGGAGATACTTATTTGTTAAAATTTTAATTGTGTGTGAGCAATTTGCGTGAATATAGCAATCTTGTAATTTATATCAATATTTATCGGTTAAAATGATGAAGCTCAATAATTTTTATTAAGGTTTTGTTTGTCATAATTTAAAAAAATTAAAAAATTATTATTTTATTTAAATTATATTATCTTATTTAAGTTATATTATCTTTCTACCACATCACTTCAAACCCAATTCATACCCAATTCATATCTAATAAAAAGTCAAAAAATATACTTTTAGATCATCCCAAATTACTCCTAAGATTTTTATGAATAATTTAATAAGTGTAAGTGGTAAGTAATATAGAATAATTCAGTGTAATTGTCCAATCGGAGGTGTCAAAATAAGAAAATTATTAACTACTCCTAAAGTACTATATATCTATGCTCTTTCATTAATTATTATTCGTCAAAATGAGTGAGGTTTTTGAAGTCATTAAAGAAACTTTGACTTGTGTTATAGTCTAACAATTAACATATTAACCGTTATCTTTTGGAGATAAAAAATAAAAATAAATAAAAACTACTATCTTGTGTTAAAAAATATATATATATATATTGTAGAATCACATTGCAAGATTATTCAATAATCACTGATTTTAACCATATAGTACAATTACAATAGAATTTCTAAATTCAAGTGATTTTTAATTTTGTAAATGATTTTATGTTTTGAAAATATATTTTAATTTTTTTACAATAAATCTTCAAAACACTTGAGTTTGAATAGTAATTTATTGTTTTAACAATAACAATAAAAAAAAATTCAAATTGTCGGTGTATCATACACCAAAATTTTGGTGTGTAAGAGCATCTCCAACAGTGCATTACTTTTTTCACCAAATCTGAGTAAAAAATAGCTCATTTTCTCAATCTGATATGACTTGCTCTAAGATCATCTCCAACGGAGAACCAAATCCAACATCAAATTTGAAATTTGATGAAAAACTCACTTTTTGAGGCTCCAACGGTGGCACCAAATCAATATCAAATCGAGAATTCAGCAAATCTTTCACCAAACTGAGTACAGGCGAAGCATTTCACCAAATTTCACCAAATCACTGTTCCTGACCGTTGAGATGAGGCGGTCGACCATCCGGATTGACCAACCGGTTGCCCAACCGTCGCCCAAAAAGTTCGACTGTTCATGAAAGGTTCAAACCAGTCAAAAAAAAAAAAAAAAAAAATTTTTTTGCCTAGGTGGTCGACCACCCGGTCGACCACCAAAGAGTTCAAAAAGTTCAAAAAAAGGGTTCAAACCGGTAAAAAAAAAAAAAAAAATTTTGACGTTACCGGTTGACCGGCCGGTCAACCAACCGGTTGCCCGGCGCAAATTTGATGAAAAGATTTGATGCTGAACCGTTGGAGCGTGAAGTATCAAATGAAGGAAATTGCTATTTTTTTACTTAAATCTGATGAAACATTTGGTTCTCCGTTGGAGATGCTCTAACGGTGTGCATCGAAGGAAGGGACGTCTGGTGGGTCGACTGGCCGGTCGACCGATAAGGCTAAAAAATATTTTTTTTAACTTTTTTGAACTTGTTTGAACCTACCTAGTTGAACTGTTTGAACTTGTTTCCGGTCGACTAGTGGGTCGACCGGCTGGACGTCCGGTAGGTTGACCGGTGGGCCCACTTGCAACGTTACAATACAGTGAACTGGTGAAGGCTCACGCAGATTCTCAATTTGGTGAAAAATTTGTTCCATTCTCAATTTGATATCAATTTGATGAAACCATTGAAACAAAAAAGTGACTTTTTTCATCAAATTTAAATTTGATACTGAATCTGATGCAACGTTGGAGATGGTCTAAGGTGTTATTGTTTGATAAGTTTTTCTATCCTAGGGGTTGCTAAGTGAAAATGCCATTTGGGAGGAGAAAGGGGGCTCCGACCTGTCTCCAGCCGCATCTCTCCTCTCTCTTTCTCTTTTCTGATAATCTGAATTATTTATTTTGTAAAGTATTTCGTGTATATTATCTTTAAAAAAAATAATTCAATTTAATAATCATAACTTTTTTTAAAATAGCGCTTGTCACAAAAAAAAAATGAATAATTTATTTTGAAAAATATAGTTATCATTCTTTTTTTTTTTAGAGATTAATGCGATAAACTGGATATGTTAGGATTATTGAATTTTTATTTTTTTTTTGGTGTGTAGTTGATACATACAAAAAAATAAAATAAAATAAAATAAAATAAAAAGAACGATTCAAATTATCTAAATGAGATTTGTGGTAAGTCCTAAGGCCACAAATAACACCATCCAGGCCTTTAATTAATTTCATTATCCATATTTATTATCAATAAGCTAGTAACACATTAGATAAAAATTATAATATATATAATATAATAAAAAATAGATGCTAAAGATTAGTTTGGAAAGTAACTATTTTAATTATTTTAAAAAAAAATTATGAAAAAATATAAAGAGAATAATTGATTTTTTATAGTAATTTTTTATTTTAAAATTATTTTAGCTACTTACCAAAATAGCCTCATTCTATTTTGTTTCAGTTTTCAGAATTTACTTTTCAAAAAATTCGACTTTTTCGTTTTCCGTATTATTTTGTTTCACTGAATTTTTTTAATATTTTAAGTAATTTTTTTAATTTTTAGACACACTTAACATAAATATACTTAAAATGTATAATTTTTGTGAAAAAATATTTTAAAAATTTACTAAATACAAAAAATATAAAAATTCAGTATATTTTTTATATTTTTATATAGTTATTAATTTTTTAAAATATTTTTTTATAAATATTTTACTATTTAGATATATCTAAGTAAAGTGTATTTAAAAAGTAAAAAAAAAATATTTAAAATTTTAAAAATATGTACTAAAAATAAAAAATTAAAAAAAATAATTTTTAAAAAACTAAGGGTTCGTTTGGTTTGATTTTCTGAAAAAATTTTGAGAAATTTTTTTTACAAATAAGTTTTCAAAAGTAATCAAAACAAACAAATTTTTTCAAAAAAATTTCCCAAAACTTATAAACCAAACAAGTTTTTCAAACAAATCTCTCTCTCACATATATCAAATCAATCACTTTTTCCAAAACTCTCTCTCAAAATCATTTTTCAAAACATCTTTTGAAAAAAATCAAACCAAACATGTTTTCGTACTTTTTATCTCTAAAACACATCTCTCAAACACAAACCAAACATATCCTAAAGGTAAAAAACTGAAACCAAATATATGATTAGAATTATTTTTGCTGTAGGCCACATAAATTGATTGGAAGAATGATGTGATTTATGACTTGAAGCGACAAAAAGCAACATTGAGATAGATGAGAATAGAGTGTCCAACGACTCCATTTTCTCATTTTTTTTATTTTATATATTATAAAAATTATACCCTTATTCAACTTTATAAAAATTATTCCCTTATTCAACTTTGATTAATTTGTTAAGCAATGTTATTGATAATTTGCAAGTAGATGTTATTGAACTTTATTTTTCTCTATGATTAATTTATATATACATAACAAATTGCAAATAGATGATTTGGGATGATTTCGTTTTGATAAAAATAATTTAGTAAAAAAATTAATGAAAATTTTAAAGAGCCTATTATTTTTATATTATTTTATCTTCTTGTGAAAAATAATTTTTAAAAACTTACTTTTGATCATAATTAAAATGCTTTATGACTTGACCAACATTGTAACAAAATGAATAAGGGTTGTTATGATATCATTCCCTATAGAATGTGCGAGGCTATTGTCTATTATGGCCTAATTTAGGAATTTGGTTAAAAATTAAACTTTGACTTTTAACATATTTTTAGTCACATTATTTTATTTATTTTTATATATTTTTTTAATTATTTTTTTGGTCTTTCAAAAATATCTATTTTGAAAATGAATGAGGTATTTTTTACTCATAATCAAACAATGATACTATGCTCTTAAAAGAAAATGTCCCAAAAATTAAATTCTTGAAACATATTGCACAATGCACTTTATTTAAATTTAGAATAAGATAGATTATGTGGGTAGATATGAGATGTCTTTAGTGTTAGGGTCTTGTTACATCCCCCTAATTTCCCTCTCCCTAATCCCCCTAATTTCCATATCAAGTAAGAAAAAAAAAATAAAAATGAAACAGTTACCAAAACAAGAAATTAGGGGGATTAGGAGGAAGAAATTATGGCTCCAAATCATTTTCCTTAGTGTTAACATGATTCTCGGCACATCCAATGTCAAAAGGGAAATTTAACTAAAACTTTTCTATTAGACCCTTATTTAGTAAAAAATATAATTTATTTTATTTTATTTCATAAATCTCTTATAGAGAAAATACATAATTAAGTAAAAATAAAGCAAAATATCTTCTTTTTTTTTAGACAATATTGACAGAATAATATATTACTGTTATTGTTTACATTAATTTCGACGGTAATAATAAATTGTTTTTTTAAAAGAATTTTATAGTTGTGAGATCCAAAATCCTTTCGTATAGATTTTTTTTTTTTTTTTTTGGATACAGCTTTCGTATAGATTGTTGATGAGATCCAAAGAACAAATGAACTAAATTCCTGTAGATCTGCAAAGATGAACAAGGTCGGTGCCGTTCAATCGAGGTTGCCGACTAGGGACACTCCGATGATAAAGTTAGTCACTTGAATTAAGGAAAGAAGATGCAGAAATGAAGGGTATTGTGCGTGCTCTGTTGCAAAGATATGATATATACCTATATTCCTTGGGATGTCCTCCTTTTATAGATGGGAGGTGTGATATTTGTCCCATGGGTTTCTTTGTTTGGGCTAAGCCTATTGTCAGGACTTGTTTGGGTTACCCACAATAAGTTAATATTTTTGGGGCTCCCACAATAGTTAGGAATTGTTTGGGGTGTCCTAAATAAGTGTACTTTTTATCTTTTTAGACTAAAAAGTTGAGGTTAAAAATATGAATGTTTGGGTTAACTTTTTGACTTTTTATGGAAAAATGTGTAATAAAAAATTGTAAAAATTGGTTTGTAGGGGAAAATTAGAATTAGAAGTTGTGTAGCCGTAATTGTTGACTTTTGATAAATAGTGATAACTTTTTAACATTTTGAGTAATTTTTTGACTTTTTGAATTTTTTGAGACTTCCCAAACTTGGCCTTAATGTGGATCTCATTTGATAAATCTTGATTTGAGAATTTTAAAAATACTAATTTTATTAAAAAATAACATCTATATCAAAATTTATATTATTTTAAAGTTTAATATTTTAATAATATTAATGTGTGTTGAACTTTTTTTAAAAAAAAATTATATTTATCTTTAATACATTAAAATTTTATTATGAAAGTTTTAGGCTTGGTTTGGGGTACACTAAATAATACAAAAAGTCAAAAAGTCACTATCCTATTTAAGTCACATCATCTTATTTAAATCACATCACCTCTCTAACACATCACATCAAACCCAATCCAAACCCAACCCATATAAGCCAATAAATTAAAAAGTGCACTTTTTTAAAACATTCCAAACCAACCCTTAATCAAATTCTCATGCCAAAATCATGACAACTAATAATTTCAATATCCAGATAAAAACTTGCAGCTGGCTGCCTTTTTTTTTTTTTCTTTTTTTTCTTTTTATTATTATTGTGTGTGTGTGTGTGTGTGTGTTTTGGGGGTAGTTGTGCAGTTGTCGTTTTTTGGGTGAATAGTTGTGCAGTTGTCATGGATCAAATATCCCTCCAAACAGCAAAAAAATCTCAATCCCCGAAATTCCTTGCATTTGTTTGCAAATTACTATCCGTACTTTCTGTTTTAGTTAGAGGTGGTAAATGTACTAAATAATTTAAATTTTATGTTTAACTTGTTAAAAATTCTTTCGAATTGGATTTATTAGATAAACAAGTTAACTTAGCCTCCGTTTGGCAAGAGCTCTTTGGGCTCATGAGCCACAAAAGACAAAATAGGCTCATGAGCCACAACAGACAAAACATCACATCCAACCCCATAATCATTACACTCTTCTCTCACAAAAAAAGCCAAAAAAGCCAAGAGCCCTTCCCAAACCAAGCTTTTGAGCCCAGGCTCATATAGCCAAAAAAGCCAAAAAGCCAAAGAGCTAACCCACTTCCCAAACGGAGGCTTAAATATATTTTAAAATTTGTTAAAATTTTCAATCCAAATTTAATAAAATTTTCAATCCAAATTTAAAAAGTTAATTATTCGACTCGTTAATCGCCTATACTAATTGTGTGAGTGATTTTCTGATCACACTACTCTCTTTAGTGATTCAGCTGTAGAACACAGGCAGAATAGATGGCACCCTGCTGTCCTGCACAGAAAGAAAAGGCTCCGACGGTGGTTCTTCCACCCGGGGGTACTCTGACGATCAAGTCAGTATATCTCTCAAAGATAATCAAGTATTCAACTCATAAACTTAAGTATAAAAACATACCTTAGACCCATGGGGATGCCTCTCTTTTATAGCCAATACAATCCTAGTCCCAATAGAAGCCTAACTCCAATGGACTCAAGATTACTGCTAATTTGGAACTCCCAGTGGGATTAAGATAAACCCTCTAAGAGTTTCGTCTTTACCCAAACTGAAGTCTTCTCTCAATCTAGGACTCTTATCCTTTATCCGCTTATCTCGGATTCCGATATCTTCGGAGATAACCTCGGCAACTCCGAGATAACCTCAGCGTAACTACCACGACACGTGGCACCTCGGCTGACACGTCGGCGTCACCTTACCACGTGTTGGTACTTAGAAAATATATCCCCACAACTGCCCCCTAGGTTCTATTACCTCGGCATTCTGAGGTGATGGAACCTATATTGTTCCTCTTTCCAGTACTTTGGCACAAGAACTCTTCAGCCGAGGTCGTTCATCTCAGGCCAACATGTCTTCTTTCAAGAACAAGAATTCAAATGAACTCTCCTATGCGTATGAGCTGTCATGTATCACTTCTCAACCGTTCCACTTACGCGTTATATCTTCATTGGCCGATGTCTGCGGCGGCGCTTGTATTTTCCACTGCGCCGTCTAACGTGTACGTTGCTCCAGGTGCAATAAATGCCCTGTTTTGCCGCCGTTTCAAGTTTTTGATAAAACTTTTCTTTCTTTCTTCCTTTCTTTACTTTTGCACTCGATTTACTTACTCTTTCTCTTTCTAAACTTTCTCAAATCCGCCATTGCTCTAGCTCCAAGCTCTGCAACCGTCTTCATTCTTCCATTCCAGCAAAGCTTTCACCGTTTCGTCGTGTCTACATCCGTCGTATGACCTCGGCGATCTTCATACCGGCTCCAATTATCTTGGTAAGCCTCTGTTCCTTTCATTCTTAATTCCTCTATGCTCGTTTGCTTTCTTGCTGCCATTACTGCTTTGTTTAAACCTTTGATTTACTGAACTATTCATCTGGATGCGTCTATTCCATGATTTCGCTTATGTTTTGAACACTTGCACTGTTTCACCACTTTTTTGCCACTGTTCTTGAGCCTGTATTTCTTGTATTCTTTATGCTTTTGAGAACCCCACCTCTGTTTCTGAAACTTCATTCTTATTTCTATATTTTTTCCAGATCTGTGCCTTCAATCTTTGCTTTCGTAGTTTTTAGGTTTGGGATTTGTCTGTAGAACCTACCAATTCTTAGGAAAAACTGAAACAATCGTAATCAGTGTTTACCTAGGTTTTTGCCGGGGTTCCTATAACCCTTTAAGAACATCTTTTCTCTATAACCAAATTCCATTACGCCGAAATCCTAGGTATGTGGAGACATAGGGTAGATACCCCTACCAAACTTGAACACTTTAGGGAAGAGTTCGCCATTCCTGCCAACGTCCATCTGAGGCTGGCTGGGGATGACTACTCTATCATGCCCACAGATAATACGATGCCCTTCCCTATTGTTGCTTTTACTGAATGTGGACTCCGGCTTCCACTTGATCCCCTTTTTCGTGACGTTCTCCACTATTACAAGCTGAACCCCATGCAGCTTACCATCAACTCCTACCGAGTGGTCAATGGTATTATAGCCTTAGCCAGGCAAGAAAACGTTAGGATTATCCTTGCCGACATTCAATTTTGTTATACCATGTGTGCCCTTAACCTCAAAGAAAAAGGCTATGTTTATTACCTTAAGTCGAGGTCCACCGAATTTAAAATCGTAGCCGACCTCCTAGACTCCAACAAGGGGGCTGGAGATGATTACGTTATTGCTTTGGAAAATTGGGAGTTTGGCGCAGACGAGGACGCTCATATGTACCCTCTTCCGCGATCAGTTAAGGAGGGCAAGGGTAAGAGCCTAGTGTCAATACTTAATTGTTTTTTTCCAAGTGTTTCAATATTTTATCTGTTTCTAATGTCTGTTTTCTTCTTGCAGACGTTCGCAAGCCACCGAAAAATTTTCGCCAATCTTACGTTCCCAGCAAGGATCTAAAAAAGCTCCTGGACTTGCCAGTTCATAAAAGAAAAGCCCCTCTTCTTCTCAACTTTATCCCTACATGCAAATCAATTTTGCCCGACGTCCCTAAAAGAAAGAAGAAAAGCCTGTCTCCACTTTCTACCACAACTCTAACCGCTTCTACATCCCGAACAGATCAAGGATCAACATCAGATCCAGCCGATCAACCATCAACTTCAGCTCCATACTTGATCCCTATACCTGACCGAAGACGTCGGCGAAGACTTATCAAAACTGTCGAGATGGGTCGCCCAAAGCCTGTTGCCGCAGATCTCCTAGCCGACCTCCCTACCGATGTTGATGCTGCCCCGACTCAATCCATGTCCCCACTAAAGCCAAAAAGAACCAAGAAGGCCCAGCCAAAGGCCAAAGTAACTCAAGTTGAATCTGAGGATACTTTGCCTATTTCTAAGCTGGCTGAGAGTGAGAAGTCTCAACCCTCTGCTGGAAAGAGGCGTTCTGAAGCCCAGCCATCAGAGTCCCAGAAATCAAAAAAGTCGAGGTCTTCCTCCGCAACGACTTCGAAGTCCAAAGTACTAAATGTCCCCTGGATGCCTGAGATTACCTTAGAGAATAAGCCTGTTTTGGCAAGTGATAGCGCCGATGACATCAATGTCGGCGTTGCACTCAGTACAGCCCTTCTTCTCCCAGGCGATCTGGAAAAGAACGCCAAAATAAGTGAGTACGAAAATTACGCTTTCATTCTTCAACGCTGTATTCAAGTAAGTGTCTGCACTTGGTAGCCTGTCTTTTCCTCATCTTTTCATACTTATAAAACTTTGTAATAACTGTTTTCTTTACACTTTTTTCAGGCTGTTCAGCATGTCCATTCCTTCTCCATGCAATCTTTTGAGAATAGGGAGAAGTTGACTGACATGAAGAAGGAGTATTCTGCCATCCAAAAGATTAACAAGAGTCTTCAAGCAAAAATGAAGGAGTTGGAGGATTAGGCTGAGGCCACCACTAAGGCTCAACAGATAGTAGAAGAAAAAGCTGAATCTGCTGAGGCTATCAGGAAGGTCGCCGAAGCCGAGAAAAAAGAGGCCGAGGGTAAAAAGGCCCAGGTCGAAAAGGAGCTCCAGGAGGCCCTGGCTACCAAAGATGCTGAGATCAATGCTATTGACGAAAAGGCATACGCACAGGGTATGGCCGATGTCACGGAGGAATACAAACTTCAAGTCAGGCAGGCATGCAACAAGGGCTTCTCCCTAGGTTGGATGTCCCTGGCAAAAAACCTTAATATCCCTGATGATTCACCACTACGCAAAGCTGATGCTATTCCTCTTCCATTTCCTCCACCTCCACCTCTAACTCAAGCCGAAGACGAATCGGAGTCTGAATCCGAGGATGAGGATAAGGATGATGATGAGGCTCTAGTAAGGAAGACTAAAGATGCCACTGAGACCAAGTCCCTTCCTCAGGATAATCAAGTCCTAGACTTGACTCATGAGGAGGAAGAGGAGGAGGTTGTCAAGGAGGCTACTCCTAAACAAGCATCATCTGACGTTCCTCCAACCGATAAAAGTCTTGACCAAACACTTGCCGAAATCGATGCCGAGATCGTGGCAAAAAAGGCTGCCGAAGTAGTTCTTCAGGAATCTGCCGAGGTAGTTCTCCAAGAATCTGTCGAGGTCCAGACGCAAATTACACCTGAAGTTGAAGAATCACAACCTTGATGTCTTTTGTACTTTTTTATTTCCTGGATAATATAAGTTTCTTGTATGGCCGATGTGTCTCCAGTTTATGTTGAATGTTTTAATATAACTTTCTTTGAATGTCTACACTCTTTTGCCTTTTCTTTGACTGCCTCTATATGATTCTATACTTAGAATATTTTGCATGTCTTTCAAACTTTGGCTTCTTTGTGCAATTTTCTCGGGGTTACATACCTCGAGTATAATAACTAAAAACTTTACTTCGGCAAGATACTGACCTGCAAACTTTTTCATAAATTTCAACAAGTGTAAAACATATACTATAAACTTTTCTCAAGTTTATAACAAGTGCTAAACAATGATCTACTTGTAAACTGTTACAAATTTCAACAAGTGTTTAAACAATATACTTAGCTTTTACTTCAACTTGTAAATTGCTGCAAGTTTCAACAGATGATCATATGTCGGCTTAACGTCATCTTGTAAATTGCTACAAATTTCAACAAGTGTTAAGCATCTTCTTTTGGTTTAACCACCCTATAAATTGCTAAAAGTGTTTAAGTAATAATCTCGACTTCACTTCGACTTGTAAATTGCTATAAATTTCAACAAGTGAACGGAAACAGTAATCTCGACTTAACTCTAACTTGTAAATTGCTACAAATTTCAACAAGTAAAGATAAGGAGCCATCTCACCTTATCTTCAACTTGTAAATTGCTACAAATTTCAACAAGTGAAGATAAGAAATCAACTTAACTTCAACTTGTAAATTGCTACAAATTTTAACAAGTGAAGATAAGGAACCATCTCAGCTTATCTTCAACTTGTAAATTGCTACAAATTTCAACAAGTGAAAATAAGGAATCAGCTTAACTTCAACTTGTAAATTGCTACAAATTTCAACAAGTGTTAAGCATATTCTTCTTCTTTTAGTTCCACTTGGGTTCTCATTATTTATGTCTCTCAGAAATAACATTGTGTATCTTTATCAATCATATGTGTTTGAAGAATTCTAAAAAGATTTTATTGATAACATCGGCCAAAAATAATGCATATCTAATGATAGAAAAATTTTAAATTATAAGTGTTCCAAGGTCTGGGTAATGCTTTGCCTTCATTATCTTCAAGCCGATAAGCTCCATTGCCTAACACCGAAGTAATTCTGTAGGGTCCTTCCCAGTTTGGGCCAAGCTTGCCCTCTCTGGGATCTTTCTTGTTGCCGACGACTTTTCTCAAGACTAGGTCGCTGACTTGAAAATCTCTTGGATTGACCTTCTTGTTGTAAGCTCTAGCAAGCTGTTGCTGGTATACTGCGAACTGAATTGCAGCTTTTTCTCTTCCTTCTTCTAAAAGATCCAGATCTCAGGCTAATAGTATATCATTAGTCCCATTCTCAACTCCTTGGGTTCGGATCCCTGGGATGCCGACTTCCAGTGGAATGACTGCTTCTGTGCCATAAGCCATGGCAAAGGGGGATTCCCTTGTTGATCTTCTCGGCGTAGTCCGATCTGCCCAAAGTACGTTGGGCAATTCGTCTACCCACTTTCCTTTTGCTGCCTGCAGCCTCTTCTTTATTCCATCCAAAATTACTTTGTTGGATGCTTCTGCTTGTCCATTACTTTGGGGAAAACTTAGTGTTGAAAAGTAATTCTTGATCTTGAATTTCGCACAAAAGTTCTTGATGAGTTTGCTGTCAAACTGCGTTCCGTTGTCGGCAACTATGGCTCTTGAAATGCCAAATCTGGTGATGATGTTTTTCCATATGAAGTTCTTGACGTCCACATCTCGGATTTTGGCAAGAGGTTCTGCCTCTATCCACTTCGTGAAGTAATCTGTCGCTACCAGCAAGTATTTTCTCTGCCCAGTTGCCTGGGGAAGTTGCCCAACAAGATCCATGCCCCACTGGACAAACGGCCAAGGGCTGGATATTGGGTTCAGGTCAGCTGCTGGCTGATGTATCAAAGGTGCAAACATTTGGCATTGTTCACACTTCTTCACGTAGGCTTCAGCATGCTTTTGCATGTAGGGCCACCAATACCCCTGAGTAATGGCCCTGTGAGCTAGTGATCTGCCCCCAGCATGGCTTCCACAAACTCCTTCATGAATTTCATATAAAAAATCTTCAACCTGCAAAGGGTGTACGCACCTTTAAAGGGGTCCAGTGAAGGACCTTCTGTAGAGATGTCCGTCCGCAGTCAGACTGAATCTTGTCGACTTCAATCTGACTTTGTGTGCCTCCTTGCGGTCTTCTGGCAGCTTTCCTTCTTTCAGGAATGTAACAATTGAATCCATCCAGCTTGGCCCCAAGTCTACATACATTGCTTCCTGCTCTGTGTTCTGTGGCTCTATGCTCGGGCCCGACATATAGTCTATCATAATTGTTCTTGTCTTTCCGGTCTGCATCGAACTTACCAGGTTGGCCAACGCGTCGGCGTGGCTGTTATCATCTCGGCTTACTTGGAGTAGTCGGCAGTTCTGAAATAAGTTTGCCAATCTGATGACCTCTTTTGCATATGCCGACATCCTTTCGTCTCTGGCTGCAAATTCTCCTGTTGACTAGTTAACAATAAGCTGTGAATCACAAAAAACTATTACCTCATCTACTTCTGCTGCTGCTGCCAGTTTTAGCCCTGCAATTAATGTCTCGTATTCTGCTTCATTGTTTGAGGCCTTGAACCCCAAACGGATGGACTGTTCTATTATTTCTCTATCTGGAGATATCAGTAGTACTCCTGCCCCCGCTCCTTGTCGGTTTGAACTTCTATCGACAAACAGTCTGAATGAGTCGCCGATATAGATGCTGCAGGGTCTGAGTTTTTCCTTCCTTTGCTCTCTTGCTTTAGGCTGGGATTCTC
Source organism: Camellia lanceoleosa (assembly GCA_025200525.1). NCBI lineage: Eukaryota > Viridiplantae > Streptophyta > Magnoliopsida > Ericales > Theaceae > Camellia > Camellia lanceoleosa. Next base: position 187,868,528 of record CM045761.1, on the reverse strand, counting down.
CTTGTTTGCTAGGACAATGTTTATCTAGGCTTAACGGAGCTTGATGTTCGATGGATTCAAGCGTGAATTCTGCCACGAAGTCGGCCAAAACTTGGCCCTTGATTGCTGTTCTGGGCCTGAACTCCAGGTCATATTGGCCCAAGGCCACTGCCCATCTTGTAATTCTTCCTGTTAAGTCTCCTTGTTGTAACAAGGACTTCAGTGGGTGCTCTGTTAGTACCATAATCTTGCGCGCTTGAAAATAATGGTTCAACTTTTTTGAGGCTATCACTAAGGCCGGCATTAATTTCTCTAGTGGTAGATACCTTGTTTCTGCGTCGGCCAAGGTTTTACTTACATAGTAAACAGCCTTTTGTTCTCATTTTTCTTCTCAGATTAGTACTGCACTTACTGCATGTTCTGACATGGCTAAGTACAAGAACAGTTCTTCCCCAGGTTCAGGTGTCGAGAGGATTGGAGCCGTGGTCAGATACTTCTTTAGGTCGGCCAAAACGGCCTCACATTCTTCAGTCCATAGTGTCACGACCCAAACCCGGCCCTATGGGTTTAGCACCGTAACCGGCCAGTAATCCGAGATTACCGAAGGCCTGCGTAACAGTAGAACAGTAAAAATAGAGTTCAAGGCCTGGCGGAAGCCAATACAGTAAATAAATAATGTCCATTGAGCTGTGATAGTCTGTATGCCAAAAAGATTTTTCATGCATTTATACATTTAGGCAATGATCATACAACATTCTGATCAAGCGGTCAGGACCAAATCCCTTGATAACGATGCGAGAAGCATTCAGTTTATACAAAACAGCGAGACAGTATAGAAGGGGAAATGCTAAAATGCCCCTAAGCCATAACGTGGCAACTCGGAACCTCGCAGTGAGGCACATAGGCTGGCTTGACAAAACTGGAATAATCCCGACGCGTCTAGCTTTGGTCCGGTGCCTGTACACCTACATATATATATATGAGCAGTGAGCTAAAGCCCAGTGAATAACATATTGCGTAAAGAGGTTTAGAATGGATGTCCTTGCAGTAATGAAAACAGTTCAATTAAATCGAGATATCGGTTGTTGATCTGATGCTTGATCATATGTGGTACATCCATCGGCATAACGATATGATGGGTCTTAAAAGACGAGCGATAATGATGGCCATCGATCGATGGCAGTAGTGGTTCCACAAGAGAACCGACAGAGATCTCTATAGCGATGTCGATAAGCGATGAAGCGCTAAGGATGCCTGATGCAGTTGAAATAAAGGACATACATTCATTCGTTAATCAATATCGATTCGATGCAGTTGATTCGGTGTTGAAAAATAATCATTTGAACATATCTTTACACGATTGTTACTCACGAGAGATTGGGCTGATGAGCTAAGCGTCTCCGGAATGCCAACCCTAAGATTAACGAGAATGAACACACTCTAAGTTTCACGATTGGAAATGGAATAATTAACTCCCTATTATGCCTCGGTGTGTTCTACATCTATATCCTCATTAAGATGTCTTAAACTAGGTCTAAGGATGCCTAGGATGGGATGAGGATGCAAAGATGTACCTGTAACAGTTTGAAATTTTCAAAGCAGGGGCTTCGCTCTAAGCGAGTTTCCCCGCTCGAGCGGACAAGCAAACAAAGGTCCCCGCTCGAGCGTCAACTTACCCGCTCGAGCGTGTCACACAATCCTCCGCTCGAGCGTACATTCCTCCGCTCGAGCGGACTGATGAACGGTGCAAGATGCTGGATGCTCGATTTCTCCGCTCGAGCGCGCATCACTCCGCTCGAGCGGACTGTAAAACAGGTCAAAATTGCTGGGAGCTTGATTTCCCCGCTCGAGCGGCACTTCCCCCGCTCGAGCGGACGACCAAAATCTGGGAATTCCAGATTCGAGTCCCAAGCTCAAAATCAAGTTTAGATACTCCAAATTCGATCCTCCTGGGCCCTTTTTCTGGAAAACACTTGCAAACTCATAGAACATCATGTTTCAAAGGTCAATTTGAGAAATCAAGGCCCAAGGGTGTTTAATTCAAACCCAATTTCGAATCATTTTTCAAGAATGAAACTCAAACACAACGTGCAAGACTTTAAATCAATTTAAGGCTTCAAAACATGCTCTAATGGGCTTATTCTTTTCAAAACAAGGTGAAATCATGGTTCTTAACATTAACATGGACATGCATGTGAAAATCTTTGAAGAATAGCCTCAATAATGTAAGATAAGTACATGCATGCAACAATGGAGTTCCAATTCAACATGTTTGAACTTAAAACATGAATTAACTCTATAATGAAGCATGAACCATGCAAGACTTAGCTCAATGTCAACAATAAGAAGATGAATTCCTTACCTAGAGTTCCAATTACAAGGTGAGGAAGCTTAACTTGACATTCTACTCCCCAATTCTTCAAGATTCAAGCTAAATCCTCAAAGTTGAGTCCAAATCTCTCACTCTCTCTCTAATTCTCTTCTTGGTCGGTTAGGTGTGAGAAGATAACTGATCAAAATGTTTTGGTCAAGTGTATGCAAGCCTCTAAGTGTGTGAGGTAATGGGCCACTAAGTGGCAATTCCGTAATTAAGCCAAGGTTTGCAATATATCAACATTTAATCTAATTTAATCATACCAAATCGCATTTTGATCAAATACACCATAAATTATATAAATTCTAATGGTTCCAAATCATCAATCAATTTACGGTTCGGCCGCCGATAAGGCCTTCAATTAGCAGTTTAAACATAAATCATGAACAGATAAATAATCAATCAAACAGATAGAATATGCAATACAATAGTTATACTCAATCAATCAGTTTCAATTTTCAGTCAGCCAGTTCAGTGATCCAGTCAGTTCAATTACCAATCATAATCATTCTCAGTTTAGCAGTAATCGGCAATTAATCGATAAGCAGTATGAGGGTTGTTACACATAGGAAGTCTATGGTCTTTTTCACCAAGTTGAAGAAGGGTTTACACTTGTCTGAGCATCGGCTTATGAACCTGTTTAGGGCTATGGCCCTTCCAATAAGCATTTGTACCTGTTTTGCCGATGTTGGGCTTTGTAGATCTAGGATGGCCTTGATCTGATCTGGGCTAGCCTCTATTCCCTTTCTTGTTACCAGGTACCCCAGAAACTTTCCAGATCCAACTCCAAATGCGCACTTTGATTCGTTGAGTCGAAGCCGATATGTTTTGAGGATCTCAAATACCTCTTTTAGGTCGGCAAGATGACTCCTGGGCTCCTTGGTCTTTACGACCATGTCATCGATGTAGACTTCTATTGTTTGGCCAATCAAGTGCTTGAACATTCTGGTTACCAGCCTTTGGTAAGTTGCTCCTGCGTTTTTCAACCCAAAAGGCATCACTCTGTAGCAGTACAGGCCTTTTGGGGTGATGAACGCTGTCTTCTCTTCGTCTATGGGGTACATGGCTATTTGGTGGTACCCCCTATAAGCATCCAGGAAGCTCATCCTTCCATGGCCAGATGTGGCATCCACCAGCTGGTCAATTTTAAGCGAAGGAAACATCTTTGGGACGAGCTTTGTTCGCTTGTAAAATCTACGATACCCTCCATTCTTGTTCTTCTTTACTACCATAGTGTTTGATAGCCATGTCGGATAATTGACTTCTCTGATGGCCCTGGCCTCTAGAAGTCTGTCTACTTCCTCCTCTACTGCTTCGACGTGCATCAATGTCGGTCTTCTGGCTCGTTGTATTACAGGTTTGGCCGACCTGTCAACGTTCAATCTGTGACATGTGACCTCGGGGTCAATGCCAAGCATTTCATAAGGTGTCCAGGCGAATACTTCTATGTTTGTTCTCAAAAAGGCTTCCAGTTCCTTTTCTTCTTCTTCGGCTAAGCCTGAGCCGAAAAGAAAGAAACGCTCTTCATCCTCCTCCTGGACGAGGATTTTCTTAAGTGTTTCCTCACTCTTCTTGACCGGCTCCTTGTCGACATCATCTAAGACCTCCATGCCCTCATCTTCAATCCCTACTTTCCCTGGTTCTTGTATGTTGCAGGTTTTTTTCATTGCTGCCATGGAGCAATTTTTTGCCTGCAACTGGTCTCCTCTGACTTCTTCAATTCCATGTTCTGTTGGGAACCGCAATAGTTGATGCAACGTTGAGGGAACTGCCCCCATTGTATGCAACCATGGCCTTCCCAAGATGATGTTGTATGGTGAAGGTGTGTTAATCACAATGAACTCTGTCCTGATCTTCTTAGTGCCGGCTTGTACTTCCAAGTTTGTAGCGCCCAGTGGCCACGTCGGCGTTCCATTGAAGCCGACCATCGGGCCATTCGATTGCTCCATGTCATCTGGGTGAAGGCCCAGCTCCTTGTAACATCTAACATACATGATGTCACAAGAGCTGCCTTAATCTATCAGGATGCGTTTCACTTGGCACTCCCCAACCTGGAGGGATAAGGCATCATTATGCGGGTGCTGGACCATCTCTAGGTAAACCGGTGAAGGCTATCATCGAACTGGGTACTCTTCAGGCCGAGGTCTTTTCTGTCCGACCTGGTTCACGTGCTGCAGGTGTTTTACTCTTTGGGTTTTCCCCCGTATGTCATTTTCGTTCACCTTGGAGTGAATTACGTTAACCACCCTAGGTCCCCTTCCGTGGTTCTTTGTCTTTGGAGGCGGGCTGGTGCTTGAGGCAACCTTGCCTGCTCTTCTCTGGTCCTGGCTTCGTCAACAAGATCCCGCAGATGGCCTTGTCTTATTGAGTCCTCTAAGTATGCTTTTAGGGCTCTGCAGCCCTGAGTTGGGTGTCCTTCTTCATTGTGGTAAGCACAACGCCTACCAACGTTCCTGCCTATGTATTCCTCTGGGGCCTTTGCTGGTGCTCTGAAATAGGGTTGATTTCGGATTTGATCCAGGACTTTGTGGATCGATTTGGAACACGATCGTCCTTTGCTGTTTGCCCCTCAATTCTATCTCTGTTTTGCTAAATCCGTTGTTACTTCGGCCTCACTTCGGCGAGCCGTTCCCTTTTTCCTGTTTTTCCTCCTTATTCCCCGATATATCCTCTTTGGCTCTGGCATACTTCTCGATTCTTGCCATGAGCTCTTCCATGCTCTTCGGCAATGTCTTTGCCAAAGATTTTCGCAGTGAACAATTATCTTTTAGGCCGTTCTTGAAAGACACGACCGCCACTTCTTGGTTGCATTCGGGTATTCGATTGAACACCTCATAGTATCTTTTTGCATAGGCCCTAAGGCCTTCATCCTTGCCGATCTTGAGCCATTAATGCGCCCACCCTTAATGGTCAGAGCTTATTTGTCACGAACCCGCCGTAAACATCTCGCCAGCCTTCCAAGTCTTCACACTTCCCTTTGGCAGTTTGTGGAACCAATCTGATGCAATCTCCCCAAAGGATGAGGGGAACACTTTGCAGAGCAACGGCTCGTTTCCACTGTATAGTGCCATTGAGTTCAAGAATAATCCAACGTAGAAATTAGGATCTGACTTACCATCGTATATTTGAAATCTCAACATACTAAATCTCTTCGGTGCCTCAAATTTGTCCAACTCTACCGAGAACGGTGTCCTCGGCTTATCGGGTGAGGTAACCTCGGCTTTAGCATTATGTTCCTTCCCCTTGAGGTAATTTCGCAGGTCTTCTTTACTCCTCCCTGGAGCTCGGCTATCTTTTGACTTCAGTCTTTTTAGCACACTACTTTCGGCCTCGTGGTGGGCCTGTTTTGATCTTTCTCCATGGGTTGTGTCAAAGCAGAGCGCCTGTCCTTGGACATGCCGATGTTCTCTGGGTTCTGGGTCCTTCGTGTGATATGTCCTTTGGGACTTCTCTTGTCTCGGCTCCTCTCGTCCGACTTCCCTGGAAGGTGGGTGAGAGTGCCTTCCGCTCCTGGTGTGTTGAGGTACTTCGGGAATTGTTTTCCCTCCTCCCTTCTGGGTATTAACTGCTGGAATCGGCGTGTCCTGCAGCAGGTACGCTGGTTGCATGACATTGTTTTGCATCATGAAGTTGACGACCGACTGCAGGTCTGCCAACTTGTCTACCAATTCTTTTACTTCGTCATCCCTCTGTAGGCACCTGTCCCTCCATACCTGGAGGTTATCTTCGTTGTAATATCTGTCTTGGTCTGTCTTCTTTGAAGTGTCGCCCTCCTGGCCGACGTCTTTTCCTCCGCGCCCCTGGTCACGGGCTTCTTCGTTGTGGTTGTCTCCTTCAATGTCAAGGTCGATAGGCTTGCCACTCCTAGCGGGAGTGTCGTCCCAACCTTTTCTTTTTGTATGTTACTGGCCATCTATTCATCTTTCTTTCCCACAGACGACGCCAAATTGTGTGAGTGATTTTCTGATTACACAGCCCTCCTTAGTGATTCAGCTATAGAACACAGGCAGAATAGATGGCACCCTGCTGTCCTGCATAGAAAGAAAAGGCTCTGGCGGTGGTTCTTCCACCCGGGGGCACTCCAACGATCAAGTCAGTATATCTCTCAAAGATAATCAAGTATTCAACTCACAAGCTTGAGTATAAAAATATACCTTAGACCCATGGGAGTGCCTCTCTTTTATAGCCAATACAATCCTAGTCCCAATAGGAGCCTAACTCCAATGGACTCAGGATTACTACTAATCTGGAACTCCCAGTGGGATTAGGATAAACCCTCTAAGAGTTTCGTCTTTACCCAAACTGAAGTCTTCTCTCAATCTAGGACTCTTATCCTTTATCCGCTTATGTCGGATTCCGATATCTTCGGAGATAACCTCGGCAACTCCGAGATAACCTCGGCGTAACTACCACGACACGTGACACCTTGGCTGACACGTCGGTGTCACTTTGCTACGTGTTGGTACTCAGAAAATATATCCCCACACTAATAGTCTCATACTATTAAGCATGTAACAAACAATATAATATTTCAAAAAACATAGGATAATTACTTCTTTCCCACATCTTTGAATCTGGTAAAGAATTTTTTGATGCTGATACCCCAACCCAATGTCTAAGCCTCCATGAAGGCTGAAGCTCTTATTGGAGTGCTGACCCATGCTAATATATTCATTCAACTTCTTTGGTCTAGTCTTTTGTTACATACTCAACAAAATATTACTCAAAATTAAAATATGTCATAATTTCTCATTTATTGATAATATTAGGTAAATAATATTATATGATATTATAAAAATATTTAATAATTTTCACCGATAAAAGAGGAACATTATTTTGTTGACAGTGGACCATGAAATGAGGGGAAATTATGGAGTACCAAGTGTCTGTACTTCTTAATTAATTATCATTCAACATGTCCCTTCATGTTCTATAATCACCCAACACAATACCCCACTTACCCACCTTCTCCACCAATTACAATACTATAAAATATCACGTGTCTATACTTTAAAATTATTGAATAATTACCCATAAATGAGGATCTCTTTCTAACATTTATCATCCATTGAGTCTGACTTTCAAACTTTGGAAACCAGATTGGTGTTCCACTCCATTGGTTTGATTGCAGACCAAAACAGGACTGCCTAAGAAATTGTTTTAGTTAGTGATAGATGAATTGCCTAACATAGTTTGTGTTGGTGATAATTACAAATAAAATACCAAATAAAATACCAGAAAATATAAATAATAAAAATTATAATAACTATTAAAAGGGCTGAAGTGCGAAAAATTCGCTCTCTTTAAGAAGATTCAAACCCTCTGCGGTTAGGTAAAACCTCTCACCGGTGTAGTAAAAAAAAACCTTAACTTGTCCCCGCAGAATACAATAGCCTGACTAAGTCGTATGGTTCACCAATACTATACAATTAGTTGAACCCAAAACTTCATCACATACACCCTTTATTTCTTTGCTTGATAATCTCACACAAAAATAATAAAACAACAAAACCTTCTTCTAATTTCCAAGATTAGAGGTTAGCTCAATTTATAGGAGAGGAAACTTGGTGGGCAAGTTTCTTGGAGAAGAAGAAAACTTGGTGCAAAAGAAAAGGAAAAAAAAAGAGTTACTTGGAGGAAAAAGAAAAGAAAAGAAAACTTTGAGGGAAAGAAAAGAAAACTTGAAGGGAAAGAAAAGTAGTTTGGAGAACAAGTTGCTTGGAGCCCAAGTAAACAATATAATCTATAACACATTATAATATTAAAATATCTGCTAACATTCCTCTATCTATTTTAATATTATAGGTAACAAAATTTGAGATTTTTAGGCAAATAAAGATATTATGTATCACGGTAGGTGTGCTCTGCATTGAACATTCATTAGTAAAACAATAATATTTACTCCAGAGTCAATAGTATGCTCAGCATTGAACTATGACTGCTTGAGGGAAATAAATAATTATTGCACACACATAATAGTCTAGATGTTCACATAAGTTTTAATAGTTGGCACATTACGACCTTGTGCGATCCTAGGATTCATGAATGTATTTGAGAATTAGCCCAAATCTCATAGGTAGAGGCCTCACTACCACGCTCACATAGGTCAATTCTGTCAAGGATGCTCCTATAACTATGACACCCCACTCAATAAGAGTTACAGAAATTCATTAAGAGTTTTTTTTTTTAATAACTCAACATCTACAACGTTACAAGATAAATGCACTTACATCATAGGGATGGGTAAAAATTAATTTAGTGCATTTCTCATGGCCATTATATGATTGTTCTTCTCATTGAATCCAGTTACAAGATCTCTAGTCTCTGGGTTGAATATCCTCATACATAGCTCCTGCTATATTCAATGGGCTTCAACCCCATCCTCCTTGATGTATTATAGACTTTATCTCTTGCTAAGGCCTTAGTTAATGGATCTGCAAGATTATCACCAGATTTAATATAATCCACATTTATGATGCCATTATTCATATAAGATCTCACAGTAATATGTTTTCTTATGATAAGTCTGAATTTACCGTTATAATAATGGTTATTAACTCGACCAATTAGTGTGATGCTATCACAATGAATCAATATAGGTGGAATCGGTTTTTCCCAACAAGAGATTGCATTTAACAAATCTCTCAACCAATTTGCTTCTTCACTAGCTGTAGCTAAAGCAATAAGCTTAGCCTCCATTGTTGAATTAGCAATAATGGTTTGTTTTTTCGATTTCTAACTTATAGAACCATCTCCCAATGTAAATAAGTAACCAGTGGTTGACAATGAATCACCTGACAAAGTATTCCAATTAGTATCACTGAAACCTTCAAGTACTACAAGATACTTATTATAAAACAAGCCATATTTTATGGTACTAGATAAATATTTCATAATCCGCTCAATGGCGAGCTAGTGATCACTGCCAGGCTTGCTAATAAACCTGCTAAGTACTCCAACTGCATAGGCAATATCAGGTCGAGTACAGTCAGTCGCATAACGCAAGCTACCAATCATACTAACATATTCTTTTTGATTAATTACATCCTCATCATTTTCAACAGGAAATAAACGCACATGAGGATCAAAAGGAGTAAGAACATGTGTAACAACCCTGATCTATGATTAACCATTAACCTATGATTAAGAATACTCAATAAGTAATTAAGATGAAATTCTAAATTAATTACATGTATGTTGTATTATTTGTGTCTCTATCTGTCTATCGTAGAAAGATCTGTTCATGTCTATGTTTCGTTCTGTGAATTGAAGGCCTTATCGGCATTTGATCACAAAATTAACTTGATTTATGTGTTATTTGGAATTAATTAAAATTTAATTCGGAGCGAATTAATTAGATTCATTAATGCTCATTTGCTTAGTTTAATTAATTACTACTCAACAAGCCTATATTAGGCCCACTTGACCTTACTAGTTCATTTTTGGGTACACTCTTTACGTTTTTTTTTTTAGCTTCAACGTGGGGGAGATGGAGATTAAGAGAGGAAGTAAGATCAAGAAAGAAAAGGAAAGAATTGTAGAAGAATAGAAGAGAATTTGGAAGATTAGGCTTCAACACTTGGAAATTCAAGGCTTTACGGTAGGAATTCAAGTCTCTAGCTGTAATTGAACCATTTACCTCATGAACTCAAGAAAGTTAAGTAGATTCATGTATGAAATGGAGTAGTGAAGTGGGAAGAAGAAGTTTAGAGCATGCATGTGCATTTCATAATATTTTACAAGTTATTTTCAAGTGATTCTCTCATGCATGTCATGTTTTAACTCAATCATGAGACTTCAACATGTTTTCCATTAAATTACCTTGTTTGAGCATGACTTGAAAGGTTTAAGTGTGAAGAAATTATATGCCTATTTATATCATGAGTTTCAAGTTGAATTTTAGACAATTGACATGCTATTGGGCCTTGATTTTGCGAAATGATCTTTAATTCTCTATATTTTCCAAGTTTAGACATGTTTTCTCAAGTTTTAGAGCCCAAAGGTTGAGTTTGAAGGCATTGAATTCGAGTTTTGCAGCTTGGAGGTGAATCTGGAAATTCCAAAAGTCAACATCTCCGCTTGAGCGACCACTATGTGATCTTGCACTTCCGCTCGAGCGACCAGAAGTCCGCTCGAGCGTGAAATGCAAGCTCCCAGAAGTTTTATGTTTTTGCAGACTGCTCGAACGACAAGAGTTGCGCTCGAGCGAGGACCTCAGTCTCAGGCTCGAATGACCGTCGCTCAGGTATAGATGGTTATACTGTATATAGTGATGCTTCTTATAAGGGTTTGGGATGTGTTTTAATGCAGAATGGTAAAGTGATTGCGTATACTTCTCAACAATTGAGACCACATAAGAAGAACTACCCGACCCATGACCTGGAACTTGCTGCAGTAGTGTTTGCACTAAAGATTTGGCGTCACTACCTTTATAGGGTGACATGTGAGGTGTATACAGACCACAAGAGTTTGAAATACTTCTTCACACAGAAAGAACTGAACATGAGGCAGCGAAGATGGCTAGAACTGATAAAAGATTACGATCTGCAAATTCTGCACCATCTAGGAAAAGCTAACACCGTTGCTGATGCACTGAGCCAGAAATTGATTGGAAATTTAGCCTGTTTACTCACCAGGCAGAAAGAATTGCTTTGTGACCTTGAAAGATTTGAAGTTGAAATCATTTTGCGTGAACAAGGTGGAACATTAGCTGCCATTTCTGCTCAACCGGCATTGATTGAGGAAATTAAAGAGAAACAGCAACAGGATGACTTCTTGAAGAAAATCATTAAAGAACGAGAATCCAAACCAAGGCCGGATTTCAAATTTGAGAATAATGTGTTGAAATTCCAGGGAAGATTGTGTGTACCGAGTGATTCTGAACTGAAAAGAAGAATTTTGCAAGAAGGCCACAATTCAAAACTGTCTATCTATCCAGGGAATACGAAAGTGTACCAAGACTTGAAACTAAATTTCTGGTGGCCAGGGATGAAGAAAGAAATTGCTGACTTTGTGTCAAAATGCCTTCATTGCCAACAAGTTAAAGCCGAACATTAACGACCCGCAGGCTTACTGCAACCCTTACCGATACCGGAGTGGAAATGAGAACATATCACTATGGATTTCATTGTTGGTTTACCTCGCTCCAATAAAGGTATGGATTCAATTTGGGTTATTGTTGATAGACTGACTAAATCTGCTCACTTCTTACCTGTCAAAACAATTTATAATGTGGACAAATTGGCTGTAATCTATATTGATGAGATTGTTAGATTACATGGAGTGCCTGTGTCCATCGTTTCTGATAGGGACTCGAAGTTTACATCGAGGTTCTGGCAAAGCCTACAGACAGCATTGGGTACTGAATTGAGACTGAGTAGTGCATACCATCCTCAGACAAATGGCCAATCAGAAAGAACCATCCAGACTCTAGAAGATTTACTGAGAATGTGTGTTCTTGATTTCCAAGGAAACTGGGAAAACCATTTACCGTTGGCTGAATTCGCCTACAACAACAGTTTTCACTCGAGCATTGGTATGGCACCTTTCGAGGCTTTGTATGGCAGAAAATGTCAATCTCCGATTTGCTGGGCAAAAGTTGGAGATGGGCCTTTGCTTAGGCCCGAAATTGTACATGAGACTTCTGAAAAAGTGAAAGTGGTTTAACAGAGACTGAAAACTGCACAAAGCCAACAGAAAAGTTATGCGGATGTCCAAAGGCGAGACAGAGAATATGAAGTAGGTGATCATGTTTTTGTTAAGGTGACACCGGTGAAAAGGCAGACCCGTTTTGGGGTAAAAGGCAAGTTAGCGCCGAGATATGTCGGACCGTATGAGATTATTAAGAAGATTAATCCGGTGGCGTATCAGGTAGCGCTTCCTCCTAAAATGGAGCATATGCATAACGTGTTCCATATTTCAATGTTGAGGGATTACCTTCAAGATCCCTTCCATGTGATTGAGCTTACCCGTGTAGTGCTAAGTGATGATTACACTTACGAAGAACGGCCCATTCAGATTGTGAACAGACGGATCGAGAAATTAAGGAATAAAGAGATTCTGTTAGTAAAAGTTGACTGGCAAAACCATGGTGGCGTATATGCCACTTGGGAGAGGGAAGATGATATGATCAAGAGATATCCTAAATTGTTCCCACTGAATCTTGTTTTCTTCCAGAATGAAGGTAATTCGAGTTTGGAGGACCAAATTATTTATAAGGAGGGAAGGCTGTGACAACCCTCACTACTGTTTACTGATAACACCACTGATTAGTGCTAATCTATGATTAAGCATGTTAATTGACTGAAATTTCTAAACTGATTGATTAAGTGTGTTAGTTTGAATACAATTCTATCTGTTGACTGTTAAATGATATGTTCATGTTTTATGTTTTAAACTACAAATTAAAGGCCTTATCGGCGGCCGAACCAGAAATGGATTAGTGCTTTGTGTTAATTAGAATTAATGTGATTTTATGGCATGTTTAATTGAAATGTGATTTGGTATGATTAAATTAGATTTAATAATGTTAAATTACATAAGTTGGCTTTATTTACTAATTTGCCACCTAGTAGGCTACTTCACTAATATTGTTTCAGGCTTAGTCTTGCATCTCATTCTTGTTCATCCTTGAGAGACCAAACCAAGAGAAAGAGTGAGAGAGGGAAAACTTAGCTTCATTTGAGAATTGGCTTGGAAACTAGAAGACTTGAAGGCTAATTGTACAATTTGAGCTCCTACATTTGAAATTGGAGACCTAAGGTAGGACATTTACCTTCTTGCTTGTGAATTCAAGTTAGTTCTTGCATGGTTCATGGTAATTGAGTGAGTTGAGTTAAGAATTGGTTTACTATGTTGAATTGAGAGCTAGATCTTGCATGCATGCTTTTATATTGAAGTTTTGAAGTTATTTCATGAAAATTGTTGCATGCATGTTCATATTTTGGGTCTTGATCCATGAACCCACCATGTTTTGAAGTTAAATCTTGTATTTGATCTTGTTTTAGCACATTGGAGTTCCAAGGAACCCATACATGTGTTGAATTTGCATTGTTCTTCATGTTCATGAAAACTTCTTTGAAATTGTCTTTGATTTCTCAAATTGATCTTTGAAACATGTAATATTATGGATTTTGAAGTGTTTTTCAGAAAATTAGCCCAAGAGGATCGAAATTTATGCTTTAAAGTTGATTTTGAGCTTGAGGTTTAAATCTAGAATTTCCAGATTTTGGACCCACGCTTGAGCGAGGAACTCCACGCTCGAGCGTACAATCTGAGATCATGTCGTCCGCTCGAGCGAGGAAAGTGACGCTCAAGCGTAAAATGCGTGTATCCAAGATTTTTGCATGAGTTCGATCCGCCGAGCGAGAGAGTTCATGCTCGAGCGAGATTTGTCTCACGCCGAAATGGTCGAGTGTCCGTCGAGCGTGAATTTTGAGCATCCAGTATTTTTACTGTAGCTTGCAGTCCGCTCGAGCGTAGAAAGCCACGCTCGAGCGAGACCCCTGTTTTTTGAAAATTTTGAAAAGTGTTTATAAGTACATCTTTGCATTCTCTTTCCATCCTAGGCATTCCTAGGCCTAATTTAAGGTATCTTAATGAGAATATTGATGTAGAACCACACCAACTCTAAGTAGGGACTAAGTCTTCGATTCCCAAGTATGTGACTTAGTGTGTGTTCATCTTGTAACTGTGTAGAGTTGGCATCCGAGGACGCGCACTAGCTTATCTGTAGCCCAGAACTCTGTGAGTAACAATGTTGTAAAGATATGTTCGATCATGAATATTTTCTGAATGAACAACTATACTGCTTTCTGAAATGATATTTCTTACTGAATGAATGTTTGTCCTATTTGTGAACTGTATTTGTGGCATCCATAGTAATTTACTATTATCAGATCAGATCGCCATCTTTATTACAGAGATCTTCGCTTGCCCTATGTTGGAACCACTATCACATCGATATGATGGCCATTACTCGATCGTTGGTCTCATAAGACCCATCAGTCTCGCTTGCTATTGGATGTACCATATATGACTATTATAGTTTCTGAATGACTGTTATGGCATGAAATATGAGCCACAAACTGAATGACTGATATACTGATAATTGATTATTTTCAATACTGAAAGGACATTCATTCTTAACCTCTTTACGCATATGTTATTCACTGGGGTTTAGCTTACTGTTTATATATATATGTAGGTGTCCAAGCACCGGACTGGAGCTAGGAGCGTTGGGTTAAGCTCCCTTTTTGTCAAGCCAACCACTGTGCCTCACTGCGAGGTTCCAAGCCTGACCGAGCCAAGGCTGTTTAGGGTGTTTTAGATTCCCCATTTTTGTCTTTGTTTTGTGATACTTTATAGACTGAATGATAATTGTACTGTACTATTCCAATAGGGATTGGGTCCCTGTCCCGGATGATTGTATATGTATGTGTATACTGTTTTGTTCTGAACGTGAATATGTATGAAAAGTCTTTTTACATACAGACTGTCACAGCTCATTGGACATCTTTTAATTATCATATGGCTTCCGCCAAATCGAACTCAGATATTCTTTTTATCATATGTGCCCTTCTAATCATTGGATTATCGGCGATTCGTCCTAAACCCATAGGGGCGGGTTTGGGTCATAACAGAGTGGTATCAGAGCGACTTTAAACCACGAGTTATACCGCACACACGTGTCCAAATGAGCTATAGGATGTCCTAGAAAAGTAATAGAGCATTGCATGAGCATGAAAAGTGTGTGTGGACATGACATGATTATATGTGCTAATGTATTAACATGTTTAAAGTATGCAACTTCCTATGTTTATTATTACTATGGTGCATATAGTGAAATGGATAATCCAAGAACTGCCGATGAAACTGAATCATCTGATACCAGAATGGCAAGGCTTGAAATAACAGTTGAACTGCTAACTGAGGCCTTAAGGCAATAGCAACAACAGAACCAACAGCCCCCACCTCCTCCGGTAGAGCCGGAACAGAATGTGAATGATGACATCATTACTCTAACACAGAAGTTTAGTAAGATGAAACTGCCATCATTTCAGGGAGGCCTTGAACCATTGAAGGCCGAAGCATGGGTGCTAGAAACCGAAAAATTATTTGAAGTCTTTCCGTGTTCTGAAGCACACAAAGTGCTACTGGCCACCTTCACCTTACAAGAAGAGGCCAGAAGGTGGTGGATGCTGGTCCGCGATACCGACACTGTTATGACTTGGGCTCAGTTTAAGGGAGCCTTCTTTGAGAAATACGTTCCACAGTGTGTCAACTTGAATCTCCTTAAAGGGCTGAGGCGCGAGAAGTTCGCTCTCTTTAAGGAGATTCAAACCCTCTGCGGTTAGACAAAGCCTCACACCGGTGCAGTAGAAAAAAACCCTTGACTTGTCTCCCCCAGGATATAATAGCCCGACTAAGTCGTATGGTTCACCAATACTGCACAATTAGTTGAACCCAAAATTTCATCACGTACGCCCTTTATTTCTTTGCCTGATAATCTCACACAAAAATAATAAAACAACAAAGCCTTCTTCTATTTTCCAAGATAAGAGTTTAGCTCAATTTATAGGAGATGAAACTTGGTGGGCAAGTTTCTTAGAGGAGAAGAAAACTTGGTGCAAAAGAAAAGGAAAAAAAAGAGTTATTTGGAGGAAAAGAAAAGAAAAGAAAACTTGAAGGGAAAGAAAAGTAGTTTGAAGAACAAGTTACCTGGAGCCCAAGCAAACAATATAATTTATAACATATTATAATATTAAAATATCTGCTAATAGTTTTGATTATCAAAATCGTCCAACAACTTTAGACAAATGCAACCTGTTGTGCAAATGTTTTCATTTCAACAGGAGTTTGATGATTATAAATCACACCGTCCACTTTGGTTGATTGGACTGTTTAATTAGGCTATAGGCTCATCACGGGCCTCACTCTTATAATCAGGTCTATTTATTTTGTAAATTCGTGTATAAAGGTGGTTCATTTAAAAAAAATTAAATTGATATAATAATTATAACCATATTATTTTATCCTATGCATTTAAAAACTGTTATTTTAAAACAAAAATATAAATAAAACGAAATAATGTGCTACTTTAACAAATTAATTTTTTTTTGTCCGGCCTAAAAAAAAATCAAATTATTAAAGTGAAACCTGTGATGAGTCTTGTGCACCCAACTAGTCCATTCAATCTTCCTTCCCAGATCTATATTTTGATTTGTTTTTGGTTTGTTTTTAAAGTTTTTTTTTCTACTTATATTCTGTATTTGTGTTTGTTTGGGCTCCATGGGGGTGATTTTGGTAGCTTACTCTCTCTGGGGTGGAAGTTTTCGTGGTATCTCTGATTAGCCCTAGTACTGATCTCTTATAATCACTTCTGCGTTACAGTATGGATTATGATGTTGTATGAGCATGTTTTTTATACTATTTTGGCTTTGCCTGTGTGTCTCTTTACTCATTTTTTTCTTGTAAGCTCTATTTGTGTAGGCATGAAATCTATTGTAAGTACCATTTAACTTATCCTTAATGGATTTTACTCCCGTTCACAACAAAAAAAAAAAAATAATGAATGATTTATTTTAAAAAATATAGTTATCGTTCTTTTTTTTTTAGAGATTAATGTGATAAACTGAAAATGTCATGATTATTGAATCTTTTTTTTTTTCTTGGTGTGTAGTTGATATATACAAAAAAATAATAATAATAAAAAATAAAAAATTTACAATATGAACGATTTGAATTATCCAAACAAGATTTGTGGTAAGTCCTAAGGCCACAGATAACACCATCCTGGCCTTTAATTAATTTCA
This sequence comes from Camellia lanceoleosa, assembly GCA_025200525.1. Taxonomy (NCBI): domain Eukaryota; kingdom Viridiplantae; phylum Streptophyta; class Magnoliopsida; order Ericales; family Theaceae; genus Camellia; species Camellia lanceoleosa. The sequence continues at coordinate 187,851,362 of CM045761.1, read as the reverse complement.
TTATCCATATTTATTATCAATACACTAGTGACACATTAGATAAAAATTATAATATAATATAATAAAAAATATATACTAAAGATTATGTTGCAAAGTAACTATTTTAATTATTTTTTAATTTTTTTTATGAAAAAATATTGGGTAAATTATAAATACACCCCTGAAATTTGCTTAAAATACGAAGTGCCTATTGTGATTTAGAAAATTACAAATACCTCTCTGTCAGGATTTTTTATTTAACATAATTAATTAAAAAGTGAAATTTCTAACTGTTCACATATACAATAATAAAATTATCTGAATTATTAATTGAAATAAAATTTTAACATTATTAAAAATTGTTAATTAACTTGATGATTTATTAATAAAATGACATATTTGTTATGAAATTAGAAACCTTAGGGGGCATAATGTAATTTTTAAAACCACAGGAGGTAATTTGTAATTTAAGTAAACCTCAGGAGGTGTGTTTGTAATTTATCCCAAAATATAAAGAGAATAATTGATTTTTATAGTAATTTTTTATTTTTAAATTATTTGAGCTACTTACCAAAATACTCTGTTTGGTTTCAGTTTTCAGAATTTCCTTTCCAAAAACTTTACTTTTTTATTTTTCATTTTTTTGTTTTCACTGAATTTTTTAAATATTTTAAGCAAAAATTTTTTAATTTTTAAACACACCTAACATAAATATATACTTAAAAAGTATAATATTTATTAAAAAAAAAATCTTTAAAAAAATCACTAAATACCAAATATACAAAAAAAAAAAAAAAAAAGAGTATATTTTTCATATTTTTTTATTTTTTAATTTTTTAAAATATTTTTTTTCATAAATATTTTACTATTTAGATACATCTAAGTAAAGTGTATCTAAAAAAATAAAAAAAATTTGTTTAAAATTTAAAAAATATTTACTAAAAATAAAAAAAATAAAAAACTTAATTTCTTAAAAATTAAATTTAAAAAACTGAAACGAAATATAGTGATTAGAATTATTTTTGCTGTAAGCCACATAAATTGATTGGAAGAATTATGTGATTTATGACTTGAAGAGACGGAAAGAAACGTTGAGATAGAAGAGAATCTCCAACGACTCCATTTTCCCATTTTATTTTATTTTATTTTATATTTTATAAAAATTATACCCTTATTGAACTTTGATTAATTTGTTAAGCAATGTTATTGATAATATGCAAGGAGATGTTATTGAACTTTATTTTTCTCGTTGATTAATTTATATATACATGACAAATTACAAGTAGAAGATTTGGGATGACTTCGTTTTGGTAAAACTAATTTAGTAAAAAAATTAATGAAAAATTGAAAGAGTCTATTATTTTTATATTGTTTTATCTTTTTGTGAAAAATAATTTTGAAAAACTTATAAAGTATTTTTTTTTATATTTTTATTTTTTATCATAATTAAAATGCTTTATGACTTGACCAACATTGTGATAATAATGAATAAGGGTTGTTATGATATCATTCCCCATAGAAAGTGCACACAAGTAGGATGTGTGAGGCTATTGTCTATTCTGGCCTAATTTGAAAATTTGGTTAAAAGTTAAATTTTGATTTTTAACTTATTTTTAGTTATATCACTTTATTATTTTTTTTATATGTTTTTAAAAAAAAAATCAAAATGTTAACTTTTAATCAACTTCTAAAAATAACCTTATGTATATTTTTTTTAATTATTATTTTTTTTTTGATCTTCCAAAAGTATCTATTTTGAAAATGAATAAGGTATTGTTTACTCATAATTTGACATGACTGGCTTCTCGCGTCCCGGTAAAATATTGTCTGTTTTGACGAGGTGGTGAAATGATACTCATCGACCTCACAGCTTTAAAAGGCCTCTTACAAAGTGGAGGGGGCCAGTACGCTTATAAGTTGGTTGCAAGTGTCCCTCTCAGGTGATGTGGGATTGCCCCAACATAACCCCTCAATGAACTGGGCCATGAACAGCGGGATAGTTTGTCGGACGACCTGCATGGGCCACCAAATTGACGTGACTAGCTTCTCGCGCCCCGGTAAGATATTGTCCACTCTGGCGAGGTGGCGAAACGACATCCGTTGGCCTCACAACTTTAAAAGGCCTCGTACAAGGTGGAAGGGGCCAGTATGCTTATAAGTTAGTTACAAGTGTCCCTCCTAGGCAATGTGAGATTGCCCCCAACATAATTAAACAATGATACTATGCTCTTAAAAGAAAATGTCCCAAAAAATTAAATTCGTGAAACATATTGCATATCCACTTTATTTAAATTTAGAATAAGATATATTATGTGGGTAGATATGTCTCTCGTATTAATATGGTTCTCGGCACATCCAATGTGAAAAGAGAAATTTAACCAAAACTTCTTTATTGGACTTTTGTTTAGTAAAAAATACAGTTTAATTAATTTTGTTTCATAAATCTTCTGAAAAGAAAACACATAATTGTAAAAAAAAACAAATAATTGAGTAAGGATAAAGTATAACATATTACTGTAAATCAGAGTAACTTATTACTGTTATTGTTTATATCAATTTTGACGATAATAATACATTTTTTAAATTTTTTTTTAAAGAATTTTATAGTTGTGAGATTCAAAATCCTCTCACATGAATTGTTGATGAGATCTAACGAAAATATGAGATAAATCCCTGTAGATTTGCAAAGATGAACATGGTCGGCGCCATCCAACCAGAGTTGCCAGCCAAGAACACTACGATAATAAAGTTAGTCACTTGAATTAAGGAAAGAAAATGTAGAAATGAAGGGTGTTGTATGTGCTCTGTTGCAGAGAGATGAGGTATGCCTCTATTCATTGGAATGCCCTCTTTTTATAGATGAGGGGTGTGATACTTGTCCCATGGGTTTCCTTGTTTGGGCTGAGTCCATTGTCAAGACTTGTTTAGGTTACCCCCAATAAACTTGATATTTTTTGAGCTCCCATAATAGTTAATATAAATTTTATTTGATAGATCTTGAAGAGGGAGTTCTAAAAATATTAATTTTATTAAAAACTAACATTTACATCAAAAGTTATATTATTTTAGTAATAATAGTGTGTATTAAGCTTTTTAATTTTTTTAAATATATTTATCCTTAATACATTAAAATTATGGAAAAAGATTGAGGCCTCGAATTTGAGGCCTCGAATGTGGCGCGAATTGGCTTCTTTTTTTTTTTTAACTGTGTTGGTTTTGTTGTTTTTATTATGATTATTTTTTTATTTGTTGGGTGGGGTTAGTTTGGTTGTTCTTATTTATTTATTTATTTGTTGGGATGTTGTAATTTTATTTATTTATTTTTAAAGGATGGTTATGTGTAGGGGCGGATTTAGAGTTTAGGATTTAAGATTTAGGTTTTTATTTTTCTGAGACTTTCTGATTTGAAATAAAAATATAGTAAGGATTCGTACAAAATTGTATAGAATTAACAAATTTTAGCCAGCAGTCTAACTGATCAGTTAATTTTATCACTCAATCAATCTAAACTAATACTTTTTTTTTTTTAATTTGTTGGCCTGTGTTGATTTGTTTATTTTATTTGTTGGACTGTGTTGATTTATTTATTAGGATTTAGGTCTTAGGATACACATAAAAACTTTTCCAAAAAAGAAAAAAATCAAAATCAAAACCAAACCAACATAGAAAGGAAAAAAAAAAAAAAAATACAAAACAAACAAAATAACTTTTCGAGGCAAATTCGCGCCTCCAATTTCGAGGCCTTTATCACGGTTCTAAAATTATATTATAAAAAAAAATTTGATCAAATTCCCATGCCAAAATCATAACAACTAATAATTCCAATATTCAAATCATAAGAGTGTTCATTTGGTTATCATCCTAAGCTAAAAAATCACAAAAGAAGAAAAATAAATAAATAAATCACAGAAGGACAAAGGAACAAAAAAAATTTTGCCATTTCAAAGCTAAAAAATCAAAAAATCCAAATAAAAAAATTAAACAATCAAAAAAATTTCAGACTAAAATAGTTTTAAAAAAAAAATCAAAAAATCAACTAAAAAATCATTGCCAACCGACCCCTCAAAATTTGCAGCTGGCTGCTTTTTTTTTTTTTTATATATTTATTTTTATTATTATTGCGTGTGTGTTTTGGGGTTGAATAGTTGTGCAGTTGTCTTTTTTGGGGTGAATAGTTGTGCAGTTGTCACGGATCAAATATCCATCCAAACAGCAAAAAAATCTCAATCCCCGAAATTCCTTACATTTGTTTGCAAATTACCATCCGTACTTTCTGTTTTAGGCCAAGTTTGGCATCTTTAAAAAAATTCAAAAAGTCAAAAAGTCACTATCATATTTAAGTCACATCATCTTATTTAAGTCACATCACCTCTCTAACACATCACTTCAAACCCAACCTAAATACAACCTATATTTCATAAAAAGTCAAAAAGTACACTTATTTAGTCTTCCCAAACTTGACCTTAGTTAGGGGTGATAAATGAATTAAATAATTTAAATTTAATGTTTAACTTGTTAAAAGTTCATTCAAATTTAATTCATTAGGTAATCAAGTCAAACTTAAATATATTTTAAAATTTGTTAAAATTTTGAATTCAAATTTAAAAAGTTAATTTTTCAACTCGTTTATTACTTGTATTATTTAGTCTCATACTATTATGCAAGTAACGAACAATATAATATTTCGAAAAAATAGGATAATTACTTCTTCCCCACATCTTTGAATCTGGTAAAGAATTTTGATGTTGATCCCCCAACCCAATGTTTAAGCCTCCATTAAGGCCGAAGCTCTTATTGGAGTGCTGACCCATGCTAATAAATTCATTCAACTTCTTTGGTCTAGTCTTCTATTACATACTCGACAAAATATTACTCAAAATTAAAATATGTCATAATTTCTCATTTATTGATAATATTACGTAAATAATACTACATGATATTATTAAAGTATTTAATAATTTTCATCGATAAAAGAGGAACATTATTTTGTAGACAGTGGACCATGAAATGAGGACCTCTTTCTAACATTTATCATCCATTGAATCTGACTTTCAAACTTTGGAAGCCAGATTGGTGTTCCACTCCATTGGTTTGATTGCAGACCAAAACAGGACTGCCTAAGAAATTGGTTTAGTTAGTGATAAATGAATTGCCCAAGATAGTTTGGTTCATCAAAACCATCCAAAAACTTTAGACAAATGCAACCTGTTGTGCAAATGTTTTCATTTCAACAGGAGTTTGATGATTATAAATCTATACAATCCACTGTGGTCGATTGGACTGTTTAATTGGATTAAGGCTCATCACGGACCTCACTCTCATAATCAGGTCTATTCATTTTGTAAACTCGTGTATAAAGGTTGTTCATTTTTAAATTGATATAATAATTATAACCACATTATTTTATCATATACATTTAAAAGCCATCATTTTTAAAACAAAATAATAAATAAAACGAAATAATGTGCTACGTTAACATTTTTTTTTTTTTTTTTGTCCGGCCTAAAAAAAAAACAAATTATTAAAATGAGACGTCTGATGAGTCTTGTGCACTCAACTAGACCATTCAAACTTGTCCTCCAGGATGGATAGTTGCTCCCAAAAATAAATGCTATGCATGAGAATGACTACAATTATGTATATCGATATTTTTAGTAGATATGTAGGGTTCTGTTATGGTGTGCAACTTACGCCTTACACTTACGCATTTTTTGTTTGCAGTCCTGCTTTTGTTTTCACCTTCCACTTACACTTTTTGTGTAAGTGGCACATAGTGTGCAACCTTGAGGGTTGCACACTTAAGAAAAGTCCAGATATGTATGGCAAATCAGCCTATTTGTATCTTTTTATTATACTCGAATTATTGGTATTGAGAGACCAAAAAATAGATGTGTATGTCGATATTTTTAGTAGGGTATTACGGTTGTAAAATTTAAAAAAAACGTTAGCTCAATGGGCCATATCAATTGTGGACCAGCTCTGCTTCGGCCTTGATTCAATATGTGTGGCAAGTCAGCCCATATGTATGCTGGGGCATTTACCAATAAGTCTCTTATACAAAATTCAAAACCTATTTACAAAACAAAATATTTGCACTAATTAGTCCTACATATTTTTAATTGTTACTTAAAACTCTCTTTTTTTTCTTTTTTTTTTATCACTTTAAAAATGCTGCTACATCCAATGACTTCTGTCAAACTCATCAAAGACTCGCCGAAATATTCAATATCACTAGAAAGTCGTCGGAGCATCACCGAAAGTTCGCCGGAGTGTTTTGAGCATTGCCGGAAATTCGTTGGAGTGTTCTGAACATCACTGGAAAATGTCAAAAACATCATCGGAGACTCACCAGAATATTCAGAATATTGCCCGGAAAAAAAAAAAAAAAAGAGAATAAATGAAAAAATTATAGTTAAAAAACATAACAACAACAAATAACTAAGCAAATAATCTGTAATATTGATCAAACTGAAAAGTAAGCTTTGAAACTGTAAAATGTTACAGTTTCAAAGCATTATTCTACTAAGCTGGAAAACATGTTATGAAATTGTAAAATTTTACAGTTCTAAAGAATGTTATGAAACTGTAAAATTTTGTAATTTTAAAGCATGATTCATTTCAGCACCCAAAAAAGCTAAAACTATAAAATTTTACGGTTTTCACTGCCTGTAACTAAAACTTAAAAACAACTTATTCAAAACTTGAAATTTTTCTCCATTAAAACAAAAAAATAGACGTGTGTAACAGAGAAAATGTAGAAAAATTGAGAAATCGAAGGAAATAATAGATATAGAAAGAATATTGTACTCTGACAACTATTTTTTATTTAGATCTAGTCAGATCTTATGTAGATCTACTCAGATATGATGTAAATCAATCTACATCATATTTGAGTAGATCTACTCATCTTTTTCGCCGTCAGTGAGGATGAAGTAACGAGTTGAGGTCGGTGGTTGGTGGTTGCCGATGAACCCCAATCAATGGTAGTCGTCGGTTATCGGTGACTATATATTAGAAAGAGAAAGAGAATAAGGGAGGTGTGATCATTGGTTGTCGGACATGACAAAGAGAATGAGAGAAAAATACATAAATAAAAAAAAAAAGAGAAGAAAACATAAAGAATGTGAGAGAGAGAGAGAGAGAGAGAGAGAGAGAGAGAGAGATGAAGAGTGTAGGACTTTTGGGTCTACTCAAAAAGTTGTTGGATTAAATAATGTACACATATTTCAAACAGTACCTACGGGTAATTTTCCTATGTGTCTTCATTATGCTCGAATGTATTGGTATTGAGAGACCAAAAAATAGATATGTATGTCGATATTTAAAACTTTATTACTGGAGGGGAAAAAAAAAAGTTTGATTCTTTACAATTGAGCATTTAATTGAAAAGGTATTATTCCATTTTGGACCCATCTTAGTTATCTGGATTGTTCACTTGTAAGGTCTATTAAAACAAAACATTTGATGCACAAAATCAAAATGATCAGAACTCTATAACTACATAGCCAAACCACATTGTAACAACCTCGACCTATAATTAATTGCTAAACCATGATTAGCCCTAAGTAATTATGCCTAATGAGTAATTAAGGTGAAATTTTGAATTAATTGTGCGTGTGTTGCATTATTTGTGTTTTTATCTGTTCATGGTAGGAATATCTATTTGTATTTCCATTTTGTTTTGCCAATTGAAGGCTTTATTGGTATCCGATTGTGAAATTGACTTGGTATATGTGTTAATTGAAATTTTTAAGATTTTATAGTAGGTTTGACTAAAATTCGATTCGGAGCAATTAAATTAGATTAATTAATGTTCTTTTGCTTAGCTAATTAGCCACCACTAATGAAGCCTATATAAGACTCATTATGTGCCCTCACTCATGCATTTTCCTCATTTTCAACACATCTTTTAGCTTATACACACACCAAACGTGAGAGAGATGAAGAGTGAGAAGAGGTTGTGCTCAAGCTTGAGTTGGGAGAAGATTGAAGAGAAATCAAAGGGATTGAACTCATTTTCTTGAAGAATGTGAGTCTTAGGTAAGAATTCAACTCATTTATGTAACCTTGAACTCATTTTCTTGAAGGATCAAAGAGAATTAAGTTGTGTCAATCAAGAATTGAACTAGAAGTATAGAAATTGAGCCATACCATGCATGCATGCACTTCTATCACATTTTTGAGTTCGAATTTCAAACAAATTTCACATGCATATGTCTATCATAACTTGGTTTTAAGAATTCAACACATTTCTTATCATTTGACCTTAATTGATCATATTTTGGAAAGTTTAAGTTCATAGCAACTCATACATGTCATGTTCATGGCATATTCATAAGTTTCAAGTTAACTTTTGAACAATTGGCAAGTTTTTGGGTCTTGATTTTGTGAAATAATTTTGAATTCACCATGTTCTATCCATTTACAAGTGTTATCTCAAGTTTTTGGGCCAAAAGACCATGATTTGCAGCTTTGAATTTGAGTTTTGCAGCTTGGAGGTGAATCTGGAAATTCCAAAATTCGACCACTCCGCTCAAGCGGCAAAACTTGTGCTCGAGTGACCACTCTGTGATCTTGCACTTCCACTCGAGCGACCAAAAGTTTGCTCAAGTGTGAAATTCAAGCTCCAAGATGTTTACACATTTTGCAGACCGCTCGAGCGACAAAAGCTGCGCTCAAGCGAGGACTTCTATCTCATGCTCGAGCCACCGTTGAGCAGTCATCGAGCAGAGAATTCACACAACCAGAACTTTTTCAAAGTTTACTGAGCACACTCGGCGAAGGAAGTTGCAGGCAGCAACCACTTTTTTTTTTGTCGTAAAGCGAAGGAAGTTGCGTTCAAGCAAGGCCCCTATTTTTAGCAAGTTTTGTTAAGAGTTCCAAAGTGCATTTTGACATCCTTATTACATCTTAGATATTCCTAGGCCATAATTAAGACCTAATAATGAGGATAAGAAGTAAAAACACACCAATATAAGAAATGATTAAGTTAATGATTCCGGGTGTGTGATTCAGTACGTGTTCGTTCTGTACTGTGCAGGTCACACGCCACAAGACATCTAATTTACTTACTCTGTCTGTTTACTTTGGAGCCAACTGTGAGTAATAACTTAGTAAAGCTATGTTCAACTTTATTTATTTTCTGTAAATGAAATAAGACCTATTTTATGAAATGTTATGTTCTGTACAATGAATGATTGTCCATTTTTTTACAAGTACCTGTGGCAACAATTCCGTGGTCCAAGTATGTTATCTATTTTCCGGTATTGGAGGTTCTTTTATGGAACTGACAAGTTACCCACTCCCAGTACTGGAGGTTCCTTCATAGAACTGACAAGTTATCCGTTCCCAGTACTGGAGGTTCCTTCATGGAACTGACAAGTTATCTATTCCCAGTATTGGAGGTTCCTTTATGGAACTGACAAGTTATCTATTCCCAGTATTGGAGGTTCCTCTATAGAACTGACAAGGTATCCGTTTCCAGTACCGAAGGTTTCTTTATGGAATTGACAAGTATGACCCATAATACTCTGTATATGATCTGTTAGCACTATTGAATGTACTAAGTTTACTCAAGCATGAAGAGTGTGAAAATGAATATGTATTTGACCTGATTTCTGTTATGCTTTGAACAAGAAAATAAATATGAATCTGTTTTCCGAATCTGATAAGGGATATCATTCATTTAAACCCCTTTACTCTGTTATTATTCTTTGGGCTTTCTGTCACGACCCAAACCCGCCCCTAAGGGTTTAGCAGAATCGGCGATGTCAAAATTAGAAGGCCCGCTATGATGAAGACAGTATAACAGTCTGAGGGGCATGGCGGAAAGCCAATGATAAATAAACAATGTCCAATGAGTGACATGATGTATGCCAAAAATATTTTTTATATATGTAGGCATTGATGCATGAAACGATATATATGCAATAACCCTCATCACTGATCACTGATTAATTATCGATTACTGCTAAACTGAGAATGATTGTGATTGGTAATTGAACCGATGGATCACCGAATCGACTAATCAAATCAATCAATCGATTGAATATTTATATCTGTCCGAATTGCATTCTATCTGTTTGACTATTTGATTATCTGTTCATGTTTTTATGTTTAAAACTGTTAATTGAATGTCCTATCGGCGGCCGAACCCGAAATCGATTAGTATTTTGTGATCATCATAATTTATGTGAATTTATGGTGTAGTTATTTGAAAATTTATTTGGTATGATTAAATTAGATTAAAATAAGTTAAATTGCATTGTTGGACTTATTTGCGGAAATGCCATTGTGAGTGGGCCCTTATTATAACATCTTTGAGCCTTATACACTCAAACAAAACAAATCCTTCAGCCATTTCATTGAGCTCAACCGACCATAGAGAGAGAGAAACTTAAGGAGTTGATTTCATTTCAAATTGTGCTTGTAAATTGCTTGATAATTGAAGGAATTGGAACATAGGTTGCAAATTAAGCTTCCTCACCTTGTAATTGAAGCTCTAGGTAAGGAATTTAACCTCTCACTGTTGTGTTTAAGCTTGATCATGCCTAGCTCTTGTATCTTTAGTGATTTGAGCCTTGAATTGGTCCATATATGTTGAATTGAAGCTCATATCATGCATGCATGTCTACATTGTTGCATTTTGAGGGTGATTACATGGGATTTGGTACATGCATGTTCATATTATTGTTAGAGTCCATGTTTTCATCTTGTCTTTGGAAGATTTGAGCTCATTAGAGCATGTTTTGAAGTTTGAAATGGTTTAAATCCATGCATGTCATGGTTGTAGCATGTTCATGAAAATTGGGTTTGAAAATGAGTTTAATTGAAACACCCTTGAGCTTTGATTTCTCAAATTGACCTTTGTAACATGTTGTTCTATGAGTTTACTTATGTTTTCCAGAAAATTAGCCCACGAGGATCGAAATTTTAGCATTTAAACTTGATTTTGAGCTTGGGACTCAAGTCTAAAATTTCCAGATTTTAGTCGTCCGCTCGAGTGGGGGAAGTGCCGCTCGAGCGGGAAAATCGAGCTCCCAGCATCTTGCACTGTACATCAGTCCGCTCAAGCTGAGGATTGGACGCTCGAGCGGAGGACTGGGTGACACGCTCGAGCGGACATCGAGCGGGCGTCGAGCGTGAATTTCACCTATCCGGTACTTTTTGGTCCGCTCGAGCGGAAGTTAACGCCGGCGGGAACTTTGTTGCATGTACGCCGAAAGGCGAAACTCTCGGCGGGACTGTTTCACTGAAAATTCTGAAAATGTTTTCTAAGTGCATCGTTACATCCTCTTTCCATTCTAGGCATTCTTAGGCCTAGTTTAAGGCATCTTAATGAGGATATAGATGTAGAACACACCGAGGCAAATTAGGGATTAAGTTATTATCTTTCCCAACTGTGTAGCTTAGTGTTTTCAATCTGTAAACTGTGTAGGGTTGGCTTTCCGAGGAGACGCTCTAGTTCACTGTAGCCCAGAACCCTGTGAGTAACAATTGTGTAAAGATATGTTCAAAATGATTATCTTCTGCATACTGAATCGAATCTTGGCGATATTATTTCTTGAATGAATGTATGTCCTATATTACAATTGTATGTGGCATCCTTAGCACCTATCTTGTTCTTTATTCTTTATTCTTATAGAGATCTCTGTCGGTTCCTCGTTGGAACCACTCATCTTGATTGATGGCCATCACTTACTGTTCGGTCTTTTAAGACCTACTGTTTACTGTTATGCTAATGGATGTACCACATATACCTGAATAACTATTCTGACTGAAAGACTGAAATACTGTTTAATGAACTTTTTTCCTTACTATAAGGACATTCATTCTTAACCCCTTTACGCATTATGTTATTCACTGGGCTTTAGCTCACTGCTCATATATATATGTAGGCGTACAGGCACCAGACCAATGCTAGAAGCGTCGGGGTAAGCTCCAGTTTTGTCAAGCCAACCAATGTGCCTCATTGCGAGGTTCCGAGCCTGCCAAGCTATGGCTTAGGGGTGTTTTTATTTCCCCGTTTGTCTCGGTACTGTTTTGTAACACTGTATAGATTGATAGTACTGTACTGGTTAATAGGGACTTGATCCCTGTTCTGAATGTTTGTAAATGTTTTGTATACTGTTCTGTATAAATGTATGAAAAATCTTTTTGGCATACAGACTGTCACAGCTCATTGGACATTGTTTATTTACTGTTTTGGCTTCCGCCAAGCCCCTGTACTACATTCTTGTATCGCTCAAGAGGCCTTCGGTAATCTCGGATTCTTGGCGATTCTGATGTTAAACCCATAGGGACGGGTTTGGGTCGTGACAGAGTGGTATCAGAGCGATACTTAACCACGAGTTATACCGCACACACGTGTCTAAATGAGCTATAGGGTGTCCTAGGAAAGCAATTAGGGCATTACATGAGCATGAAAAGTGTGTGGTTATGGCATGATTGGATATATGCTAATGTGTTAAACTGTTTAAGTATGCAACCGTTTATGTTTATAACTGTTATAACTGCTTATAGTGAAATGGATAATGCAAATGAATCTGAGTCCTCATCCACTGAGGCAAGAATGGCAAGAATGGAAAGAATGATGGAACTGATAACTGCAAGATTAGAGCAACAATAGAATCAACAGCCCCCACCTCCTCCTCCGGCTGTACCGGAATAGAATGTGAATGTTAATGATGGGGGATATAATTGCTCTTACCCAGAAGTTCAGCAAACTGAAACCGCCATCCTTCCAGGGAGGCCTTCAACCGTTAAAGGCCGAAGCTTGGGTTCTGGAGACCGAAAAATTGTTTGAGGTTTTTCCATGTTCTGAGGCACATAAAGTGATGTTGGCTACCTTTACTCTACAAGAGGAAGCAAGAAGGTGGTGGATGCTTACCCGTGAGGACAACAGTGTTATGACTTGGGCTCAATTCAAAGTAGCCTTCTTTGAAAAGTATTTCCCTCAATGTATCAGGGATAGGAAGGTGACTGAATTTGAACAACTGAGGCAGGGCACGATGTCCGTTGCCGAATACGAAACAAAGTTTACCGGACTTGCTAGATATGCACCACATATGGTGGACACTAATTCTAAGAAGGCCAGAAGGTTTGAAAGCGGCTTGAATGTTGCAATACTGGACAGAATAAGTGTTTTAAAGCTACCGACTTATGTAGGTGTTCTTGACTGGGCATTGATGGCTGTCACGACCCAAACACGCCCCTATAGGTTTAGCGACGTAACCGGCCAGTAATCCGTGGATTACCTACGGCCTCCAAACAGATTAACAAATATTAAGGGGCTGCGGAAGCAGTAATGTAAAATAAACAAGGTCCAATGAACTGTGATGACATACATGGAACAGGAAATTCAAAACTTATTTATATACATAATCATGCTAGTCAGATACACCCATATGTACAAAATATTTACATCAAACACTCCCAAGATCCGACATTACAAAACACAACCATCAACTAGCATGAAGTGTGAAACTGCCCAAACATCAGGCTTCAAGCAGAACCTCCTCGGGAGGCGCAACAGGTGGCTTGACCAAAACAAAACGAGACAGAGGGCCATCAACTCTGGCCAGGGTCTTGTGCCGGCTCACCTACATATATATAATAAACTGTGAGCGAAAGCCCAGTGAATAATAACAGAGTGAAGGGTTTATTGAATGATGTCCATCACAGAGTTAGAAATCAGAGTTTATATCAGAAACACAGTCTTATCAGAAATAGAGTCTTATGCATATTCAGATTTCCAATCAGAAATAGATTCAGATACATGCTCATATTCAAAATCAAACTCAGATTTTGCATAAGATCATATGTGGTACACCCATTAGCTATCAGATCAGGCAGGTCCGAAGACCACAACAGGCAGGTCCTAAGATCACAACAGGCAGGTCCTAAGACCACAGCAAAGTTGGTACCAACAACCACAAAGGTCCATATCTTGCGCGCAAGTAGCCATGGTATTGTTACCCCCAGGCAAGGGCCATAGGCCACGGTATTGTTACCCCCGGGCGAGGGCCATCCGGACTAAGGGTGCCACAAATACTTTTCAGAAAAACTGGACATTCATTCATTCATTTCCAACATATCATAGCTTTTCAAGAACCAATCATTTCGTATCATAGTATACTGAAAATACATAACATTGAACATAACTTTACAAAGTTATTACTCACAGTGGGCGTTGATACAAGTAGGCGAAGTCAAAGGATCAACAGATTGCGGCTCGTGACCTACATAACACATTACGGGTACACACTTTGAAACATGCACTCCAATTGTACAAAACTCACATCCATGATTCTAAGTGTGTATCTAACCCCTTACCCTTAGTATGGAGTCTTAAGCATGGCCTAGGAATGCCTAGGATGAAATGGGGGTGTAAAAATGCCTTAGAAAACATTTTTCAAAAGTTGTTGAAAATAGGAGCCTCGCTCGAGCGAGCTTCCAAAATCAAAGGCTTCGCTCGAGCGAGACTTCCTTCGCTCGAGCGGTCTGATGAAATAGTAAAAATACTGGATGCTGATTTTTTCCGCGCGATGGTCGCTCGATGCTCGCTCGAGCGAGCTTGCAAAATCAAAGGGCTCGCTCGAGCGAGGAAGCCAAATTCTGGAATTTCCAGATTTGCCTCCCAAGTTCGAACCAAGCATTCTCCAACCCAAAACTCAACCCCTTGGACCCAAATTCTGGAAAAACACTTTAAACTCATAGTATATCAAGTTGCAAAAGCAAATTTATAGAATCATTGCCCAAGAGTGAGTCAATTTGAGCATCATTTACAAACCCATTTTCAAGAACAAAGTGCAATCCAACATGCATGAGTTCAAATGCATTTCAAATCTTCAAATCATGATCCAAGGCATCATTAAACCCAGAATTTTGATGAATTCATAGACTTTAGCAAAAATATGCACATGCATGTAGAAATTTGACACCCAACAACTTCAATTTCCATGAAAGTGTACATGCATGTATGTTACACTACCAAATTCAACAATTTCAAGCTAAATCTAGACTCTAATCTTCAATAGGCCAAGAAATATGGAAGAGCTAGTTCAATTACATGGATGAGAGGATAAATTCCTACCTTAAACCTTCAATTCCAAGCCTAGGGGCTTAATTCTTCCAAGTTGCCTACAATTTCCTCCAATTCCAAGCTAGAACTTATTGAACTCAAGTTTTTCCTACTCTCTCTCCCTCAATCGGTTTAGAGCAAGGATTTGGCTGGGAAGAATGTTTTGTTTAAGTGTAAGAAGCTCAAAACAAGTTGTCTACAGAACCCACTAACAATGGTATAATGGTAATTACACTATATTCATTATTAAAATGTTATTTAATCTGATTTGAACATTCCAAATTGAATTTTAATTGAACCTACCTTAAATATACATAAAATCTAACAAGTTCAAAACACTAATCAATTTCAGAATCGGGCGCCGATAAGGCTTTCAATTTGCAATTTAAAGTCTAAAACACGAACAGATATTCCGACACCAAACAGATAAAAACACACAAGTCATGCAATGCACATGCAATTAAATTCCAGATTTTTCCCTTAATTATTATTAGACATAATTAAGTCCCAATTAGCGTTAATCAGGGTCGGGGTTATTACAATGGCTGAGTCGAACATCGAAGCAGTGAAACAATCTGAACCACCATTCTAATGGCGTGAAAAATCAGGTTTTAAGTTCAAGAAAGGCAAGAACAACCCGCTGAACAAAAAGCAAAATACAGGGTCAACGACTACTTCTAGTCAAGGAAACCGTTCCTTTCTGCCCTGTTCCGAATGTGGTAAGAACCATAAGGAAGTTTGTTATAAATTTTCAGGTGCTTGTTACAGGTGTGGCAAGGTGGGCCACATGGTGGAAGATTGCCCTTCCAATACTCCGGGCAATAGTAAAGCTGCAGGCAGCGCCGCAACATCAACTGTTGCACCAAAACTGAACCCCAAAGCTACCGGGAAAGAGCCCATGAGGCAGGGCCGAGTGTTCGCCCTAGTACCGGGAGACGTGCAAAATACTGAAACCTGTGTGTCAGGTATCCTCTCTATTTGTGCTCAAAATGCATATGTACTGATTGATTCGGGGTCTACACATTCTTATGTGTCGCATGCTTTTTCACGGAAATTGAATAGACCCTTAGAACCCATGAATTATCTGTTAGCTGTATCATCACCTGTTGGAGGATCCATGACATGTGCATATAGGTATCCTGCTTGTGAAATCATTGTTAGGGACATGCATCTGTTTATTGATTTACTGCCACTGAACATTGATCACTTTGATATAATATTGGGGATGGACTGGTTACAAAAATATCACGCTACTATTGACTGTGTGACAAAGCAAGTTGTTTTCCGTCCACCTGGTTTACCTGAATTTGTATTTAATAGGGCTGGAGTAGTACCTCCCCCGTACTTGATTTCATCTGTGAAAGCTGTTAAATTGATCAAAAATGGGTATAAAGGATATCTGTGTTCTGTACTAACTGTATCTACTGATGATAATGTTAAAACTGATGTGAACTGTATACCTATAGTCAGAGAATTCCCAGATGTGTTTCCAGATGATCTACTAGGGGATTTGATTGACAGGGAGATCGAGTTCACTGTTGATGTGATTCCGGGAACGCAGCCAATATCAAAGGCTCCTTATCGAATGGCTCCAACTGAATTGAAAGAATTGAAAGTACAACTGCAAGAACTGTTAGACAAGAAGTTTATCAGGCCTAGTACTTCACCGTAGGGCGCATCGGTTTTGTTTGTAAAGAAGAAAGACTCCATTGAGGCGTGTATTGATTACTGTGAATTGAACAAGGTAACTGTGAAAAATAAATATCCATTACCGCATATTGATGACTTATTTGATCAGTTACAGGGTGCGCAAGTATTTTCTAAGATCGATCTCAGATTTGGATACCATCAGTTGAAGGTTAAACCAGAAGATATTGATAAAACTGCTTTTCGAACGAGGTATGGACATTATGAGTTTTTAGTTATGCCTTTTGGAGTTACCAATGCACCTGCAGCATTTATGGACCTCATGAATAGAATCTTTAAACTGTACCTTGATGACTTTATTGTGGTTTTCATTGATGACATATTGGTTTACTCCAAAAGTATAGAAGAACATGAACATCATCTGAGACTTGCCCTGCAGACCCTAAGAGAACAGAAACTGTATGCTAAACTATCTAAATGTGAGTTTTGGCTTGATCATGTTATGTTTTTGGGGCATGTTGTTAGCAAAGGTGGAATTTCTGTTAACCCACAGAAAATTTAAGCTGTAGTGAACTGGCCTAGACCAACAAATGTGACAGAAGTTCGAAGCTTTTTGGGATTGGCTGGATATTACAGAAGATTTGTCAAAGATTTCTCCAAAATTGCCTTACCATTGACTCAACTGACACAGAAGGGGATATCATTTGACTGGACTGACCAAAAGGAATCAGCGTTCTAAGAGTTGAAAACTCGATTGGTGACTGCACCGGTTCTTACCTTACCCTCAGGTACGGACGGTTATACTGTATTTAGTGATGCTTCTCATAAGGGTTTGGGGTGTGTTTTAATGCAGAATGGGAGAGTAATTGCTTATGCTTCCCGACAACTGAGACCACATGTAAAGAACTACCCAACCCATGATCTGGAACTTGCTGCAGTAGTGTTTGCACTGAAAATCTAGCGTCACTACCTGTATGGGGCAACATGTGAAGTGTATACCGACCACAAGAGTCTGAAATATTTCTTTACCCAAAAAGAACTGAACATGAGACAGCGGAGATGGAAAGAATTGATCAAAGATTATGACCTCTGATTACGTATCACGGGAAAATCAATACCGTTCTTAGATGCCTTGGTAGAAAGTCGATTACAAATTTAGCTTGTTTGCTCACTGGATAGAAAAAGTTGCTTTGTGACCTTGAAAAATCTGGAATTGAAGTTGTTTTGAAAGAACAAGGCGGAACAATAGCTGCTATTTTTGCTCAACCGGCACTGGTTGAAGAAATTAAAGAGAAACAGCAACAGGATGATTTCTTGATGAAAGTCATCGAAGAAAGGGAATCTAAACCGAGGCCAGGGTTCAAATTTGAAAATAATGTACTGAAATTTCAAGAAAGACTGTGTGTACCGAATGATACTGAATTGAAAAGAAGAGTTCTGCAAGAAGGCCACAATTCAAAATTTTCTATCCACCAGGAATACAAAATGTACCAAGATCTCAAAATGTAACTTCGGTGGTGAATGAAGAAAGAAATTGCCGAGTTTGTATCAAAATGTCTTCATTTCCAACAAGTCAAAGCTGAACATCAACGACCCGCAGGCTTATTGCAGCCCTTACCGATACCGGAGTGGAAATGAAAACATATTACTATGGATTTTATTGTGGGATTGCCTAGCTCCAGTAAAGGTGTGGACTCGATTTGGGTTATTATTGATAGACTGACTAAATCTGCTCACTTCTTACCTATTAAGACAATTTATAATGCGGATAAATTGGCTATACTCTATATTGATGAAATTGTTAGACTGCATGGAGTGCCTGTATCCATTGTTTCTAATAGGGATTTGAAGTTTACATCGAGGTTTTGGCAAAGCCTCTGATCGCATTGGTCTTGAATTGATCTTTGAGTAATGCCTATCATCCTCAGACGGATGGACAGTCAGAAAGGACCATCCAGACTCTGGAGGATTTACTGAGAATGTATGTCCTTGATTTTCAGGGAAACTGGGAAAGTCATTTGCCATTGGCTGAATTTGCCTACAACAACAGTTACCATTCAAGTATTTGTATGGCGCCTTTCGAGGCATTGTATGGCAAAAAATGTAGATCTCTGATTTGCTGCGTAGAAGTTAGAGATGGGCCTTTGCTTGGGCCCGAGATTGTTTATGAGACAACTGAGAAAGTGAAATTGATACAACAGAGACTGAAAACTGCACAGAGCCGACAGAAAAGTTATGCAGATCTTAGAAGACGGGACAGAGAGTATGAAGTGGGAGATCACGTTTTTGTAAAAGTGACACCGATGAAAGGCCAGACTCGTTTTGGAGTCAAAGGCAAGTTAGCGCCCAGATACGTCGGACCGTATGAGATTATTGAGAAAATCAATCCGGTGGCGTATCAAGTTGCGCTTCCTCCTGAAATAGAGCATATGCACAACGCCTTCCACATTTCGATGTTGAGAGATTATCTCCGGGATCCATTCGATGTGATTGAGCCTACTCGGGTAGTGTTGAGTGACGACTACACTTACGAGGAACGGCCTATACAGATTATGAACAGACGGATTAAGAAACTGAGAAACAAAGAGATCCCGTTAGTGAAAGTTGACTGGCAAAACCATGGTGGTGTGTATGCCACCTGGGAAAGGGAAGATGACATGGCTAAGAGATATCCTAAATTGTTTCCACTGAACCCTGTTTTCTTCCAGAACGAAAGTAATTCGAGTTTAGAGGACTAAACTCTTTTTAAGGAGGGGAGACTGTAATAACCCTCATCACTGATCACTGATTAATTATCGATTACTGCTAAACTGAGAATGATTGTGATTGGTAATTGAATTGACTGGATTACTGAACTGATTGACTAAAATCTAAACTGAATCGATTGAATAGTTATATCTGTCCGAATTGCATTCTATCTGTTTGACTATTTGATTATCTGTTCATGTTTTTATGTTTAAAACTGTTAATTGAAGGTCCTATCGGCAGCCGAACCCAAAATCGATTAGTATTTTGTGATTATCATAATTTATGTGAATTTATGGTGTAGTTATCTGAAAATTTATTTGGTATGATTAAATTAGATTAAAATAAGTTAAATTGCATTGTTGGACTTATTTGCGGAAATGCCATTGTGAGTGGGCCCTTATTATAACATCTTTGAGCCTTATACACTCAAACAAAACAAATCCTTCAGCCATTTCATTGAGCTCAACCGACCATAGAGAGAGAGAAACTTGAGGAGTTGATTTCATTTCAAATTGTGCTTGTAAATTGCTTGATAATTGAAGGAATTGGAACATAGGTTGCAAATTAAGCTTCCTCACCTTGTAATTGAAGCTCTAGGTAAAGAATTTAACCTCTCACTGTTGTGTTTAAGCTTGATCATGCCTAGCTCTTGTATCTTTAGTGATTTGAGCCTTGAATTGGTCCATATATGTTGAATTGAAGCTCATATCATGCATGCATGTCTACATTGTTGCATTTTGAGGGTGATTACATGGGATTTGGTACATGCATGTTCATATTATTGTTAGAGTCCATGTTTTCATCTTGTCTTTGGAAGATTTGAGCTTATTAGAGCATGTTTTGAAGTTTGAAATGGTTTAAATCCATGCATGTCATGTTTGTAGCATATTCATGAAAATTGGGTTTGAAAATGAGTTTAATTGAAACACCCTTGAGCTTTGATTTCTCAAATTGACCTTTGTAACATGTTGTTTTATGAGTTTTGTAATAGCCCGACCCTCGCGTGTGTTCCTGGTATCTGTAGTTTCTTATTCTGGTATTTAAAATGGTACTAGAAAAGATTTATAAATGAAATATTGAGATTCTATCTGTTGATTAAGAAAGATATCTGTTACTCTTAAACTGTTCAAGATAGAAATTGAGCACCTTAGAGACATCATAACTCGAAATTGATGTTATACTTGAATTCAGCATAATTTTTAGGTAATATTAAGCCTATCTGTGAAATTTTAATTTAGGATGCTTAAACGATTGAATTTCGTCTTATTATGAATAAAATATCTAAGCCTATATCTATCCAAGTTTTTGGACATGTTGACTTAACTTTTGGGTGTGATCAAGAAACACAAGGGGGGAGAAAACGTGGGTGAGAGAGAGAGAGAAGCCATCAAGGGGAAATTTGTGGAGAAATTGTGAAGAATTGTTGGAATTAGACTAAAGGTATGGACATTTCTTGATTTAGTCTCACTCCATCTTAATTTTGGTTAGAATTCTTCCTTGTTTTGGTGACCATTTTATGTGATGGTTTGTGTTTTAGAACAAATACCTTAGTTCCTTGCTATTTTATGCAAAACTTCCATCATGAGTTTGAATTAGAAGCTTGAGTGGCTTTATGTGTGTGCATGTCATGTGAGAAGTGCATTATGAGTGAGATATGGAAATTAAGTGGTGATTGAACTCCATTTTGGTAAACAAAAGTGATATATATAGAGTAATGGTGGGATTAAATGCTTTTGGAACTATGGTGATCCTTGATTAGACTTGGAATTGAGAGATTGAAGTTTGAATTCAAGGTAGAGCTCAAATGGAGGAAAACAGGGTGCAGATTTTCTGCCCGTCCGCTGAAGCGAGGATATCCCGCCGAGCGGAAAAACACCTCCCAAAGAATTTTGTGCCAGTGATCCGCCGAGCGGCCAAAGTGGCGCTCGAGCGGGGAGGGTTATATTGTGAGGAAAAAATGTGTCCGTTCAGTTTTGTATGCTTGATTCACTGGTACTTTTAGAATATGTTTTTAATGATTTTAAGATAAAAATAAGTCATGTAAAGCTTGGTACGTCGAGGAATGATTTTTGGGAAACTAATATTCAAATTATGATTGTGTGCAAGGCACACTCCAGAAGGCACTAGTACACCGACGCATCGCTGTGAGTAATAGTGCATGTTGTTGACAATTATTCTATTTCTGTCTGCGTTCGATACATTTTTACCTTGCTTAACTTTGAATAACATGTGATACATGTAATTTGAAAGAAGAGTAATGTGAAAAGGAAGTGAGTAACATTCTGAGAAACATTCTGTATATCAGCTGTAACATTCTGTATATCATTCTAGGCCGAGGGCCATCTGTGACGCTCTGTAACATTCTGTATATCAGCTGTAACATTCTGTATATCATTCTGGGCCGAGGGCCATGTTGTGGAAATCTGTAACATCCTGTAACATTCTGAGCTGAAGGCTAAGTGTAACATTCTGAGTCTTGGACCATCCAGGAGTATAGATGAGTGTATATGCATTTGGTTATGAGTTATGATTTCAATCATTTGGTACTATTATTCACTGAGTTTCGCTCACCTCTCATATTGTCTGTTTCTGTAGGTCAACCTGGAAAGCAGTCTTAGCTCGTGAAGCTCGTCCCTTTTGTCAACCCTTATGATCAGGCACTTAAGAAGACTTGCCCTATTTTTTGCACATATTGTCAAGTTTGGCTTGTAATCTAAACACCTGTCTTGGGTCGTCTATGATAATTATTTTTGGTTGTACGCCCTAAGGCAAGGGTCGCATGTATATACGTAACCAGTACATATTTGTATAGTCCTAACTATGACGTTTGATTCTGTTTGGGTTACATTACGTGTGCATGATCCTGGCATGGTATAGTAGCTCAATGGAAGTTGGATATTGTTCCTTCATGTGTTATGCTTCCGTTCAGGCCCTATTATATATGTATATATCAGGTTTGTTATGTGTTTCTGCATGGGTCATGCCCGAACTTTTAGGGGCAGGTTCGGGTTGTGACAAGTTTACTTATGTTTTCCAGAAACTTAGCCCAAGAGGATCGAAATTTTAGCATATAAACTTGATTTTGAGCTTGGGACTCAAGTCTAGAATTTCCAGATTTTAGTCGTCCGCTCGAGTGGGGGAAGTGCCGCTCGAGCGGGAAAATTGAGCTCCCAGCATCTTGCACTGTACATCAATCCGCTCAAGTTGAGGATTGGACGCTCGAGCGGAGGACTGGGTGACACGCTCGAGCGGGCATCGAGCAGGCGTCGAGCGTGAATTTCACCTATCCAGTACTTTTTGGTCCGCTCGAGCGGGGAAGTTGACGCTCGAGCGGAGAACTTTGTTGCATGTACGGCGAAACTCAAATTGACTCGGCGGGACTCTGAAAATTCTGAAAATGTTTTCTAAGTGCATCGTTATATCCTCTTTCTATTCTAGGCATTCTTAGGCCTGGTTTAAGGCATCTTAATGAGGATATAGATGTAGAACACACCAAGGCAAATTAGGGATTAAGTTATTATCTTTTCCAACTGTGTAGCTTAGTGTGTTCAATCTGTAAATTGTGTAGGGTTGGCTTTCCGAGGAGACGCTCTAGTTCACTATAGCCTAGAACTCTGTGAGTAACAATTGTGTAAAGATATGTTCAAAATGATTATCTTCGCATCTTGGAATCGAATCAAGCATTTCTTGAATCGATATTGTTTCTTGAATGAATGTGTGTCCTATATTCGAATCGCATCGTGGCATCCTTAGCACCCTATTTCTTTATTCTTTATTCTTAGAGATCTCTCGGTTCCTCGTTAGAACCACTCATCGCATCGATTGATGGCCATCACTTACTATTCGGTCTTTTAAGACCTCATCTTCTCGTTATGCTAATGGATATACTACATATGGTGAATAAGCTTACATCGAAAAGATCAAATATCTTGTTTAATGAATCGTTTTCCTTCGTAAGGACATTCATTCTAACCCTTTACGCATTATGTTATTCATCGGGCTTTAACTCACCGCTCATATATATATGTAGGCGTCTGCACCGCATCAATGCTAGAAACGTCGAGGTAAGCTCCAGTTTTGTCAAGCCAACCAATGTGCCTCACTGCGAGGTTCCGAGCCTGCCAAGCTATGGCTTAGGGGTGTTTTTATTTCCCCGTTTGTCTCGGCACTATTTTGTAACACTGTATAGATTGATAGTACTGTACTGGTTAATAGGGACTTGATCTCTATTCTGAATGTTTGTAAATGTTTTGTATACTGTTCTGTATAAATGTATGAAAAATCTTTTTGGCATACTGATATCATTACTCATTGGACATTGTTTATTTATCGCTTTGGCTTCCGCCAAGCCCTCAGATCAGACATCGTTGAGAGGGCCTTCGGTAATCTCGGATTAGTGGCCGGTTACGGTGCTAAACCCATAGGGGCGGGTTTGGGTCGTGACAATATACATATATGTACAATCATTCAGTAGACAGGGACCTAATCCCTATTAACAGTACAGTACAGTCTATACAGTATTACAAAACGGTACAGAGACAGACGGGGAAATAAAAACACCCCTAAGCCATAGCTTAGTTCGTGAGCCTCTCGCATGAGGCATGATGGTTGGCTTGACAAAACTGGAATTTACCCCGACGCTTCTAGCATTGGTCCGGTGCCTGTACACCTACGTATATATATGAGCAGTGAGCTAAAGCCCAGTGAATAACATAATGCGTAAAGAGTTATAGAATGAATGTCCTTATAGTAATGAAAACGGTTCATTTCAATCAGTATATCCGTTGTTCAGTGCAGTAAACAGTCATATGTGGTACATCCATTAGTATAACAGTAAGCAGTAGGTCTTAAAAGACCGAACAGTAAATGATGGCCATCAATCATTAAACAGTAGTGGTTCCGACGAGGGAACCGACAGAGATCTTGTAATAAGAATAAGAAATGAGGTGCTAAAGATGCCACAAAGATGCTTCAAATAAAGGACATACATCCATTCAGTAAAGAATATCTGCTCAAGAAATGCCTCAAAGATTCGTAAGATAATCATTTTGAACATATCTTTACACAATTGTTACTCACAGAGTTCGGGCTACAAGGAACTAAAGCGCCTCTAATGCCAATCCTATACGCTAATGATTGAACACACACTAAGTTTCACAATGGGAAAGATAATAACTAAATCCCTAAATTTGCCTCGGTGTTCTACATCCATATCCTCCTTAAGATGCCTTAAACTAGGCCTAAGAATGCCTAGGATGGGATGAGGATGCAAAGATGCACTTAGAAAACATTTTACAAAATTTGTTGAAAACAGGGGTCTAGCTCGAGCATGTCTTTCTACGCTCGAGCGGACATGCAAACAAAGGGTCTCCGCTCGAGCATGGATTCTGCTGCCGAGCGACCGCGGTGCTACAAGAAAATGCCGGATGCTCAAAATTCACGCCTGGATGCTCGATCTCGCCGAGTGTGAGACATAAGTCCTCGCCGGCGTGATTCTCGCCGGCGGACTGTGAACTCATGCAAAGTACTAGATGCACGCATTTCACGCTCGAGCGTAACTTTTCTCGCTTGAGTGGAAGGCACAATCACAGAGTGTATGCTCGAGCGTGGACTTTCGCCGAGGAATCAAATCTGGAAATCCCAGATTTGAGCCCCAAGCTCAAAATCAAGTTTAAATACAAAATTTTCGATCCTCTTGAGCTAAAAAACCTGGAAAAACACTTGTAAACACATGACATTATATATTTCAAAGATCAATTTGGTAAATCAAAGCCCAAGGGTGTTTCAATAAAACTCAATTTCAAACAATTTTCATGAACAATCTTCAAACATGACATGCATGAGTTGGGTTCAATTCAAAGCTTCAATGTTAGCTCAAGTGAGCCAATTCGTTCCAAAACATGACGAAATCATGGCCTATTCTCAAAACATGAACATGCATGTGGCAAGTTTATGAAGAACCAGCTCAAAAATGCAAGAGTATGCCATGCATGCAAAAATTAAGCCTCTAATGCAACAATTTAACCAAATCTAGGCTCATTTCTTCAAATTAGCATGAAACATGCAAGAATCAACTTAAAGACATCAATGAGAGGTTGAATTTTCTTACCTAAGCCTTGAATTAGAGGTATGGAGGCTCTAGAAGGCAAATCTCCTATAATTTCTTCCAATTTCCAAGCTAGTCAACAAGTTGAACTCAATCTCTCACTTTCCCTGGTGAAATGTGTTTTGACCAAGTGTAATAAGACTCAAAGGTGATAAGTAAGTAACCCACTATTGGTGGCAAAAATGTAAATAGGTGCGCAATGCAATTTAACCTATTTTAATCTAATTTAATCATCCCTAATCACTTTTCAGATAAATACACCCTTAAATCACATAAATCCTACTGATCATGAAACACTAATCGATTTTCGGTTCGGCCGCCGATAAGGCCTTCAATTGGCAGTTTAAACACAGAAAACTGAACAGATAATTAAACAGTCAAACAGATAAACATGAAATTAAACAGATACAGTCAATCGATTCAGTTTCAGATCTCAGTCAATCAGTCCAATATTTTAATCGATTTACATTTCTCATAATCGCCCCGCTTAACAAGAATCGTGAGTTTATCGATAGAAATGATGGCGGTTGTTACACTTTCACTTACTATTTATATTATGTATGTAGGTGAGCAAGCGCGTGACCAGGCCTAAGCTGCTGCTTGGAGAGTTTTGAGTCAGCCAGTAACCGTGCCTCCTGGGGAGGTCCTCTTTTGAAATGTCAAGTTTTGTAACTTTGCTATAGATGTTTTCGTTTTGTTTTGCTTATCTGTACATTGGGCTAAGTCCCCTTTTGGCTTTATCTGTGTAACTAAGTGACGTAAGACTAATGTAACAACCCTCGCCATCAAGCATCGATTACCACTCATCACATCGTTAAACCGAGATCGAACATGATTGATAATTGAATTGATTGAAGTATCGAATCGATTGATCGAGATCCAAATCAATCGATTGATCAGAATCGCTTAAATGCATAATCTATCTGTTTGACTGCCAAATTATCTGTTCTCGTCTTATGTATTAAACTGCAAATTGAAGGCCTTATCGGCAGCCGAAGCCAAAATTGATTAATGTTTTGTGTTCATCATAATTAATGTGATTTTATGGCACATTTATCTGAAAACTGATTAGGTATGATTAAACTAGATTGATTTGAGCCAAATTAATAGAGTGGCCTTATTTACAATTATGCCATCTAGTGGGGCCTTTGTTTATTATTATCCTTGAGCCTTATATACCCAAACAAAACAACTCTTCAGCCATTTCTTGGCCCAAAACCGACCAAAGAAGAGAATTTGAGAGAGAGTGAGAGAATTAAACTCAACTTGGGGAAGTAGCTTGAATCTTGAAGAATTGAAGTGTAAATTGGCATAATTGAGCTCCTAAACTTTGAATACAAGACTAAGGTAGGAAACTCATCTTCTTATTGTTGTCATTGAGCTAGTTCTTGCATGATTCATGCTTCATTATAGAACTAAGTCATGTTGTAGCTCATACATGGTGAATTATACTAGAATTCATGCATGCATGTTTGAATTGATGAGTTTTGAGTTGAGTTCATGGTAAATTGCACATGCATGTTCATAATTAGGCTTAAGTCCATGATTTCAACTTGTTTTTGGTATAAATGGCTCACTAGAACATCAAATTAGAGCTTTGAAATGGTTTAATTTCATGCATGTTTGCATGTTCTTCATATTCTTGAAAATGGGTTTGAATATGGATTTAATTGACTCACTCTTGGGCTTTAAATCCACAAATTGAGCTTTGAAACTTGTTATATATTGAGTTGTGATGTGTTTTCCAGAATTTGGGCCCAAGAAGTCGAGTATAGAGTGGGAGAATGCTTGGTTTGAGCTTGCTAAACTGAAATTCCACTTGGCTCCTTCGCCGAGCGAAGGATTCTCGCCGAGAGACCAACCTTGTTCGGTTACGCCGGCGTAGGATTGGTGGCTCGAGTGTAAAATTTCAAAGATCCAAGATTTCTTGTTTTGACAGCATCGCCGAAGCCTTTGATTTTGGAAGCTCGCTCGAGCGAGGCTCCTATTTTCAGCAAACTTTGCAAAATGTTTTCTAAGTGTATTTTTGCATCCTCATCCCATTCTAGGCATTCTTAGGCCTAGTTTAAGGCATCTTAATGAGGATATAGACGTAGAACACACCAAGGCAAATTAGGGATTAAGTTATGATATTTCCCAACTGTATAGCTTAGTGTGTGTTCATCCTGTATACTGTGTAGGGTTGGCTTACCGAGGGGACGCTCTAGCTTACTGTAGCCCAGAACTCCGTGAGTAACAACTGTGTAAAGATATGTTCAAAAATGATTATCTTCTGAACTGTTTACTTTATTGAATTGTTTACCTTATTGAAGTCTACTTTATTGAACTGCTTATTTAACTGCTCATCGAATCAAAATGTTTACTAAATTGAATTTAAATCAACTGCCATCAATTAAACCGTTATCTTGAAGCTTATTATATTGATATCACATTGAACTAATATCATTTTAATTGAATTGTCATCGAATCGACATCGTAATTGAATGAACGATGTCTTATATTCTGAATCTGCATCGTGGCATCCTTGGCACCTATCATGTTATCGTTATCGTGACAGAGAGACCTCTGTCGATTCCCAAGTTTGGAACCACTACTGTTTACTGTTATGATGGCCATTCTGTATTTCTGATATGGAGCAAAGTGCTATACGGAACTAAGTGCTACACTGTGAGCCACCTCTAGAATCTACGGAACTAAGTGCTACAGTGTGAGCCACCTCTAGAATCTGTACGAGACACCTCTTGAATCCACAATCAGATCTTTGTTCCTAAATAATCTTTATCAAGTATCGCATCAGCCATCGATGGCCATCATTTACCGCTTAGTCTGTTAAGACCCGGTCTTTTAAGACCCATCTTATCGCATCGTTATGCCAATGGATGTACCACATATCATCGCTTTAATCAATGATCGTTATGACCAAATATGAGCCACAAATCAATGATCGATAAACCGATCAAATGACTGCTTTCAATCTTGAAGGACATTTATTCTAACCCCTTTACGCATTGTGTTATTCATCGGGCTTTAGCTCATCGCTCATATATATATGTAGGTGTACGGGCACCGCATCAGCCCTAGGAGTGTCGTGCAAGCTTTAATTTTGTCAAGCCAACCATGTGCCTCACTGCGAGGTTCCGAGCCTATCAAGCTATGGCTTAGGGGCTTAGGGTGTTTTATTTCCGCTTGTCTCTCAGAATCGCTTTTGTTTATCAGATAGACCGATAGCACTCATCGCATCGCTTAATAGGGATTAAGTCCCGCTTTTGGTGATTGTATATTTTGTGCATACTATTCTGTACTGAAAGTATAAATGTATGAAAAATCTTTTTACATATAGACTGTCAGCTCATTGGACATTGTTTATTTACTGTATTGGCTTCCGCCATGCCCCTCAGACTCAGACATCAGACATTCTTGTCTAGCGTGCCTTTGGTAGTCTCTTGACATCGCCTACATATTATAAACCCATAGGGGCGGGTTTGGGTCGTGACAACTAATGTATTTATGACGTCACATGTATATATAAGTTTGTTTTGAAGATTTCTGTGTCATATACGTCACACACAACTTTATGGACAATGTATTTTTATATATTTACTTTCGTAGCCCTTTATATTTCATAATAATCAGGTCAAAGGCCTTTGGTAATCTAAGGATTACTGGCCGGTTACAATGCTAAACCTATAGGGGCGGGTTTGGATTGTGACACACATTTATCTTAAAAAAAAATAAATAAACGGTTTATTCTCAAAATCCTCATTTCCGTCCATTTTATAAAGAAAAAATTAATCCGATTAATCAGTTATAGATGTCCAATTAACTTAATTTTTTACATTGATAATTTTTTCAATAGACCTTACAACAATCTTGTTCAACAAACACTGAGCCAAACAACAGCTCTCAATTTGAATGTCACACCGGAGAGAATCCATTTCCAAAAAACAAAAAAAATGTAATTTAGCAGTAGTGCCAGTGGTGATAGTGATAGTAAAATGATATTGATCCTTATGGCAATGATGATGAAAGTGGTGGTAGTGGTTAGGGCTGTGTAAAATATCGCTCGATCTGCACCAATTCATACCATTCTATTGGTTAATCGCAAATTAAATTTTAAAATTTATAACTCGTCTTCGAAACCGCTCTACTCTACTATAGTTAATACATATATATATTTTTTAATTTTTAATGAAATATCAAAATAAAAATAAGTGTTAAACAGATTTAAAATGTAAAATTTATTATAAATTAGTAGTCATATATATAAATATTTATGTTTAGTATTTATAAATTTAGTCAGAATTAAGTAAGTTTTATATGAATTAAAGATTTTTCTTACTTTTAACCTACACTTTAAGAGACCAACCTATAAGAAATAATTAAATTTTTTAGAGATATCAATTGTGATTATTAAATAGATTTAATTTATTATCATTTAATAAATTTAATTTTAAGTATTGAATTAGGTTATCAAAACTCATATCATTAACATTTTAGAAAATTCTAATATACACCTCTTTAAAAAGGGTATACTATATGCACTCCTAATTATATCATTTTATTCTATAACTATTTTTTTTTTCTTTAGTCATGATATTTATTTTAGTTATAACTCATAAATTTTTTAATTATGACTAAAAAAATTAAAATTATATTATTATATTTTTAAAATTATAAGATGCATGAAGGGTGTAAAAAAAAAAAAAAAAAAACGGGTCATGTCATGTGGTATTGATTCCGACCCGTCCCAACTTGCAGCAATATGGATCGGGTTGCTGGGTGTGCTAGTGTGTAATCTTGTAGTGTAGTGAGGTTTTGATTGCAGACTTTAGCGAAGCGATGACACTATTGCAGAAGAAGAACATGGTGGTGAGACCGTGAAGCACAAGCACAAGTACAGCAACACCACTAGTAGTACTCGTACTACTACTAGTACTAGTACAAGTAGTAGAAACTAGAAAAAATCGTAGAATTTGATGGCTATGGCGTCTTCATTAACTTCAAAATCACCGCACATTCATCTCCACCACAGAAACCCTATCTCTCTCCACTCTCGTTCCATTCTCTCCTTCCCTTCTCACCGCTCTCACTTCCGCTATTGTGCCCTAAAAACTCGATCCTCCGCCGCCGGACCAGATCCCTACACCGCCTCTGACTTGCTGAGGAAGCCGGTCATCTCGCCGGCGGTGGAAGAGTCCACGGCCGAAGTCTCCTCAAGAGTATCTGACGAGGATGACGACGACGATGAGGATGATGATAACAGGAGCGGAGGAGAGGGTTGGGTTGATTGGGAGGACCAGATTTTGGAAGACACTGTCCCCCTTGTTGGCTTTGTGAGGATGCTTCTTCATTCTGGAAAGTAAGCTCTCTATTGTTTCTTCTTATGTAAATTTTTACCTGAATTGAATTGGGTTTGTTTTATTTTGTGATTTGGGTACACTTATTTTGTCAATTTAGAGTTGAGTCATTGGGGAATTTTGATAAACTATTCAGGCAGAAGCTTCGGATTGCGATCAGTTATAAAATGATATGAGCAATACCATTACTCTTATTTGAATGCACAATGTGTATAGGACAGTTCTGTTTGTTTAATTAGGCCCTTCTTGAGAATTGGCTATGGAGATATGCCAATGAGGTTGGAGGCTTTTCTAGGAGAGTGATGGAGTGCAAGTATGGTAATGGAGTAGTTGTCCGCACAACTTTAGAGATCGGGTGTTCGCATGGTGTAGGCCTTTGGAAAGAAATCAAGGAGATGCTGGAGTATTGTAGATTGATATGTATTCTTCTGTAGGGATGGAAATAGGGTGAGATTTTGGAAGGACTTCTTGTCAAGACCCACCCCGGTGCCTAAGATTGGATTCGCAACTAGTTAAATTCTAAAATTTGTAAGAGTAGTTCGAAGTAACTAAATTAATTAATGCAGCGAAATGAAATAAAAGATGTAGATAAATATCTGAAGCGTGCATGAGAATTATTATTTATGTAACATAAGTCAGATAATAATTACAAATAAACATAAGAGAAAGAAAAGAAAAGAAAAGAAAAAAAACACAGTATTCATCTCAAGTTTGGGTCCTGATTAATGGGGTAGACCATTATTCCTTAAGTTTCGTCACCTGAAAGGGTTTTAACAGTTATAAGCACATGTCAGAGTGAGTAATATTATACTAAGGCCTTGTTTGGCATAACCTATATAATCCATCTTTTTATCTTTTTATCTTTTTTCCATCACATCACCTCTCTACTTTTTTGCACATCTTTTCGTAAAAAGACAAAAAGTACACTTTTTTAGGACACCCCAAACCAACCCTAAGAGTATAAAGGTATACAAATCACCATGGACAATTATTTAGGCTAAATAATGAATAGTTTGGTTGAATAAATTATTTGAAATAATAGACATACAATACAAAAATCGTATGTGCAAAATAATTATAATCACTGTACAGAACAGAACAGAACAGAAGGTCGATGGATCCATGATAGTCAGAGGGTCACAATGTAACTAATCAGAGGGTCAATAGTTATTTCAGTCCCCCAAGACATGGGACCGTCAGAGCATGACTAAAGTACAATTCGAAGTGCCAATGGTTATTTAAGTCCCCCAAAATATGGGACCTCCGTGGTGATGCTTATAAAAATAAATGGTTATATACTCGTTATGAAATAAATTTCAAAATTTAAACAATCGAATCCATGGTTTTAATTTTTAAATAAGCAGGGCTCATAAAATGAATTACGTAATTGAATGATAATATAATTAAAAAACATGTTTTGCATAAAATAACTTATAAAATAATAAAATAATTTATGACTACTCAAGGTATAATATAACTCACCTTAATACCGCCTCCCTACTATTTATTTTTCTTCTCCTTCCTCTTTGTTCTGGTGCTATCTTTGTTATAGCTCCTTCGTTTGTTTTGTTTCCCCTTTGGACAAAACATGTCCCGTAGCACTTGCCTAAGTTAGTGCCATGCACTAGGTGCTGTGTCTTGACGATAGACAGCAGCTTGTGCCATGCCCCTATCCTCTTATTTACACTTGACCCCATCTAATTGCTATTTCTTATTTACATTTTAGCCCCAATTAATTGTGCATATAATTAAGTAACATAAATATGAAATTTAAAGGGAGAAATCATTACACTAGTGAGCCACTCAACATATCCTTACTAGGGTTGCACATGGGTCGGTTCAAATCGGGTTGACCTATCAACCAGTAGCCGACCGAACAGATTCGGATTAGGAGAATTAATATCCGATTTCGACTGGGTGATGGTTTGAAATCGTCCGTTCATAGGAATTGGATTGACGATCGGATTTGGTCAGTTTCACGGGTTAGGCTGTGTCAATAAAATTAGTTGGGCCCTATGAAGCACAGACACGTTCCTAACGCTTGCGTATGAGTGTCGGACACGGACACGCGTCGGACACGCTGTGGACACGTGTCCGACACTCTCCCTTACGTGTCCCCTTTTGTTTTAGAATTTTTCAGAGTCAGACACGAGGTTGGACACGATTCAGACACGCAGGTGGATCGAAGAAGCCCTAGAACTGTTGGAGAGGAGAAAGAGAGAGAGCCAGAGACAGATCGAGGGGAGAGAGAGGGAGATAGATCGAGAGAGACAGATCGAGGATAGAGAGAACAAACCCTAACCTGTTCTTCTTCTCTCTTCTGCTTCTCTGTTCTTCTGCCTTCGTCTTCCTCTTCCTCTTCCTATTCCTATGTCTTCGTCTGCGTCTTCCTCTGTCTTCGTCTTCCGTCTTCTATCTTCTTTCGTCTCTCCTTCTGTCTCCTTCTCTTTCTTCTCTTCATCTGATTTCATTTACTCTCGCTCCACTCCACCCTTTTCTTTTTATTCTCTCTTTTTTTTCTTTTTTTTTTTCTTTTGTTTTATTATTTATATCCATGTTTTTATTCAAATTTATAAAATATTTTATTTTTATTTAAAAAAAAAATCAAATTTTATTAAAAAAATTTAGATAATATATTTAACTTTATTATTATTGTAATTTTATAAAAATTAATATTTTTTTAAATTTTAGATATAAAATAAATAAATAAAATTATATATATTAAACGTGTCCCTAGTGGGTCGTGTCCCCTATTTTTTGAAAATTTGCATATTTACGTGTCCGTGTCGTGTCCCGTGTCCGTGCATCATAGGTTGGGCCAAACCATTAGTAATTTTATTATGAAAATAGACATTTTTCATGATTTTTAATTTATTACCAAGTTAAAATATTAGTAATTTTAAAACTAGACAATTTTACAATTGAAAGTATAATTAGCAAAAAATATTAAATTTATAATTTTACAATTCTAAAAGACCTATCATAATAAAAAGAATTATTTGTTAACTAAACAAACAATAAATTTCACACAATAATATGAATAAAAAATAATTAACTAACAAATTTCATACACCACTTGCCACATGTTTTAAATCCAATTATATTAAGAAGAAAAACAATAGTTTCAAACTTTTCACACAAACAAAACAAAATCAAACCAAACCAAGCCTTAAGTCCCATCCGATAGGGTCGGTTACATGAATCCTTCTTCTCCACGTAGCCCTATCAAAGGCCATTTCGTTAGTCAAATTAAGTAGATCTATATCTCTATTTACAACACTAACCAACGTTAATTTAGGCCTACCTCGTCTCCTAACACTTCCATCTACCGTTACAGTATCGCATCTCTTCACTACTGCATCTGTTGGTCTCCGTTGAATATGACCAAACCATCTCAATCGATTCTCTTTCAACTTATCTTCTATCGGTGCTACTCTTACCCATTCCCGAATACACTCATTCCTAATTCTGTCTTGTCTAGTCTTGCCACACATCCACCTTAGCATTTTTATCTCAGCCACACTCATTTTATCTACATGTTGTTTCTTGGTTGTCCAACACTCCACCTCATACAACATCGCTGGTTTAATAGCCGTTCTATAGAACTTACCTTTAAGTCTAGTGGGTATTCGTTTATCGCACAGTACCTCAGACGCACTTCTCTACTTACACCATCTCGCCTTAATCCTATGGGCCACATCCGCATTAATCTCCTCCGCTATTGTGATAATCGACCATAAATAACGAAAATGTTCACTCTTAGGCAGTTCTTGATTCTCAATCTTCACTTCTCTTCTGCTTTCATTGTTACTGTTACTAAATTTACACTCCATGTACTATGTCTTAGTTTTACTTATCCGGAATCCTTTAGATTCAAGAGTTTTTCTCTTAGTTGCACGAAGCGGGAGCGGGAGCGGGGGCGGGAGCAGGAGCAGGAGCAGGAGCGGGAGCGGAGAAGCGTGAGCTGATAGAAGTTTCTTAGATTGGAAGCGCCTCAGGAAGCGGTAATATATATATATTTTTTTAATAGTTATTTCTAAAATATATTTATTTTATAAAGGTGAGTTAAATAATTATTTTTAAATATATTTATTATTTTTATCTTAGATATTATTTTTATAGATAATATTTTTAATTTATTTATATATATATATATATATATATTTTAATTTTTAATTGATATATATTATAAATAAAAAATAGTAAAATAATAAAATATGTTAAAAAATAGTAAAGTAATAAAAAATAGTATTATTTTATAAATCTTATTAGATTTTTTTTATTATATTTGATTTAATTAGATTTATTATATCATTATATAACAAATTATATTATTTATTATATTTATTATCTATTATATTATTATATAACAAATTATATTTATTATCTATTATATTATTATATAACAAGTTATATTATTTATTATATTTATTATATGTTAGAAACGGCAGCAACACAGATCGAAGAGAGAGAGAGAGAGAGAGAGAGAGAAGAAGAAGAAGAAGAAGAAGCAGAAGGAGGCGAGCTGCTTGAAGGCGAGATCGATGGCGATGGCGATGTGGAGAAGGCGATCGAGATGGCGATGGTGAAGGCGATGTGGAGAAGATCGAAGGCGAGATCGATCGCGAGAGCAGATCGAAGGTCCAGGCGATGTCAAAGGTCGATCTCGAAGGTCCAGGCAATGTCGAAGGAGAAGGCAGCAGCGAGTTCAGGTTTCTCTCTCTCTCTCTCTCTCTCTCTCTCTCTCTCTCTCTCCCCCTTGCGATCCCATCTTGGACTGGATCGCGTTTCTGTCTCCACAGAAACGCGATTCCTACACGTTTCATTCTAGGAAGCGCAGAATCGCGATTCTGACTCCGAATCGTCACCAAGTTGCATGATTCTTGCAACTAAGGTTTTTCTCCAAATCTCCAACTTTGTATTAATTAGTCTTATCCACTAGCACTATATCGTTTGCAAAAAGCATACACCATGGCACATCATCCTGGATATTTTTCGTCAACTCATCCATAGCTAAAGCAAAAAGATAAGGACTTAAGATAGATCTTTGTTAGGAAATTCATTTGTCTCTCCAGTAGGCGATTTGATAGTGGTCACCACTCCTTCATACATGTCCCTAATCACATCAATGTAACCTTTTGTCATTTCTTTCTTTGCTAACACCCACCATATTATATCCCGGGGCACTCTATCATATGCTTTCTCAAGGTCGATAAACACCATATAAATGTGTCTTTTCTTTTCTTTATACTTTTCTATTACTCTCCTCAAAAGATAGATCGCTTCTATTGTTGACCTGCCAAGCATAAACCCAAATTGATTCTTAGACACCTCCGTTGTATCTCGCAATCTGCATTCTGTCACCCTCTCCCATACTTTCATTATATGACACATTAGCTTGATTCCTCTATGGTTGTTGCAATTCTGGACATCTCCTTTATTCTTATAGATTGGTATTAAAATACTCTTCCTCCACTCAGCTGACATGTTCCTAGTCAACAAAATTTTGCTAAACAACCTAGTCAACCAAGCTATCCTTTTTTACCCAAACACTTCCAAGCCTCAATAAGGATATCTTTGGGTCCTAAAGCCTTATTTGATTTCATCTTCTTAAGTACAATCTCCATTTCAGAACCTATAGTCTTGGTTTATCGTATTACTGGCTATTTCTTCCCATATTGCCGTACTTCCATGTTTCTCATTTAATAGTTTCGCAAAATAGTTCTTCCATCTTTCCTTAATCTCTTCATCCATCACCAATACCTTAGAATCCTCACTCTTGATGCATTTAACTTGATTAAAATCTATTGTTTTCCTCTCTTGTATTTTAGCAAGTTTGTATATCCTCTTCGCTTCCTCCTTACTATCTAGTTTAGTGTATAGATCATCATAAGCTTTCAGCTTAGCCTCTCTCACTACTTTCTTGACCTCCTTATTAGTCCATTTATAGCTCTTAAGGTTTTCTTCAGTTCTATCATTTTGCCACTTTTTAAAGCACTCTTTTTTTCTTTTTTTTTCACACAAACAAACAAAAAAAATTACAAACTTCCAATTAATAAACAAAATAAGTAACTCAAGATCAACTATCAAGTTTTTTGATAGGCAACATCATCAAGATAACCTATCAGCTATCATGTTCATAGCCAAAGCACAAAATATATATATATATATATATAGCCATACTTAGCAACTGCCAAAATATTTCCTACTTCCAAACTTGCCACTCCAGTTGGCAGCTAAAAAGCTTCAAAAAAATCAACCAACCACAAGTTTGTAATCGCTTTTAATGATTACATTCATTCAACTATAGAATTGAAGCAATATTAATACAAAATATAGTAGAATATGAACAGCTTGGATAAAAAGGATGGACAGAAAATACACAAAAAAAACCATCATCAAATAGTCTGCCAAAGCAAAAATTTATTATCAATGGGTATTATCAACAGATATCAACCACCTGCAAGGAAAAATAATTTGATAAATAAGTAAACATAAATCAAAGCAAACAACATAGTATAAAATTAAAAAAGACTTCAGTTTATTTACCAAGCTATGCTCCATTGCCATGCTAAATAGTTATGGGACTTGAACTTAAGTTTGAGGATGAACTTGATTTTGGAAAAACTACAAAATAAAACAAGTTAATAATAAAACTAGATGATTAAATCAAAAGATAAACAAAATTCAAAAATCAATTATATACTCAAAATTACCTGAGACATGCTGCTCAAATTCTAAAACATCATCCTTTGCCTTGCGAAAAGAGATTGACACAGTGATTTGAAGTCAATTCTGAGTACAAACAAGTACCTCAACCATCATGGGAGAAAGAGAACTTCGAAAAGGATCAAGAATGCGTCTGCCGGTACTAAATGCCAACTCTAAAGCCATTGTTGAAACCGGCATTGCTAATACATCACCAGCTACTTGGGATAACACTCGATACTTAAAAGAATTAACTTTCCACCATCCCAAAATTTCAAATTTTTCATCTCTCACTCCTTCACAACAATCAGCCAAATACTTGTCCACTTCAGACTTGCACATAACAGAAAATTCAACATCCAAATAGGTATTAAATTGAGATTCAATCAGCAAATGAGGATCATCACAATCATCATCAATCACCATCTTAGATGGTTCATTTGTGTCAGGCACTTCCACAAAATTTGAATCATTTGCAAGGTAATGGTCATACAAACGAGTCAAACAATCTTTCACTTGACCAGTCATTGTATTGACCACACTTTCACCAAACAATTGGGAAAAGCAAAATTGGACATACCTCAATTTTTTTCGTGGATCAAATTTATTTTATCTCCATTACCCCAATATTTGTCAAATTTTGCTCTCATTCCTTTTACCATTAAAGCCAGAAATTCATCTTCCTTTCCATCTTTTTTACTCAATTGCTCAATCTTTGTTAGAATAACAAACATTTCATCAAAAAAACAATTAGAAGTTACATAAAGGGAGCCTGAAAACCTTTTAGTAGCATTGTAGAAAAGCCTTAAGAATTTTAAAAATAGTTTACAATTGTTCCAGTCACCCTCTGTTGGAGCACCCCATGACTTCTTCTTTTTACCACTTCTATCCTCCCCATCACCCTCTAAAAAGTAAGATCAATAATTTGAGTTCTCCTCCTCTAAACGCTCAAATGCTTTCTCAAATTTTTCAGCACTCTCCGACATCAGGTAAGTTGAATGCCACCTGGTAAGTACATCAAGGCATAACAAAGACTTGGACTCAATTTGACACATCTCCACACACTTCTTAAAAGATTCATGCCTATTTGGAGACGACCTCACACATATCTCACAGCATCATGCACACAACAAATTGAAGTATCCAACTCTTTCAAACCCTCACCAACAATGAGATTCAAAATATGCGCACAACAATACATATGTAAGAACTCATGACCCAAAACAGTGCCCTTCCAATCTTCTGTTTTTCTTTTCAAGAATTTTATGGCTGTGTTGTTAGAACTTGCATTATCAATAGTCAAAGTAAAAATACTACCAAGGTTCCATTCAAGTAAACACAACTCAATCTTCTTACCAACAATTTCACCTTTATGATCCTCAACTTGGTAGAAATTTAAAATCATTTTTTGCAATTTCCAATCATCATCAATAAAATGAGCCGTAAGACACATGTAATTAAGATTTTGTATGGATGTCTATGTATCAGTTGGAAGACAAACTCTACGACCCTTCAAAAAATTTCTTAACTTAGTCATCTCAAAAATCGCAGCTACATCTTTAGCAATAGTGGTACGAGATGGAATCTTGGTAAATTTTGGTTGTAAAGCATTGCAAAACCTACGAAAACCAACCCCTTCAACAAATCTAAAAGGCAATTCATCAAAAATGATCATTTCAGCTAGAGCTTTCCTAGCATGTTCTACTGTAAAAGAAGTTGCCACAAGACCGACACCATCTCCATCTTTTTTGTTTTGAAAAGACAATGTATGTTGACCCTTTTCTTGTTCTCTATAAGGATACTTTAAACAACTAGCCACATGACTCAATAAATTACAAGTCCCATGAGACTTTGACTTAGCGATGTATTCTTTTTGACAATACTTACATACAGCCCGTGTTTTCCCATCTTCCTCATTTTTAATTTTATCAAAATAATCCCATGCTCTTGATGGTTTCCTACCACTACCTTTTTCCCGTGCCTTACCCTTCTCCTTAGGTGGTAATGGAGGCTTATCAGAAGGAAGAGGTACAGTGGTATTACCTTCATTAGGTTGGGCACCAACAGTGACTGTTTCAGTAGGTTGGGCACCAACCGTGACTGTTTCAGTAGGTTGGGCACCAAGAGTGGTTGTTTCAGTAGGAGAATGATCCATTATCTAGACACAAAATACAACAATAAATATATTGCATGATATACATAAACATATCAAACATGCTAATAAATTCCAATGAGGATCAACAGTTAGTTAACACACTATTTTCCAAAAACTAATACATACAAAAACAAAGAGCATTATGCATTCTAATATGATACCATTATTATAGCATCCAAAAATATAAATAAAAGCATACTTACTTTTTTTAAAATAAAATAAAAAACAGATTTTAAAAAAATCAAACATACATATATACATAGCAAACAAACAGATTAAAAAAAACAAAAAAAAACATAACTTCATTCTTACTGAGTATATTTAAGCATTCAGTTTTTTTTTTTTTTTTTTTTTTTTTTTTTTTTTTTTTCATTTTAGCTTCTTTTAAGAAAAATAAGTTACTTAAAAATCCTTTTTACATGTAGGGATGAAAAAAACTAAATAAAATTACAAAATAAATCTAAGGTTTTTGGTGATTAGGAAAAAATTAAATAAAAATATATATATAAAAAAAAAAAAAGCATACCGGAACAAATATGATTATAATATTTAGAGCATTCAAAAACATGAATGATCCATTATCTAGTGTATAATATACATCAACTAATCAAACATGCTAATAAATTTCCATTTTGTAAATAGTTAACACAATGATTTAATGAAAAACTAACACACATTTTAAGTACCAAAAAATAAAAAAACACACGGGTATTCAGATTTTTTTTTTATTTAGCTTCTTTGAAACGAAAACAATGACTTAAAACAAGGAGTTTTGTTAATAAAAAAAAATCCATGTAGGGTTTATGTTAGTCTGCAAAAAATTAAAAATATATATATATATATATATATTAAATCTAGTGTTTTTGTTAAAACAAAATTTAAAAATACAAAATCCTTGTAGGATTTCAGTTATTAAAGAAAAAATTAACCATAAACACAATATCGATTAAGGGTTGCAATTAATCAAAAACTGTTTAAACAAATGAACAAATAAACTCATACCTAGAGTTTTGGTTTGTAAGAGAGCACCACCACCAGCATTGGAGCCTTTGATTTGAAGGATAGATGAAACACCTCACAAAGTATCAAAGAGAGAGAGAGAGATTGGAAAGAGATGGACGTTGGGAATGGGTAAATCATAGATAAAAAGATATATAATGAGGGAAGAGGTGGGTTTATTTACGTTACAGAGAAGAGAGATAGATTAGAGAGAGAGTAAGAGAGAGAAATATGGGGAAGAGGAGAGGAGATGATAGGTCTGCTGGACAACTTTTTAGCTTTGAAAGTTGAAATACATCATCATCATAGAAAGCTTCTTGTGGAAGCTTTGCACTTCCCCCAAGAATGAAACAATTATATGAATATATATTAAAAATGTAGGAGCTGCCTGTATGTGTTGTTTAATTCGGTCGGGTTGGTTTCGACCGCAACAATTTACATAAAACCGCTACAGACTGCGAAACCGTGAAATTCAGCTAAACTAAACCGCAGCCGACCGGTTGAATATTCAAAACCGTCCGTTTTGATTTGGTTCGGGTCGGTCCTAGTGGGTGGGTCGGTTTCCAATTTTTCATGAACACCCCTAATCCTTATGGCATACTGTGAACACTATCGCTATTTTTATTTATTTATCTATTATTTTTTTTCTAATAAAAATTAAATGTTTAGTTGACATTGTCATGGTGTTGAAACTAATCAAATATTTGGGTGTTACACTTGTCGTGTGGTCCAGTTTCATTATTTAGCTCTACTAAATTGCAGCAAGTAAGGAGGCCAAATGGTATTCGAATATATGTGTGTTTAGACTCAAGAGTGGTCTGGGAGCCTTCTTCTGTAACCTTCTAGGATTGGGAATTAGAAGCAGTTGATGGTTTTTTTAACCAACTTTATGGTGTATGAATCGATAGAGGGGATTGATGAAATCAGCTGGAGAGGAAAGGGGAAAATTCCAATGTAATGTTAAGTTCCACCCATGTTTGTGTGATGGGGGTGGACACTTTTCATTGGAAGTCTATGTGGAAAGGACACTTCCACCAAGATGGCATTTTTTATTGGGACGGTTGCTTTAGTTTTGATCCTAACTACTAATAATTTAAGTAGGAGAAGTTTGTTTTTGCCTAACTACTGTTGCATGCGTAAAATGGCAGAAAAGTCGGTAGATCATTTGGAGATACATTGTGACGTAGCTAGAAACTATGTTGTTTGTCATCTTTGGTGTGAGTTGGGTGATGCCAACAAATGTGTTACAACTTTTAGATTGGACACGTGGGTGCCATGTGAGGAGGGTGAGGAAGACTTGGGGAGTAGCCCCGTGTGTCTTATGTTTACTTTCTCTTTTCTTTTTTGATGTACAAGGGTGACGTCCCCTTGGCATCCTTTTAATTTTATAATTATCATTAAAAAAAAATTTATGAGTCCTCGAAAACTTCTCAGCTGATTAGTGTAGCTAATATAGTATAGACACAAGGAGTCTCTATTGTCAACATTTGGCACCGTTTGGGAAGCCAGGCTTTTTGGCTTTTTGGCTATTTTAGCCACAAAAGACAAAATAGGCTTTTTTAGCCACAAAAAACAAAACATCACATCCAACCCATAATCATTACACTCCTCTCTCACAAAAAAACTCAAAAAAGCCAAAAAGCCAAAAAGCCCTTCCCAAACCAGACTTTTAAGCCCAGGCTAAAATAGCCAAAAAAGCCAAAAAGCCAAAAAGCCAACCCACTTCCCAAACGGAGGCAAAATATCAAAAGTGGAAAAAGATTAGGGTGAATTTAGGTTTGTAATTGACATCAGTAATGTTGTCCGACTAAAATGTGATCCTTAACAATAAGGAGTAGAGGAATTAAATTACAGAAAAAGATGCTTGAATGCTTGAATCTGTGGTCCCTGTGAAGTATCCTTGATCAGGCAGAGAAGCCTTAGTTCTATCACAGCACATAAAGGCATAAAAAAGATCTGCAGTTTTCCAGAAAGGCATTAATATAGGGATGAGTATATGGGTGGTAATTGGATGCTGATCTTAGGCTTATTATATAGCATAAACATATGATCTTTTAATTCTAATGAGATCTTCAGTATTTGAATACATTTTGCCTAGAAAAATGTTGGCAGGAGTTTAATGATGTTTTTCCATGGCCAAGAGTCTGATAAATGCTTTTTCTTTCAGAGGCAGAGTGATTATGAATGCTATTGTGCTATCAGACAATTCTTGGTTATTGTCATTTGTGTAAACATTTCATGTCACTTTCAGACATGTAAGTATGTGTCAGACATGGTGGAAGTGTCCAATGAGTGTCAGTAAGTGTCTAACACAGACATGCCACCTTCTTAGAAGTGTCCCTGCTTCTATCTAAGGTGCATATTTATCAATACTTCCTTCCTCCATGAACAAAGAGATGCAAGGATAGCAATCATGAACACCATTTCATTAATTTAAAGGTCTGGTTAACGATAAGGCACATGTTGAGAATGCTTTAAAATATTGTACATGCTTTGTTGCATGATCTTGTATGCAGATGTACTATTTTAAGCTTCTTAACATATGACCTAAGAGCACACGTTAACAAAATCCTTTAATTTAATCACTCTTGTTTGCATTTATTAAGTTCCAATATGATGGGTAATTAATTAGTTTGGACCGGTGATCATAGGAATTTTTTTTCCTTCTTTCTCACATTTATGTGTTTGTTTCAGCATACTTACTCTTTTCACATTTTAACATTAATTTTATGGTTGTGTTGATGAGAAGAGCTTGAGAAGCTAATAAGAGCACAGCAATACCTTGGGTTTTGTGAGTAGTAGGGGCTTCGGTAGGATGTTAT
Organism: Camellia lanceoleosa; assembly: GCA_025200525.1. Taxonomy (NCBI): domain Eukaryota; kingdom Viridiplantae; phylum Streptophyta; class Magnoliopsida; order Ericales; family Theaceae; genus Camellia; species Camellia lanceoleosa. The sequence continues at coordinate 187,807,759 of CM045761.1, read as the reverse complement.
GATAGGGTGGTGCATGTTCAACCTTTCACTCAATGTTTACAATTTTAGGTTGCTTCAATGTCTAAGCTTGAAAGTCATTCAGGAGCAAAGAACCAGCTGCCCTGCTTGTCTTTCCTTAACTGCTTCTGTAATTTATGTTTCACATATAATTTCAATTAATGTTTTTCTCCTATCCATTTGGCATCATAAGCTGCTTCTCCATGGTCGGTTAGAAGAAAAATTATTGTTTAATTTACTACCTTGAAAGCTTCTCTTTTAAGTCATTGCTAGGAGAACATATCCTTTGTATTATTTTGATTATGAGCTTAAACATTTGGTCTTGCAGTGCTAGTTATCATTGTTTGAAAATGGGATTTATGTTGCAGATATGAGAGTGGAGATAGACTAAGTCCCGAGCATGAGAAGACTATCCTAGAGAGGTTGCTTCCTTATCATCCGGAGTGTGAAAAGAAGATCGGATGTGGAGTTGATTACATCACGGTCTCTCTCTCTCTCTCTCACACGCACACACACACCTATTTTCCATTACAGAGAGTCAAATTTCATTTGGAAATGGTTTAAGAGCTGCTAAAATCTTTGAGCTCGATTTGGTTGCATTTATTCATGATGCATTATACCCCCCAAATAATGTTTACTTGAAAATTATACCTCAACAGTTTGTCATTTTCACATTTTTAATTACTTAAAAAGTCCTAGTGTATATGCAAGATATTTCTGTATGCATATATTTTAGCTTTGCTTTTTTCATGCTTTGTTTATTATGTGTACATATCAATCAGGTTTTACAATTTGGCTTAATAGATAGTTAAGTGAGCAGAACATGCTCACTGAACTAGTATGTTTATAAAGTTGGGCACAATTCTTGATAAATTGAGTCTAGATTTTAATGGATCAAGCCTCTTTAAAATAGCAAGAAATATGTTTGTGCAAGGGCTGTTACTTTTGATCTGTGTTGGCTCCGGCAATTTCTTGTACCCCATTAAAAAAAATAAACACTATTCAACTTGTTTGGTTATGGTTTTCAGAAAACTGTTTTCAAAAAATTCTACTTTTTATCTTCTGTATTTTAATGTTTTCAATGATTTTTTAATATTTTAACCAATTTTTTTTTTTTTAATTTTTAGACACACTTAACATAAATATACTTAAAAAGTATAATATTTGTAAAAAAAATCTTTAAAAAATACACTAAATACCAAAAAATATGAAAATTCAGTACATTTTTCGTATTTTTATGTATTTATTAATTTTTTAAAATATTTTTTTACAAATATTTTACTATTTAGATACATCTAAGTAAGGTGCATCTAAAAAAATAAAGAAATTCTTTAAAATTTAAAAAACAAAAAACAAAAAACAAAAACAAAAAACAAAAAACAAAAAACTCAATTTTTAGAAAACTGAAACCAAACACACTGATTATTTTTTTTGCTTCTGTTTAAAGAGCTTTAAAATGAGGAGGTGAATTATGTCTACTTAGCAACCAGTAAAATATTTGCAACTTTCTTGACTTTATACTTAGATCTATATTATCATACATAACTTTTTGCTCTTTGTTTTGTTATTTTTGCAATTGAGTTCTTATTTGACATTGCATTTTTATGCTGATAATACCACCAGGCTCAGCTTAACATATTGCCTTTTATTTCTTTTTACTTGTATGTTATTGATTTCACATTCCCTTCACTTCTGTATTATTAGATTAATAATATCCTACTTCTCTCGTTCTTGTTTCTTGGATTTTGTTTTCAACTTGAATAACTATTTCATTTTCTCATCTGGTGTTTCTGTATGAAAACATGAAGCTGGATAGGACCACCTATCTTTATTTATTTTTTAGCTGTATTTTTACAGCAACTTTTGTTATATCTTCAATGTTGTGAGCATGTTATTGTTCTCAAGAATTTCAAGGGGGGAATTATTGAATTCTCTGTTGAAAGAATTTTTACTCAGCTTAACTTTTGCTCGTCTTTTTTTTTAAGGCTAGTGAAAATTAGGGTAACAAATGTTTCTATAGTTGTCAGTTAAGGATCCTGTGGATGGAGAAGCTTTCATATGCATAATATGTAGACTATGCTCTTTGAGATGCTTTCTGTGCTAGTTTTTATTATGATTACATGACGGGAGAGAAAAATAAGAGATTTTAATCAAGTTAAGTGCATCAAGAGTGTGGATTATAAGGTATTGGTGAAGGATGAAGAGATTAAGGAGAAATGGAAGAACTATTTTGAGAAATTATTAACTTGAGGTTATGAGTTTAAGTCACGTACTATGCCAAAGATTAGATGTGCACCCAATCTTTCCCCTCCCAAACATACATTGATGTGTACTACTTGGGCGTTATTGTTGTTATTAAATGAGTAACATGGAGGCACGTCAAGAGGGAAAGAAATAACTTGTAATATGATAAACCAAGATTATAGATTCTATCGCAAGATTAGGAATTTTGAAGTAGAGATTGCACTTAAAAAGATAAAATCAAAAAAGGCTTTAAGACTCGATGGTATCCCTATTGAAGCTTGGAAGTGTTTGGGTAAAAAAGGGATTGCTTGTTTGATTAGGTTATTTAGCAAAATTTTGTTAATTAGGAATATGTGAGATGAGTAGAGAAAAAGTATTTTAGTGCCAATCTATAAGAATAAAGGAGATGTTCAGAATTGCAACAACTATAGAGGAATCAAGTTAATGTTATAATGAAAGTGTGGGAGAGGGTGATGGAACGCCGATTGCGAGATATAATAGAGGTGTCAGAGAATCAATTTGAGTTTATGCCTGGCAAATCAACAATAAGCGATCTATATTTTGAGAAGAGTAATAGAAAAGTATAGAGAAAAGAAAAGAGATATTCGTATGGTGTTTATTGACCTTGAGAAAGCATATGATAGAGTGTCTCGAGATATAATATGATGGGTGTTAGAGAATAAAGGAGTGACAAAAGGTTACATTGATGTGATTAGGGACATCTATGAAGGGGTGGTAACCAGTATTAGATTGCTTGTTGGAGAGAACTGAATTTCCTATCACTGTAAGGTTACACCAAGAATCTACCTTAAGTCCTTATCTTTTTGCTTTAGTCATGGATTAGTTGACGAGAAATATTCAGGATGACGTGCCATGGTATATACTTTTTGTAGATGATATCGTGTTAGTGGATGAGATTAGAGAAGGAGTTAACACAAAGTTGGAGATTTAGAGAAAAGGACTTGAATCTAAAGGATTCAGATAAGCAGAACTAAGACAGAGTACATGGAGTGTAAACTTAGTAACAGTAATAATGAAAGCAGAGGAGAAGTGAAGATTGAGAACCAAGAACTGCCTAAGAGTGAATATTGTCGTTATTTAGGGTCAATTATCACATCGGCAGGGGAAATTGATACGGAGGTGGCCCGTAGGATTAAGGCGGGATGGCTTAAGTGGAGAAGTGCGTCTGGGGTACTGTGCGATAAACGAATAGCCACTAGATTAAAAGGTAAGTTTTATAGAACGGCTATTAGACCAGTAATGTTGTATGTGATTGAGTATTGGGCAACCATGAAACAACATGTAGATAAGATGAGTGTTGCTGAAATAAGGATGTTAAGGTGGATGTGTGGCAAGATTAGACAAGACAAAATTAAGAATGAGTATATTCGGGAATGGATAGGAGTAGCACCGATAGAAGATAAGTTGAGAGAGAATTAATTGAGAATGTTTGGTCATATTCAACGGAGACCAACAGAAGCAGTAGTGAAGAGATGCGTTGTAGTGATGGTAGATGGAAGTGTTAGGGGACCGGATAGGCCTAGATTAACATTGGCTAGCGTTGTAAATATAGATATGAATCTACTTAATTTGACTAACGAAATGGTTTTTGATAGAACCGCATAGAGAAGAAGGATTCATGTAGCCGACCCCATTTGATGGGACTTAAGGCTTGGTTTGGTTTTTATTTTGATGATAGTATGAGGGTTTGATTGGGTGATCTTCACCTAAACAAACTTTATTTATTGTCAACAGTTTGTGGGATTCTTTTCTCACTCACTGGAAAATGTGGGGTGTTTGATTGTTGTTGAACCAATGTGTATGAGTTTTTTAATTAGAGCGGATGTACTGCATCTGGGGACTGGTGTGGCATATGCATAAATTATCATCATCATGATATTATAATAATGCATCTTATACTATCTACATTATCCATGATACATTACCAATGGACTGATTTCCCTGTTTTGGTGATCAGCACAATCTTCCAAGTATAATTTAGTAACTAATTGCCATTTGTTCATAACCTCATTCCTTCTATGTCACCAAAAAAAAAAGAAAAGAAAGTGTGAAAATGTTAATTTTCTTCTCACCATATCCATATCTTAGCAAAGCTATGCGTAAAATGTCCATGCATGCACACCCCAAAATGCTGCCTATAAGATAGCACCGATTAATTTTGGTGAAAGAGTTCACATTATCCAATCTCAGGGCATAGAGAAATTATTAGGGTACAATGATAATGTTTTGTTTGTTCCATTTTTGTCTAAAACCTTAACATCATTTTGTGATTTGTAGTGTGAGAATTTGATTGTCTTTGTTTTTACTTTTCTTTTCTTGGAGGGGACTTCTGGTTCTCTCATTTATCTTGTTCTTTCTTCTTGTCTAATAATATTTCTTTTGTTGCCAATCAAAAAATTTAAAAACCTGAACAAGAAGTTTTTATATGTAGGTATTAAACAATTATCTGGATATCTTTAATTTTAGCAAATCAGGTTCCTCTTGTAAACTGTCCACATTTCACTTTTAGATCACTGAATTATGCAAGTTTCTTATGACAGGTTGGGTATCATCCTGATTTTGAAAGCTCGCGATGTTTGTTCATAGTCCGGAAGGATGGGGAGCTGGTTGACTTCTCATACTGGAAATGCATAAAGGGTTTGATCAGAAAAAATTATCCGCTGTATGCGGACAGCTTTATTCTCAGGCATTTTCGACGGCGCAGACGTAGCGACTGAAGGTAGGTGGTAGGCATTCCAACTTGTGCTATTATATGCCCACAATTTTTTTTTTGGTGTTGTTCAGTATGTCATCTACTTCTGCTGGAACATGTCGTGCAATGTAGAGGCAAATATTGGCAATTCTTGTGTTGGAAATTTGGAATGGTGGGCGAGATGAAAGAATATATATATATTTTTAGACTTCGACAGAAATGTTTTTGTTCTTTTTGTTTTATAACATGGAAGTTGCTGCAGCATTGCTTTGCATATCGGTGTGTTTTCTCTCTAATTTTGTAGGTTTCTCTCTATTACAAAATTAGACATGCATTTTTTTAAGGGCAAATTACATAAATAGTCCCTATAGTTTAAAATTTGTATCACTTTAGTCCCTGATTTTTTAATTGTGACACATTTGATCCTGAAATTTGAATCTTGTTCTAAATAAGGACAATTGAATATATAATTAGATTTTTTAAGAGTAAAATTGTCAATTTAATAAAATATAAACTAATTTGACAAAAATAAATGTCAAACAAATATTTTTAAATTTTAAAAAATTATTTTTACCTACAAGAAATAAAATTATGTAAAATTGATAAATTTTTTAGACATTTATTTATTTTTTTTACCAAATTAATTTTTATTATGTATTTGGATGATGATAATGTAAAATTAATTTAAAAAAATTAATCATGTAATTTTTATTAATTTAACATAATTTTATCATTGGTGGATAAAAATAATTTTTAAAAAATTAAAAATATTTTTTTAACATTTATTTTTGTCAAATTAATTTATGTTTTATCAAATTGATGATTTTATTATTGAAAAATCTAATGATATTTTTAATTGTTCTTATTTGAAATAAAATTTAAAATTCAAGATCAAATGTGTCACAATTGAAAAGTTAAGACCAAAGTAGCACAAGTCCTAAAGTATAGAGACTATTAATATAATTAACCTTTTTTTTAATTATGCTCTTTGTTCCTTTATATTTTTGTTTATGAGGTGTAGGAAGAGAAACAACGTTAATTAACAAAGCTGGACGAGAGGCTGGGAAAAGTACTAGGTTTAATGATTGAATTAGGCCTAATTTGTTTATTATATATTTTAATTAAAAGTTACTATGAATTGTTACATCACATTACTTTTATTTTTTTACATATTTTTTTATAAAAAATTATTAAAATAATCTGTTTCCAAACAAGGTCTTAGTATTAATTTCAATCGCTATGAACTGATTATTTGAGTTTAATGCGTTTTTAATTGTTTAGAAGTTTGCTCAATTTGAATATATTTTTTCAAGGCCAGGCGTCTTTTCAATTTGAGATCAGATAGGAGCTTGTTGTTGGGTTTATGAGGGCCCATCATAAATTTTGTTTTGATAATTTAAATAGTTAAATATGTAAAATTCATCGAGTACTTTATTTCTTGTAAAAAATTACGTTAATTGGATATTAAAAATTATCTGATCAGATCAGATTTTTGTCAACAATAAATATAATTTTCAAAATAAATTGTTAACAAAAATCTGATCTAATTAAGTAGTTATCGATATCTAATTTATGTAATTTTTTACAATGATAAAATATTTGACAAATTTTACACATTGTATATTTTAAATTATTAAAACAGAATGCGTGATGAACTTGACAGACTCAACAGTACCGTCTAATTTACTTTTGTGGGCCGAAGGAAAGCCCAACTCCTTTTTAAGTAGTTATTTTTTTAGCATTTTCCATTTTTTTCTGCAACATGACGTGATGCTGACAAGAAGCTCACATAAGAGTTGCATCACCTGTTGTACTGTACAAGTGTGATTTATGAGTAGTTTTTTGAGCGTTTGAAATGCGTTTCAAAAGAGGAAATTCTATCCTATACACCCCCATTATATATATTCTTTAAGTAATGTCATTTTCTTTTTGATGAATTATACTTACCTTTCATGAGTTTTTATGACAACTACAACAATTTTATTTGTGGTTTCAATAATTACACTAACCTTCTTTATTTTTAAAATTATTATCAAGATTTTTTTAATTTGTTAAGTTTGTACAAATAGTTTTAGTTGGATATGAAAATTATTATATTAGAGTGGTGCTATTAGCATTTTAAGAATTAATTTGGATCCCTTATTTCTTTAGACCCCTATTTATAATTTTTAAAGCCCTAAAAATTTCTTTGGATCCCCCAAATAATACCAAAATTATCCTTAAACATTCCACCCAATTGAATGCATAGCCCCACACTCTAAAAAAAAATTCTGTTTCAAAAAAACCTAACAAAATCTCATCCTTTTCAAACCCATGAACAAGAAGAACAAGAAGAAGTGTAACTCTGTGACTCTGGTATACTCTCTCTCTCTCTCTCTTTCACACATTCGATTATGGTCGGAAAGATAAATCTTCGACATGTTTATTTGCCTTTTCATTTCTCTCTCTCTCTTGTCTATTATTGTTATTTTGTGGTTCGTACTTAGGAGGCTTTAAGAATTTTAACCATTCAAATTGTTAACAAATTTCCATGTTCGGACCTACATTCTCGAACAAATAAGTTATGTTTAGAAATGTGTTCCTGAACAAATCAGTAATGTTTGGGCCTATATTTCCAAACTTAGAAAAATGAAAACTTTTAGGAGGTTCGAATAATAAATGTTCGGTTACCGATTTCTAAACAAATAAATAATGTTCAGGCCTATGTTCCCGAATTTTGATCATATGTTCGGGAGTTCAGTCCAAAAAAAATGATGAACAGATTAATATTTTTGCCAAGAAACTTACCTTTACAAGGTCAATCTCCTCTAAGCTAATAACAACATCAAAGTTATGAACCTCCTCTAACCTTTTATTGTTATACTCCTTGAAAAAATTAGAAATCCCTGAGATATTGATTTGTGATTATGTATCAATTTTAAGCATTAAATAACAATCATAATCAAACAATCAAGACAAATTGACACAACAATTGATAAAAAAAAAAAACCACAACAAAAGCCACAAAACAATTCACTAAAAAGACATAAAAGAATTATACAGGTATATTTTCAATTACCTAGCAAATCCACGCTCGAATTGAACCAACCCCTATGTGCCTCTTCCAGCCTCGTTTTCACCTCGGAATTTTCTTGCCTAACGTTGAATCCACAGCGCCGATGCCGAATAACGACAATGAGTCACTTCAGAATCCACCAAAGTTTCGGGCTCGAATTCTCCAAAATCCATCGAAAAAACTCTCTGTTGTATAGAATAAACAAACAATCATTTGATGTATACTTTTTAAACCATGAGTTGAATACTCAATCAAACATCAAAGAAAACTAGCAAAATAGCCTTAAATATAAACCCTAATATCCAAAAAGAAGATCTGGAAACGTAATCCTAAAATCTAACTGAAACATATATTTATAGCAATCTGTTCCGCAATCTCCGCTTGAGCGCCGGAATGGCCGCTCGAGCGCAGGAAATTCCGCTCGAGCGGGAAAAAACATCTCCCAGTATTTTTGCAGGCGATCAACTTTTGGAACCAATAATTCTCCGCTCGAGCGGGAAAATGTCTGCTCGAGCGAACAAGCAACTTCGAATGCATTTTTGCATTTTGTTTCCGGCGCCGCCTTAACTCCCACCGTGCCGCCCTTTGACCTCTCGCGAAAGGCGGCAATCGATCCTCATCATAGTCAGCGAAGTGGCAATCATGAAAGAATTAGCACCACAAACTTCTCTGCAAGGCACAATTTGGGTTGGATTCGTATATAAAAACTCAGTCTCATTGAAATAAAAGTGCGAAAACAAGTACAACTGAAAGGAGTTTTGTCAAACGGGATTGCCAAGAATAAAAACCTAACACTCCTCTCGTTTTTATGGAGTTGTGGTTGCTAGAAAAACTTCCACTCATTGTCATTGCCGAAGAAGTTTAGGTAATTAAATGGTTATCACCATTACCGCCAGAATATTATTGTCAAAAGGTTTTCAAGATTTTGAGGGTGGGATTTGGGAAAGATGGATGGGTGGTGATGGAGGCATATGCACTCATAAACCCTAATTCATCATGTAGTGGGTTTGTGGGTTTAATTGTGAGTGAGGTGTCTCAAAATTAATAATGTCCTTTATAGTAATTTTATTTGAGATTATTATTGTAATTAAAAAAAAACTAAAAATTGGGGAGTTTAAAATAATTTATGGAGTGCTAATAGCAGCACTCTTATATTATCCTTTGATTTGCATGTGAAAAGACAAAAATACCCATAAACTAACTCATTCATTATTAACATGGGTAAATTACACTTACCTCCCTTGAGATTTTGTATACATATATATTATCAAAGACCCATATATATATATATATATATATTAGCATTATTTAATAAAATTTTCAAATTTCATGCAATACTAAATAAAATTCTTGAATTGTTAAGACATTATTAAAATATTTAATTAAAAAAATTAATTTTTATTGATAAAATACTTAAAAATAAACAGTCTCTTTAAAATCAATGTTAGATAATATTCTAATAATTTAATATAACATTTATTTCACACTATATAAACAACGTAAAATTTATCATTGTAAGTATTGTATTTATTATTTGAATTTTTTAAAAGTTGAAATAAATGGATTTTTTTTTTTTTTGACAATTTGCATTACTTATTTATTCATATGTAAAAGATTTATTATTTTATCTTTTCTCAATCATATATTATTTTCAAATTTTAATTTTTATCTTTAATTCATTAAACTTGTAGTCAATTCATATTAAAAAAAAAACGCAGGCTAATATTTATTACACGATTAAAAAATAAATATAGAAGTAAAAAAAATCTTACCTCCACTAAAATTTCTAACAATTAAATTAAACTAATTCATTATCAACATTAATCTTAACCTTAAATGCACTAAATTTAATTTATCCTATTAAATATATATGATTTTTTTTTTCATAATTTTTTTAAAATATAAATGTAATTTCTTGACTCTATTTTTTTCACAATAAGTTTTTGAACTTTTATAAACTAAAAAATAAAATAAAACTTCAATCATTAATGAATGTGAGAAATTAATTTTAAGATTTAATTTAATAAAAATTATTTAAATGAGAAAAATAAAGATGGAGAAATAAATTTTAAGTATCATACATAATAAATTAATTGAGTATTTCATTATTCTCAAATAATTTCTCTATTCAAGTAAAGATTAATTTTAATTTTAGGGGTAAGAAATGATAAATTATTTGAATTGTTTATTATTTTCAAATGATTTATTGATCATTCATTTCCTATCACTAATTTTAATTTATTGTGAGGCAATTAAATTAATTTACTTCTATATTTATTCTTTAATTTTTTTTAATCATGTAAGAATTATTAACCTTTGTTTTTTTAAATATGCATTGACTAGAAGTTTAATGACTCAAAAATTAAAATTAAAATTTGAGAATAATATATAATTGAGAAAAAATAAAATAATAATTTGTTTGCATATGAATAAATAAATAAATAACGCAAATTGTCAGGAAAAAAAAATTCACTTATTTCAACTTTAAAAAAAATTCAAATAATAATTGCATTATTTAAAATGATAAATGTTACGTTATTTATATAACATGTAATAAACCTTATATTAAATTATTAGAATTTAACTAACATTAAGTTTAGAGAGATTATTTATTTTTAAGTACTTTATCAATGAAAATTATTTTTTTTTCCATTAAATGATATAATAATATTTTAACAATTTACAGATTTTATTTAATATTACATGAAATTTAATAATTTTATTAAATAATAGTAAAATATGTATGAGTCTTTAATAATATATATATATATATATATATAATCTCAGGAGAGATAAATGAAATTTCTCATTTGAATAGATAAGGTAACTAATAAACAATTTCATCATTTTTGATATTTCAATTTATGACATGAGCATGACATTAACATGATATCAGCAAATTCTGTTGAATAGTCTAACGATTGGGAAATCTTGATAATAGTTTCAAAAGTAAAGGAGATTAGTGTAATTATACAATAAGGGTGTGTTTGTTTTGAAAGATTATGGTGTGAGAATGGACTAGTAGTCCCACTAAACTAATAGTACATTGTTTGTTTCAAAAGTTTTGCTCCGAACTAATAGTTCCCCCAGACTATTAGTCCCATATTTGTAGGACTATCCTATCCCATGGGGGGGTGGGATAGAAACTATGGGATAACTCATCCCATGGGATTAGACAATGAAATTATATTTTTGCCCTCTAATATTTAATTATGTATTTATTTAGTAAAATTCAAATAAATTTAAATGTCTCAATTTAAAAATAAAATAATTTTATTTAATTTTTATTTTTGTTTTATTTATTTAATTGTTTTTATAGATATTTTATTGATGTTTTATTTTAAAATTTTGTTTATATTTTATTTAATTTCATTATTTAAATAGATATTTTATTTTATTTCATTATTTAATTATTATTATTATTTAAAATAAATTTATTTAAAATTTTAATTAAAAAATAACATATCTTTTTATTTATATTTAATTTATTTAATTTTTTAAAAATAAATTTATTTAATTGTGCAAAAAATAAAATAAAATAAAATTTTATTTAATCTAGTTAAAAATAATTAAAATATTAAAGCTATGTTTAATATTGCTATTACTTAGTAAATAATTGAGAAGGATAAAATAGTCATTTGAGCATTTATTCTTTTCCATAACATCCCAAACAAACATTGGATTCACTAAAAATAGTCCAATCCAGACATCTAATCACATAACTAAACAAACATAAGATACAAATCCAGTTTAACCAAATAATCCGAAGACAATGTATTCCAAGATTAATAATCTGATGGATTACAATCCTTCTTATCCAGTCCGTCCAAACAAACACACCTTAAGAGAACCCTTGTAATGATCAAAAGTCTTAAGGAAAGTAAGTGTAATTTTCTCTTCTTTTTTTTTTTAGTTATTATCAGTTGTTTTTAATTATGATATTATTATAATTTAATTTATGAGATTTTTTATTATATTTCATGTGTTATTTAATTATGATTTTTTTTTAATTATAACTCAAAAAATATAAAATTATATCATTTTTTTTAATTATAAAATACATGCCACATACATTACTCCCTTGTTCAAAGTCATTATTCCTCTTCCCTTGTTCAAAGTCATTATTCCTCTTCCCTTGTCTTGTATTGCAATCTTTACCACGTGTCCAAACTAATTGGAAAGTGCTACAGATAATTGGTTTTCTTATTCAACCACTTTTTGGTTGTCAATATACCAAGTTGGACACGTATGCTCGTGCACGTTACCAAAAATAAGCCCCAATATCATATTCACATTGTATTTTCAGTATTTCACCATATATTTTTTTTATTAGTAAATTATACTTTTACTTCTTAAAATGCAGGTTGTTTTTTTTATTTTTTATTTTAGTCTTTAAATTTTTTTTCCAGTATATTTTGTTTGGCAACTCTACTTTTTAGTTTAAACAAATTATACAAAAATCAAAAAATTTCTTTTCCCTCTATTTTTGCACTATTTTTGTTATAAAAAAAAAAAAATCAAAAGTCAATCCAAACATATCCACTCTGTTTAGTTTCAATTTTCATAATTCACGTTTCAAAAATTTTTACATTTTCGTTTTTCATATTTTTTTTGTTTTCATTGAAATTTTTTAATATTTTAAACAATTTTTTTTTAAAAATTTTTACACATACCTAATATAAATATACTTAAAAGATATAATATTTGTGATAAAAAATCTTTAAAAAATTCACTAAATACCAAAAATATAAATAATAAAAAATAAAAATTTAGTACATTTTTTATATTACTAAAACAGTCTATTCCCAAATGAAATCTAAAATAATAATAAAAAAAATTATTACAAAGAAGTTAACTATTTTATTTACTTTTTTGTACGTCTTTTCATAAAAAATTAAAAAATTAATTAAAATAGTTAATTTTCAAAATATCCTACTTAAATTATTTTTTGTATCTCACTTTAATTATCAACTCCGGTTCCCAAATTATCTTTTGCTTTTGAATTTATAATTTTCTTATTAGATGAAAAAGAGTAATGGACACGTGACAATCATTTTCAAGTGTAATAATAAGAGCTCGACGATTCTTCTAAAAATCTAGTCAACACGCACTGTAAATTATTTTTTATTGACAAATAAATTTATTTGACAAAACACAAATTTTAAATTGAGCACCGTCTGCATAAGGAAAGGGATATTAGGGCAAATAGTTTTGTCATTTTGTGGAGTTGGCGATGGTTCACCGGCCAAAATCGGACATTGGTTGTTTTTTGTTTTTTTTAAAATGTGGACATTATGATGTTAAAACTTAGCTTCTTTCAGCCTTTATTGGGTAAGTGGATAAGAAAGGCTTCAATAACGCTCTCTCTTTATTAATTAAAATAATGTTATATTTATCAATTAATATATTAATTAGTATATCAATTAATGATACGTTACAATTTAAGATATTTTTGATATTTATAATTTATATAATAAATGAAATTAATAATAATATTATAATTAGTATTAATACACTAATTAGTATATATAACACTAATTAATTTGATGGTTGACAACACACCTTGCTAGAGTGCCATAGTGTAACATTTTATCAATGTGCGAGTACAGTGGCTTGAACTATGAAGGGCTATTTTAAAAAGATAGATATAATTAATTTTTTGGTAAAAAGTTACTTATAAGTAATTTTTTTGTGAGAAAGAAAGTGGGTTATAATCTGGAAAGTAAATTATAACCCACTTCTCAAAATAGGCCGAAGTTTGGCTCAGTTGATTGAATAAAATTTATAGAATTTTGAGAATAAATAACAAGAGTCTTGTTAATATGTGTTTTATGGAGAGGTTGTTTGAGGTGTTCTAAATAAGTGTATTTTTTGATTTTTTGGATTAAAAAGTTAAGAAAAAAATATATGATTGTTTGGGTTAACTTTTTGACTTTTTACGAAAAAATGTGTATTGAAAAAGTGTATAAATTAGTGTGTAGGAAAAGATAAGGACAGTAGGCAGTAGGCCGTACCATCGGGGAGGGAATTGATGATAAGAAATGGTTGCCTACTTTTCGGGCATTGCATTAGGCGGTGCTGTTCGGTCTGTGGGACCCATCGTAGATCCCGTTTTGATAATCTGAACCGTTCAATGTGTAGAAATTGTCGAGTACTATATTCCTGTAAAAAATCACGTTGACCGGGTATCGATAGCTATCTGATTGGATTAGTTTTTTTTAACCGTTAACTATATTCCTGTAGAAATTGTCGAGTACTATATTCCTGTAAAAAATCACGTTGACCGGGTATCGATAGCTATCTGATTGGATTAGTTTTTTTTAACCGTTAACTATAACACCATCCTTTTTTTTATACAAAACTGATTTAATCATGTAGTTAGCAATATCCGATTAATGTGATTTTTTACAAACATATAGTATTCAACGAATTCTACATATTAAAGGTTCAAATTATCAAAACGAAACCTGTGATGACCCCTACGAGCCAAACAACACTGTGCAGTTTGTGCACTCTGCCAGTGCAATTTTTCCAAATCATTTCAGCAATCGTCTATGGGACGGTTCAGACTAAGTTGTAATAATTTGTGTGTAAAATTAAATTTTTTTAATGAGTAGTGATAACTTTTTAATTTTTTAGTAACTTTTTAATTTTTTAGATTTTTTTAGGTATTCCAAACTAGCATTTTACTTACTTTCACTAGTATGGAGAATGTTGAAAAAAGTATAAATAAATTTAATTTTTTTCAAAAAGTTAATAAATTTGATATTTTATTTTATGTAGACAAAAATACCCCATTATTGGGGTTATGAAATTGATGGTAAGCTTTTTGACTATTACAAAGTAAATGTTAAAAAAATAATTAATTAAAATTAAATTTAAAAAAAAAAAACTAAAATTGTCGTGTGAGACCCAACAAACTTTTATGAAAAATGGTTGTTCAATTGTTTACCATTTATCTTCTCTTTTATCTTTTATTTTTTATTTTATGTACTATATTTTTCATTATTTTTATAACAAGTTAATTCAAATTAGAAAGACCTTGAAATTATTTTTGTTTGGTTGAATTTTCAAAATTCGTTTTGAAAATTTAAAAATTAATTTAATAAAAATAAATACAAACAAAAAAATCTTTTAGATTTTTAAAATTATTTCTATACCAAAAAAATAAATAAAGTAAAAGGTTAAAAGGAAAGGAAAAACAATTATTGTGCTTTAGTCTTATTATAAAAAACAGCTATTTAATTTAGACAATATTTAAGTTTTCACAGCTTCCTATACTAGTGGAGATAATTGTACCAATTTAATGATTCGTAAAGACATATGTTAACAAAAATTATAAAATTACAGATTTCACACCCATGTGAGACATTTGATCATTTATTTAGTGAAAAATTTAGGACTTATAGCATTTTTCTAAAAGGAGAGGGTAGAAAAATGTTCTATAAATATCTCTTCTTTGTCTTTTTATTGCAAAATATAGCATTCATTACTTATTTTTTTATAATAATGACAATAAGTAAAAAGTATTCACATAATATTTTGATTTTGGGCAGTTAACAGTACCACTAATTTTTTGCATAGATTTTATTATTTTTTATTTTTTATATACAAAATGGGCCATAACATAATACTCTTTTTTCTCTAACAAAAAAAAAAATGACCCGCTAGATATATATTGTATCTGTAAAAAAATTGTCCTTTTATTTTACATGTCATGTCAAGACATTTTCATTTTTGTTCAAAAAAAAAAGTTAAATATTAATTTGTCCATTCTATTCACGGGTATAAATCTGTGACATTTTGTTTCTCATCACATGATATATGGATGGTCCAGCGCAAGCTTGGATAGTTTGGCACAATTTCAAGAAAATATAAGAGTGATATTGAATAATAATAAGGGTTAAATAATATTATATGTATTAATTAATATATTAATTAATGTATTAATTGATGATGTGATATAATTTTTAAAAAATTTAGTATTTATAATTCATATAATATGTGAGGTTAATAATAATATCATAATTAGAGTTGATACACTAATTAGTACATGTGACACCACTGAATTTTGTTTATAAGTGTAAGAATTAATTACCCTAGTATAATAGTGATTGAGAAAAGTAATAAAAGCCTCTTACAACATAATAATAAATGAATTTGAATGTAGCTATGGCCCTTATAATCTTCTTTGTTGATGAAAGTAAATTTTATTTTATTTTATTTATTTATTTTTTTCCGTTCATCTACTCATACCACCTATAAATGCAAATTCATAATTTCAACAAGAATAATATTATATGTATTAATTAGTATACTAATTAGTATATCAATTGATAATGTGACATAATTTAAAATATTTTTAGTATTTGTAATTTATATAAAGAGTAGGATCGTAGCTCGAAAATCTTGGCTCGAATGTCGTTTTGGGCGTTTTGGGTGGTCTAAAACAGAGGAGAAAGAGGGAGAGAAGAGAGGAAGAAGAGAAAAATGAGGGGAAGAGGGAATAGAGAGAAGAGAGGGCCCCTCCGCTTCTACCGGCCCCGAGCCCTCCGCTTGCAAGCGTCACGATCGTCGCGACACCACCGCTGCCGCCTCTGGTCCTGCCGAGCCTTCTTCGTCAAGAAGACCACCGCCGCCACGGCCGAGCCCCTCCTCTTCCTCCTTTCTCCTCTTCTCCCCCTGTGATTATGCCCCCTCCAGTTCTCCTCCTCCTCCTCCTCCTCTCCTTCTCTGATTCTGAAATTGGATTCGAGCCAATTTCGAGCTCGACAATTCGAGCTACGTAGCAGTTCCGTAATAATATCATAATTAGTATTGGTACAACAATTAGGGCATGTTTGATTGGATGAATTAGAGCACAAGATTGAGATTATTAATCCATAGGCCCAACTGTCCTATATTTGTTTTAACATTTTGGTTTAGGATTATTAATCCAATGGATAATTAATCCAACAAATTTGTAGGATTATTAGTAATGGAGTAGGGGTAGGATTATTAATCTAATGGATATTAATCCAATTGCATAGTAAATGCCACACTAATTTAATAGGATTATTAATACTTCACTATTAATTTTGTGAATCAAACATGACCTTAGTACACTAATTAATACATAAGGGTGTGTTTGTTTTGAAGGATTAGGGAGTGGGATTGGACTATTACTTTCACCGGACTAATAGTCCATTGTTTGTTTCATTTTTTTTGCTCTGGACTATTAGTCCCACAAATATGGGACTATCCTTTCCCATGGGGGTGGGATAGAAACCATGGGATTGGTATCCCATGGGATTATTTTGTGAAATGTCCATTTTACCCACCATACTATTACTTAGCAAACAATTAGAAAATGATAAAATAGTTTTTTGAATATTTATAAATTATTTTTTTAGTTTTGTTAATTTAAAATTATATATTAAATAAAAAAATTTAATTATAAATTATAAATTTAATTTAATTAAAAATAATAAATTATGGCCTTATAAATTAAATTTTTTTAGTGTTGTTAAAAAATTAAATTTACATATTAAAATAAATTATTTTTTTAGTGTTGTTAATTTAAAATTATATATTAAATAAAAAATATAAATTATAAATTAAATTTATTTAAAAATAATAAATTATAAATTATGGCCTTATAAATTAAATTTTTTTAGTGTTGTTGAAAATTTAATTTATATATTAAATAAAATTATTTTTTATTGTCGTTAATTTAAAATTATATATTAAATAAAAAATATAAATTATAAAATAATTAAAATATTGTGCAAAAAATAAAATAAAACAAATTTTTATTTAATCTAGCTAAAAATAATTAAAATATTAAAGCTATGTTTAATATTGCTATTACTTAGTAAATAATTAAAAATGATAAAATAGTCATTTGAGTATTTATCCTTCTCTATAATATTCCAAACAAACATTGAATAACTAAAAATAGTCAAATCTAGACATCTAATCCCTTGACTAAACAAATATAGTATACAAATTTAGTCCAACCAAATAGTCACGGGACAATATATCCCAGGACTAATAGTCCGATGGATTACAATCCCCTTTTATTCAGTCCGTCCAAACAAACGCGATAATGTACCAAAATAATAGTACCACTGTTTCAACAATATCAATATAAGAAAGAAATAATGGGGTAATTCTATTTCCACACACCAAAACATCTCATTCCACATCATCTCTCAATACACATATCAACTAATTTTAAATTTTGTGATTTTACTCAATACACAACCTTTTTTTGTCGAAAATATCCCCCCTCTTTGACATTGAAACCCTAAACCAACCTTGAAGGAATGCAAATCGCTTCTTCTCTCTGTTCGCTGTTGTAAGTGGTTCAAAGCTAAAAAAAGGTGTCACGTTATAACTGCCTCGACCGTAGCAGGGGAGAGAGAGAGAAAATTTTCCTGAGAATGAACTTCACACTTGATTCGCTGTTGTAAGTGGTTCAAGATTGTTGACATTGGATCTTCTCTCTGTTGTATCTTCAATCCAACTACCTTGAAGGAAGCATTAGGTGCTGTTGTAAGTGGTTTTGATATCATTTTTGGGTTGTGAAGTAACTTCTTGCTTGAAAATCTTAACAAATTTTTTAACCTTTCCCTTAGCTCCATTTCTCCCAAGATTGTCTCCAGATGTTTTGCTTGAATCTTACGAGTGAAGTTTGTTCTCTTGAACCACTTCTTCTCTTTTTGAATTAATTCCTTCTTGATCTTGGGGACGACGGAGGAGGAGGAAGGGAAGATCCAATGTCAACAATGGTGAATCCATTCAACAACGATGCACAGAGGAGATGAAGAAATTAGGGTTTTGGTGGAGAAGATAAGTACACTTTAGTAATTTTATTTTAGGATAAAATTGTAATAAAAAAATAAATCATTAAGTGTGTGCACAGAGGTAGATGAGTGTGTGGAAATAGAATTTTCCGAAATAATGAGACAAAAATAAATAACTTATCAATAGAGCCATCTAATAAATAATCAATGCCTTCTCACCCGATAGTGTACCAAAATAATTAACTTAAAACTCATAATAACATAACAAAGTAAAAAATAACGCTCAATTGTACAAATTAATATTTGTTTGGGAGAAGAAAAATTAAATACATATTTAATCTTGCCTAATAACTTTGAGGTTTTGGATTCATCTCATAACAAAGTATAACTCATAAATTTTAGAAAAGGTAAATTACATTTATCTCTTTTGAGATTTAAAAAATACGCTTAATCTCACTTTTTTAATAAAGTATATTCACTTCTCATAATATTTTAATTCACATAATATTTGAGCCTTTTTATGAGTTATTTGTTAGTTGTTTAAATGAAAAGGTAATTTGTTTTCTAATTTAAACTAAAATATATAGAGTTGTACTGCATCCCTCAATTTCATCATCCTTAATTACACTTCTAATGAAGTGACAAATAATTTTAAAAAGAAAAATAAGAATTTAAAAAAATTGATTGGTTGATATTAGTTGTCTCCTGGTACATTGTTCAATCCCTCATTTTCTGTCTTTCTTTTTTGTTGATTATATTGGTATACAATGTTGTACTTCTTAGAAGAATATCTCAAATTAATGAAGAATTTAATAGGTAGAGAAACTTCCGTGTATTTATTAAATTCCAATCAGATCTTACTATTAGATGAGAAATTCCTTGTATTATATTAACTAATGGAGACAGTAGTTGGTTAGATGCAATGTCAAAAAAAATGAAAAAATGGTTTTATGTAAATATAACCACTGTCATGATTAATGAAAATTTTTATTAATTTTATTTATGAACCACTCAAACTTTTATTTACTTATTACATTTTTCTTAGTATCAACTATTACATCTTGAGTCATATCACTATTTTTTACACTAATTATTACATTTTGTAAAACATCAGAAAATTCAGCGGGATCCATAACAACTGATCCTCTCCGATCAACTTCTTCTTTTCTAACATCCACCTCTGAAATCGACAGACCAGAATCAACATCACTAAGACCATTACCACCTCTGCGTACATCAATCTCAGACAAACTCAGACAACCTCTGCGTTCATGAATAACCACTTTCTCCAAAACTTCCTAACAACAAATCTCTTCGCTTCTCCGGTAAACTGATAGACATAGTCTTCTTAATATATCGAGGAATATTCTGTACGTATCGTCTGCGAGCATACGTCGCCGTAAAAGGTACACAACCATGGTAACTACGCTCATATCCACTGGCCGCCAGTGTCCTTAACCTCCAGTACACAAGGGAAGTCCGATACTGGCTGCTTACTACTCCTTCCATTTTTGATAAAAACACTCCAAATCTTTTATCCTACAAATTCTGCAGATTCTCTTACCTCTATTAACCCTTTTGTTCAGACACCTTAGCTTTAATCTTTTTTCCTTCTGTTCCTCGTACAGAATATTCCCCTTCATTTTACAATACGTAATCCCTCTTTTAATATTCAAATTTTCAAGTCGATATTTCACCATCCATGGCACCTGTTTGTCGTTAATTGAACAGTAACCATTCCCATAATAGACTAACCCGCATTGACAATCCACGGAAAAAATAAAAATACGCTTGCAGACTGTCATTACCATCTAATCTCCGATCATACACATTTACTCTGATCAACCCACTGGCATTGGGTGCGCAAATGGGGGAATATTTTATCAACCTTAATACTCTTTTGTTTGTATCTCAATCTCAACTGAGAAAATAAATTAGGTAAAGTAAGTTCAATACAATTGAAATCACTTGCTGAAATACCTTTAATAACATCAGTTCTTATATCGTCCACCTCCATTCACCTGAACATGACAAATAAAAATACAAAAATTGCAATAATAAATAGTTTTAAAGTACATTTGACTCCTTAACGTAATTTTGCATTTTTTTCCACTAACAGTAACAGCCACTAAATATATGGGCCCCTTCTGAATACTTCCAACATTTCCCAACAGCGTATCTTTGTAGTTCGTCCAAACATCAACTGGGAAGAATCGGTTCACAACTTCTATTCTGTGATGAACGTACTCTTTGTCCTTGCCACCAACGAGCTTGAATCTCATTTTCTTTAGCATCCGAAATCGGTCGGACTAGTCAGGATCAACAATCTAGGTCTCAAGATTACCCTCACTAGCTCCAACAAATATCTTATTAGGTGTGGGGACGGAATCTGACGGATTATTATCACTTATGACGAGAAACAATACGTGGTGGACCACAGCTTCGTCTTTAGCATCTTGTCCCAATTGAACATTCTCAATTAATTTCATACCCTTAACCACGATCTTATCTGATTGACATTCATATCTCTTATTACCTAACTCAATACCATTCAGCAATCTCGCTACACCTTTATTATCAAATTTAACATTCCTTAATTATTCATCGTACAATTGTAACTTCCTTACTCTCCTCTTAGTCTTTTTAATATATCAAGTACGTACCGTCTGTGTGCATACGTCGCCTTAAAAGGTACATGACCACGGTAACTACGCTTATATCCGCTGGCCGCCGGTGTCCTTGACCTCCAGTACGCAAGAGGAGTCTGATACTGGCTGCTTATTACTCCTTCCATTTTTTATAAAAACACTCCAAATCTTTTATCCTACAAATTCTGTAGATTCTCTTACTTCTGCTAACCCTTATGTTCAGACACCTTAGCTTTGATATTTTTTCTCTCTGCTCCTCGTACACCGGAATAAACTTCGTCAGAGCTAACCGTTGACTCTCTTCCCAAAGTCCTATTTGTCACGTCAAAAAATGACCTATACACATTTTAGTGAACTGCCTGTAATTCTCGAAATACTCTTCTAAGGAGTACAACATTGTATACCAATACAATCAACAAAAAAGAAAGACAAAAAATGAGGGACAAAACAATGTACCAGAAAACAACTTCACCACAATAGCTATTCCACTGCAAAAACATATTCCTCTCTACCATCAAATGTTTTCTGGTACCAAATAAGTAGCCAAAGTGGCCCACGTATAAAGACGAAGATTCCCCATTCAAAATAATTCAAAAACATACTCATTTTCTCGCATTTGCTTTGTGTCAATCATTCTGCAAGAATCTTTACTTTATAACTACGCAAACCACTAGAAACGTGACACGTGTATTGCACTATCTGACAAAGGAATCAAAAGTACTCACACCACTCACACCTAGGCCCGGGTGTGACTTCCTTTTAACCCCATCCATATACGTGTCCAAGTGTACAACAATGAACAACCAACATCAGCGCGGAGGAAGAGGAGCTGGTAATATTAATTCAGCGCCCCCCCTAGTCACACCACTCACACCATTCACACCAGGTTTTTTAACTAATAGGGAGGCCTTGTACGGCTAGTGTGAGTTCACTGTTTACCACTACAGAATGCCTCGCCAAGCCTTTTTCCGTTTGTATGCCAAATATGTTTTCCTCACCTACTCACAATGCCGTTGTCCAAAAGAACAACTCTTGGAACTCCTCCAATCCCTTCTCCAACTAGCATGTCAGCCATACTACATATTTGTCACAAGGGAGCTCCACGAAAATGGAAACCCTTACCTTCATGCCATGATTCAATGCACGAAGAAGATCCAAACCTCCAACCCACCACCTCTACATACATCAATCTCAAGAAAACTCAGACGACCTCTGCGTTCATGAATAACTGAACCACTTTCCCCAAAACCTCCTAACAACAAATCTCTTTGCTTCTCCGGTAAACCGACAGATATAGTCCGTGTCAGAATCAGAATGACCTTGGTTGGAGTATAGTGCCAAACATCAACATTATCATTAGTATATTTTTAGACAACACAACAATAGAAGGGGCCCTCATTTGTGAACCATCTGGCATGTCACTCATAGAATACTTCAAATACCCCTTCATTTTACAATATATAATCCTCATTTTAATATTCCAATTTTCAAGTCGATATTTCACCGTTCATGGCACTTGTTTGTCGTTAATTGAACAATAACCATTCCCATAATAGTCTTCCCAAAGTCTTATTTGTCACGTCAAAAAAAATCTACACACATTTGAGTGTACTGCCTGTAATTCTTGGGATACTCTTCTAAGGAGTACAACATTGTATACCAATACAATCAACAAAAAAGAAAAACAGAAAAGGAGGGACGAAATAATGTACTAGAAAATAATTTCACCACAATAACTATCCCACTATACACATGTCGCGTTTCTAGTGGCATACGTGATTATAAAGTAAAGATTCTTGCAGAATGATTGACATAAAGTAAATATGGGAAAATGAGTATGTTTTTGAATTATTTTGAATACATGGGCCACTTTGGCTATTTATGTGGTATCATAAAACATTTGATGGTAGAGAGGAATATGTTTTTGCAGTGAGATAGCTATTGTGGTGAAGTTGTTTTCAGGTACATTGTTTCATCCTTTATTTTCTGTCTTTCTTTTTTGTTGATTGTATTGGTATACAATGTTGTACTCATTAGAAGAGTATCTTGAGAATCATGGGCAGTTCACTCAAATGCATGTAGATCGTTCTTTGACGTGGCAAATAGGACTTTGGGAAGAAAGCCGACAGTCAGCTCCGACGAAGTTTGTTCCAATGTACGAGGAACAGAGGGAAAAAATATCAAAGCTAAGGTATCTAAACAGAAGGGTTAGCAGAGGTAAGAGAATCTTTAGAATTTGTAGGAAAAAGATTTGGAATGTTTTTATCAAAAATGGAAGGAGTAGTAAGCAGTCAGTAACAGACTTCCCTTCCGTATCGGAGGTCAAGGACATTGGTGGCCAGTGGATATAAGCGTAGTTATTGTGGTTATGCACCTTTTAAGGCGGCGTATGCACGCAGACGGTATGTACAAAATATTCCTCGATATATTAAGAAGACTAAGAGAGGAGTAAGGAAGTTACAACTGTACAATGAACAATTAAAGGACGTTAAATTTGATAATAAAGGTGCAGCGAGATTGCTGAATGGTATTGAGTTGCGTAATAAGAGATGTGACCATCAATTAGATAAGATCGTGGTTAAGGGTATAAAATTAATTGAGAATGTTCAATTGTGATAAGATGTTAAAGACGAAGTTGTGGTCCACAACGTATCATTTTTCGTCATAAATGATAATAGTCTGTCAGATTCTATTTCTACACTTGACAGGATATTTATTAGAGTTGGTGAAAGTAATCTTGAGACTTGAATTGTTGATCTTGACCAGTCCTGCCAGTTTCGGATGCTAAAGAAAATGAGATTCAAGTTCGTTGGTAGCAAGGACAAAGAGTACGTTCGTCACGGAATAGAAGTTGTGGACCGGTTCTTCCCAGTTGATGTTTGGATAGTGTAATAACCTTCACCACTGATTACCGATTATTGCTAAACTGAGACTGATTAAGATGAATAATTGAAGTGATTGAAATACTGAACTGACGGACTGAAATCCGAAACTGATTAATTGACTGTATCTGTTTAAATGCATTTTCTATCTGTTGATTGTTAAGTGATCTATTCATGTTTTATGTTTAAACTGCAAATTGAAGGCCTTATCGGCGGCCGAAGCTGAAATTGATTGATGTTCTGTGCTAATTAGATTTTATGTGATTTTATGGTGTAATTATCTGAAAAGTGATTTAGTATGATTAAATTAGATAAAAATAAGCTAATTACATGAGTTGGACTTATTACCATGATGCCATTGTGAGTGGGCCACTTCTTAGACCAACTTGAGACTTAGATTCAACATTTTTCCCTCAGTCATTTTGAACCCACAATCGACTAGAGAGAGAGAGTAAGAGGTATAAAGTGAGTACAACTTGAGTTCCTTACACATTGCTTGGAGACTTGGAGAAATTGTAGAAGAGATTACATATTTGAGCTCCCTTCTTGGACTACAAGACTTAAGGTAGATTCATTGCCTTCTTGTTTATGTTTTGAGTTGATCCTTGCATGGTTTAGAGCAAAGTTGAAGTCTAGAGCCAATTTATGGCTCAAATTGTTGTGTTGAAGCTTAATTGTTGCATGCATGTATATATATTGAAGTTTTAAGGTTGTAGTTCATAATTCCTCACATACATGTCCATGTTTTGAGAGTAGATCATGATTTCATCACGTTTTGGAAAGAATTAGCTCATTTGAGCAATCATTGAAGCTTTAAAATGGTTTAAATTCTTACATGTTTGCATGTTCTTCATGTCCATGAAAATTGGTTTGAAATTTGGATTTAATTGAGCTACCCTTGGGCCTTGATTTTACAAATTGAGCTTTGAATCATGTTATTCTATGTATTTACAAGTGTTTTCCAGAAATTGGGCCCAAGAGGTCGAGTTTTGAGTTGTTAAAACTTGGTTTTGAGTTTGAGGTTCAAATATGAAATTTCCAGATTTTGGACCCACGCTCGAGCGAGGAAGTCCACGCTCGAGCGTACACTCTGTGATCATGCCTTCTGCTCGAGTGAGAAAAGTGACGCTCGAGCGTAGAATGCGTGCATCCAGTACTTTGCATGAGCTTACAGTCCGCTCGAGCGAGAGAATTCACGCTCGAGCGAGGACCTGTGTCTCACGCTCGAACGAGGGTCGAGCGCCCGTCAAGCGTGGATTTTGAGCATCTAAGTATTTTCACTGTAGCTTGCAGTCCGCTCGAGCGACGGAAGTCACGCTCGAGCAGAGCTCCTTTGTCTGCATGTCCGCTCGAGCATAGAAAGCTACGCTCGAGCGAGACCCCTGTTTTCTGAAAATTTTGAAAATATTTTCTGAGTGCATTTTTGCATCGTTATTCTATCCTAGAGATTCTTAGGCCTAGTTTAAGACATCTTAATGAGGATATAGATGTAGAGCACACCGAGGCAATTAGGGATTAAGTTATTATCTTTCCCAACTGTGTAGCTTAGTGTGTGTTCGTTCTGTAAACTGTGTAGGGTTGGCGACTGGAGACGCGCTCTAGCTTTACTGTAGCCTAGAACTCTGTGAGTAACAATTGTGTAAAGATATGTTCAACTGAGAATGTTTTCTGACTGTTTAACTGAACTATTTTCTGAACTGATATCGTTAATCGAATGAATGTATGTCCTATATTCTAAACTGTATTGTGGTATCTTTAGCACTTACTGTTTACTGTTACTGTTACAGAGATCTCTGTCGGTTCCCTTGTTGGAACCACTACTGTTTACTGATTGATGGCCATCAATGACTGTTCGGTCTTTTTAGACCTACTGTTTACTGTACTGCTATGCTAATGGATGTACCACATATGACTGTTTACTGTACTGAACAATTGATATACTGATTGAAACAACTGTTTTCAATACTGAAGGACATTCATTCTAAACCCCTTTACGCATTATGTTATTCACTGGGCTTTGGCACCAGACCGCGGCTAGGAGCGTTGGGGTAAACTCCAGTTTTGCCAAGCCAACCACTGTGCCTCACTGTGAGGTTCTGAGCCTGTCTAGCTATGGCTTAGGGGTGTTTTAATTTCCCTCATCTGTCTCCGTACTTGTTTTGTAATCTGTATAGACTGTTACTGTACTGTTTAATAGGGATTAAGTCCCTGTTCTGTATGGTTGTAAATATTGTACATACGGTTTTGTCACTGACTGCATATATGTATGAAAAATCTTTTTACATACTGATCCTGACTCATTGGATATTGTTTATTTATCAGATATTTCGCCATGCTTTTATCAGACATCATATTAAGCAAGCCTTGGTAATCTCAGATTCTTGGCGATTCTGATGCTAAACCCATAGGCGAGTTTGGCATGACAGATAGACCACAAAGATACGCTATTGAGAAATGTTGGAAGTATTCAGAAGGAGGGCCATATATTTAGTTGCTGCTATTGTTAGTGGAAAAGAAAGCAAAATTACGTTCAGGAATCAAATGTACTTTAAAATTGTTGAGAATTGTAATTTATGTATTTTTATTTGTAATGTTCAGGTGAGAATGGTGGTCAACGATATAAGAACTAGTGTTGTTAAAGGTGTTTTAGCAAGTGATTTCAGTTGCATTGAACTTGCTTTGCCTAATTTATTTTCTCAGTTGAGGTTGAGATATAAACAAAAGAGTATTAAGGTTAATAAAATATTTCTCCCTTTGCGCACCCAATGCCAGTGGGTTGTTTAGAGTAAATGTGTATGATCGGAGGTTCAAAAGAAATGACAGTCAGCAGGCAGATTTTATTTTTCCTGTGGATTGTTGATTAAGACCGAAATGTACATCATTGAGGCCGTTAATGAGAATCTCGTAACTTCACTTGCTGGTCAAACCATATACTTTATGTGTGTTGAATGTCAATCAGGTTGTACATCGTCGGAGCATAAAATAGGCAAAAAGACAAAATTTGGACAGAGTTGACTTTTTCTGGAAAAGTCAAATTAATGTTTTAAACCTGTTTGGAAATGAGTAGAAGTATAAAAAGAAAAGGAAAAGGCTTTTCTAGGGTTCTAAAAATTGTTTTGACCAAAAGAGAGAGACTAGGGTTTGGGAAAGAGAAAAGGAACAAGAAGCTTCAAAGATGTCTCCCATGATGGTTCCTTCTTCATCTATCTCCTCCCACTCCTCAATGAGTGGCTAGTCTCCTTTTTTAGGGTTTTGATGAAACCCTAGCCATGTAATTATTTAGTTTTCTTTTTTATTTTAAATTATGTAAAGGTTTGAACATTTGTATGGTGTTTTAAAAGTTTCTTTTATATAATTTTCATTATTCCTTCGAATATTTGACTTTCTGTGATTGTTGAATGTTATCCATACATGTGTTTTCTAATCCTTCACATTCAAGGTATGAGACGAACCATGCTACGAGGAACGAGTCGTATCACTACCTTAGTTTAGAGTGAACGATTCGTATTACTTGAGATGGTTCGTGCTGGTACATTGAATGTGATGATCTTCTTGTCAAATGCTTCGACCTTGTAGTTGCGAAACATTAATCCGTTCAAACCATAGCATAATTAATTTCAATTGGAAACCCTAATTATGTGGTTAGTGGTGAATTCTCTATCCTAGGATTTTTCCCCAATTCAATAACCCAATTTCAATTATTCTTGATAATTCAATTCCTTGTTTAATTTATTCGTTATTAAATTAGGTTATAAACAACCAATCTTTTCATCAAAATTAATTTAGGAATTTGACAATTAAATTAGTTTGATTTCACGATAGTCCCTGTGGATCGATACTTGGACTTGTCATTATTCTAATTGAATTTGATATAGTTTAGTAATTATTTTTGGTGTGTTCAACGACCCATCAATTGTCAATACGAGTTAGTTTATTATGAGAATGGTTATTATTCAATTAACGACAAACAAGTGCCATGAATGGTGAAGTATCGACTTGAAAATTCAAATATTAAAAGGGGGATGATTACGTATTGTAAAATGAAAGGGTATTTGAAGTATTGTACAAGTGACATACCAGATGATTCGCAAATGAGGGCCCTCTCTATTGTTGTGTTTTCTAAAAAATATACTAATGATAATATTAATGTTTGGCATTGTGCTTTAACCAAGGCCATTCCGATTGTGACACAAACTATGTATGTCAGTTTATCGGAGAAGCGAAGAGATTTGTTGTTAGGAAGTTTTGGGGAAAGTGGTTCAGTTATTCATGAACGCAGAGGCCGTCTGAGTTTGTTTGAGATTGATGTACGCAGAGGTGGTGGTGGTGCTAGTGATGTTGATCCTAGTCTGTCGATTTCAGATGTGGGTGTTAGAAAAGAAGAAGTTGATCGAAGAGGATCAATTGTTATGGACCCCGCTGAATTTTTTGATACTTTACGAAATGTAATAATCAGTGTAAAAAATAGTGACGTGACTCAAGATGTAATAGTTGATAATAAGGGAAATGTAGCAAGTAAATAAAAGTTTGAGTAGTTTCATAAATAAAATTAATAAAAATTTTCATTAATCATGACAATGGTTACATTTACATCAAACCATTTTCTCATTTTTTGAGACATTGAATCTAACCAACTACTATTCCCATTAGTTAATATAATACAATGAATTCCTCATCTAATAGTGAGATATGGTTGGAATTTAACAAATACGAGAAAGTCTTTCTGGCAACTTAGGGGTTGTTTGGGTTGTCATAAATAAGTGCACTTTTTGTCTTTTTAGACTAAAAAATTGAGAAAAAAAATATGAATGTTTGAGTTAATTTTTTGACTTTTTATAGAAAAAATATGTATTAAAAAATTGTATAAATTAGTGTGTAGGGGAAAATTAGGATTAGGAGTTATGCAGCTGTAATTTTTTACTTTTAGTGAATAGTGATAACTTTTTAACTTTTTAAATAACTCTTTGACTTTTTAGCCTTTTTTCAACTTGCCAAACTTGACCTTACTAAATTCTTCATTAATTTAATAGGAACTGTCGAGTATTTGATGTCGTCTATGACATTGTAAATGGCGTCTTGATCGTAGACCTTTAAGCTTATTCTGTCGGAAAAGTAATTGGGTCGTCCGAGACTTTTGGCCTAGGCAGTTTTTTCTGTTTTTGAGGGTCCTTCAAGGTAGAGGGAGATTGGGCGAATGGGCCGCTGTTCTGGATCCTGTTGTCAGAGGAGGAGGAGAGTTCTTCATCAGTATATAAATTATTGATTTTTTTTGTGTATCCTTGATCTAATCCAGTCGTCTTCTCTCCAAACAGAGAGATAATAATTTTGACATAACTCGTATTGTATAAAATTTCGACTTATAAATAAAATATTATTTTTTACCAATTTTTTTACTTCTTTATTTTAAAAAAAAATGAATTAAAAGGACTAATATATGGAGACCTCTCTCGTTTATACTGATCTCTTAAAAATATTTTTAATTAAAAATATTTTGTGGCATAATTGATGAGACATCTCCCTTTATAAAGCGTAAAAAATTATCCTTCTATTTTTACTTTTACAAATATTTCCCGCCAGAGTTCGGCTCTATTAATTTTGCCAAATCACAGTCTATCTATTCGGTGTCGGCAAGGCTTTTGAGTCTCTTCTTAAAATCAAATCGTTGACTTTGGCAGGCTC
This sequence comes from Camellia lanceoleosa, assembly GCA_025200525.1. Lineage (NCBI taxonomy): Eukaryota > Viridiplantae > Streptophyta > Magnoliopsida > Ericales > Theaceae > Camellia > Camellia lanceoleosa. The sequence continues at coordinate 187,777,754 of CM045761.1, read as the reverse complement.
AAATTCAAAAGTTTTAATTCTTTGATCATCTCATTTCTGACCGTTGGTTTGTCCGTAATATGTTAAACCTTATCCTTTTGGTGTGAATTAGGTGTTCCTAGAGTCACTTCCATGCCATAGCAATTCAATGCATGTGACAGGAAAGTCAGTATACAGGGATTAAAAGCACGCATTTTGCAAAGTTTTATTTTATTTTGATTTTTTTCAGTAAATTGCACTGTATTCCCTTAATATACTAATAAATTTTCATTTTTAACTCTTAAGTTTTTATTTTTCCCTTTTTCAATTTGATCCTCAAAAAATATCTATGTACTCAATTCAAATTGTTGACTAAAATTGACATTTAATAACACGTGACAAATTATATATGTATTATACATGATATTCAAATCAAACCCAAATCCCTCCAAAACAAGATTGGAAATCAAAATTTAAAACCAAAAACTCAAATTCTTTTCCTAATGTTCATTATCTCCAAAATCTAGATCCCACCATCTCATTCTCTCTCAACCTCTAACCTCCACCATTATTTCTTCACAATCTTCTCTTATACTGCTCTAATCATCTACGTTGATTATTTGTCCATATTTTATTGAAGCAAAGTCTAATTTATTCATACTTTTTCATATAGGTCAAGAGAGAGGTAAAGTCTAATTTATCCTTATTTACTGTAATTCACATCTTGCTATTGCTAAGTAGCTATAATGTCAATCTCTCTACCAAGAAAAGTTCTTGTCTAAGTTTCTAGTCTCCAAAATGGTCTAATGAGAGAGAGAGAAAAAAAAAAAAAAAGAGTCTATAATTCGTATTAGAAAAATGATTGATGAATCGAATTTAAACTTACTCAAATTGTCTAAATTATAATCTGATCGGATGACGTCTCGGATGATCGATGTCTACGTTATCAATTACAATTATCACCCTTATCAATTACGACTGTCACCTTTATCTTCTAATGTATTAACCGATATCCGCTTAGATTACCAACATATAAAAATTCAAACAATTGGAATTTGTAACACTCTGCCTATTATTATCTTTGTCTTTGAGATAAAAAGTGGATAATTGGAAATCTTTGGGGAATTTGTAAATTAGGCAATGATGTGCCCAAAAGTCAAAAGGTATATATGTATTATTATTTGCCAAAGGATAACTGGATAAGTCTTCTTAAGATGATTTTTTTAATTTTTTAATATATATATATATTGCTTTTGTTTTTTCACTGTCCAAGTTTTCAGGACCATGAAACCGTGTTTCTATCATTTTCCTAATCTGTACTACTTTCATACACACGGTTGAAGGTCGGCTTTCTATTGTTTTTTTTTTTTTTAAAAAAAAAAAACTAAAGCTGTGTTTGGTGAATGAATTTTAGAAAGAATTTTAAAAGTAAAAAAAAAATTAAGTGTGAAATATAAATAAAATATAATTATATTTCATTCACATTTCACTTATTATTTTTCTTTTTTCCTTCTAAACGCATATCAAAATCCTTGAATCAAATATAACATACAATATAATTGTTTCTATTTCAATGTCTTGAGATAATTTCCTTTTTATTTTTAATAAAAGCATAAAAGGAATGCAACATATGTTTAATATTTTCAGAAAATAAAAATAAAAAATAATTTTAAAAAGTATACTTATTGTGCTTTCAAGACATTATTAATTAGAAATTGGAAAACTTGAATTCACCCTCTTTGGTTTTGAGTTTTCAATTTTTATTTTATATTTTTAATAAATTCTTAAATATTTTAATCAAGTTTTCCTTTTTAAATTTTAAGATCTACTTTAATCTTAATTTACTAAAAAAGTAAAAAAAAAGTGTACAAAAATCTTTTAAAAAATTCATTAAATACAACAAAATATAAAAATATATTTGTAAATTTCTGTAAGTTTTTTTTTTTTTTTTGTGGTTCTCAGACCAAAAATCCAATTTTGAATTTTGTTTGGCCAAAAGTCCTGGCACAGAATTAACTTGGCCATAAGGACAAGTTTGTGTTAAATGACCAAAATACCCTCACAATATATATGAGATATACACGGTGCAAAAATCAAAAAGTGTACCCCCCTCTCTCTCTCTCTCTCTCTATATATATATATATATATATGTTTCACGTCAAATGGACGCCTTTGTCTTTGACGATTCACTCCGGGACCTCTTTTCTCTCTCATCTATTAGTGCCAAAGACGATGACAAAAGAGGATGTGGACATGAGGAGACGCGTGATGTCATAAGCATAGAGGTAGTCGTTGGCGCCAATAAGAAGGCCAATGGTAGCGGCAGCGACAGCAAGATAGTCCCTCCCTCTTTCTCTGGCCATTTCACTACTCTCTCTCTCTCAACTGATTGTAAATTAGAGAGAGTCATATATATTCATACACACAAGTTCAAATCTGAACATAGCAATTTCATTTTGGCTAGAATTTGAATAACTCTCTCTCTCTCTCTCTCTCTCTCTCTCTCTCTCTTCTATTGTCTTTAGTGTTTGAAGATCTGATTCGATTGCGCCTTTCTCGTTCTTTGTATATATCTTTCTTGTCTTGGCTTAAGATCGAGGACTAAGAGCAAAAAAAACTTACCTAGAGATCTATTAGGGTTAAGGGTTTTGAGTTGGATCACTAACTTTTCTCTACTCCAAGTGCAGAGATCTGTTTTGTTTTATTTTTTTAGTTGTTGTTGATTATTATTATATTGTTATTGTTATTGTTGTTGATGATGATAATGAAATAAATTTGAACAGATTTGTGTTGTTATTGTTGTTGTTGTTGATGATGATAATGAAATAAATTGCAACAAATTTGAATAGATTTGTTTGTGAATTTGAAAATATCTGTGTCTATACATCGGTTACCATTTGACAGTATCTGTTGTTGTTATTATTGATAGATAGACAGATAAAAAGAAAATTTCTTGTTTGTTGAACAAATTTGTTCAAAAAATTGAACAGATAATAAAAAAACTGATAGAATTTCAACAGATAATTTAAACAGATAGAATTTTTGAAGAGATAAATTTCAACAGATAGTTTTTATTTGGACAAATATTAAACAGATAAAAATTTTGATAGATAAGGATTCCAACAGATAGATTCAATACTTAAAAATTTTCAACAGATAAAAAAATTTGAACTTTACTCAGAAAAAATTTAAACAAATAGTCAATGAAAAGTCAAATAGATAAAAAAAAAAGTCAAGGAGTAAAATTAAAAATAAAATATTTTCTAGGACTTCTCACCAAACTATTTTATAAAGGGTAGACTTCTCACTAATAAAAAAAATCTACTAGATCTAATGCTTTAGACAATTGTTAGAGTGTATTTTTCACAATTTTTTTTTTCTCTACAAATATTGTACTTTTTAAATGTATTTAGATTATGTGTATCTAAAAAAAAATTATGTAAAATATTAAAAAAATTCACTAAAAACAAAAAAGAAATATGAAAAATAAAAAACTCAATTTTTTGAAAAGTGAATTCAATTTTTTAGGACCCAACATGGTGATTAATTTTATTTTTCAATATTTTAAAAATTATGACTTACTTTTTTGGTATGAACTGACCATATATATATATATATATTCTGGTAAAAGAAAAAAAAGGTTGTGTAGGCTCTGCAAGTTCCCATTCCCGAACTAAGACATTGCTTGAGACAATGTATAAGGACGTCACGTCGAGGGACGATGGAAAATCGAACCCAAGTGAAAGTATTTTTAGATGGATCCCTAACTATTAAATCCAGCCGGTAGGGACGAACTAATCATATTTGTCTTACACTATGTTTGGGAACCTAGGAGAAAAAAGAAAAGAAATGATTACTTAAGTAATAAGAGAAAAGAAAAGAAAAGAAATGATTGTGATTTCTCTCCTTTTTGTTTGGATAAGGAAGAAATAAAAGAAAAGAAATGATTGTGATTTCTCTCATTCTTGTTTGGTTAGGTTTCATTAAAAGAAAAGAAAAGAAATTATTTTATGTTATATTACTAAAATAACCTTTTTATATTTTCAATCATTTTATTTCTTTTATTTTTATAGGGACAAAATTGGTATTATGAAAATAGTGGTTTCTTTTCTCTCCCAATCTCTCCACTTTTGGGAAGATTGAAAATGGGGCTTATAAGATAAATGAGTTTCTCTCCATTTCTCTCCATTTCTTCCCATTTCTCTCTACTTAGGTTATCCAAACAAATAAGAGAAATACATATCACTCTATTTCTTTTCTTTTCTCTCCAAATCACTCAATCCAAACATAGTGTTAATGTTAGGATTTGTGTATAAGAAGTATTTTAAAAATGATGAAAATTTTGATATTTTATTTTTTCAAAGGGTGAAAAGTATTATTCTAGAGGGTTTTTTTTTTTTTTTTTTTGGCAGACACTTGTCAGCAACCCCCTTAAATAATCATAAGATAAAAAAGAGAAATTATATTCCAGTGAGACATAATTTTTTTTTACACAAACATAAACCTTCATAATTTTCACTTGTATCCCATCATAAAATCATTTACATTTCATGTACTTGTATAATTTTTTTTCTATGTCTTAATGTGCCGCAACTCCCCCATTAAAAAAATTGTAATAAATATAACATTATTATGATAATCATAAAAGTAAAAAGATTGAAATAAAATAATAGCTTTACGGGAAATTTCACTATTTTTTAAATTAATTATAATTTTATTTTTACTATAACTTATAAAATTTTTGATTATATTTTAAGAAAATGTTTGGTAGCTCAAAATTATGTGACTCAAATGGCTCAAATCTGTCAAAACGATGTCGTCTTCAGTGATTTGAGCTATTTGAGTCATAAAATTTTGAGCTACCTAACTTTGTTGTATATTTTATGTGTTATTTGGTTATAAAATTTTTTAATTGTAACTAAAAAAAATATGAAATTATGTTTTTTTTTTTTTAATGAAGTAAAGTAAAGTGCGTACAAAGCCACTGTTCCCTACTCCATATCACTACCCGACAAACAACACCATCGGACCGGTGATAAAGTGCAACGTGGACGATGGTCATCCTCCCATGTATCCTACTGTGATTGGCCACACGTCAAATCACACTCCCCTACCTCATCATGATTGATCCACGACTCCATATACTTACCCCATGCCCATCTCTCATCACTCTATTAAAATTATAAATAAATAAATAAACAAAAAAGAGACTCCTCCGACAATCGACACTTGTCATCTCCAAGACGCAACGCAGCTCAGAAACGTCCAGAAACCATAAAATAAAAAAATAAATAAAATAAAGAATGATTTTTAAATTTAATAATGCGTCAATAAATAAATAATTAATAATTAAATTTAATTATTAATAAATTATCTTTTTAATATATTATTGAATTTAAAAAATAAATTTAATTTTAACGTAGGGATAACAATTATTGTGTTTAGTTTTAATTTTTTTTAAATTTAATTTTTTATTTTTAATAAATATTTTGTTATAATTTTTAATAATTTTTTTATTTTTTAAATACACATTACTTAAATGTATTTAAAAAATAAAATATTTATGAAAAATTATTTTTATAAAATAATAAGTAAACAAGAATACAAAAAATATATTAATTTTTTTTTGTACCTTTAGTATTTAGTAAATTTAAATTTTTTTATAAATATTAAACATTTTAAATATATTTATATTAAATGTATTTAAAAATTAAAATATTATTTAAAATATTAAAAAAATTCAATAAAAATAAAAATATATTAAAAATTTTAAAAAAATTAAAACAAGCTAAATACTTTTTTATAAAAAAAAATATGATAAAAAAAGGTTAATAAATACACTACTCTTTTTAACTCATGTCAAATAAGGTCCAAGTTTCTGTCCCTCTCGTCTCTCTCTGGCTCTCCTTCCATTTGTGTTAAAATTTCATTTTCTTTTTCAGAAGATCAATCAACTTTCTATTTTTTGTTGAACAGGTTCATCTTTCTTTCATTTTTTTTTTTTTGTTTTTTTCTTTCTGATTTTTTCTGAATATTTTTACCATATTTTTTGAGTTTTTTTGCTGTTGAATGCCACTGGTTTCAAATGTGCTAGCTAGGGCTAGGGTTAGGGTTTTGAATTTGATACTACAACACATGTATAGATACATGTGTATAGTGATTTGAATTTCATGATCTCATATTTATGTAGGATTTGATTTTCGTTTTTTTGGGAAATTTTTTTTTTTAAAAAAAAGGTTCCTTATAGTCGCAGAACTTGTTATCAGTAATTTGGTATATCTGTTGGTTCGATTCTGTGTGAGAGATCAGAAACTCCAATTGATCTAACTTATATCGATGTTTGCATGAGACATTGAGCTTGGATTAGCTTTGGAAACTGATTAGGACACTGTTACATACAAAATTTTTAGTCCAACATGAACTTCAAGAACTTCGGAAATGAGCCGCCGGAGGAGGGAGGTGCCGGCGGTGGCGGAAGGCCGCCGGGGTTTTTTCCGCTGGCGAGGCAAACATCCATCTATTCATTGACTTTTGATGAGTTTCAGAGCACAATTGGTGGGAGTGGAAAAGATTTTGGGTCCATGAACATGGATGAATTGTTGAAGAACATTTGGAGTGCTGAGGAGACCCAAACTGTAGGGACTACCAGTGGTTTGCACGGGCAAGGGCAAGGGCAAGGGCAAGGGCAAGGGCAAGAAGGGGTTGCCCCTAATGGGCATTTGCAGAGACAAGGTTCGTTAACTTTGCCGAGGACGCTGAGTCAGAAGACTGTTGATGAGGTTTGGAGAGATTTAGCGAAAGAGTATGGTGGTGGGAAGGATGGGATTGGTACTGTGAATTCGAATCAGCCGCAGAGACAGCCGACTTTGGGAGAGATGACTCTTGAGGAGTTCTTGGTGAGAGCTGGTGTTGTGAGGGAAGAGCTTCAATTACCTCACGGAAATCCCAATAATACTGGTTTTTTCGGGGATTTATCACGCCCCAATAACAATACAGCTCTGGGTTTTGCATTTCAACAAATGGGTCAGAACACAGGATTGATGGGTAATAGGATACCTGAGAGTAATAATCAAAATACCATACAGTCTGCTAATTTACCATTGAATGTTAATGGGGTTAGATCGGCACAGCCCCAGCAGCAGCAGCAGCAACAACGACAACAACAGCAACAACTTTTTCCCAAGCAACCAAATATGGGTTATGCCAATCCCATGTCTATTCCAAGTAGTACTCAGATGAGTAGCCCTGGATTTAGGGGCGGGATTGTTGGAATTGCGGATTCGACGATTACTAATAACTTGGTTCAGAGTGCTGCACTGCAGGGTGGAGGGATGGGGATGATGGGTTTGGGAGCTGGTGCTGTTACTGTTGCAACAGGTTCTCCAGCATTTTCTTCAGATGGGCTGGGGAAGAGTAATGGAGATACATCTTCTGTTTCACCGGTTCCTTATGTGTTTAATGGAGGTTTACGGGGAAGAAAATCTAGTCATGCTGTGGAGAAGGTTGTTGAGAGGAGACAGAGAAGAATGATTAAGAACAGAGAATCAGCTGCAAGATCACGGGCTCGTAAACAGGTGAATTGTCTTACTATATTCATCAGGCTCTCCTTTTGATGTATTAATCTGAATATTAGCATGCTGGTTTTCTAGTTTTTGTGCACATAAGGAAATTCCTCCTAATTTACTAGTAATGGCACCAAACACATCCAATTCTTCCAAAATTAGACCATTGTTTGAGACCATTATGAATCACTAGTTCAACTCTAATACTCTTACTTTGTTAATGAAACTCATTGAAATTGCATGGTAATTGGGATTCATCTTAATCTTTAAGACCAGTATGTTGTGTCCATGAGTTTGTCCATAAACATCCTATATTTGTCCTTGAACGACTTGATGATTGTTTCTTGCAGGACAACATGATAAATAATCCATTAGTTGTGGGCGTGGAGCCCTTACAAGTTAGATGTAACTGCAAAAGGAAAATAGCTATTATTTGTGTAGCTTCCATTTGTGATGCCCTATTTAAGGCTCTTACGAATAAAAATGGTAGTTCTGGAGAAAATTTAGGCTAAAAATGAATCTTTGATAAAGTAGCGCGACCACATTTTAGTGATATAAATTCCATGACAACTGCAAAATTCGGCTCTGAGCTTATGATGCATGTGCAATATGATAAAATTCAAGAGTTCTAGGTTTGTGGCAGCAATCTTCATTTTATTTAGCATCTTCCGTTTCTAGATTGTTAGTTACTTGCTTCTGTTGGAAGAAAGGGTATAAAGAAACCAACAAAGGAAAATAATGACAAATTTTGTCTTCTTTTGTGGTTTTATGAGTTTGGCTATCGTTAACATTCTGCTTTTATCAACATTCTGCTTTTATCATCCATGGACATGCTGCACCACAATTCATGAAAGAATGGATGGATATCTTATGCGGCAGAATGGTAATGTCATAGCGATCTGATATGACCAGAGATGAAAGATTAGGAGAGGCTACTTCCATGAAAAGTTTAAGGATCTCATTCATTAAAAGGTAATGGATATATGCCTAAAGGAACATAACATTACTTGTACCACCTAAATTTGGTGTAACATTGAATAAGCTTAGACTGTGACTTCAGTTTTGCTTTTTAAGTATACAGAGCACTGCGGACCCAAAGCAACAATACTTTATTTTAAGAATGCCATCAATGATGTTGTGTTGTTCAGAATAAATGTTTTTAATAAATAATGGTTCCCTTTTGGATTTTTGCCAGGCCTATACGATGGAGTTGGAAGCAGAAGTTGCAAAACTGAAAGAGGAAAACCAAGAATTGCGCAAAAAACAGGTATGTCTTGATATACCTTTTCTTTTCCCTTTCTTTGTCAGTGTGTGCACACTGCCACATGCATGCATGCTGACTGGGCATGTGATTGTATGTATTTTTGTTATTGGGGAAATTACAATTCAGTGGTAGCTTCTGTAATTTTTTTCTCTCAAACTTCCACTTTATTGTATTTCTCCTTTTTTATTCAAAGATGAACATGTGGTAAACAATCATCAACTTTGTTGCAGGAGGAAATAATGGAATTGCAGAAAAATCAGGTACACTAAACATGTCTTTTTTAAATGATAAATTGATGACTTTCTTATGTGTGACCCTCTAGCTTCACACACATGCATTCTTATCGTCTCTCTCCACATCAACCATCCATGCCGGCATATTATTTGATTACGCAATTGCATAGCTTCTGTCCCTTTCTTATGTGTTTCTCAATTCCATACCATTTTGTACTTTAAAACATGGCATATCCTATTTCTATTAGTTTCTTCCTACTGTCAGTGATAATTGACATCATTGGTACTCTTACTTCGTTAACCCATTCTTACTTTTATGGACAGCACAATTTTCAGTCTCCACTTTGTTATGAAAGATTAACAAAGACAACAAATTGGTTGATTGTTTTACATTTTTATGCAAGTTTCACTATTCTCATGTTTTCATTGCAAGTTGCAGTATTTAGTTTGTTTTGACCTGCTGATTCTGAAACCTTCAAACTTCAAAGCATTTCATGATGGTTTTAACTTAGAATTTACCTTTGCTCTTGCAGTCAACTTCTTGTGCATCATTAACAACACCATATGCCACATGAGGCCTTTTTCAGTATATGTTGTTGAGGTTATATATAAACAATGCATAGAGAGAGAATGAATTGTGTCCGCTAGTTGTTTAATGTAAACTCTTCAGCATACTTATCTACTGATAATAAAGTTATAATTCATGCTCATTTAAGCCCTTCATACTCTTTTTCCTTTTCCCTTTTTTTTTTTTTTTCCTGTGGATTTGCTTAGAATGCAATATTGTTCGAGCGAAGATCACAGATATTCATTTAAAAATAACATCATTTAGGTAGTGGAAGGTAGAATGACTGGTTTTGCATTTGTATCTACTATGTATTCTTCGCTTGAGCCAGTAAATGCTTGTGAAGCCTCTATATATGCTGATGGGAGTTGGTGACATGGTCATTTGAATTTCACTAAACTTTAGAAAATCTCACAAGGCTTGTGTTATTGTGGAGTGGATTTTGGTAGATAAATAGAGTAATTGCTAGAAAGTAGGCCTAATGTTATGATGGAGATTGATTATGAATTTCAAAGCTAAATTCTTTATGTCAATTCGAACTCACTCACTACGTGTCATCGTGCCATTGAGCATCAGCATTTGTCTTTTGAGAGATTTATGGTGAAAATGGATATTTTCTTTCTTTCGTTTTTTGGGATAATTATCAATGGATATTTTCTATTAAGGACGATGCTTTTGGTTTGGACACATTCACAGCTATACTTGCCCTTCTACCACTTTTCACTTCCTCTTTTTGATAGGACAATACCAAAAATTAATTATGCTTGCATTCAATAAATGTTGTAAATAGTGGAAAAATGCAACTTCAATTGATTCTTCAATATATTTGTTTTATTTACTTATTTTAACGCTGCAGGTCTTGGAGATGATGAACATGCAGCAGGGAGGTAAGAAACGATGCCTGAGGAGAACACAGACTGGGCCATGGTGAAGGGCCGTGATTATGCTTTGATCATTCAAATTTAATAATGTGCATCGTATGTGGCTGTACATATTTATGAGAAGCATATTTTGTGCTTGTAGATCAAAAGGATGAGAGAGTTGTGTTTTGTTGTAGCTTAATGCTTTCGCTGTCCATAGACTTTTTTTGCTTTTTCTATGAACATCATAGTTAGAAGGGAGCAAAACGCATGTTTTAGGTAATTTGATATATGTTTCAGAATACACCCGGTTCGTTATCAGTAAAAAAGCACTTGTGTTTCCTGTATTTTGCTTGGGGTGCCTCAGTGTATGGAAATTTAAGCGTACTCTCCATCTCTTTTCATTAATATAGTTACAGATGTAGATCAGTCCAACAGGACAGATCGGTTATATTCCATAGCAGGACATGATATAGATGGAAAATACTTTTTGGTACTTTTCGATTCAAATGCTGAAGCTTCCACTTCTGGCCAATTGAAGATGCTCAAGTTTACTTTAATTTATTAGTTATTGCCAAATTGGGCATATACTTTGTGTGGAGGGTACATATGACATAACAGGCAATCGCTAATGATTGTTAGGCAATGTCCAATTGGGGAAAATTTTAAATTTTGGACATAAAAAGGTAAGGGATCTTTTTTGGCCTCCTAAAGAAAATAATTTGGTGGTCCGAGATTAATACAACAGATTTGATATGACCAATTATTATCTGTCAAATTATAAATTTGAACTCCAGAATCCTGCTTCTTTACTTTCTAGAAATGAAAGTTTCAATGAAGTAAAATCTTAAATCTTATTATTTGGGAACATACTTATTTAGAATATTTACAATCTTTTTATCTTATTTGAGTTCTATCACTTTTTTATTTTTTCACACAACTTTTCATTAAAAGTTAAAAAATTATTAAAACAATCTATATTCCCAAATCAAGGACGTGCCAAGAAAGCAAGCAGCTGATTACAACTCAAATCATTGTAAGAATTTCAACAAACTATTACTTGTCAATCAATAACTTGGCCATTTGGGTCACAAGTTAGCTGAAGTTCATTCACAATTAGCGAGCACCATTAGGTAACAAGTTCTAATGCAGATGTGCAGGCATGATTGCTACAGCACCAGCTCTACTACCATTTGCAAGAACTCCAAGGTTTACACAGTTTCAATCTAAGAAACAATTGTTCAACAAGAACGATATACCCACCTGAATAATTATGATGACATTCATAACAAAGGCTTGTTTTGGGTACGTGTTTTGTAGCTGTGTTTGGACGTTTGATGAAAAAGCCAAACGTGGCTTTTTTGTTCTAAAACCCATTTGGGAAGCTAGATAAACCCAGCTCACTCACTGGATAAAACCCATTTTGCAATTTACGAACATACCCTCCATTCACTTGGGGTTGGCTGTGAATTGCAAATGGGGAGGGGGTATTTTGGTCATTTTACATTATGACATGTGATAACATTAAAAATTATTAATGAAAAAGGCAAAAAGTAACTTTTTACCAACTTCTCAAACTCAAATGACTATTTAAAAAAGCAAAAAAGTTTGGTTAAAAGCTAAAAAATCACTTTTTACCATCTTTTCAAAATAACCCAAAATACGGAAATTAGCTTTTCAAAATTCTAGGGACTCAAAATGCCATGAATTCAAAAATAACAAAAACCACATAATCCAAACACCATAATACTTTGCAGATCTACTACCTCGACAGTAGAATGAAAACCTCAGAAGAAGAATCAACAATCCTTTCCCCATCCCACAAATCCAATAAGAAGAATCTTTGAATTCCGATCAAATCTGGGTCCGAGTAGATGCTTCTAGTAAGGATAGCCAGGGGTACAACCGCTGTCCTTCCAGGAGATCATCTTCCTACGATCTCTTCCTCTATATGATCTGGCAAGTAGACTACCGCTTACAGGCTTGCATAAACCTACATCAACCACAGAAGTACTCTTTCTCCTCTCAGAACTTGGGGCTCCTTCGTCCATGTAAAAGTCAAACAGCATTGCTAGACAACGTACTTGATGGCCTAAGATGAAGTTCTCTTGATCCAGAGGTATCAACTTTAATGTATGAACATTGATCTACAGATAACAGATAGCAGATAGCAGATAGCACAAGATTAAAGAGAGGAATTAAGAACAGAGAGGCAATAAGTGGAAAAATACAAGATACAATACTGTTTACTGCTATCAAGAAAGTCTTTCTCTAGAAAATGCTTTGAAGCAGTGAAGATGTGACTCTATAGTAACATATATCCAAGACTTCATAAAAGCCATTTTCTGGATAATGCTTGAAAAAAAAGAAAATTTTGATCCATCATGTTAAGGGACGGATATCTGGACAAATTTATTGCAGAAACCATATAATATATTGATTTGAGAAATTGTGTCATTGTGATATGTAACTGTCTTGTATCACCCCATACGTGGATATTTATGATTGGTTCTTTGTTTGGAAATAATCATTAAGGAAATAATGAAAACAAATAGTAATATCTTGTCATGTAGGTGAAAAAACCTAGTGATATATACCAGTCCTCTATTGTTTTAATTGCCCATAGTTACAAGGCCGCTAATAAAAAAAAATTATATCTAAATCTAAGACTACAGAGTTCTCTGTTGCTTACCTCTGCTTCCATGGCACGAAGTTCATTATACCACTCAGAACCAGCACTCTCGGAATGATTTTCTCCAAGCAATGCAGTAGAAAGACTCAGTGCAAAATAAGGGGGCCTAAGAGGATACTCCTTGCTTATCTTAATCTGCCATAATAGATGCTTCATTACTCAAGTGAATCATCAAAAGATCACTAAACAAAGAGAAAAGAAGACGAAAAATACAAATGTAAACAACACCAACATTTCAGTTACCTTGGCTTCTAACTTCATGTTCGTCTTGTTATTGTCCACAGTCCTGGTTAAAACAAGACAATATTCCTGCACACCATAGTCAGCCCAAGAATTTCCAACCATCTCGTAGCGCCCAATCCAGGCTGTATTTTCTGTCTCTTGATCAATTTGTACAGGCTCATCCAGATCACTTTCAGAATCCAGCAGGAGTTCTGAATCCTCGTAATTTTTCCTGAAACTTTGAGATTTTGCCATGCTGATTGGAGAAACCATACTCTTTGAAATCAAAGACAGCCGTTTGGAGTGCTCAAGATCAGATCCTTTTGGAGTGAGTTTAACATCATTTACGACAGCTGAGACCGGAACTAAAGATGGAAGTTCCCCATCTTCCCTTGCATTTTCTACCTCTTCCCTTGAAGTACCAGACCTTCCATCCATATCCATGTCTGAAGGGCCCTGACCTTGTTCCACATCAACAACAGGCAAAGATGAAGCATGATTAGGTGACAATCCTATAGGTGACCAACCATGCAAACTGCATAAAGGGGTATGAGAGGCCCATGGAACGCTTTCACAAGTCAGAGAAGGCCATTTAAGCTTCAAAAGTAAATCAAGCTGATCCCTGTAAGCCAACCAAACATTTCCAAGATTTCAACAAGTATACCATATGCCATAGACAAACAACAAAGTAGGAGTCTCAAGGGCAAGGGTAAATAATAAACAAATAAATATGACCATAACATGGCGCACACACACACAAAAGTCATATAAAGTACAGAATATTTAAATTGAGCAACAAGCATCACATGAACCATTTATATCATTAATAACATTAAATTAGTTCAAAACTGCAAGGTTCAATATTACTTAACCAAAAAAAAAAAAAAAAAAACCTGCAAAGAGCCAATATTCCAAGACGATAAAAAAAAACAAAAAAAAAACACAAAACAAAAGAAAGAAAGAAAACGAGCCAAAATTTGAGTACATGTGTATCTGCCTCATACATGCTTCCTACTCTAAAAAGCTCAGGACTCCAAACATATAGAGCAGTGACTCACGCAAGACCCAGCTGAGCCTTTTTCCGAGAGCGAATCCTTTGCACAACTGTCTGTACGCGATTTTGCTGACGGTATATGGAGAGACCAGATATAACCGCAGCATTTTTAGCTGTTTCATTGCCTGTAGTTTCACAGCCTGTAAGAAATGGTGATAGCTCTGGTAAAAAATCAATTCCAGCCAAATGCTGGGCCCACCCATATGGACGTGAAGTTCTCCTTTCATCAAATGTCAGGGCATCACCAACGTGGAGCTTGGCTGACTGCATGTCATTCAAGAAATATTATCCAATAAATTTTTTATTTTAATTTTCTTTTGCTGGAGAATGATAAGTAGAGTTATGGACATATAAAATTGAGCCTGCAAGCAAAAGACTCATACCTGGTGAGGAAGTTCAAGGCCAGTGTCATCGGGGAACAAGTTGCATAAGATGTTATTCTCAGGTCCTTCACTGGAGCCTTCAATCCCAACACATACAACATTCAACTTTATTAAGTATTCAAACTTCAGAGTGATTAGTTTTGTAGACTTGGGATCAGAAGCCTCATCATCATGTATATAGAGAATGATTTTCAGTGGATGAGCTTGATATATTCCTGTCTGGTCAAGATTCTCTTTGCCTGGAACCTTCTTTGGCCGCTTTCTCCTTCTTTGCCCATCATCTTCGTCTTCAGGTACATCATCCTCCAACTTGGAATTCTCTACGTTGCTAGAAATACCTGGCCCATCAAAACCACCTTAATATTAGGAGCCACCAGACCAACATGAAACCATTCCCTAACCTTAAGCAAGTTGAAAACCGAGTCAAACAAATAGTTTTTATATGCAACAAAATGGCAAGATACAAAAATACTGAAATCAATTCAGGTCCCAAACCAACTGAATCATTTTTAAAATAAATTTCCTAATTTTTAAAATACTACTTAAACATAAATCAGCGGATGCACTAGGTTCCTGTTGAGCCCTTTCCAGTCAATCCCATCAGCAAAATGAAACTCCTAACTAAGCAAGCTGATTAGTGAAAACACTTCTAACTGCACCAGGGCTAAAGAAACCAAGTATACAAAAATCAGCACAAACATCTCTACAAATAGATCACCAAAAAACAAAAAGCTCAACAAGCCAAATTACCAGTGTACTTTTTTTTGACAAGTAATTACCAGTGTCCTTATTTGCTTGCTGTCGAGCAAAGGCTTGAGCATCCTTCACACTTCCTGCAATCTCCATATCAATGTTTTCCCCAAATGCTTCCTTTTGGGCCAAGAACTGTGAGTAAATCACATAAAGAGGAGGGGGAAGCAACTCTGCCAAGTGATGCTGCTTTAGTTTCTTTGTATGCAGAACCCCCAGTTGGTGCTGTACGGGCAATGATGCTTTCTTAAGCGACTTGAGGTGTGAAGGAAGACTCGATAAGAACTTCTTCCTGTTAGCAATGGTCTCCAGAAGTTTTTGCTTTTGTTGTTCGAGTTTCTCATGAAGTTTGCATAATTCTTTGCGCTGATACAGTAAATTTGTAAGTACTTCTCAATCCAGCTCTAGTAATAAGAATAATAACAATAAAAAAAGTAGTAATAATAATGAAGTTAGTTTGCTTCTGGGAGATAACACTTATGAAAGAGTCAAAGGAGGAGAAGGACTTCAAATTATAGGGTAAACAACATTCATTTTCCGTACGAGTCCTCATGGTGCATTCTTTGCATGCCTAGAAATATATCAACAGAAAAAAGGGAAGGAGACGAACTGTGATTCATACAGCAACATTCAGGTAGTGGCAGACAGTATGAAGTCAACAACCTCTAACAAATGAAAAAAGTACCACGAACTGTGATTCATACTCTCCATGGAAACTTTTCCAAACAATCAAAAAGAGAAAGAAAAAAGAGGTGGGGCATCATTTAAATTACGACCTCTTTTGGTGAGCCAAGCTTTTGGCCATTTATTTAAGATCTTAACCATCAAATAGGGCAAGATTGGTCAGATGGAAAACTAGGGATTACACTTCTAATACAATAGATCCCTATTCAATGGAATAATGAGTGCACTCATCTGTAAATTTTCGATGCAGAAGCTTTACATAAAATGACATTTAACATCATAAGACTTGTGAATTATGGTATTGACTATACTTTTCAATCTTTAAGGCAACTTTTCTTACAACATCGACAAGAAAAACATGCAACACTATTTGTGGCCATCAATATTTACCTGGAACAACTCGAAATTGAGCCTCTTGAGCATCAAATTGTGTGCACTGTCATTTGATATTACAGAGCTTTTAATATCTTCCGGTGCATCTCTAAAAAATTCTTCCTCAGGCACAAGCTGAATATCAGGATGTTTAGACTTGAAGTCTTTGCAAGCTTTTATTGCTTTCACATAATGACTTTTCTCATACATCAAGTTATGGAGCTGCAACGTTGTGAAGTCTACAGGTGCTTTTGCACGTTCTGTTTCTGCTTTTACACGATCTTCTTCAAGCAAGATGGAACGATTTGCCTGTGATAGAACACTTTAAGCCACATAAGTTTGCAAGCATGAACAAGACATTACAGTTAATATTTCAATTTTGGTCATGGATTAGCTATAATGAGCACATATCTAAACGAGGAACAAAAAAGTGAATTAAGTAAATGAAAGCATACAGGATTTCAATCAAGGCATACATCAATCAAAACCTACACCTTAATTGGAGAAACAACACACAGAGAGCAATGGACAAAACTTTCTTCTTCTGGAATATCCAATCCAACTTGAATCAACTCAACTACACATTCTCACACACTCTATCAAGGGTCATATCTTCACTTAATTTTGACCTTCGTCTTTCCCTAGCATTACGCTCAATATGGACAATGTCACCATATTGATCGATCACAAATGCAAATGGTCAATAATTCAAGTAAGAATTTTTCTCTTATACTTCCACCATCGTATGAATTAGCTCATTCATTAGTTTGTACCTTACATTTTAACTACACTTATTTACAACCATGACGTTCCTCAGTTGCAACATTATGTCCGTAAATCAAGGCCGCTGTTACAGCCATCTAACAAAATTTTTATCTCGACTGTCACAAGTATAGCACTAATCCTTGAACCTTTTTAAAATATACGAGCAACATAATCACTAATCTCTCCATCCCCATGTATAATCGAACTTCCGTAGCAAAATCATTCACTCTTTCGTATCCCTTCTCACTTGTATGCACCTATCACTCGAATACCTTTCTTTGACTTAACCGACATTAGAATTGTTACCATTTCAGCATCCCATCCCAAATTTTCATTCAACAAATTCACCACTCAGCTTAAAATATTTGACATTTTTCACAAATCAGACACAAAAAATGTTCTTTAAAAAAATTTCCAAGATAATATGCATACATATGTCTATGTATAGCCCTAATTGAATTGTGAAAAGAAAGGACAGATGAATGGAAACCCTAGACCTGGCGAAGAGCGACGAAATTGAGGAGCATCTGAGTGACGACCTCACGGAGTTGGGATTTGGGTTTGGATTCTCGCTTGATGGAGAGCATCTTGGTCACGATCTCCTCCACTGAAGTCCTGCTCTGCTGCAGCATATCGTACGCTGACTTCTCTAACGTGGGCTGTGGTGGTGCTAACTCTCCAACTTCCTCAGAACAAGCCACCGCCTCTCCTTCTTCCATGCTCACCTCCATTGTTGGCCCCGTCCTCTCTCACCTTCGGCTTCCTTCTTGTTTCCACCACTCTATGTATGTATGCTCATAAAGTTCAATTAATTATTTTTATTTTGGTTAATAAAAGGGGAATTTTTTTTCAACACCCTAATAATAATAGTAACTTAGAGGATAAAGGATATCTAAAAAAATAGTGATGTATCAGGTCTCTGGGTAACTTGGCGTGCGTTTTTAATTATTTTTGTGGACCAA
This sequence comes from Camellia lanceoleosa, assembly GCA_025200525.1. NCBI lineage: Eukaryota > Viridiplantae > Streptophyta > Magnoliopsida > Ericales > Theaceae > Camellia > Camellia lanceoleosa. Next base: position 187,759,428 of record CM045761.1, on the reverse strand, counting down.
AATACCCTCGCCGAAATCAACACAAAAATGAAACTATTCCGACTTCTCCAGTTCCATTCCAACCATCCAGCATCTTCACGAATATCAGCACAGCAGAATTAGGGTTTCAACATCATCTTCACCATCGACATTAGAGCTTCATTCTCTTCTGCAAAAATCATTCACATTCCTTCCTCACAAATTTCCCTGACCTTCGTTGAAACCGTTTTCACCGCCATCGCCATCTCACCCATCTTCGTCACGTCGCATCTTCATCTCAGGCCATATCAGCTCGTCATTCAAGTTTCATCCTAACTTTGGTAAGTTTTTCTGCAATACAACTAGATTTTCTCTGGAAACAAAGTTAATAGCGTTTTATATTAACCTTCTATAAATTAGGGTTTCAATTTTGTAATAAAAAGCTACCTGAATTTGGAAACAGTTATTTCTCTGTGTTTTGAACTTATTCTTGAACATGTTTGTGTAATTTTATTTGTAAATTTCTCTGGCATTTGAATTTCTCTGATTTTTGCTTGATGTATATTTCTTCTTCCAATTTTCTCTGGCATCTTTATTTTGAAAAAGTAATTTTCTATGTTTATATCTTATTCTTGAATATGTTTCTGTAATTTTGTCTATAAATTTCCATGCTCTGTAAATTTCTCTGTAATATGTATTTTTAATTGGAACGTCTATCTTTCTCTGGAATGTCTATTACTCTCTTGCCTCTGTCTAAGTTTCTCTGCCGTTTATAATTTTCTCTGACCACAACACCCCACTTTTCTCCCTTGTGTGTCTCTATCATGGTTAATTTTCTCTAGTTGTGTATGTAAATTTCTCTGGTATTTTAATATTATGAATTGAAATTTTCTCTGGAATGGAAATTTCCTCAATAATGTGTATTTTTCTCTGGTATGTTTATTTTGTTCAATTTTCGATTTCAATTTGGTGTAATTTTCAGTAGCATGTTTACATTACTTTGTTTATTTTTTATTGCTAATTGTGGCATGAAAATTTTCTTTGGCTTGCCATGTTTACTTTTCTTTGCCATTCATTTTCTCTGGTATGTTAACTTCTATACGTAATTTTAACAATAATTGAAAATTCATCTCCCATGTTTATGATGCTTTGTTGATTTTCTCTGACATTTCATTTTTAATGTCCAATTTTCTCTGCAATGTCCAATTTTCTGTAATTTTCCCTTCTGTAATTTTCTCTCACATTTCCAATTTTCTATTACCTGCAATTTTCTCCTTTATCTGTAATTTTCTCTGACATGTCCAATTTTCTCTAGCATATTCAATTTTCTCTGGGTTTTAATGTTGACACCTTTATGTTTTAATCATTGTCTAGAAATAGCAAAACGTAAAAGCAGCGAAACACCAGAAATACCAAGCAAAAAACAGAAACTCTCTCAGTCTGCTTATGGGCTAAGATAAAAAACCAGCAGCAAAACACTGGAAACACCAATCAAGACAGGACAACTCTCTTAGTCTTCTTATGATCTAAGATCAAAAACCAGCAGCAAAACACCACAAACTCCTCTCCAAATAACACAAGGTGATGAAGCAACTAGCATACAGATGAGTACCCCAACTTCAAAGGACTCAAGCTCAAGGGGGAAAAAACCTGTTAAACTCCACAGAAAGAGAGCTCACTACACCATTCAATTCCGATCCAACCTCTCATCTGTTGTCTCCTTTTTTCAAACACTTAAATTCAATTCAAAACAACTCTCAGAGCTTCAAAAGACCCATTTCTGGTATTTGATCCAAGCTCTAACTAGTGGAAGGATGGACCCAAAGAAAACTAGGAAATCCGATGATGATGTAGTTGCCATAATCAAATGTTACAATGAAAAAACAAAATCATTCACAGTTGGTAAGAAGAACCTGACCTTCACAACAAATGACATGACCCTGACTTTTGGTTTGGAGGGAGGTAAAGGAGCCATGTCATTAAGATACTCTAAAAAGCCAAAATCTGCATTCTTAAGGAGAAGATTCCAAAAGGACACAAGGCTCACTAGTCCTGTTCTTAAAATTGCCTTGGTCAAAGCAATGAAAGGCAAGCAACCAACAAACTACAAAGATGTAGCAATCATTGTTACATTGTACTTGTGTCTCACCCTATTTTTTGCAACAAGTGAGAATTCAATAGGGTGGGTTTTTATACAGTATGTGGAACCTCTTGAATCAATGAAACAGTATGATTGGCCACAAGCAATCACATCAACCTTGATTGATTCTATCGTGGCATTGCACAAAACCCCAGAAAAAGTTACGGGGTGTGTCATCGCATTACTGGTAAGTATAATATCCATTCAAATTTGCAGTTATCATACTTACAAATTTGTGCATTTAGAAAATTTTATTTACTTTAATTTTCATCACAGTACTGGCTATGTGAACATGCAACTATCATTGACTCGGAACACAGTAACACCACTGACTTCCCAAGATGTGCGAAGTGGAACTTGCAAACCTTGACAAAACAGCTGCAGAAGACACCAATCCACTCTCTTGCACCTCGACAGGTTAGATTCCCATTGCTCCTGAAATCTCAGTGAAATTCCAAAATTTCACTAACCACTGCTTTATTTCCCTCCTTGTCATTGATTGATTAAGATCAATTTTCTCTGAACTATCAATTTATGTTTTCTTTTTTGGTATTAACTGGTTTATTTCTGCATTGTCATCAATTTTCTCTGCAATTCAAATTTTTCTGACCACAATTCCAACACATTAACTTATATGCCCTGATTGCTTTTCTCTAATATATGAATTATGTTGGTTGTTTCATAATTTTCTCTGGCCCCTAAAATTGTTTCTCCTTGTGCGTAATTTTCTCTGGCCCATAACTTATTTGCCTTGCATCTTTGATAAACACTGTTTATTTCTGCCCTTCTAATGAATTTTCTCTGGAATCCAAATTTCCCGGACACAATTATAGTCAAACATTAACTTACATGCCATGATTGATTTTCTCTGATATGTAAATTATGTTGCTCGTTTCATAATTTTCTCTGCCTCATAAAATTAACTCCTTGTCTGTAATTTTCTATGGCCCATACAATTTTCTCTGAAGTTTGCCTCCTATTACAGATAGATAACAAGCAGCTAGTCAAAAACCCATCAGAGGACTTCTGTCTTGGTAAAAAGACAAAGAAAGAATCAAAAAAAGCAATTGTCAAATTCAATGAGGCATTACAAGATTCATCTGAAGGTCAAGCAATTGTCAAATTCAATGAAGAAGCATAAGGCAACATAAAAGAATACGAAGCCAGCAATGGACAAGAAGCCCAAGCAAACAGTGGAGAAGAAGATGCCAGAGAAGAAAGTGAAAGCAGTGGAGAACAAGAAGCCAGAGAAGAAAGTGAAAGCAGTGGAGAAGAAAAAGCCAGAGAAAAAAGTGAAGACATAGAGGCAGAAGACAAAGAACAGAATGAACATAAAGAAGAAGACAATGAAAAAGAAGATGAACAAGAAGATGAGCAGCAAGAAGAAAACAAGGAAAGTGATGAAGAACGTAATGAGCCGGTCGACCAACAACGTGATAGCATTTCTGGCTCAACAATGCATCAGCCTCAACAATTTGAGGAATCAAAGGATGCCCAAATTGCTAATCTACATCAAAGACTGAAGCAACTTTCTCAAGCTAAACAAGAAGAAGACAGAAATTGGATGGAATTACTTGCTGAAAAGGATATTTCAATAAGAACCCTGACATCACTTAACTCAGAACTTCAAGAAAAAGAAAGCACAATCCAAATGAAACTAAGGATGTTGGAGGTTGAAAAAGAAAACAATATGAAAACAATTCAACAGTTGAGGAATTCAAATTCGGAGCTTGAAACAGAAAATGCTAAATTACATGAACAAGTTCAAGAACTGTCAGTCCAACTAGCAACACAACCATACAGAACACCAACACAACTTCAACCACAAGGTCAGTGAAAATCTTGAGCCACAAAAAGTTATGTCCTTGTGTCAACATAACTCAGAGAAATTTCTATTTATTATAATTTTCTGTCATTGGTAATTTTCCCTAGAAGTTATATTTCTCTGAACACATTAGTTTATGCCGCTTATTTCTATTGATCTCTACTGCTCATTTTATTTTCTCTATCTATTTTCTTATTCCATTTTTGTAGCTTGTTTGATTTTCACTGTGTCTGGTTGGAATCCAAGTTGAACAACAACCAACAACCCAACAAGAAGAAATGGCACACAAAGAACAACCGAAACAAAAGACGAAAGTCTATGGTAAGTGCAAAATATTGAATCCCATAAATTTACATGTTGAAATATCATCTGTTACTTCAGAGAAATTTCATTTTTACTAATATTTTCACTGTCTATAGTCAAAAAAGATCCGACGTCAATGATCAAAAATTTAAAGGCAAAAGAAAGGAAGGAAAAGCAGCACGATCCAGAATTTCAATATCCCAAAGTTGCGAAAGTGACTAGAGCTTCAAAACAAGCTGAGCAAAGCACGAAGGACAAAGAAGTGCTTGATGCTGATGTGTACATCTTGCCTCAACCTATAAACATCAGAAAATCTTTGGTCTTTCCACAAACTCTTCCGATTTCAAGATTGATAAAAGATCACGTAAAAGATATGTTGCAGCACATATCAAATGTCTCTGGACTTGAGTAAGTACAACAAACAAAATAGAAGATAACAAACAACAAATTACAAACTTATATTGCATTAACAACAATTAAATCCCTTCTTTCTCGTCTTGTAGGGCTTTAATTTGGACAAGTGAGTTGAACCTCATTACCTTCGAAGACATTGGAAACCTAATAAAGCAAAAAGAAATTGCCAACAATGTAAGACTTTCTCTTTCATCAAAATTTCTCTGCAATGTTCCATCAGCCTTTATAAACCAATATTACAATTACAAATCATATTTTTCAGGTCATTGATGGCTATGGAGAGATACTTTTGGCTGACCAAATGAGAGAAAGACAACAACCAACCTCATTTTTTTTCACATCTATGAGCTTAGTATGTTACTACTATTTTATTTGATTTTCTCTGGAATTTACTTACTACTTTCTCTTCTTAAGATACTTCTTGGATTTTCTCTGAACAAAACCATTTTTGGATTTTCTCTGAACACAGAATTTCATCAAGATGACAAAAAATCAATCTTTTCGAGTGTCCTTATTTGACAAGCATATTGAAACAGCATGGAGGAACTACAGGTTCCTCCATTTCCCAATAAACACTGGAGGTAATGAGAAGTCCACAGCTGGAAATCACTGGACCTTACTTGTCCTCGACAAACAAGACAGTTTATGGAGGTTCTACAACTCACTGAGGCCAAGGAGGGATGATGCAGAAGACAAATATGTCAAAGATGCAAAACAATTGGTAACAAGTGCAAATTTCTCTGATCCATCATAATTTTAATGTGATGATAATTTTCATACAATCCTATTGATTTGTCTATTATTTAAAAATCATTTTCTTGCAGCAAGAATATGTGGAGAATTTTTTGAAAGCTTGCGTTGAAAGAGACGTTCAATCACAACCCTCTTTCAAATTGATAAACTCACAAAACACAAGTTACAACTTTGAGTATGTCAACAATGCTCCACAACAAGAAAGTGATTCGTAAGTTTCATACATCTATAAATAAGATACTTTGATTTGCATGTTTCTTAAAACTAATCATACCTATAATTTGTATGCAGTCTAGATTATGGCCTCTTTGTCTGCTATATAATGAAACAATATAGCAAGCATGAACCTATTAGCTCCAAATTGTCCACACAAGAGATCAGGTTGATGAGGACAGAACTTATAGAGAGATTTGTGACCGAAGTTGGCCGATCATGGACTGAACCAATTGAAATACCTCCAGAAGAACCAAAAATGTAATAATGAAACTAGTGAAAGGAAGACAATGTACATAGCCAGACAGAGAAAATTGTCTCACATATATGTATATATCCATACAGTATTAACTACTCAGTTTTTTGTTGACACATTGAAGGAATAATGATGCTTGACTTATCTATATACATCCTTTATTGACTAATGTAAATTTCATTTTTTTTTATTTCGACTAATGTAAATTTCATACCTATCGATGGTTAAATATATATATATTTTTTATTGTGATTGTCAACACAATCCACACAGAGAAAATTATCTGCAGAAATTTCTCTGGTATGATATTACCAGAAATTCACAAAGAAATTTAACTTGTATCGTCCCAAGGGGATGCCTATATGATAATGTAATCTGTAATGCTTTCTGTTGGTACAAAACAATCATCAAACTCAACAAAACACAAAGCGCACAGTAATTTTTTCTGCTACTGGAAAATTTCATTGGATGAATTTGAAATTTCAAAACACAATGCCCAGATAATTTTATCTGATAGTGGAAAATTTTTCCGGATGAAATTGATCGATTCGAATGGTGACACAAAATGCAATCTCTGAGTTGAGGATTTCTTTGGGTTGGTGAGGAAAATTTCTCTGGGTTGGTAAGAAAAATTTCTGAGTTGAAGTCATTCTAGATAAATTCTTCCCTGGTCTAGAGAAATTCTAAACTCATAGAAATTTCAAAAGAGCTTAATTTTGTTTCTTGGTTGCACTCACTGCAATAATTTTGATGAATTTGAAGCTTCAAAACACATTACACAGAATTTTCTCTGCCATAGAAAATTTCTCTGGATGAATTTGACAGGTATTACAAACCCACTACCTATAGTATATATCAACAAACATAATGCACACTTTAACTGATATTGCAAAAATTTCTCTAAAAGAATTTGATTGATATTATTCTATACACTGTCTAAAAAATACATTTCACAAAACAAAACACACAAACTAATCATCAAATGTATTATTCAATCAATAAAATGTACTATCCTCAACTATTTAACAAAGGTTCCTTGCATGTCCTCTTATTATGGTAACCAATACTCTCACACCGACTACACTTAATCACCCTTTTAAACTCTCCAGTAGAAGCAATTCTGTTCTTCTTCGGCCTCCCAACTGGTCTCTTGCTCAATGGAGGTAAAATCATAGCATCTTCAATGCTACACAGAGGTTTTTCAACAGTTGGAACTGGGCCAATCGAAAACGAGTATGCTTGACGATACATATCAGCATGAAAAAATGGTTCAACAAATGAATTTAAATTCCTTCCACTCCTAAAAATTGCAAAGAATAAAGATGTTGACATGGATACCCATTTATTTCCCATTTTCGACACGAACAAGTTCTCAACCCAAGATCAACCATAACCGAAGGAAAACAATGCACTTTAAAGACATTATCAGATGACAAACTCACATTCCATGTCCTCCCATCCAAAAAATACTTCTCCAATACACTATCCATATGAGGACACAGAACTTTATTCCATTTACTAGAGAGCAGTCTCCTATCAGACCTCATATTCATAATTTGCAACCATATCATGTCCACCAAATTTGTTATTGGCAAGTGCCGAGCTTCTCATATCCATGAATTGAATGACTCAGCAACATTTGAATACATCTCACCATAATGTTTCCTCGCAAAATATGTATCACTCCAATTTTCATATGGTAAACTTCTCAAGAAAGCAATCACAATGTCCCCTCCCTCACTTTTTAATTCATTTAACTTGAAATGAAATGATGCCTTTGTTGGCGTGTATGCACATTTTGAAAACTTGGACACAATCATCTCCCTAACCAAATTTATGTTTCCACATGACAACTTATCCCTCAGATTTCTCTTTAGATGTTCAAGACAAAATCCATGAAAGCAGTTAGGGAAAAACCTAGCAATTCCATGCACAATACCACAATGTCGATCTGATATGAAACTTATCACCCTTTCTGATCCCAATACTCCACATAAATGTTCAAGAAACCAACACCAATTCTCTTTATTCTTAGCATCAACAACAGCAAAAGCTACAGGGAAAAAACCTACAAAACAAATAGGAACAAGCATATCAGATATACACATGCAGAGGAAATTAGAACAATAAACAACCAGAGAAATTTGACACTGCCAACATCCATAGAAAATTCACTTGGTGCCCAACTCCAGAGAAAATTCACACATTGGCAACATCCAGTAAAATCCACACAGTGGCCAAAACTAGAGAAAATTCAAAGTGTTAGAGAAAAATCACATTCACTCAATTCCTACATGTATAAAAAATTCACATAGTTACATAAAATTATATATATTTACAATTACCTTCATTCCCATCTTTCCCCGTTGCAGCAAGCATAACTCCTTTGGATCGTCCTTTAAAAAATGTTCCATTAAGAAAAAGCAATGACCGACAATATTTGAAACCAGCAATGCATGCATGAAAAGCCACAAACACTCTTTTAAAATGCTTGTTACCTTCAAAATCTAACTCAAAACGACTACCTGGATTGTTCTTCAATGCCTCATCAAAATACCACCGTAATTGATCAAATGACAAACAAGAATCCCCATATGTCGTTTTGCTTTTTCAACACCCAACCAACCACAGTTGTAACTGATTGAGACCCCATACTTGTCTTTCATTTCTTTCACAACATCCACTGGACGAGTTAAAGGTTTTGCACTTACCTCTTCAACTATCAGCCTAGAAACTAAACTGGAAGTCATCCTCGAATGTTTACTCGTACGAACCGCCACACCACACGTATGTTCGTTGTTCAAAGTCCTTATGTAGAAGAACCCATTTGTTTTTTCAACAGAAGCATGTACACGCCACATACATCCCCTTGATTCCTTATATGCACATTCTGCCGTAACCCTCAGCTTGTCATTTTTAACATACGTAAACTGAAAACCAATCTCAATAGCATGCTTACACAAAAAAGTACGGAACTCAACCACACCACCCTCAAACTTTTGTCCAACACTCATAATATTATTCCGCCAACGAGCCGACAATAACACATTTTCTTGGTGAGAACAAAACTTAGAGAGTGAATTCCTTTCAATATCCACCAGCCTATCACACTCACCATCCACAACATCTACCCAATTACACCCCACTTCATCCTCTTCATCAGAAGTACCACATCTAGTAACTGAAACATCAACTATATCAACACCGCGTGCACAAACAACCCTCAATATATTCAAAAAATCAATATTATTTCAAACCATACAATTCGGATGGCCCAAAATAGAATATGAAATACACATAGTCTCAGGTTTCAAATTCTCCCATGTTTTACACAAAATTCCAACCAATTCCTCAAAATTCAACTCGCATGAAACATTAATGACAATAGTATCATTCCCATATTTACACAGCAACAACACTGCACTGTCCATTGAAACTGAAACAAAAAACAACAAAAATAATTTAGTTAACATAGAAACACTTCACAAGAACAACATAAAAGTCCAGAGAAATTTCTAAAAATTATAATTTTCTCTGAACTTAACATAAAAGTCCATATACATCTACAAATTGATATTCACCTTCAAGATGATAAAAAACAAAATCACAGAAACACAATGAATCACAAAGAAATTTACTGCTAACTATTAAACACAATCATAGAAAAAAATCCAAGTCCAGAGAAATTTACAATCATAGAAATTTACAAACTGAAAGTGAGTAACAAACTTATAATTTTCTCTGAACTACAAATACAAGTCCAGAGAAATTTATGAACTTACATTCACTTTCTCATATTCTATCTGCATTAGAAACTTCTAATAATATGTCCATATGCACTTATAATTTTCCCTGGACTACAAAAACAAAAGTGCAGATTTTGAAATTTCTCTGGTTTAAAAAAACATAGAACAAAACTTATCATTAATCAGCATGTTGATAAAAAACAGAGCACGAAAAATGAACTATAAACATCAAAATCACCTACACTGTTAACACTATTTGAAATTGATCAGAAAACAAAGAATGAAAATAAGTTTTGTTACTCACTTCAAAACAAAAATTCAAAACAAAAATCAAAATCCATGTGGAATCTAAATCGAAAACAAACCTGATTCAACTCCACTCAAAAACCTACACGATCAACACACTGTCAACACTCTTTGAAATTGATTAAAAAACAAAGAATCAAAAATTAATTCCAAAAATAAAAATCAACTATATCAAACTCGCCTCTCTCTAAACAAAAATTCAAAACAAAAATCAAAATGCATCTGGTATCTCCATCGAAAACAAACCTGATTCAACTCCACTGAAAATATACGCGATCAACACACTGTAGCACCACTGAAATCTCTGACGAAATTTCCGACGAAATCTCTAACAAAATCTACACGATCGTATCAATCTTTCTCGTCAACACCACTGAAATCTCCGACGAAATCTCCACCATGAAATTTCCACTGAAATCTCCGACGAAAACTCCGACGAAATCTCCCCTGCAAATTTGATTTCCAAAATCTATCAGTTAAGTCAACAATATAATATTCAAATAAATTTATGTTATAAAGGAAGGGTAATTTAGGTATTTTATAACTTAAAATAAATTTAAGGGACCTTAGCCATCAAAATATATTATTTTGGACCTCTCCTCCTATCAAAAGTAGAGGAGGGACCTTAGGCCAATTTTCTCTTAATTAAAAATAAAAAGTTCAAATAATTAATAAAATAAAATATTATACCTTACACATCAATCAATCACTTTTTTTTCTAATAATTATTTATTTAACTACAAAAAATTTACAAATCATTTCAAACATAAATTTTTTTCATCTCATAAAAATAAAAAAATCAATTAAAGTAATCAAGTTTTCAAACGAGACATTTATCCAAATACTCTTTTTTTTTGTTTAACTAAAAAAAAAAAATGAGATTCTATTTACTTTTGAACCAAAATAATAAAAATAAAAAAATTTCTATTTTCGTTTAATATCGAATGAGACTCAAATAGAATCTAAAAAAATTTAGTAGAATTTTCTTATCACTTAAATAATACACAATGTATAAATATTATATTATATTTTTACTTATTTAAATTATACATATATTGCATGTATTAACAACTAATATACAAATTAACGAGACCTTTTCAAATTTATTGTTTTTGTAAATAAAAATTATTAAATTAAACATTATTTTTTATTTAAAAATAATTAAAGGATTATATTTGAAAACACAATAAAAATGTAAGATTAATATAAGGGAAAATTGGCCTAAGGTCCCTTCTCTACTTTTGATAAGAGAAAAGGTTCAAAATAATATGTTTTGATGGCTAAGGTCCCTCAAGTTTATTTTAGGTTATAAAGTACCTAAATCACCATTCTTTTATAACATAAATTTGTTTGAATATTATATTGTTGACTTCACGGTGAAATTTTGGAAACCGAATTCGCAACGGAGATTTTGTCGGAGATTGCAGTGGAGTTGACGAGAAATTTGTTTGAATATTATATTGTTGACTTCACGGTGGAGATTTTGGAAACTGACTTCGCGGTGGAGATTTCATTGGAGATTTCAGTAGAGTTGACGAGAAAGTTTGCTACGATCGTGTAGGCGTCACAGTGTATTGATCGCGTAGATTTTCAGTGGAGTTGAATCAGGTTTGTTTTCGATGGAGATTCGACATGCATTTTGATTTTTGTTTAGAGAAAGGCCAACTTGATAGAGTTGATTTTTATTTTTGGAATTAATTTTTGATTCTCTATTTTTTGATCAATTTCTAAGAGTATTGACAATGTATTGAACGCGTAGGTTTTTCAGTGGAGTTGAATCAGATTTGTTTTCGATTTAGATTCCACATGGATTTTGGTTTTTGTTTTGAATTTTTGTTTAGAGAGAGGCCAGCTTGATTGAGTTGATTTTTATTTTTGGAATTAATTTTTCTTTCTCTGTTTTTTGATCAATTTCAAAGAGTGTTGACAATGTAGTTGATTTTGATGTTTAGAGTTCATTTTTCGTGCTCTGTTTTTTATCAACATACTGATCAATGATAAGTTTTGTTCTATGTTTTTGCAAGCCAGAGAAATTTTTTTAAACCAAAGAAATTTCATTTTCTGCACTTTTGTTGGTATAATCCAGAGAAAATTGTAAGTTTGTTATTATAATCTAACGAAAATCACAAAGAAAATTATAAGTGCATGTGGACATATTATTAGAAGTTTCTAATGCAGATAGAATCTGAGAAAGTGAATGTAAGTTCATAAATTTCTCTGGACTTTTATTTGTAGTTCAGAGAAAATTATAAGTTTGTTACTCACTTTCAGTTTGTAATTCAGAGAAAATTATATGTTTGTAGAAGATGAATATAAGTTTTTTGTTTCTCTAAGCAAAAGTTATTTTTTGTGTTTTTTCTTTCAATTTAGATGGAAAATGCAGTGTTTTTTGTTATCTTGAAGGTGTATATAAGTTTGTAAATTTTTTTGGATTTTTCTATGAGTGCAATATTGTAGAATGATGCATAGAAAATTGCAAGCTTGTAGTGAGGTGAAAATCACAAAGAAGCCTATAATTTCATAACAGATATTCTGTGTGATTTTTTTCTATGATTGTGTTTAATAGTTAGCAGTAAATTTCTCTGTGATTCTGTCTGGATTCATTAAGTTTCTGTGATTTTGTTTTTTGTTTTCTTGAAGGTGAATATAAGTTTGTAGATGTCTTTGGACTTTTATTTGAGTTAAGAGAAAATTATAATTTTTAAAAATTTCTCTAGACTTTTATGTTGTTCTTGTGAAATGTTTGTATGTTAAATAAATTATTTTTCTTGTTTTTTCTTTCAGTTTCAATGGACAGTGCAGCGTTGTTGCTGTGCAAATATGGGAATGATATTATTGTCATTAATATTTCATGCAAATTGAATTTTAAGGAATTGGTTGGCATTTTGTGTAAAACATGAGAGAATTTGAAACCTGAGACTATGTGTATTTCATATTCTATTGTGGGTCATCCAAATTGTATGGTGCGAAATAATATTGATTTTCTGAATATGTTAAGGGTTGTTTGTACATGCGGTGTTGATGTAGTTGATGTTTCAGTTACTAGATGTAGTACTTCTGATGAAGATGATGAAGTGGGGTCTATTTGGGTAGATGTTGTGGATGGTGAGTGTGATAGGCTGGTGGATATTGAAAGGAATTCACTCTATAAGTTTTGTTCTCACTAAGAAAATGTGTTATTGTCAGCTAGTTGGCGAAATAATATTACGAGTGTTAGACAAAAGTTTGAGGGTGGTGTGGTTGAGTTCCGTACTTTTTTATGCAAGTATGCTATTGGGGTTGGTTTTCAATTTACGTATGTTAAAAATGACAAGCTGAGGGTTACGACAGAATGTGCATATAAGGAATCAAGGAGATGTATGTGGCGTGTTCATGCTTCAGTTGAAAAAACAAATGGGTTCTTCTACATAAGGACTTTGAACAATGAACATACGTGTGGTGTGGCGGTTCGTACGAGTAAACATGCTAGGATGACTTCCAGCTTAGTTTGTTGGGCTGATACTTGAAGAGGTAAGTACAAAACCTTTAACTCGTTCAGTGGATGTTGTCAAAGAAATAAAAGACAAGTATGGGGTCTCAATCAGTTATAACTGTGGTTGGTTGGGTGTTAAAAAGCAAAATGTAGTACATATGGGGATTCTTGTTTGTCATTTGATCAATTACAGTGGTATTTTGATGAGGCATTGAAGAACAATCCAGGTAGTCGTTTTGAGTTAGATTTTGAAGATAATAAGCGTTTCAAAAGAGTGTTTGTGGCTTTTCATGCATGCATTGCTGGTTTCAAATATTGTCGGTCATTGTTTTTTCTTGATAGAACAATTTTGAAAGGACGATACAAAGGAGTTATGCTTGCTGCAACGGGGAAAGATGGAAATGAAGGTAATTGTAAATATATTTAATTTTATCTAAGTATGTGAATTTTCTATACATGTATGAATTGAGTGAATGTGATTTTTCTCTTACACTTTGAATTTTCTCTGGTTTTGGCCACTATGTGGATTTTTGTATGGTTGTGGCCACTGTGAGAATTTTCACTGGATTTTGGTCAGTGTGTGAATTTTCTCTGGATGTTGTCATTGTGTGAATTGTATCTGTAGTTGTTCACTAAATGAATTTTCTCTGGATATTCTAATTGTGTGAATTTTCTCCGTAGTTGGTCACTAAGTCAATTTTCTCTGGATGTTACCAATGTGTGAATTTTCTCTAGAGTTGGGCACTAAGTGAATTTTCTCTGAATGTTGGCAGTGTCAAATTTCTCTGGTTGTTTATTGTTATAATTTTCTCTACATGTGTATATCTAATATGTCACGACCCAAACCCGCCCCTAGAAGGTTGGCATCGTAACCGGCCAGTAATTCTAGATTACCACAGGCCTTCCTGTACAAAACATAAATAATCGAGGCTCGCGGAAGAGAAAACTAAACACTATAGTCCAAAGAGCTGTGCATTTATATGAACATACATTTACATGCCAAAAATGTGTTAATTTACCCACTAACTTTACATAACATGTACCATGATAAGATCATATACAAATATGGACACAGGCCACTGATGTAACTAAACAAAACTCATATGGCCTTCCTGGCCTAGCCCCCAAACGAGGCACCAAACACCTGTAGACTTCAAAACGGCGGCTGGGCTTGACTTCCGCTAGGCTTCCAGAATGCTCACCTATAAATACATATATACAAACAATAAGTTAAAGCTCAGCAAGTAACATTAAAGTAAAGGGTTAGTGAATGAATTTCACATTTCATATATCCGTAAAACAAATCATTCATAAACATAATCATCTCATATCAAAACATCCATAATGGCATACTCCATAGAACATAACATATAATGTCTTCCGACTAGAGTAATCGGTTCTGGATACCGATTAAACACATACTGCCACAATGAAGTGGATAGCGAGATCTCGTAAACTGGTCCACGTAGGACAAACTGGTCCACCGAGGACTATCTATGGATGCCATACTAGATTCGCAAACAGGATATTCGTTCACAGAAAACATTATCATTTCAAAAAACATTCATAACGTAGCATTTTGGAACATACTTTAGAATAACATAACTTTACAGAAATGTTACTCACAGTGGGTTTTCAAAACCGATTGCACGGTCTTCAAAGTTTGACCTGCAAACATAAACATTATAGCATGATCTCATAACACATAGAGTGAACACATACATATAATCTCTTAATGGTGTCACCATTTCATAATCCCATTATCATAACTTAATAGAGGCTTAAGAATGCTAAAAATGTAATGCGGATGCCCAAAACATGCATTAAAACATTTTCTGGAATTTCTGAAAAAATAGGTCCTCGCCGAAAGAAGAAACCGCCGAAAGGACCGCAAATTGTGACAAAATATCTTGGATATATAAATCTTTGCTCGAGCGGCAAAACCCCCGCTCGAGCGGACTGTGAAAAATCTGAGTGAAAAATCAGTCCATTTTCCTGCTAAACCGTGGCCTCCGTTTTTGTAAAAATCAACTTCCAAAATCATCAAATTCAAGGCCAAAACATTTGGGAAAACACTTAAATTAAACATCACAACTTAAAAATAAAACCCACATGCAAGATATATATAAAATCAAACTTTGAATTAAAATAGAAAACCATAATCATGCTCATAAAAGCTTCACTTTCAAAACCATGGAGTTTCTCTCTCAAAATATGCAAATACAACATAATACTTTCCATTAACCATAATTTCCCTTCATTCATTTAGTTACTTGCCATAAATCATAGATGATTCAACTCTACTTCAAGAATTTAGAGAGAAATCCTTACCTTAAGCACTTAGTTGGAGAGATTTAAGCTTGATTTCTCTTTTCCTTCTCCTTTCCCTTTGTTTTCTTTCTTCTCCATGAATTCTCTCTTCTCTCTCCTTTCCAGATTTTTCTTCTCTTGTTTTTTTGAGTCAATGAGTCAACAATCCTTATCTCTTAAGTCATATATATCATATAAACAAATAAGCCAAAACACTTGAGCCAAACAAGGCTTAACGAATCAGATGAAATTCAGTCCTCAATTTAATTTCTCAAATGGTTCTGAAAATTCCCGGTATCATATAGGCGTGTTCAATTTCGTTTTCCGAACCCATTACGGTCGTCAATTTCAGTCCCAAAGTTATAGTTCCAACAGATATTTTTCCAATTCAAACAGATATTCTTCAATTAATTCATCTTGGGACATAATTAATTACTGATAATTGTGACACACGTCTCGGGGTCATTACACTCTCCCCACCTTAGGAAGTTTGGTCCTCCAAACTTAACTTATCCTGGCATAATCTCAATCAGATATCTCGATCACATGTTATTATTCATTCTGTAGCCATTCAGTAGTTCACAATAGTATCATCATATAAAAAGAACAATTCAACGGTTCTATTCAGTTCTTCAGCATGACAAAGCGGTTCTTGCATCCGTCTCATAGCAGTGAAGGCAATATCATAACAGTCAAACACGTAAGAAACAAATCTTGCACATAGAACTGAAGTCAACTAACAAATTCCATAGCGTTTAATGCAAAGGTAGTAATGTAGATATAACAATTCATAACTGTTCATAGTAAAGGTAATATCCACGGATTCAATTCATAACATGATTCATATATGTCCAACTAGTCAAACACGGCTTTAAGTTGTCATTTCCTTAGCAAGATAGTCCGGTACTGTAGAAGTCATTCATATATGTCCACCAAAATCAGTTCAAATCAGAAGTCTAAGATACATTTGGTTTCAGAGATCACAGTTCAATTTGTTTCATACCGTTCACATTCGATTGTTCTACCATGGTTTACATATGAAAACGAAATATTAATCTAATTTGTTCCATCATAGTCACATGTTCTATAATTTCTCCATCGCATAGGTAACATTGCTAACGTCATAATAGGGAATTAAAATCATACCTGCATTTGCTTTTCCACTATTCTGCGTCTTTTCTGAAACTAGGGTACAAACCCCTCATTGTCTCAAAGTAGATGTGGTGGCTGTCCTCGGTGTCATTGTTGAGTTAACCCCACTAGTAACGGGTCTCACATTCTTCGGATAAACTCGTGGACAAGTCTTGGCCAAATGTCCTTTCTGTCCATATTTGTAACAAGCTCCAGATATGCGACGGCAAATGCCCCAATGCTGCTTCCCACATTTCCTACAAATGGGTATTCTAACACTTCCGCTGCTTCCCCTTCTTGTATTATCACCAAAACTTGAATTCAAATTCCCATTCACGGAAGTCGTTGAAGCGCTAACTATTTCTACTTTCTGTTTCTTAACATCGACATATTTTTCCAGCAACCCAGTTAGAGCTTCCACCATTCTTTCTAACCGATCTAGTCTAGCATTCGAAGATTCTGACTCATCTACCTTTCTTGCATTGGTGTCCTTCATTGGTCTATAATCCATAGCAGATAGAACATTTCATTCTCAACATAATGCTTCCTCTACTGTCTCATCATTTCAGTTCTAGTCTCTTTATATTCAGAAACACACGCACACATGCACATATGCTCATGCCATGCTCTATTTCTTGTCTAGGACACCCTACAGCTCTTATGGACACGTGTGTGGGTAAATTAACTCGTGCGCTCTGATACCATTCTGTCACGACCCGAACCCGTCCCTAGAAGGTTGGCATCGTAACCGGCCAGTAATTCTAGATTACCACAGGCCTTCCTGTACAAAACATAAATAATCGAGGCTCGCGGAAGAGAAAACTAAACACTATAGTCCAAAGAGCTGTGCATTTATATGAACATACATTTACATGCCAAAAATGTGTTAATTTACCCACTAACTTTACATAACATGTACCATGATAAGATCATATACAAATATGGACACAGGCCACTGATGTAACTAAACAAAACTCATATGGCCTTCCAGGCCTAGCCCCAGCTCGGAGGCACCAAAACACCGGGTAGACTTCAAAACGGCGGCTCGGCTCAGACTCCGCCTAGGCTTGACTTCCAGAATGCTCACCTATAAATACATATATACAAACAATAAGTTAAAGCTCAGCAAGTAACATTAAAGTAAAGGGTTAGTGAATGAATTTCACATTTCATATATCCGTAAAACAAATCATTCATAAACATAATCATCTCATATCAGAACATCCATAATGGCATACTCCATAGAACATAACATATAATGTCTTCCGACTAGAGTAATCGGTTCTGGATACCGATTAAACACATACTGCCACAATGAAGTGGATAGCGAGATCTCATAAACTGGTCCACGTAGGACAAACTGGTCCACCGAGGACTATCTATGGATGCCATACTAGATTCGCAAACAGGATATTCGTTCACAGAAAACATTATCATTTCAGAAAACATTCATAACGTAGCATTTTGGAACATACTTTAGAATAACATAACTTTACAGAAATGTTACTCACAGTGGGTTTTCAAAACCGATTGCACGGTCTTCAAAGTTTGACCTGCAAACATAAACATTATAGCATGATCTCATAACACATAGAGTGAACACATACATATAATCTCTTAATGGTGTCACCATTTCATAATCCCATTATCATAACTTAATAGAGGCTTAAGAATGCTAAAAATGTAATGCGGATGCCCAAAACATGCATTAAAACATTTTCTGGAATTTCTGAAAAAATAGGTCCTCGCTCGAGCAGCAAAACCCCCGCTCGAGCGGACTGCAAATTGTGACAAAAATACTGGATATGCGAAATCTTTGCTCGAGCGGCAAAGCCCCCGCTCGAGCGGACTGTGAAAAATCTGAGTGAAAAATCAGTCCATTTTCCTGCTAAATCGTGGCCTCCATTTTTGCAAAAATCAACTTCCAAAATGATCAAATTCAAGGCCAAAACATTTGGGAAAACACTTAAATTAAACATCACAACTTAAAAATAAAACCCACATGCAAGATATATATAAAATCAAACTTTGAATTAAAATAGAAAACCATAATCATGCTCATAAAAGCTTCACTTTCAAAACCATGGAGTTTCTCTCTCAAAATATCCAAATACAACATAATACTTTCCATTAACCATAATTTCCCTTCATTCATTCAGTTACTTGCCATAAATCATAGATGATTCAACTCTACTTCAAGAATTTAGAGAGAAATCCTTACCTTAAGCACTTAGTTGGAGAGATTTAAGCTTGATTTCTCTTTTCCTTCTCCTTTCCCCTTGTTTTCTTTCTTCTCCATGAATTCTCTTTTCTCTCTCCCTTCCAGATTTTTCTTCTCTTGTTTTTTTGAGTCAATGAGTCAACAATCCTTATCTCTTAAGTCATATATATCATATAAACAAATAAGCCAAAACACTTGAGCCAAACAAGGCTTAACGAATCAGATGAAATTCAGTTCTCAATTTAATTTCTCAAATGGTTCTGAAAATTCCCGGTATCGTATAGGCGTGTTCAATTTCGTTTTCCGAACCCATTACGGTCGTCAATTTCAGTCCCAAAGTTATAGTTCCAACAGATATTTTTCCAATTCAAACAGATATTCTTCAATTAATTCATCTTGGGACATAATTAATTACTGATAATTGTGACACACGTCTCGGGGTCATTACATAATATGCTTGTTCCTGCTTGTTTTGTAGGTTTTTTTCCTGTAGCTTTTGCTGTTGTTAATGCTGAGAATAAAGACAATTGGTGTTGGTTTCTTGAACATTTATGTGGAGTATTGGGATCAGAAAGGATGATAAG
This sequence comes from Camellia lanceoleosa, assembly GCA_025200525.1. Taxonomy (NCBI): domain Eukaryota; kingdom Viridiplantae; phylum Streptophyta; class Magnoliopsida; order Ericales; family Theaceae; genus Camellia; species Camellia lanceoleosa. The sequence continues at coordinate 187,739,796 of CM045761.1, read as the reverse complement.
TTTCATATCAAATCGACATTGTGGTATTGTGGAGGGAATTGCTAGGTTTTTCCCTAACTGCTTTCATGGATTTTGTCTTGAACATCTAAAGAGAAATTTGAGGGATAAGTTATCATGTGGAAACACAAATTTGGTTAAGGAGACGATTGTGTCCAAGTTTTCATAATGTGCATATGCGCCAACAAATGTATCATTTCATTTCAGGTTAAATGAATTAAAAAGTGAGGGAGGAGACATTGTGAGTGTTTTCTTGAGAAGTTTACCATATGAAAATTGGAGTAATGTATATTTTGTAGGGAAACGTTATGGTGAGATGTATTCAAATGTTACTGAGTCATTCAATTCATGGATACGAGACGCTCAACACTTGCCAATAACAAATTTGGTGAACATGATACGGTTACGAATCATGAATATGAGATTTGATAGGAGGCTGCTCTCTAGTAAATGGAATAAAGTTCTGTGTCCTCGTATGGATAATGTATTTGAGAAGTCTTTTTTGAATGGGAGGATATGGAATGTGAGTTTATCATCTGATAATGTCTTTGAAGTGCATTGTTTTCCTTCGGTTATGGTTGATCTTGGGTTGAGAGCTTGTTCATGTCGAAAATGGGAAATAAATGGGAATTCATGTCAACATGTTGTTGCTGCAATTTTTAGGAGTGGAAAGAATTTGAATTCATTTATTGAACCATTTTTTCATGCTGATATGTATCGTCAAGCATACTCGTTTTCGATTGGCCCAGTTCCAACTGTTGAAAAACCTCTGTGTAGCATTGAAGATGCTATGATTTTACCTCCATTGAGCAAGAGACCAGCTGGGAGGCCGAAAAAGAACAGAATTGCTTCTACTGGAGAGTTTAAAAGGGTGATTAAGTGTAGTTGTTATGAGAGTATTGGTCACTATAATAAGAGGACATGCAAGGAACCTTTGTTAAATAGTTGAGGATAATACATTTTATTGATTGAATAATACATTTGATGATTACTTTGTGTATTTTGTTTTGTGAAATGTATTTTTTAGACAGTGTATATAATAATATCAATCAAATTCATCTAAAGAAATTTTCCAATATCAGTTAAAGTGTGCATTGTGTTTGTTGATATATACTATAGGTAGTGGGTTTGTAATACCTGTCAAATTCATCCAGAGAAATTTTCCTATGGCAAAGAAAATTCTCTGTGTATTGTGTTTTGAAACTTGAAATTCATCCACATAAATTTGACAATGGCAGAGAAAAGTACTGTGTGGATTGTGTTTTTTGAATTTGATAATTGTTTTGTACTAACACAGTGCATTAGAGATTGCATGATCATATAGGCACCTTATTTGGCATGATACGAGTTAAATTTCTCTGTGAATTTCTGTAACTTCATATCAGTCATTTCAAGAAATGTGCACACCAGACAGAGCATACACAAAATTATTGCACTAAGTACAACCAAGAAACAAAATTAAGCTCTTTTCAAATTTCTCTGAGTTGAAAATTTCTATAGACCAGGGAAGAATTTATCCAGAATCACTTCAACTCATAAATTTTTGTCAAAGCCAGAGAAATTTTCCTCACCAACCCAGAGAAATTCCACCTCTCCAAATCACTCAACCCAGAGAAATTCACAACTCAGAAATTTCATTTTCTATCACCATTCGAATCCGTTAATTTCATCCAGAGAAATTTTCCACTATCAGAGAAAACTATCTGGGCATTGTGTTTTGAAATTTCAAATTCATCCAATGAAATTTTCCAGTAGCAGATAAAATTACTGTGCGCTTTGTGTTTTGTTGAGTTTGATGATTGTTTTGTAGCAACACAAAACATTACAGATTACATGATCATATAGGCATCCCCTTGGGACGATACAAGTTAAATTTCTCTGTGAATTTCTAGTAATATCACACGAGAGAAATTTCTGCAGACAATTTTCTCTGTGTGGATTGTGTTGACAATCACAATAAAAAATATATATATATATATTTAACCATCGATAGGTATGAAATTTACATTAGTCGAAATAAAATAAAAAAATGAAATTTACATTAGTCAAGAAAGGATATATACATATATGTCAAGCATCATCATTCATTCAATGTATCAACAAAAAAGTGAATGGTTAATACTGTATGGATATATACGTATATGTGAGACAATTTTCTCTGTGTGGATATGTATATTGTCTTCCTTTCACTAGTTTCACTATTACATTTTTGATTCTTCCTCTGGAGGTATTTCAATTGGTTCAGTTTATGACCGGCCAACTTTGGTCACAAATCTCTCTATGAGTTCTGCTCTCATCAACCTTATCTCTTGTGTGGACAATTTGGAGCTGATAGGTTCATGTTTACTATATTGTTTCATTATATAGCAGACAAAGAGGCCACAGTCTAGACTGCATACAAATTATAGGCATGGTTAGTTTTAAAAAACATGCAAATCAGATTATCTTATTTATAGATGTATGAAACTTACGAATTACTTTCTTGTTGTGGAGCATTGTTGATATACTCAAAGTCGTAACTTGTGTTTTGTGATTATATCAATTTGAAAGAGGGTTATGATTGAGCCTCTCTTTCAAGACAAGTTTTCAAAAAATTCTCCACATAATCTTGCTGCAAAAAAATAATTTTTAAATAACAGAGAAATTTACAGACAAATAAATGGGATTTTATGAAAATTATCATCACATAAAGATTATGATGGATCAGAGAAATTTGCACTCGTTACCAATTGTTTTGCATCTTTGACATATTTGTCTTATGCATCTTCCCTCCTTGGGCTCAGTGAGTTGTAGAATCTCCATAAATTGTCTTATTTGTCCAGGACAAACAAGGTCCAGTGATTTCCATGTGTGGACTTCTCATTACCTCCAGTATTTATTGGGAAATGGAGGAACCTGTAGTTTCTCCATACTGTTTCAATATGCTTGTCAAATACGGACACTCAAAAAGCTTGATTTTCTGTCATCTTGATGAAATTCTGTGGTCAGAGAAAATAAAAAAATGGTTATGTTATAAGAAAGTTGCAATGACAGGAATTTAAGAAATATACACAGAGAAATTTTAAATGCACACAACTAGCTAGAGAAAATTAGACTAGTGACACAACTGACTTCAAGAAGTATCTTAAGAAGAGAAAGTAGTAAGTAAATTCCAGAGAAAATCAAATAAAATAGTAGTAACATACTAAGCTCATGGATGTGAAAAAAAAATGAAGTTGGTTGTTGTCTTTCTCTCATTTGGTCAGCCAAAAGGATCTCTCCATAGCCATCAATGACCTGAAAAATATGATTTATAACTGTAATATTGGTTTATAAAGGTTGATGGAATATTGCAGAGAAATTTTGATGAAAGACTTATATTGTTGGCAATTTCTTTTTGCTTTATTAGGTTTCCAATGTCTTCGAAGGTAATGAGATTCAACTCACTTGTCCAAATTAAAGCCCTACAAGATGACAAATAAGGGATTTAATTGTTGTTAATACAATATAAGTTTGTAATTTGTTATTTGTTATCTTCTATTTTGTTTGTTATACTTACTCAAGTCCAGACATATTTGATATGTACTACAAGATGTCTTTTACATGATCTTTTATCAATCTTGAAATCGGTAGAGTTTGTGAAAAGACCCAAGATTATCTGATGTTTGTAGGTGGAGGCAAGACGTATGCATTAGCATCAAGTACTTTTCTAACCTTCGTGGTTTGCTCAGTTTGCTTCGCAACTTGTTTTGAAGCTCTAGTCACTTTAACAATTTTAGGATACTGAAATTCTGGATCATGCTGCTTTTCCTTCATTTCTTTTGCCTTTAAATTTTTTATCATTGATGTCGGATCTTTTTTGACTGTAGACAGTGAAAATATCAGTAAAAGTGAAATTTCTCTGAAGTAACAAAATGATATTTCAATATATAAATTTATTTGATTCAATATTTTCTAGTTACCATAGACTTTTGTCTTTTGTTTCGGTTGTTTTTTGTGTGCCATTTGTTCTTATTGAGTTAGTGGTTGTTGTTCCACTTGCATTCTAACTATACACAGTGGAAATCAAACAAGCCTCAAAAATCGAATAAGAAAATAGACAGAGAAAATCAAATGAACAGTAGAAATCAATAGAAATAAGCGGCAGAAAATAATGTGTTCAGAGAAATATAACTTCTAGAGAAAATTACCAATGACATAGAAAATTATAATAAATAGAAATTTCTCTGAGTTATGTTGTCACAAGAACATAACTTTTTATGGTTCAAGATTTTCACTGACCTTGTGGTTGAAGTTGTGTTGGTGTTCGGTATGGTTGTGTTGCTAGTTGGACGGATAGTTCTTGAACTTGTTCATGCAATTTAGCATTTTCAGTTTCAAGCTCCGAAATTGAATTCCTCAACTATTGAATTGTTTTTGTATCATCTTCTTTTTGAACCTCCAACATCCTTAGTTTCATTTGGATTGTGCTGTTTCTTTGTTGAAGTTCTGAGTTAAGTGATGTGAAGATTCTTATTGCAATATCCTTTTCAGCAAGTAATTCAATCCAATTTCTCTCTTTTTCTTTTTTAGATTGAGAAAGTATCTTTAGTCTTTGACGTAGATCAGCAATTTGGGCATCTTTTGATTCCTCACATTCTTCAGGCTGATGCATTGTTGAGCCGCAAATGCTATCACGTTGTTGGTCCATCGGCTTATTATGTTCTTCTTCATCACTTTCCTCTTTGTTTTATTCTTACTGTTCATTTTTTTCTTCATCTTCTTTTTCACTGTCTTCTTCTTTCTGTTCATTTTGTTCTTTGTCTTCTGCTTCTATTTCTTCACTTGCTTCTCTGGCTTCTCCTTCTCCACTGCTTGATTGATCTTCTTGTCCATTGCTGGCTTCGTATTCTTCTATGTTGCCTTCTGCTTCTTCATTGAATTTGACAATTGCTTGATGTTCAGATGAATCTTGTAATGTCTCATTGAATTTGACAATTGTGTTTTTTTATTATTTCTTCGTCTTTTTACCAAGACAGAACTCCTCTGATGGGCTTTTGACTAGCTCCTTGTTATCTATCTGTATTTTATTAGAGAAATGTTACAAAATTCACCGAGAGAAAAAATTCAAATAAGGAAAATAAAATTCATCTAAATGATACTAATGGGAAACAAACTTCAGAGAAAATTGTATGGGCTAGAGAAAATTACAGACAATGAGTTAATTTTATGAGGCAGAGAAAATTATGAAACAAGCAACATAATTTAGATATTAGAGAAAATCAATCAAGACATATAAGTTAATGTTTGACTATAATTGTGTCAGAGAAATTTGGATTCTAGAGAAAATTCATTAGAAAGGTAGAAATAAACAGTGTTTATCAAAGATGCAAAGCACATAAGTTATGGGCCAAAGAAAATTAAACACAATGAGAAACAATTTTATGGACCAGAGAAAATTATGAAACAACCAACATAATTCAGATATTAGAGAAAATCAATCAGGGCATATAAGTTAATGTGTTACAATTGTGGTCAGAGAAAATTGGATTGCATAGAAATTTGGATTGCAGAGAAAATTAATTACAATGGCAGAAATAAACCAGTTGGTACCAAAAAAGAAAACATAAATTGATAGTTCGGAGAAAATTGATCTTAATCAATTAATGCACAAGGAGGGAAACAAAGCAGTGGTCAGAGAAATTTTGGAATTTCTCTGAGATTTCAATAGCAATAGAAATCTAACCTGTCGAGGTGGAAGAGAGTGGACTGGTGTTTTCTGCAGCTGTTTCGTCAAGGTTTGCAGGTTCCATTTGGCACATCTTGGGAAGTCAGTTGTGTTACTGTCTTCCGAGTCAATGATATTTGCATGTTTACATAGCCAATATTGTGATGAAAATTAAAGTAATTAAAATTTTCCAAACGCACAAATTTGTAAATATGATAACTGAAATTTTGAATGAATATTATACTTACCAGCAATGCAATGACACACTTCGCAACTTTTTTCTGGAGTTTTGTGCAATGCTATGATAGAATCAATCAATATTGATGTGATTGCTTCTGGCCAATCATATTGTTTCATTGATTCAAGAGGTTCCACATACTTTATAAAAACCCACCCTATTGAATTCCCACTTGTTGCAAAAAATAGGGTGAGACACAAGTACAATGTAACAATGATTACTACATCTTTGAAGTTAGTTGGTTGCTTACCTTTCATTGCTTTGACTAAGGCATTTTTAAGAACATGACCAGTGAACCTTGTGTCCTTTTGAAATCTTCTCCTTAGGAATGTAGATTTTGGCTTTTTAGAGTATCTTAATGACATGGCTCATTTACCTCTTTGTAAACCAAAAATCAAGATCATGTCATTTGTTGTAAAGGTCAGGTTCTTTTTACCAACTGTGAATGCTTTTATTTTTTCATTGTAACATTGGATTATGGCAACTACGTCATCATCAGATTTCTTAGATTTCTTTAAATCCATCATTCCAGTGGTTAGAGCTTGGATCAAATACCAGAATGGGGTCTTTTGAAGCTCTATAAGTTGTTTTGAATTGAATTTAAGTGTTTGAAAAAATGAGACAACAGATGAGAGGTTGGATCAGAATTGAATGCTGTATCGAGCTCTCTTTCTGTGGAGTTTAACAGGTTTTTTCCCCCTTGAGCTTGAGTCTTTTGAAGTTGGGGTACTCATTTGGATGCTAGTTGCTTCATCACTTTGGACTTGTGTGTTTTGGCGAGGAGTTTGTTGTGTTTTGCTGCTAGTTTTTGATCTTAGATCATAAGAAGACTGAGAGAGTTGTTCTTTCTTGCTTGGTGTTTCCAATGTTTTGCTGCTGATTTTTTATCTTAGCTCATAAGAAGACTGAGAGAGTTTCTGTTTCTTGCTTGTTGTTTCGCTGCTTTTACGTTTTGCTATTTCTAAACAATGATTAAAATATAAAGATGTCAACATTAAATCCCAGAGAAATTTGAACATGCCAGAGAAAATTGGAGAAAATTTCAGATATGGAAAAATTACAGAAAATTGGACATGCCAGAGAAAATTGGACATGCCAGAGAATATTGGATATTAAAAATTAAATGTCAGAGAAAATCAACAAAGTATCATAAATATGGGAGATAATTGAACAAAATAATGTAAACATGCCACTGAAAATTACACCACATTGAAACCAAGAATTGAACAAAATAAACATACCAGAGAAAAATACACATTCCGGAAAAAATTACACATTCTTGAGGAAAATTTCAATTCATAATATTAAAATGTCAGAGAAATTTACATACACAACCAGAGAAAATTAGGCATGATAGAGAAACATAAGGGAGGAAAGTGATGTGATATGATGTGATGTGGTCAGGGAAAATTATAAATACCAGAGAAACTTAGACAGAGGCAAGAGAGTAATAGACATTCCATAGAAAAATACATATTCCAGAGAAATTTACAAAGCAGAGAAATTCATAGACAAAATCACAGAAACATGTTCAAGAATAAGATCAAAACACGGTGACATAACTTTTTTTCAGAATACACATGTTAGAGAAAATTCAAATAAGAAACATTCATTCCAGTCCATGATATTAAAATACCAGAGAAAATTAAACATGATAGAGACACACAAGGGAGGAAAGTGATGTGATGTGGTCAGAGAAAATTATAAATGTAAGAGAAACTTAGACAGAGACAAGAGAGTTATAGACATTTCAGAGAAAGATAGATATTCCAATTAAAAATACATATCACAGAGAAATTTACAGAGCAGGAAAATTTATAGAGAAAATCACAAAACACATGTTGAAGAATAAGATGAAAACACATAAAATTGTTTTTTCCAAAATAAACATGCCAGAGAAAATTGAAAGAAGAAACATACATCAAGCAAAAACTAGAGAAATTTACAGATAAAATTACACAAACATGTTCAAGATTAAAGTTCAAAACACACAGAAATAACTTTTTTCAAGTTCAGGTAACTTTTTATTATGAAATTGAAATCCTAATTTATGGAAGGTCAATATAAAATGCAATTAACTGTATTTCCAGAGAAAATCTGGTTGTATTGTATAAAAACTTACCAGAGTTAGGATGAAACTTGAATGATGAGCTGATATGGCCTGAGATGAAGATGGGATGTGACGTGACGAAGATGAATTGAGATGATGATGAACGATGAACAGTGAAAACGGGGTCAGAGAAATTTGTGAGGAAGGAATGAGAATGATTTTTGTAGAAGATAACGAAACTCTAATGTCGATGGTGAAGAAGAAATTGAAACCCTAGTTCTGAAGTTCTCTTGTTCGTAAAGATGGTCGATGCTTGGAATGGAGCTCAGACGTCAGAATGAGTTTCGTTTCTGTGTTGATTTTGGGAAGGGTATTTTGGTCCACAAAATAATTAAAAACGTTCGCCAAGTTGTTCAGGGACCTGATGCATCACTATTTTTTTTTTGTCCTTTATCCTCTAAATTATTATTATTAGGGACCTTAAAAAAAATTCCCCTTAATAAAAATAGAATTAAATAAAATAAATTTTAATTCAACATAAATTTAAAAAATAATTATAATGAATTTTTAAAATTAGTTATAATTTTTTCTTAGGAAACCAAAACTGTACAGTTGTCGGTTAATAATAGAATTTTTTTAGTTAATTGTTGGGTATTTTAATTTAGAATTAAAAAATTTGTTTCAATTAATTATTTTATTTTTTTTATAAAAAATAAAATAATTATAATTTAAATATGATATTTAAAATTTTGATTTATTTTATGTAAGGATGAGTAGCAGGTATATCGATTTGCCCAAATTAACCGAACCAAATCAATCCGCCGCATTTTAGACGGATGCGTGATGGCGAGCGGACGGTTGCGGATTGATTTTTTCCAATCTGTCTAGTTTTGGATGGATAGCGGATTTGAAGTTCTTTTTGCCGCAACCAAACCGCCAAACCGCAAGCACCTTTAGCAATTTGTAAAATTTTGTAGTTTTAATTTGTTTAGATATTATGTTTGTGTTTTTAATTGAAAAAGAGTTTAAATATTTTGTTGATTATATTCTGTTGAAAAAGAGATTTCAATTTGAATATATTTTTTAAATTAAAAAAAATTAATATATTATTTATGTATATTTTTTAGTTTTTAAATCTAACTCTATAAATAAAAAATAAAAAATATAATATATGCTAGTTGGTTTTGTTTTTTTAAAAACAGATATATATATATATATATATATGTAACAACACACAGGCACACATGATTTTGGTAGTTTGAATTATTTTTATATTTTAAGAATCACAAATTATAATATTTTATATGGATGAGGCATGCTGTGATTGTAATATATGGATGAGGCATGCAATAATTGTAATATTCTAAATTTTAAATTTTTTTTCTTTAGATGAAGCATGCGGTGATTGTAATATTTTTTTAAGTCATTGACTATAATTTTTTTTTAAATTTTTTTGAAGAGATGCACAAGTTAAATTATATTAAAAATTTATAAAATTTTAAATCGTCAAATCAATTCAAAATTATCCGTTAATTCATGACAAATAAATACAGATTAATTTTTTTCAATCCGTCAATTTAACACACGAATGACGAATTGAGATTTTCGTACCTTACCCGCGCCCACCCTAATTTTATTTAAAAAAATGATTTGTCCTCCTAAAAAAACCTTCCTTAATCTCCCTAATACTCAAAATGATGTCGTTTTAAATATTTTTTTTTTTAAATTTAAAAGAATTAAAAAGTCAAAAATTAGTAAACGTAGCACAGCCCTCTTATGTAACCAACTGTTTTGCCAAACAAAGCGACAATTTACCCTCTCCTTTTCGGTGTTTTTCAAAAAAAACAAAGAGCAACGTCGCCGTTTAAGCCTTTACCAAATTATGCATTTGACTGGAGTGAGTGAGACGGTGGCTACCGTGCTCTGACCTAGTCCCTCCCGCTCCCGTTGTACATATATAAGGCCGTATCTCTCTCTATTTACCACTTTGAGATTTTGGTATGGAAGCTCTGCTACTTGGAAGCGAATCACCTGCTGTCAAAGCTCTCGGCTCCCTCTTCAAGCTCACCCAAGTCTTCCTAAGGTGTGTGTGTGTGTGTGTGTGTGTCTCTCCCTCTCTCCTTTTCTCTGTTTGTATAGATGATGTTATAACAATTCAACGCACTAGAAAATTAGGGCAGTTTAGGATCTTAAACCTTAGTAAATTTTAACACAACGACTTGTTTACTCTAACAGGGATGATTCTTCAATGGAGACCCGAGAAGGGCCGTCTTGTCGTGAACTTACAGTGAGTCCCTGTCTCTTCATTCTCTCTCTCTATTTTTTGGTACCTAGTTCTTCGTAAGTTTGTTGAGCTTTTGGTTCAGGTTTTAGTATCTGAATGCAGGATTCTCTTCGTGGTGATGATCAGACCAGCTCAGACACCATTCTTGCAACGAAAGGCAAGTCTTTTAGAGCACTGCAATCATTATTCATTTTTTTTGATCAAATGTATTGGAAAATTTCCAAACTTATGAAACAAAACCATCTCCAATCCTTTTTTAAATTTCAACAAATTTGAGCAAAAATATGACAATAGGGAATTTGGTGAAGGATTATTTGGTTCATCTTTGATTTGGTGAAATGGTTGGGGGCACACTTTTAGCCATTTTTTCTTCATTTTTGCATATGATGAAAAAATTGATGAAGGATTGGAGATGCTATTATCCACCTAATTTTCAGCTTGTTATAATAGATCTTTACTTTCTCCATCTACTGCTTTGTGGGTAGGTGAAATTTATTAAATTTGTGTTGGATTTCAATTTATTTTATACTTGTGTCACTCTAGATATATGCTATTTGTATGCTTCTCAAGTGGTTCTATTGGTCTTTACTGAATTTTCAGATTGTTGCCCTTTATCAGATGACATGGAACTCACCAGGCAGATGAGTGCATTAGGGCTTCCTATTTCCTTCCAAACAAACAAGGAAGTGAGTTTGCACTTTCTTCTCTCTAATTTTAGTTAGTTAAGTTTAGTCCCTCATTTGTAAGTTTGTTTGCAATGCCCTTGCAGGTGACGCATACCCAATATGTAACTTTTATTAGGTGTACATCTACTTCTATTGGAGATGAAACAATGCCATTATAATGGCATCTAAAAAAAAAAAATCCATTAGTCACTTGTGCATGTTTGTGTCCATCAGTGGAGAGATAACGTTAAATTTATTAATGATAGACTAGACTTGTGGTAGATGTTTGTTAAAAAACAATGGTTTCTCGAGAAGAAGACCTAGACATTACAGGTAATGGACCCATGCCTGTGTTGCTCCACCATCTATGATTCACAAATAGAATTATTGCAAAACTAGAAAAGAGGCAATTGCCATCTCCATGCTAAAAAATTGACACCATGCTGCTCCAAGATATAGGGCAAATGTATAAGCTTCACTCTTTAGGCAACTCAATTAGATATAACATAATGAAGAAAATGTTCCCATTTAGGCAGCTCTCAGATGTAATGAAGAAATTATGAGTTCTATTGCTAAGGATGGCTTCAAAGGGTGAATTTTCTTTATTGGTCTTTGTATCAGTATCAATGCATAGTTCAATGGTTGCACAGAATGTTCCCATCTCTAAAAAAAAGGTGTTATTGACCATCCTCTTTGTCATTATTTTACTTCTGCTCATCCAATGATGTTGGCTTTGTGTTGTAGAGGAGCCATGGCAAGATCAAAGGGAAAAGAAAGGATATGAACAAGCAGCATCTACATGGTCATGAAAGAAGTGATGATAGTGTACTAGATTTAATCAAAGTGAGTGAGGGGGATATTGCATCTCCCACTCTTTTTCATGGTAAAACCAACGATTCTTTATGTTCCATGTCAATGCTGGACCAAAGTGAATCATCTTACTGTGGTATTGCAGTGGACTTCAATAAAACTCAATGCCTTTATGGTGAGGAAGAAGATTTGGCAAATTTGACTGCCAGGACTATGTGTGCTGCTGTTGAGGAACAGGCATGTGATGGAGTATCCAGCATTATGACAAATTATAGCCTGGATTGTGGCTCCATGCACAGCAATGTTTTTTCAAAGGACAACATGAAAACTGCAGCGGGGTCAAACAATTCAGATGCTGGAACTTCCCCAGGAAGCATTACCATAGATGATGATATTGAGCATCCCAAGAACGAACAGGATAGAGGATTAATGGAACTTTCATGTATGGAAGGTTTCTTGGTGGTTGATGGTGATTCAGAAGGTGGGAAATTCTACAGTGATATTTGTATTGAGCAGCCGCAGGGCCGTGATGTAGGTGCATGCTCACAGTCTTCAGAAATGCTTGACCACGATGAAACTGACAGTAAAGACAATGGTGATTTCGAAGACTGGACCTCATATTGGGACCCTTTCTACAAGAGAAACTATTTTTGTAACACCAAAACACATGAGTCTACATGGGACCCTCCTCCAGGCATGGAACACCTAGTATTTGGTGAAGGCATTGAAAAATCAGAAGAAATGATTGTTGAGATGGCTGAAAAGAATTTTAATTCTGCAGTTTCTTCCCATCATAGTAAATTGCTAGATCTAAATTCTTATGATTTGCAGTGTGAATCTGCTTCATTTGGAGAATCCAAGAAAGACGATAAATCACTGGACCAGCCACCTACTGAGCCCTTAGGGGAGTTTGAGCTTGCTGGTGACAACTTTTGTGACTTGATGACTACGCCTACTCTAGACTGTGGTTTTGAACAGTTGAATGAAACCAAGGTGATCAATAAAAATTGTTGTGACGAAAATTTATTACATTTGTCATCAGAGCACACATGCAGGTATTCTGTTTTTCATCATTTTTTGGTTCTTTAATTTCAGGGGATATTCTAGTAGTATTTATGTTTTCCCCCTTTTTGTTTTAATCTAACTTCTATTCAACTTCAATCACAGTTGGGGAAATGAAATCAAGCAAATAGATTGTGGTGAGGTTTGCAGTACAGATTTGCAGATAACAGATGCTTATAGAACTGAAGAACTGGATTGCTCTGGACAAATAGGTAACTCTGAGGAGATTATCTTTTGTGAGGGAATCCAGTCAAACTGTCATTGTGATGATGCCATCCAACCATCAGATGCTTGCAGGTAGTATCAGATAGGTTTAGTCTATGATGTGTGTATGAGCACTACATGATGCTCTCCTTATCAATAGAAAATGTTGTTGACTAGGGCATGGGTTTCTGATCTGGTTCTTGTTGCAGCTTCAGCACTGCACTTGTTAATGTTCTATCAGAGGACAATTGGAATGGTAATGTGCTTCTTGGCCCGATGGATCGTACAACAGACAAGTTGGAAAATGAGCAAAATTCTGTCACTAGAAGACTGAAAAAGAAAGCAAGCAAGAGAACACGACTGAACAGGAAATTATCTAGTGACTCTAAAGGTTCAAATCTCTCTCTGTTTCTCTTCTTGTTTTCTCCATTTTCATTTTTTTAATGCACAATTTCTTTTGTTCTGCAAAGTTGTTGAAAATTTGTATACTGATATGTGTGATATGTCATATATCATGGATATTAATAAGCTAATAGTTTGAGAATATTGAATAGCAAAAATCTATTACTCGTTCTATGATTGGTAACACATTCTGTTTCATGGAACAACATGTGCTACCAATTACGAAAAATGTTAGAGATCCCAAAAGATTTATTAAAATTTCTACCAAATGTCTCACATGGGTGTAGGATTACTCACCAATTACAGCATGAGCAATAGATTTCTGGCCAGAACTCAAAACTATGAAGAAAGTCATGCTTCTGAGTTCTTCTACAGAGTATCAACCATCTGATAAGGCCTTTCAAGGACGTGTGAGAGGTGGTGCTAAATTAGTGTGCGTTAAATGTGCAGACCTTGTACCTTTTGGGAGTCATGGTAGGCTTGATGCAAAACCATTAGAGCTATAGAGGGAGAGAGCTGAGACAACCTTAGTGGAGAGAGAGAGAGTGGCAGTGGGGGTGAACCATCTCATGTGTGGAGGAGATCTCGTCTATAGAGGAGCTTGCTGCATATGGAGGGAAGGGAAAGACTCCTTTTATAGGAAAGTTGGGCCATGAGGTCAACTCACTCTCAGGAGTCGTGCTGAGTAGGTGTGATACCCCTTATGAGGTACCAGTGGGTAGGTTTAATGCACTTCTCGAGTTATCATATGTCTCGGCCGAAGAGACCTTTATCTTGTCTAAAATTGGTCAAAGTAAAGCCACTGTGAGAGGCGGTGAGCTAGACAACTTTGACTAGCCCTCAACTCTAGCCGCCAATCCAAAAGCCCCTAGTGAAACTGTGCTGGGTCATGCGTTGCTCGGGCATCCCATGATCAACACACTAACCCGGGGGTCGTGAAGCCCTGCTCTTGACCTAGGCAAGGTCAGAGTGCCAAGTCTGAGCCAAGTGATGGTAGGGAAAGTCCAGGCGAGGTGCAGAGGAATGCCTCATGGGAGGTCCATGCCTTGTGGCATTTGATGCGGGACACAAAAACCTACAATTTACTATATCTACAACAAATGTTGAATGTACTGATCCTGATACACCTCATGTCTATGATGTTTGCTTAAACACAACTTTCAGGACATTTTAAACTGTAAATTGTGTTGTGATTGGTTATGGAGCTTTTTGTAGTTATTTTCCTGAGCTTCACAACTAATAAACTATTGATGCTTGATCAGAAAGTGTTGAATTTTATTCCTCATGATAAATCATCATCAAAATCTTTACAGAGCTTCAATTCCAAGGGATTTTGGAGGAGTTCTCTCCCAGTATTGGCAAATATTGGTGTCAAAGATATCTACTCTTCTCGAAATTTGATGATGGAATAAAAATGGATGAAGAAGGTTGGTTTTCTGTCACTCCAGAACCTGTAGCCAGGCATCATGCATTTCGTTGTGGTACTGGTATTATAATTGATTTTTTTACTGGGGTTGGTGGGAATGCCATCCAATTCGCACAGAGGTGAGCACTATTTTAACACCATGTTGTGGCAGTTCTTTATATATATATATCTATATGTATTTTATGCTTTACATCAAAGAGGAAAATTACATGATTTGTCACTGAAGTTACTAAATGATTGTAATGATGTCTTGTACATGCCTTTTCAGCTCATTTTTTGGGTAAGAATTTCTGATTCTAGTATTTAAAATTATGTTTTACATATGATAACTGGATTGTTGTTGGAATTGGCATAGAGATTTCTTATCTGGACTTATTGTGAACTTGCGGGTAGCCAGTTGTGCGTACTTTATTACGGTGTAATCATGTTTTTTCAGTTGAAGAGACGGATAAGATAAATTTTCTTTGAGTAAAATATTAGACGTTGCATGTTATTTATCGGTGCCTATCACAATTTCAAATATACTAGTTTTGGAAGTCATTTATTTGTCAGAGGATAGCTGTTCAATAGGAATGGTGAAGTTATTGTTGTTGGGTTATTGTGCATGTTAAGGCCTCGTTTGGCAAGAGGTTAAAATAGCCAATTAGCCAAAAAGTTACCTTTTTAGCCAAAAAGCCAACAACCCATACCAAAAAGTCAAAGATTCCCTTTTCTCTCTACTTTTTGCACGTCGTTTCGTAATTAGCCAAAAAGTTGGCCCAAACATACAGGTTTTTCTTACTAACCTTTTTAGCCAATTAGCCAAAAAGTTACTAAATTAGCCTGTTCCCAAACGAGGCCTAACTAGCATAAAAAGATTGATATATTTCTTTCAACCTTTTTTTTTTGGTTATGTTTTTTATGAGAAATTCATGTTTCGTTCATGATGTTCACGATTTGTGTGGTACTTAGATAAAAAGGGCAATCATAATTCTTTTCTTATAAGTATGTTCAGCTTGCGAAGTTTCTTATATCAACTTCGATGTGTGTGCTTGATTTCTTTGTTATTTGCTATTTCAGGAGCAAACATGTTATTGCAATCGATATTGACCCGAAGAAGATTGATTATGCACAGCATAATGCAGCCGTCTATGGAGTTGATGACCGTATAGAGTTCATAAGAGGTGACTCTTTCCTCTTGGCACCAAGGCTGAAGGTATTTAAGTTCATTGGTTAGACATTTAAAAGAATAAGATTGTCAAAGCTTGTGAATTGGAAGCTGCAAAATGCTTTAAACCATATTGTTTTTGACAGTTATAGGGCATTTTTAAGTACAGGTATAGAAGAAGAGAATGCAACTATTCATACTGAATGACATTATAAAATACTCCCTCTGTCCCAATTTATTTGTCCATTATAGAAAATCCAACTTATTATGGAGACATGCAATCATTACATTCTAATTCAAATTTTGAAACATTTTTCCCACCATTGCCCTTTCATTTGAATTTTAAAATGAGTTTATAAAGGGCAATTTTGGAAATCTAACTAAATTTAGTATCCCAAAATAGAAGATGGAAAAATATTTTGGGACAGGACCAAAATGGAAATGTGGACCAATAAAATGGGACGGAGGGAGTATTTAATAATGATAAGGGCAAATGCTTTTTATTTCTCTATATAGGATCTTGTTATTCTTTTTTGCCAAGAGTCAAATTTGCTAAATTTGAGTGTGTGTTGTTTGTGTTACAAGTGTTGTGCAATTAAATTTTATTGAGTGACTTACTTCTTTGACATTAATTTCCCATTGCTATGACATGAATTACAAGACTTGTACCCTTTTAACTTCATTTTTAATTGACTAAATGATGCATCTTTTGTCATACTGGTGGACATTTTTCAAAGAAGACAATGGAACATGATGAGTAGCTATATAGGATTTGAAAAGAATAACTTATGTTCTTGTGATCTTATCTTCCTATGTGTGAGTTGGCAAAGCGTGGATCCATATTGTCTGAACATGATAAAAGTTTTGAAAGTCATGATTTGGTAAGGAAGCTTGGAAGTAGTGAGCAAGGCGATATTGGGGCTGTTTAGTACAACTTATATGAGCTACTTATAGCTGCTGCTTTTTCTTTTTCTTTTTTTATTTTTTATTTTTAAATTTATAACTTTGGGAGTCTGTGTCAGACTATTTGGCGTAGTTTTTGCTTACAACTTATTATGTAGAAATTGTGAGAATAATATTAGTATAGTATATATTATGTGAATATTGTTTTCTATTTAGGATTAGGTCTAGAATTGCTATATATATCAGATGTATATATTGTATTAAAACAGAAGTGAATATACAGTTTTATGCAGAAAACTAATATGGTATCAGAGCTTGGTTCGAAACTTGAAGGACTTGAAACCCTAGCAACCACCTCTGATTCTGATCTTTAGTCTCATGAAGTCGACCCATCTGAGTTGGGTACTTCGTCTGGTTGTTTCGTTTGGTCATCGCAGTTCATTATCGCAATTCGTCTGAATCTTTAGTGTTTATTTCGTAGCCATTGGGTGTTCATTGCAGTCGTATTTGTCACCAGAATTGCAATCCGACAACACATTGACCCATCTGGTTCGTGCGAGGGATCTTTCTCTCTCTCGTTTTGGTTCGCGAAGGTCTCTCTCTCTCTCTCTCTCTCTCTCTCTCTCTCAGCACTGTTTGACCTTGTTTTTCTTCCTTGACCTCAACTTCAGGTTCTCTCTCTCTGGCTGTGTTGATCGAAGCTCTTTGTCATTGGTCTTTGGTTCTCTGCTTCGACTTGCTGAACTTTACTTCAACTTCTGGTTCTCTGGTTGGTTCACTCTTCCTTAGTTTTGCTTTACGATTAAGCTCTCTCTTGCGACGGTTTGCTTTCTCTCTTTCGTTGGTTCTAGGTCAGATTGCGTGACCCATCTGAGGTATTATCTCTCTTGGTTGACCCATCTCTTCTCTGGTTCGCTACATTTGTTTTGGGGAATTACGCAACTCCTTTTCTAGTTTTGTTTGGTCATATTTGACCCATATGGTATTGGTTTATTAGATTTTGCCCTATCAAATTTTTGTTTATTACACTTGAACCCCTTAGCTTTCTAGTTATTATGAGGTCTTTAGCTCCAGATGAGTGTGCCTTTTGCCATTACAGGGGCCATTGGAAGTATCACTATCCCAAGAAGGGATGTCTGTTTGGCTCGCATTCTCAGTAGTCTCGGACCCAGTTTTGCCTTTCTTCTCCAAGTAATTTTCAGGCTTCCGCCAGTTCTATTGCATCTGCTCCAGCTCTTGATCCTGACTTGGCTTCCTTGGGTGCTCAGGTTAGTTAGCTTCAGCATACACTATCTACCTCACGGCCATCCCCGTCTGCCTCTATTATTTCCTCTCTTCATTTAGGTTTGCTTGGGTTTTCTTCAGGTATCTTTGTCTGTCTGGATTTTTGACTCGGGTGCCTCTCGTTATATGACTCTCCATTTCTTGTTACCTCAAAATTGTACTCCCCCTCATTTTCCTATTACTGTTAATGCTGTTAATGGGTTTGGTATGCCTATTATATCTGTTGGGTCTGTCTTACCGTTTGCTATGTCTGTTGTCTCTATTTCATTTGTCCTTTATGTTCCTCAATTATCTGTCAGTTTATTATCTATCAGTTAGCTTGATGCCTTCAGTTTTGATGTCATCTTTTCTTCTTCTATTTGTTCTGTGCAAGATCGGATGTTCAAGCAGTAGATTGGGATTGACTGTAGAATTGGAGACTTCTATGTGGTGGAGAGCTTGCATCTGCCTATGATAACTTCTCCAACTTTTTTTTCTCTTTCAGTTAGATTTTCTGTCCAATCCTTTCTACTTGTGGCATTCTAGATTAGGGCATTTGTCTGCTGACCGCT
Source organism: Camellia lanceoleosa (assembly GCA_025200525.1). Classification (NCBI taxonomy): domain Eukaryota; kingdom Viridiplantae; phylum Streptophyta; class Magnoliopsida; order Ericales; family Theaceae; genus Camellia; species Camellia lanceoleosa. The sequence continues at coordinate 187,721,087 of CM045761.1, read as the reverse complement.
TACGGTGTTTAGCTCAGTTAGGTATATTGGGTAAAGTTTCTCCTAGTGAACTTACTGAATGTTGGGGGTGTAAACTTGCCAAAATGACAACCTTACTTTTTTGTAAAAGTACTTCTATATCTGATATACTGTTTTCTTTAATTCATATTGATGTTTGGGGCCCTTTTCCAATTCTCACTAAAGGGGGTTATGCATATTATGTGTCATTTGTTGATGGCTGCATTTGTTACACTTGGGTTTATCTTATGACTCATAAGTCCAATTTCTATAAGATATACCGTACCTTTTGGTGTATGATTACTACTCAATTTGGGTCTACAATTAAAGTGTTACGATCTGACTTGGGTAGGAAATATTTTAAAAATGAGTTTTGTGAGTATTTGACCAATTTAGGTACCATTCACCAAACTTCCTGTACAGATATACCTGTCCAAAATAGTCGAGCCGAGCGTAAACACCGTCATCTCCTTGAGACAGCTAGGTCTCTTTTTCTTTCTGCCTCAATTCTTGCTCCATTCTGGGGGGAGATAGTTCTTACTGCTGCTTTTCTTCTCAACCGCATGCCTACTCCCCTTCTGTCTGGTCGGTCTCCTTATAAGGCTTTGTTCTCCCAAATTCCTAATTATTCCCTTCTTTGTGTGTTTGGGTCTGCCTGTTTTGTCCTTCTTCCTGCAAAGATAGGACCAAACTTACTGCCCGGCCTGTCCTTTGTGTCTTTTTGGGTTATAGTCTTACTTAGAAAGGTTATCGGTGTTACAACCCTGTTTCCTGTTGTCTTTATGTCTCCCGTCATGTTTCTTTTCTCGAACGTCTACCTTATTTTCAGCTTCCTTCTCTTACCGCCCCAGTTTCCAAAGAGGATTTGGTTCATATTGATCCGTTTCCTTCTAAGGTCCCGTCTGATGAGTACATTTCCACAGTTTTTCTTGAGCTTATTTCATCTTCTCCTCCTGCTTCACGTCTGACTGTTTCTCCTCATTCGGTTTCTTCTCCTTCTCCGTTGTTAGTTTATTCTCGTTGCAAGGCTCCTCCTCCACCGTTTGTCTCTATCCCTATTGCTGATCCTCTTCCTTTTGACGACTCTGATCCTGCTATACACAGATAATCCTACTCGAGCGTGTCATCCTTCAAACAGGTTGGGTTGATCTAATACATGTTTTTCTGCTTCCTATCATACTTTTTTATCTGCTATTCACTCTTTTTTAGAACCTCAATCTTACAAAGAGGCCTATTAGGATCCTTATTGGGTTTAAGCTATAGAGGATGAGTTGTATGCTTTTCAGAACCTCTAGACAGGTTTGTCGCCTTTAGCGTGCTCTGTATGGTCTGAAGCAGTCTCCTCGTGCTTGGTATGATCGCTTTTAGACTGATGTTACTGAGCTTGGGTTTCATCCTTGTGCCCAAGACTCTGCTTTATTTTTTCTCCACACCTCTACTGGATTTGTTACATTATTATTGTATGTGGATGATATGATTATCACTGGTTCTGACTCTTTTGCTATATTTGAGGTTAAGCAGCATCTTTTCCGCACCTTTGAAATGAAAGATCTGGGTCCATTGCGGTATTTTCTTGATATTGAGGTAGCTTCTTCTCCCAAGGCCTAGTTTCTCTCTCGGGCCAAGTATGCCAATGAGGTTATTCATCGTGCTGGTCTTATTGACACTAAGATTTCTGATACCCTCATTGAGCTTAATGTAAAGCTCAACACTACTGATGGTGTTCTTCTGGATGATCTTACTCTATATCGAGAGCTCGTAGGTTGCTTAGTCTATCTGACGGTTACTCGTCCTTATTTTGCCTATGCTGTTCATGTGGTTAGCCAGTTTGTCTTTGCTTCTTGCTCTACACATTGGGCTGCCATGGTTCGGATTCTTCGCTATCTCCGAGATATTATATTTCAAGGTTTACTATTGTTCTCTACTTCCTCTCTGGATTTGGTGGCCTATGCTAATTTTGATTGGATTAGTGATGTTACTGATCGCAAGTCCACGTTTAGTTTCTGTATGTATTTTTGGCAATTCCTTAATCTCTTGGAAAAACAAGAAACAAACTATTGTTGCTCGCTTTACTGTCGAAGTTGAGTATCGTGCTATGCCTCATGGTACTGTCGAAGTTGTCTGGCTTCATTGTCTTCTCTTTGACTTGGGCGCCCCTTAGGGGTTGTTTGGGATGTTTTAAATAAGTGTTCTTTTTGACTTTTTATAAAATATGGGTTAGGTTTGAAGTGATGTGGTAGAGAGATGATGTGACTTAAATAGGATAGTGACTTTTTTATTTTTTGACTTTTTTAGAGGATGTCAAATCTAGCCTTAGTCTTCTCCGACATCCCTCTATTGTGACAATCGCAGTGCTATTCAAATTGCACATAATACTGTCTTCCATGAGCGGACCGAGCACATTGAGATTGATTGTCACTTTGTTCGTTAGCATCTGTAGTCTGGCTCTATCTCGCTTCCTTTTGTCTCTTCGGCCGTGCAGCTTGCTGACTTCTAAGACTCACATCATTGATCGGTTTCAGTTTCTTCTTGGCAAACTCTAAGTGTTTTCTACCCAAACACCTTGAGTTTGAGCGAGGGTGTGAGAATAATATTAGTATAGTATATATTATGTGAATATTGTTTCCTATTTAGAATTGGTTTAGGTTTATTCTTATTTCCCATTTAGGATTGATTTAGATTTATTCTTGTTTCCTATTTAGGATTGGTTTAGGTTTATTCTTGTTTCCTATTTAGGATTAGGTTCAGAATTGCTATATATATCAGATGTATATATTGTATTAATTGAATATACAATTTTATTAAGAAAACTAACAAAAATAACTGAAATAAGCTGAAAATAGCTTATTATTTGGAAGTTGGGAGATGAGTGCTTTTGGTTTCTACTTTATGATTATTAGCTTTCAACTTACAAGAAGCTACATCAAATAGTTGTGAGAAATAATTTGTTTGTTTTAAATGCATTCTACATCTAATTTTTTTAATTGTTGTTCGCAGAGTTAATACTTTATTGATACTCTGCTGAATTCCCTTGGATGAGCTGTTAATTAGTCTTTTTATTTGTGTAGCAACTTGCTAGTGTTTTGATCTTGCGTACTTGCACTTGTGGCTGCATTCCGTTCGCGCTCTTTGGTTGCATCTATTTGCTTATTAAATAAAAATGTTGTCTGAGATGTTGTTATCATACAGTACTTTTTGGAATTAACTGGTTTGCTACTCTGTAATTAATGTGAAAGCTTATGATGCATTCTCCAGCCAACTTATGTTTTTAAATCCTTAAAATTATTGCACTGTAGGCAGACAGTGTCTTCTTGTCACCTCCCTGGGGTGGGCCCGATTATACTAAAGTAATGACATATGATATGAAGACAATGCTCAAGCCACATGACGGGTCTGGTTTCTCTCTAATAAATTTGCTCTTCATAATTATTTAAGTAAATTGTGGCACTAACTCGATACTTATGTACTTATGCCAGACATGTCCTGTTTAATGTTGCAAGGGGAATTGCTTCCAAAGTTGTCATGTTCCTTCCAAGAAATGTTGATTTCAATCAACTGGCCGAGTTATCTCTATCTGCCAATCCTCCATGGTCACTAGAGGTACAAACCATGCTTATTTTAACATTTTGTTTTCTTTTCGCTTCCGCTCATGGAATGATCTTTGGAGTGTTTCATTGTCAGATGGGAAAAAATGAGCTTGAGTTGCATAGTTTTGCTAGAGTGTGTTTGCATGTCCTATGCAAATGGAATGAAATTATTATATTGTTGTCTCGCCGTAAATTCATCAGAAGGAACCATCACTGGAGATAAAATATTTTCGCCTGTGCTTTTTACCAAGTTTCCAATATTGTTTGTTACGCATCTACAATCAGTGATGACTCTGCGATATGATGGTTATCTGCCTCTGCATTTTCTGGTGCAAATGACATGATTGCATCTGTGTATGTCCAATGGGCCCCAAATAATTAAAACATTATTGTCTTGTCACTCACGGGTAGTTGTAGTGATTTTAATAGGTTGTGAAGGTTGGTACTGTATTTCTTGCTGTCTCTAGCCCTAATATTAGGAGAATATACCTGTGGATTCTTGAGTGTATTTCTACTCTCTCCATCATTCTTCTTGGCATTTTGTCTAAAATTGAACGGTTAGGATCAACAAATCTCATCCTTTGTCTAATGCCACGTGGGAATGTAATTCATCCCCACCCATTATTATTTTGTGCCCCAATCCTACCATGGCCTGTTAATAAAGCTTCAGTTGTTGCTGTTCCATTACTTATTAATCCGAAATAAGATTTCTTTAAATTTTCTTGTACTAAGACTAGATTGCATTTTAATGTGCCAAGTCCATGGTTGCAGGTGGAGAAGAACTTCTTAAATGGCAAGTTGAAGGCAATAACTGCATACTTCACTGACACATCATCAGTGTAGAAGACACAGAAACCAGCTTCATAAACGAAAGTCCAATGTCGAGATTGATTGAGATATTTACACCATATATTTAGTTAGGTAAACAAGTTACTCTAATGGCTTGTATATCATGTACAGTTTTGTATCACATATGTAATGTTATATGTTCAGAAGGTTTTGTAAATTGTGGGGCGGAGACCCTTATCGTCACTGTATTACAAGCAAGGTGCGATTGTAGCTTTGTTCCAATTCCTGGCACAAATGTGTTTAACAGTAAAAACTTGTGTGAGAGTTTGATCTTGCAATGGTATTGTTTTGGTGTTCTAAAAGAGAACGTAAGATGTGTCAATTGATAAACAACAATGCAAAATACATAGATTGAATTACAAAATGATTCATAAAAAATGCAATGGAAGATTGGGTTAAACTCAGCTATGGAGTGGTCCACTTTCGAAAATATCTCAAATCTATATTGCACTTTTTGTGATCCATTGTGTTTTAATTTTGTGTTCATAACATTAGTGATTGATAAATAGTGTAAAGCGTTGCTCCAAAGCATCTAATAGGTTTTTTTTTTTTTTTTGGTTATTATTCATTTTTTATGTAGTTGATTGTTTATTCTCTCATGAAGTTTACAGTTCGTTTAGATTGAGAGGTAAGGTGAGAAGAAAGGAAATGAAAAAGAAAAATGTTTGAGGGCCACAAAATCAGTGGCTCAAATGGTTCGAAACTGTTAAAATGACGTCGTTTTGACTTATTTTATCTCAAAACGATGTCGTTTTGACAGTTTTGAGTTATTCGAGCCACTAAATTTTGGGCCACCAACCATTGCTGAATGAAAAAAATCTCTCATCACTTATTTAGATGAATAAAGATATGAGAAATAGTTAGAATGAGATAAACTCAAGTTTTAATTCTCATCACTTTTGGTTAGCATGGTGAGAAACTAAAATTGTTCATAAAAAAAAAAATTATAATTTCTAAATCATCCCTCTAAACATAAAATAGATACAATAAAATGACAGATATATCTTTATTTATTTATTATTTATATCCAAAAATAAGGTAGTGAAAAATTATAGGATAAATTATAAATACATATTTTGAGATTTACTTAAAATACAGATTATTTTATGTGATTTGAAAAATTACAAATATCACTTTATTAGAATTTCACATTTAACAGAAGTAACTAAAAAAATAAAATTCATAATTGTTCTCTTATACAATAATAAAATTATTTAAATTATTAATTGAAATATATTTTTAACATTATTAAAAATTATTAATTAATTTGATGATTTATTAATAAAATATATGATTTGTTATGAAATTAGAAATTTCTAAAATAAAATATAATTTTTAAAATCACTGAACCGTATTTATAATTTATTCAAAATTTTATACTAGTAATTAATTATTATTAGTATTTATTTTTTTATTTTTTTATTTGAGAAAGTCAGACAGGAGCTCCTCCATATCATCCAGCTGTCTCATAATTGAATCGAATGGGCCATCGTTTTCATGCTTTCGCTTGCATGACTGTCTGCTGATGAATGCAGAGATAAAGGGTATTTGGGATGCTGCTGGGACTAATAGGAATCAATTTTTTTGATACTTTAAATCTTTTATATTGTACGACTTATAGAATATATTATTCATACAAAAAAAAAAAAAATTAAGTTAATCAGAAATTAGCAATCCTATGATCAAATTGAAACTGTCATAAAAAAATTATCAAAATCGTGTTAACTGTTTATTTGTTAAAAAATAAATATGCTGTTATAAAACTATACAGTTTCAATCAATTTGATTTTTTACATAAATGATCTATTTAACAAACCTTATAATTGAATTATCAAAAAAAATACTCATAAAAAATCCTCACCGAAACATTACAGATTGCTATTGCAATGTAATCACAGCAGCATCCCTTGTTCCGAGGTACGATGAGCAGGAGCGGGGCATAACAGTTATTTTAATAGTTGATCTAATTATTTTTTTTGATAAAATTATTGTGATTTTTTTTATTATAATTTAACTTATCAACTTACCAACATCTTTTGCAAATGAAAAAAAACAAATGAAATGAGTGGGAGCCTTCATTCATAAGAGATTCTTCTGGGAGTAACGGCTGGCTGTTGAGCTTCCCGCTTTTTAGGGATTTCATTCATGCCATAGTTTTTTTTTCCGTTCAAAATCAGACTGGATGATATGTTGAGCTGTGGTGAATTCGATTCTAGATTTATCTTAATGATTCAAATAATTTAATATTTAAAGTTCATCGAGTATATTATTTATACAAAAAATTATGTTGATCGGATATCAATAACTATCTGAACAGTTTACATTTATTTCAACGACAATTATAATTTAAAAAATAAATAGTAAACACAGATGCGAGATGATTAAGAGACCGTTGATATCTGATTAACATAATTTTTTATAAGTATGATTTATTTAACTAACTTTACATATTAAACTATTTAAATTATTGAAATCAACTAGCAATTGGATCCACTGCTGCCCAACAACACCATCCAATCCACTGGGAAGGTGGATCCATTCATTAAATTACAACCACCACACCGGAGAGAGCTCTCCGCTTGATGCTCCATGTTTTGTGCAGTTTTTAATTTTTCTTTTTTTTTTTGGGTGAGAATCTTTGCTAGTATATTTATTAGTTCAGTTTTGTATTATAATTTATTAAATTATAAATATATCTTTTGGAATTTACTTAAAATATGAGTTATTTATGTGATTTAAAAAAAAAAAAAATAGTCAAAACCTCTTAATTGAAACATTATTTGGTGAAAAAGACAACTCGATTTATTTTTCCTTATAAACCCCCCAATGAGAAAACATATAATTAAGTAACGATGAAGTAAAATATATTTATATATTTTTCTTTTTTGGATAATATTGTCAAAGTAACATGTTACTGTCAAATAGAGTAATTGTCAAACAGAATAACATGTTACTGTTATTATTTACATCAATTTTAATAGTAATATTTTTTTTTTAAAAAAAATTTCATAATCAACATGAATCTTATTATGAATCTTATTTGATAGATCTTGATGAGAGAATTCTAAAAATGTCAATTTTATTAAAAATCAATATCTACATCAAAAGTTATAGTATTTTAAAGTTTAATATTTTAATAATAGTGATATTTGTTGAACTTTTTCAAGAAATTTTTTTTATGCTTGTCCTTAATGTATTAAAATTTTATTATGAGTAAGTTTTGATCAAATCTATCCCCCTTCTAAAAATTACAAATATTCAGGCCTCGTTTGGGAACATGCTAATTTAGTAACTTTTTGACTATTTGGCTAAAATGTGATATAAAAAAAATTAGTATGTTTGGGATGACTTTTTGGCTTTTTACAAAAAGATGTGCAAAAAGTAGAGAGAAAAGGAAATCTTTGACTTTTTGATATGAGTTGTTGGCTTTTTGACTTTTTTAGTAACTTTTTGACTTTTTGGATAAAATAGCCTCTTGCCAAACGAGGCCTCATTGTCAATACTAGTCATTTAATATGAAAGAGACCATTTGTTATGTGACTAGAACTTTTAAAAGATGAAATGTAATTTTTAAAATTATAAAGATTAATTTGTATTTTATGTAAATTTTAAAGAGTATATTTATAATTTGTCCACCAATTTATGAAATAAAAATGGTTTGAAAAGACTTTTATTATGGTAAAATTATTCTAGAAGACTGACTAGTCAAAAGAAAAGACTAGCTAAAATGATTTTACAATAACTAATGACTTTTGTTGAGTCATTACTGACTAGCCGCTTAATTTTTTCTGCTTAAACTATTTACTCTTTCTTTTTCTTTTTTTTTTTCTTTTTTTCTCATAAAAATATTAAATGAATATTTAAAAAAAAAATAGGTAGCTAATGGTATTGTTGAAGTTTATTTTGTAAAAGAATGGCTAATTCAAATAATAAAGTGAGATATGACGAAGAATGGGTGATTATTCATATTCTTAGATTATGGACACATAATGTTTTATAAGATTTTGATTGGTAGAAAGAGATAGAAACTTACGATTTATGTTAGGAATGAGATAATAACATGGGGACTAAGGGGTTGTTTAGAATGTCTTAAATAAGTGAATTTTTTTACTTTTTGGACTAAAAAATTAAGAAAAAAGATAATTATTTAGAATAACTTTTTAACTTTTTAATAAAAAAATATGTATTAAAAAATTGTATAAATTAGTGTATAGATGAAGATAGGGATAGAATAGGTAGTACGGTGAGATGTCCTAAGGGGCAGCGTGTGTAGAGTATAGGTTAGGAGATGGTTTTCTCCTTTTCGGACATTGAATTAGACGGTGCTTTTGGCCCGGGGGGCCTACCACAGGCCCCGTTTTGCTAATCGGAATCGTTCAATGTATACAACTCGTCAAGTGTTATATACTTGTAAAAAATCATGTTGATTGGATATCGATTGCTATTTGATTGGATTAGTTTTTTTTTTCAACCGTTAACTATAACACCATCTATTTTTTTATACAAAATTGATTTGATCATGTAGTTAGCTATACCTGATCAACGTGATTTTTTACAAATATGTAGTACTCGACGAGTTTTACACATGGAACAGTTCAGATTAACAAAACGGGACCCGGGATAGGCACCCACGGGTCGAACAGCACAATGTTGTTTGTGCACTCTGCCTGTGCAATTTTTTCAAAAAAGTCAGCTCTGTGTCTGTGGGGACGTTGAAATTGTTTGTAATAATTTTGTGTAAAATTAATTTTTTTATAATTTTTTTGGTGAATAGTGATAACTTTTTAAATTTTTAAATAATTTTTTAACTTCTTGAATTTTTTGAGATATGTCAATCCAACCCTAAATAATTGGTGATTGATTTAGAATATAACTACATAATATTTCGAGATTATTAAATAACTTCTCACAAAAGAGTGTATAGATAAAATTTGAAAACCACAAATTACGAAAAAGTCACATTTCCCTGTTATCTTTCAATTACTAACAAAATTATTATGGACACTACCCTTTAAGGTCTATTTTAAGAAGTAATTTTTTAAAAAAATTTATTAACTTATTATAAAAAAATATGATCTAAATAAATTAATAAGTTGATTTTTCCTCACCTAGTAGAAAAAAAAGCCTGAAATCAATTGACAAAAAGGCTATTAAAAAAAAAATCTACTATGCAAGCACCTTTTCTGGAGTACAATAATTGACCAATTTTAAGAGAATTGCGTGATTGCTGCTCTCTATCAACACCAAAATTTCGGGCCTTGGGATTGGGAAGATGCATTCTAGTCTGTACTATGTCCTACAACAACCATTCTGCATGTTATGTCGGAAAAGCTGCCTAGCTCGAAAACGAGCCCCTGAATCATCCGAAATTGAAATAATCAACAGCAATGATATCAATAGAAGAAAAATGGTATCAATTCTATTAGTTACTGGGTTCGTTTGGGAAGGGTTGATTTGGATTCTTTTGGTTCTTTGAGTCACAAAAGATAGAATAGGTTATTTGAATCATAACAGACAAAACATCACATCTAATCCATAATCATTATACTCTTTTCTCACAAAAAAAAGTCAAAAAAATCAAAAAGCTAAAAAGTCATTCCCAAACTAAGCTTTTGAGTCTAGATTCAAATAGTCAAAAAAGTCAAAAAGTCAAAAAACCAACCCACTTCTCAAACGGAGGCTTAGAATGTAATTATAGAATTAGATAAAATTTTGTTTATTTAATGAACTTGTCATATGTGAGAAAATTATATTTAATTTTACAATGATACTATATGTATTAATTAGTATTTTAGTTATTAGTGTATCAACATATAATTAGAGGTGAGCATGGTCCAGATTGGACCGAATTGGGATAAAATCAAGACTAATCCGTTATCTACGGTTCCTAAAAAATTAGAACCAATCCAATCCGTTTAAATCGTGGGACCAATCCGAACCAATCTATTTAAACACGGATTGGATCGGTTTAGGACCACGGATTTACATAATTAAATAACAAAAAAATATATATCACTTTAATTTCATAAAAATATAATTATAGTACCATATTAGTTTCACAATAACATGTCTTTTCATAATAGCGACATACTGTTCTAGAATTTAAACAACCATAAGAAAACTGATTCTACCATAAGTATTTAGATCATTAGAAATTAACATTAAAAACTAGCAAATAAAAATAATAAAAGAAGATACTATGTGAGTTTAGGTTTGGATTTAAATTTTATATAAAATAAGAAAAGATGCTATGTAAGAGGGTGTATAATAAAAATATAGACTATTTTTATACGGTCCGGATCGGTTCCAATCCGGAACCGTGGGGTTCAATCCGAAACCAATCCATGAACTACGTATTTTTAATTTTTCATTCCGGAACCACACCACGGATTCAAAAAATCAATCCAAACCTACTGGATTGGACTGGACTGGATCGGATTACGGATTTCACGGATTTTTTGCTCAGCCCTACATATAATATAGTATTGTCATTTCAAAATTATGAATCTCACCCGTTATATAAACTATAAAAATTTAAAATTTTTAATATTATGCTACACCATCCATTAGTATACTAATTGATATATCAATTGATGTGTATAACTTTATTTTTAATTTTATAATCAAATTCTATGCACTTGTAATTTTTATTCACATAATATGTAAGTGAATAAACTATTTTATTCTCATTAGTTAAAAGAGTAACGTCTGATGCTTTGAATAGGGCTTATCGAATTTAATATAATCAATTAAAATTAAAGATTTTGTGTATTCAAAAATTATTATTTTTAATTTGAGAAGGTATTTATGAAAGGAAAAAAAACATTTTGAAAAAATGTAGACATAATAATTTATATTGTATTTATATATATATATATATTTGTGTCAAATTTCTATTCAAATTATTGATTAAAAAAAAGAAAAAAGAAAAAGAAAAAGAAAAAGAAAGGGTAAAGAGTAAAGAAGAAGGAAAAAGGACAAATTGATTGAAGGTGTCAAGGGCACAACGGCGATCACTTGGAATTGCTTTAAGCATGCATCCCTAGCTAGTTTGCAAAATTGCAACATCTCTTTGAAAAAAAAGAGAAGAAGCCAAGTCTATCATTAATGGCGTCTAATATTTTGTGATATGCTTTTGATTAAGATTAATATTAGAAATTATAAAAAAAATATTATAAAATATTTTATGAAAATTTTTCATCCTTTGATTAGTATGTAACGTTTTTTTATATGTGTAATCTAATGGTGAAAAATCTTTCATAATTATTTTCATGATTTTTTTTCATGACACCTAGTATTTTTCTTTGATTAATAAAGCTCTACTATTACGCCATATTCATTCATCTTTGTAAATTGTCATTAGTTTTTGCTTGCTTTATTTATAACAGAAATTTTATTTATTACTGATTTATTTATTTATTTTGTTTCACCTTATGTGTATTGATACAATAAAAATTATGTATATACATATAACTCATCATATTTAATAATTAGTGTGAATATATCCAATCCACTAGGCATATATGCTTGTGAGTTAAAATGTCTAGTATAATTTACTTTTTTCAACTTCAATACATTAGGTATATGATTAGACATTTTAACTCAACTCACATTCACTATATGTAAGCCTTCAATGGCTAGGCAAAATATATTTAATCATTAGGATAATTTCTCTTCATCTTTATTGCTGATGTGATATTCTATAAAGTTAATAGTATTTAAATGAATAGTTGAAATAAAAAATATGATTATAGTAGAAACATGAAGCATTTGATAGATAAAGTAAAATATATACTTTATAGAAATATTTAAATAGGTAAAATGTCTATTAACATTGAAGATGCTCTAAAATTTACCATGTCGCATTAAAATCTACATAGAAAATAAAAAAATTTAATAAATTATTTCAGCGAAATATAATTTAAAAAAAAAAAAAATTGGACGGGCCAAAGCAAACAAAGAAACTCAAACCTAGCGGGCCCATGATATCCAATCCAAATGTGTGCCCCCCTAATAAGCGCCTCGAATCTTTGACCACTCCTGTTGAGAGTCACGGAGAAGCCATTCGATCATAAAAGTACGAGCAATATTAGAAATTCTAAAACAATTATAAAAAATTTTACCCTTTCACCATGCAAGAACTGTTCCTTTTTATCACATGGTGATAACAAATCCGACAATTTATTTATTTATTTATTTTTGGGGGTGGGGGGGAATTTGACAATTTCATAAATCAAACAATAATGTAGGTAAAGAAACATACAAACTCGCAGTTTTTAAGGTTTTATCCACAGCTTCATGGATAGAAGTCAAAAAAGTTGGATTTGAAAATAATAATCAGCGTGTTTGATTTTAGTTTTTTAAAAATTTAATTTTTTATTTTTCGTATTTTTTTGTTTTTAGTGAATATTTTTTTAAATTTTAAGTAATTTTTTTTACTTTTTTAGGTACACTTTACTTAGATTTATCTAAATAGTAAAATATTTGTGAAAAAATATTTTAAAAAAATTAATAAATATATAAAAAATACAAAAATGTACTAAATTTTCATATTTTTTGTATTTTTGGTATTTAGTGTATTTTTTAAAGATTTTTTTCACAAATATTATACTTTTTAAGTGTGTTTATGTTAGGTGTGTCTAAAAATTAAAAAAAAAATTGCTTAAAATATTAAAAAAATTCATTGAAAACATTAAAATAAGAAAAAAAAAATAGAATTTTTTGAAAACTATTTTCTAAAAACTGAAACCAAACAAGCTGATTACATTCACTATCGTTTCTTGAGATTTGAAAAAAATATCAGCTTCACATTTTTGACATAAACAAACTATCTTTTTTAATAGGCTCTGGCTTTGGTCCAATCCTTAATTAGACTGGACGGTACTGTTGGACCCGTGGAGGCCCACCACGGGTTTCGTTTTGAAAATATGAATCGTTCAATGTGTAGAACTCGTCGAGTACTATATGCCTGAGAAAAATCACGTTGATTGGATATCGATAGCTATGTGAACAAATCAGTTTTTTATCAACCGTTAATTTATTCACCGTCCATTTTTTTTTTATACAAAATTGATTTGATCACATAGCTATCGATATCCAATCAACGTGATTTTCAATAGGCTTATAGTACTCGACGAGTTCTACACATTAACGGTTCAGATTTTCAAAACGGAACCCGTGGTGGGCCTCCACTAGCCCAACGCACCGTCCAGTCCGATTAAGGACTGGACCAAAGCCAGGCCCTTTTTAATATAGTTAGGTCACGTTTGTTTGGCGGATTAGGTTGGATGGGATTGTTAGTGAAAGGATTGTTAGTGAAGGGATTGTTAATGTGGGGATTAATAGTGAGGGGATTAAATAAAAGTATGTTTGTTTTGATGATAGTGTGGGAAATAATTAGTGATGGAATTGTTAAATTATTTTTGTATAAAATAAATAAATAAATTATTTCTATATTAAAAAAAATTAAAACAAATATTAAAGTAAACAAGTGCACTTGGTAAAAAAAAATGAAATTAAAAAAATAATTTTTTTTATATAAAATAGACTCAATCCCCTCACTATTTTCCTAATCCCACCCAAAATCTACCCAAGCTAATCCCCCTACGTGAGGGTATTCATAGTCCCATGAAACTACTAGTCCCCTCCTATTTTTTCCAAGCAAACATGGGCTATGTAGGGCCCACGAGATTGGTAGTCCAATCCCCCCACCTATGGAGCCAAACAAACATGGCCTTAAAGTGAATGAAATTAATACCAATGGTAGATAGATATTGAAATAATAAAAATAAATATATATTTTAATAAAAAAATAATGATAATATTTTTTTATTTATACCAGTAATGAATTACATATAATTTTTCTTTTATAAATATTATGTCAATTAAATTATGAAAAAGTGAATGTAATTATGTTAAAAATAACTAATTATAAATATAAAATCTTAACTATTGAAATTAAAATTATGAAAAGAGAAATATATATAAATTATGGAGTTACATCAAGGTTGGCAGACTGTAGTGATCATGATTAAGAAAGATAACCATTATTTGATCCCCATTTGTCGATCGGTTTATCAATCCAATTCCAAATCCAAATCAAGCTTTATTAAAGTTTGATCTGATCCTATAATAGTGATGTTTGTGGTGTGAGTCAACTGATAATTTATTCATTTACAGATAACAAACATGTATATCTGGTTTTCCATTGGTGTACCACACACACTAAAACTAATCTCAGCCATTGAATTTGGGCAATCATTAGATTTGGATAAGATCAATATTAATAAGTAAACAAATGAATTTTGTGATCTTATTTATCACTGAACTCATTCTATGTGCCAACGAAATGATCTTTCTATTAGTGAAACTAATTATATTTAATGATTCAGTTATGATAAAAAAAAAAAAAAAAAAGATATAAATTCACTAACATTTTGATACAAAATAGATCAATAATTAATTACATTTCTACAAATGTCCTAAGACACTTTTTATATTTATAATTTGTTAAGTGCACACTTTAAAAAAATTTATTATAAAATAAATCATTAATTACTCTTTAACAAGTGACACTCCTGTAATTTCTTTTCCTATTGTTATTAGTTTAAATAGTGACATTTATCATATTTATAAGAGTAATATTATACAAATTAATAAATTTCTCAAATTTTTATTAGGGACATTTTTTTATAAATTCTTTTTCACTTACTTATATTTCATTTAGTCCATATTATTATTTTTTATATTCCAATAACTCATATGGGTGACATAGTTATCAAAATACCCTTAATAATATTCACATTTACAGTATGAATATGCTGTGATGTGAATATTTACACCGTTAGTGTGAATGTTAATATGTGAATATTCATATTGTAAAATATGAATGTTCACATCACCAAATTGCTAACCGTTCAAAAAATATTTGTAACGGTAGAAATGTCCATAAAATACTTTAAATATGAGAATTAGGATTTAGTAGATCAAATGTTCAAATAATAAGATTTATTAAAAAACAATAATGTCTTATGAACTAATTAAAATACAAACACTTAAATTTTTTTTTCTAATAGATCTCACTTTCTATTATTAACTAATGTGATATCAAGTGCATTATTGACAAACTAGTTTGTAATAATTTTTTTGTTTGCGTTATATATTTTCATATTTTTATGGGTGTTTGGGAGATTGAATAGAAGATAGCCAATTATAATTGGTAAACCATCGGATATATTATTCTCATGTGCTACCCAACAACATCATCACCCAATCACCGGATTGGTTATTTTTTGTTTTTTAATAAAAAAAAAATTTAAAACTTATTTGTTAAAACAAAATACTTGTAATTTTGCCAAGCATAAATAATTTTCGAAAATATAAAAATATTTATTTTTTAATAAAATTTTTTATCTCTAAAAAACAAACTCATAAAATATAATGAATATTTTTTTCCGCAGAGCAAGTGGCTGGACCGGAGCCGAGAGCAGCCCGTTTCATGGGGACTCGTTTTGTTTAGTCCCCCCCACTGCAGGTCCAACTCCCACTCCCGAGTCCCGACAAGTCAATTGCTAATTAATTTTTGAATTAATTATATTTTAGCACTTTAGTCATTGTGTTTAATTTTAATTTTTTTAATTTAATTTTTTAGAAATTGAATTTTTTTTTTGTTTTTAGTGAATATTTTTAAAATTTTAAATAATTTTTTACTTTTTTAGATGTATCTAAATTGTAAAATACTTGTAAAAAAATATTTTAAAAAATTAATAAATATACAAAAATATGAAAAATATACTCTCTCTCTTTTCTTTTGTTCTTTTTTTTTTTTTTTTTTTTTTGGTATTTTTGGCATTTAGTGAATTTTTAAATTTTTTTTTTTACAAATATTATACTTTTTAAGTGTATTAATGTTAGGTGTGTCTAAAAATTAAAAAACAATTGTTTAAAATATTAAAAAAATTCAGTAAAAAAAAAAAACAAAATAGAAAAGTAGAATTTTCTAAAAAGTGAATTTTAGAAATGGAAACCAAACAGAGTGAGTACTTTTACTGTAATTTTACTTTGATTTTTTTTTTTTGTTTTGTTTTTAATTATAATAATTAATCCCTTATGCTTTAAGATTTTGATAAAAAAGTAAGAATATTAATAAAATAAAAAAAATGTCATGTTTATAAGGTTTATCAATCTTATTAATACCAAATGATTGTATGGGAAGTACCATATTAGCTCATTTTTTTTTTATCTTTTTATTTTTTTTTGATCACATCATATCTCTACTTTTCTATACATCTTTTCGTAAAAAATAAAAAAATATACTTTATAATTTTTTTTTAGGTCACATCACATATCTACTTTTCTGTATATATTTTTCCAAAAAGTAAAAAAGTATACTTTTTTGGCACTTCCCAAACTACTTAGGAATGGTAATGGGGTGGGACCAGGGACTACACTCCCCGTCCCCGATCCCCGAAAGTGATAAATTCCTTGTCCTCACCCTCGATCTCCGGCAAGGACCTATCACCCGCCTCCGTCCCCGCCCTCGATCGGGGATCGGGTATCCCCGACTCCGAAAAATCCCCAAATTATAGTAGCATATCATATTTTTTTTTTGTTTTTTTTTTTAATCTGTAAACATCCTATATTTTCAAATTAAAAAATCTATAAACATCTTATTCAAACATATTTGTCAACATATTTTCAAATTAAAAAAATCTGTAAACATCCTATTCAAACATATTTGTCAGCATATTTTCAAATTAAAAAAATCTATAAACATCTTATTCAAACGTATTTGTCAACATATTTTCAAATTAAAAAATTTGTAAACAACAAAATAGCATCTGTTAATATATCTTATTCAATAACTTTGTCCAGCAGAATAACATCTTATTCAAATCAATATATCCTAAATAACAAAATAGCATTTATCAATATATCCTAGTCAATAACTCTGTCCAGCAGAATAGCATCCTATTCAAATCAATATATCCTAAACAACAAAATAGCATCTGTCCAGCAGCCCACACACAAAGGAAAATTCAGCAAGTTGCAAAGAGAATAATTAGTCCCAAGTACCCGCAAGGGATAGTGTCACGACCTGCTCCCCGTACCCAAGGGTTAAGCATCGTGATGGCCAGTAACCGAGGTTACCTCCAGCCAAATCTTTAAACAAATTAATAAACGCAAGCGGAAGAAATATTTAAATAAGGGTACTAAAATAATCATTAGAGTTTTTATTTTTACTACAAAATATATTGACTAAAAAGGCCGATATTTATATATAAAAAAATACATCAATAAAAGTGCTTTATGCCTACCCCACACGCTGGTCCTGACATGTCACCTGAAAGTGGTAAAAAAACTATAAACATATGGCAGGGTGAGAAATATTATACTAAGAGCATAAGGGCATAAAATTCACCATAGATCGTTATTGGCTAAAAGAGCTTGATATATAACATACATAGTACGGAAATCATTTGGCATATACCTCGGATCACGTAATACGGAAATCACTATACAACCATAACCACGGTACATCACTAAGTGCCAAGCACTACACTGGTCAATGGATTCACGACAAACACTGGACCACAGAGTGGTCAAACACTAGCCAATGGTTATTTAAGTCCCCCAAGGTATGGGACTCCCATGGTGGTGTTCACAAAACATATTTTCATATAAGGTCATAGCCAAATATTCTTTAAAAGCAAAACAAACATATCCATGGGTTTCACCTTCACAAATAGAGTTCATAAAACAATTCATGTAACTGAAATATTTATAAAACATAACTTTTATTAATAAAATATAGCTTCTGTAAAATAGGTTTTGGTAAATCAAAACATAAGTAAAATACATTTTGGTAACTCAAAATATAATATAACTCACCTTAACTTTAATACCTTACTCTTCTTTTCCACTATCAAAGACCCTCTTAGCTTCCACTACTTTTCCTTTCCTTTCTCTTCCTTTCTTTTCTCTCATTTCTCTTCTTTTTTCTTTAGAGTCAACTTCTTCTTCCCCATATATAGAAAAGGCAGCCGTGGGCACTAAGCCACGGCTGCCACGTTCCACGCTCCAATTCGTTCTTTAACTCAAATTTATCTAAATGAAGTCAAGCTTGTTAAAACTTAGTTATTTTGTACTTTGACTAATAAATTATATTATTTACAAAATAAATACATATTAATACAAAATAAATCATATATTTTTTCAACTGTAATTAAATAATATTAGTATAAATTCTACAGAATAATTAAAAATTTGGATTGTTACAATCTTCCCTCCTTTTAAAATTTCGTCCTCAAAATTTGTTATATGTGTAATTATCCGCTGCGCACTCTGATAAATATATATTAGATGGTTAATCCAAAAACAACTCACGGTCTAGTTGTCAAAAATTAGTTTGGGCCAAAATGAGAAATAATGAGTGACTTTAAAAACTTTTCACTCGTATTGCTTACGATAAAAATAAATAAATAGAAATAAAATGAGATCACAATGACATAATCATATGCGAGAGTTGAAAAAATTTGAGATGAACTTTTCATTGATTGAAAATAGTTTATTTTTAAAATTTGAACCTACTTTTAAAGAAAATATATCGAAATAATTTTTTTTTTTAATACTGAACTGAAAATTATATGTATTTAATTATATTATAATTTTGGTAGATGCTTGAACCTGACATCCTTATTTTCTTTTTCTTCTTTTTGCAATAACAAATATATCCTTCACAAATTATGCACAATTTTTTTTTAATATATATATATAATCATATAAAATTATAATATAATTAAATCGATGAACAAAATATAATATTTCAATACTAATTACTCGCTATCTCACTTCTTAAATGTGCATGTGTCCTATGTTCCAATAAATTTTTTTTTTTCGTAAACCATTGCTTTGATACCATTTGTCACGACCCGCTCCCCGTATCCAAGAGTTAAGTATCGTGATGGCCAGTAACCGAGGTTACCTCCGGCCAAATCTTTAAACAAATTAATAAACGTAAGCGGAAGAAATATTTAAATAAGGGTACTAAAATAATCATTGGAGTTTCTATTTTTACTACAAAATGTATTGACCAAAAAGGCTGATATTTACATATAAAAAAATACATCAATAAAAGTGCTTTGTGCCTACCCCACACGCTGGTCCTGACATGTCATCTAAAAGTGGTAAAAAAATTATAAGCACATGGTAGGGTGAGAAATATTATACTAAAAGCATAAGGGCATAAAATTCACCATGGATCGTTATTGGCTAAAAGAGCTTGATATATAACATACATAGTACGGAAATCATTTGGTATATACCTTAGATCACGTAATACGGAAATCACTATACAACCATAACCACGGTACATCACTAAGTGCCAAGCACTACACTGGTCAATGGATCTACGACAAACACTAGATCACAGAGTGGTCAAACACTAGCCAATGGTTATTTAAGTCCCCCAAGGCATGGGACTCCCGTGGTGGTGTTCACAAAACATATTTTCATATAAGGTCATAGCCAAATATTCTTTAAAAGAAAAACAAACATATCCATGGATTTCACCTTCACAAATAGAGTTCACAAAACAATTCACGTAATTGAAATATTTATAAAACATAACTTTTATTAATATACTAATAAAACATAGTTTCTGTAAAATAGGTTTTGGTAAGTCAAAATATAAGTAAAATACATTTTGGTAACTCAAAATATAATATAACTCACTTTAACTTTAATACCTTACTCTTCTTTTCCACTATTAAAGACCCTCTTAGCTTCCACTACTTTTCCTTTCTTTTCTCTCATTTCTATTCTTTTTTCTTCAGAGTCAACTTCTCCTTCCCCATATATAGAAAAGGCAACTGTGGACACCAAGCCACGGCTGCCACATGCCACGCTCCAATTCGTTCTTTAACTCAAATTTATCTAAATGAAGTCAAGCTTGTCAAAACTTAGTTATTTTGTACTTTGACTAATAAATTATATTATTTACAAAATAAATACATATTAATATAAAATAAATCATATATTTTTCAACTGTAATTAAATAATATTAGTATAAATTCTACAGAATAATTAAAAATTTGCGTTGTTACAGATAGGCTACCAAAAAAATAAAATTAAAAAAAAAAAACAAATTCATTGCAAATCCAAAAAAAAAAAGGAAAAAAAAACATTTAGTGTGTTTGGTTTGAGTTTTTTGGAATAAATTTTTTAAAAACTGAGTTTTTTGGTTTTCGTGTTTTTTTGTTTTTAGTGAATATTTTTTAAATTTTAAACTTTTTTTTTAAAAACTTTTTTAGATGCACCTTACTTAGTTGTATCTAAAAAGTAAAAAATTTGTGAAAAAATATTTTAAAAAATTAAAAAATATATAAAAATACAAAAATGTCAATTAGATTTTTTTTTTTAGTATTTTTGATATTTAGTGAATTTTTAAAAGGTTTTTTTCACAATTTTTTTACTTTTTAGGTATATTTAATTTTTTTTTTTTTGGTTTGTATTTTTGGTATTTAGTAAATTTTTAAAAGGTTTTTTTCACAATTTTTTTACTTTTTAGATAGATCTAAGTTAGCTATGTCTAAAAAGTAAAAAAATTGCTTAAAATATTAAAAAAATTCAGTAAAAACAAAAAAACACGAAAACAAGAAAGTAGAATTTTCTGAAAAGAGTTTTTTGAAAAACCTAGCCAAACAACTTTATTCAACTTGAATTCCTGTTAAATAACAAAAGGGAAAAAAAATAAATAATCAATAATAATAATAAGATGTAAAAAATGTTAACAAGTAAAACAAAAAAGATGACAACTAACACAAAAGTGGCACATGACTTATCCGAGTCGATCTCATTATCATCCTATATAGTCGCACAGCCCACCGATTCCAATGTTGAATTTCCTAAAAAGTAAAGAGTATAAATTCAGTATTGAAATTATTCCATGGTAATATAAAAGTTAAATAATAATATGTAGATTGGATGAAATAATAATATGAGTACCTTTCATCTCTGCACCCCACAACCAACTTTGTGCACACATTAATGCTTCTAATGTGTTTGGATGAAGTCTACTATGATATGGACTCACCTAGATATAGGAATAGCTAAAATATCCCTAGCTATTGCCTGTAAGGTCGGATACTTTGGTCCATTGGCTTTCCACCAATTCAAAACATCAAAACTTGAAGTTCTTGGCAAAACATCATATTCTAGATAATGGTTCAACTCTGATATTACATTCTTCATTTTTTTACTTCTCTTTCTATTAATAAACAAATCAAATTCTGAAATGGTCTTTGTAACAATTTCTGGATGAATAGAAGAGTCACTAATAACATCGGTCTCCATACCAACTCGGTGCTGATACTCTTGCAACAAACCATAACAAATCTGATGAACCCTATCAACTTCATCTTCAGCTTTGTCTCTATAAAATTTTTTAAAATAAAACTCCAATACACTCATCTTATACCTAGAATCAAGTACAACAGCAACTCCAATAACACTATGTATCACTAACCAATATTTACCAAAATTTTCCACCATTTTTAATGCCATTGTTCTAATCACTTCAATTTCACAAGAGAGCCATTGAGACAGTGTCATTCTAATCTCACGTAAAGTTGGGAAACAAACATTGGCTGTGGGATACTTAGTACCAGAAAATAACTTTGTGATAAAAAAAATATCTTGAACCTCCCACTAATCTCTCTAGGAAACTCTCATTTTTGCTCACTTGGCACAGTCTTATATTAGGGCTCTCTAATTTTCAACCGAGAAAAAACATCGTTATACAATAAGGCAGTCTGAAGCATCAAGTAGGTTAAATTCCACCTAGTTGCACAATTAAGTCCTAATTTCTTAGTATGTGGATTATGCAGTTGATTAACTGTTTCTTCAAATTTTTCTTGTCTTTTTAGTGTTGCTGTCCAATAAGCTATACTCTCTCGAATTTTCTCCACACTCACTCGTTTGACTTCCAGTCCATTTTTCATTATCAAATTCAAAATATGCGCACAACAACGCATATGAAACAAAGTACCACCCAACAAAAGCGATATATTACTTAAATTATCCATCAACATGGTAATCATGGCATCATTTGTGGAGTAATTATCAACAGTAACAGTTGAGATTTTTCTATCAATATTCCAGTCCATCATATATTCAAGCAAAGTATCACAAAGAACTTCTTTTGTGTGTGGACATGGAACATAAATAAATCTAAAATATGATATTCATGAACAAGTATTAATAAAATGCAAATTGAACTGAATAAGATAAAACTTTTAAATGATTTATAAATTTACAAATATATATCTCAAAATGCGACTTTGCAATGTCCATGAATCATCAATAAAGTGTGCGGTGACAACTATGAATCCTTTTTTTTTTATTGCTAGCAGTTACAATATCAGTTGTGATTGCCATCCTACTTTTATTATGCTCCACCAAACTCAATGTCTTCACCCTCTCATAATCATAAATATTTAAAATATCACTCTTTATCGTATTTTGAGAAGGCACTTTAAACAATGGTTGAAGTGCTGTTGAATATCGTTTAAAACCAACATGATCTACGATCGAGAGGGGATATTTATGCAATATTATGGTATGTGACAACTCTTTCCTAGCAAAATCTTGATAAAAAATATAAGAATTTATTTTTAGACTCTCTCTACTAAAGTTGTTAGTTAAACTTTTTGGCTCATGTCCATCACTTTTTTCCTAGTACAACTTTTATGGTGATCATGCAAATGTCTAGTTCCATTTTTTGAATCACCTCAAAGATGCTTATTACAATAATTACATATTGCTTTCCACACCTCATTGACTTGTTGTTTCTTAAAGTGTTCCTACATAACACTAGGTTTTCTTTTAGTTCCTCCACAAGTATTAGACTTTTCTTCTAAATCAATAACATTTTGATTAGAAAGGGGAGACGGTGAGTTCGTAGGTGAGTTGGTAGTTGGCGATGATTGTAGTGACGCGTCACTCTCAAATGGTACTTGAGAGTTAACTGGTACGTCAGAGTTAACATCTGACATTTTTAACCTTTATAGAAATAATATGGATTGAATTAATGTTAACAGAGGCAACATAAAATTGGATTAAATATGGATTGAATTAACGTTAACAAAGGCAACATAAAATTGGTCCTTAAACAACAAATCATTAACCAATACTAAATTTAGCCACCCTGCAGGAATTCTAAATATGCCATATGCCAAACTCAGTATATAATCCAAACAAAATGACAAAGCTTAAACTTTGTCAAACCATCACCCAAAATCAGTATACGTACCAATATTCATTGTAATTTCTTTTCCTAACCTGTAGTAACAATCATAGCCTTAAGTGGCTTAATAAAATTGAAACTACACATCATTTTAGCATATAGCAGAATGTATATCATCCATTTAGTTGACCATTATGATATGGGTTACTCAATTTTGACACCTTTATATCATCAAACATTACCCTGTATAATCTTTCAACATTCCACACTATCCATATTATATGTTTTGCTAAACCTAACCATCTTAAGCCACAACAATTTTGGTCCTCCCCTTCAACAATACAATTAGCGATTTTCGACAACTACACTTCTCTTTCATTTTAGCTGAATTGGTTCTCAACTTCTCACAAATGTCTTTATCTATCAAAATCTCATAGTTGACAAAATCTCATAGGCCATAAGTCTTCCATTTTAAACATTAAGTGAGCTAATTCCCCATTTAATTAAAACAAATTATTGAGAAACTGAGTGTCACGACCCAAACCCGCCCCTAAAAGTTTGGCATCGTAACCGGCCAGTAATCCTAGATTACCACAGGCCTTCCTGAACATAACATAAATAATCGGGGCTCGCGGAAGCAAAATTAAATGCAAATAGTCCAAAGAGCTGTGCATAAATATGAACATACATTTACATGCCAAAAATGTTAATTTACCCACTATCTTCGGGCTTCCTCTGTTAGAGTAAATGTTGCTAACAACACTTTGTATACATCGGTGCAGGGAAATACTTCAAAAATCTTTTCAGTCTCTAAGATCCATGCCTCCACTTTTACGGGTTCAATTCCCCCTGCAAACTTCGGTGGTTTCAACTTCTTATATTTCTGTGTCAAAGTAATAACATCATCATTATTCATCGGCTCCACTTGGACAGGTGGTGGAGGAGGAGGCGGAAATGGCTGTCTCTGTGGTGGCTGGCCTTGTTCTAGTTGTTGTCTAACCAACCCAGTCAAAGCTTCTACCATTCTTTCCAACCGAGTCATTCTAGCATCAGAAGATTCAGTCTCATCTACATTCCTTGCATTGGTATCTTCCATTGGTCTATAGAACCCATAGCAGATAAAATATTTCATTCTCAACATAGTGATTCCTCTGTTGTCTTATCATGACAGCTCTTGTTCCTCATATTCATAAAATACACACACCCATGCACATGTGTTATGCCATGCTCTATTTCTTTCTAAGACACCCTACAGCTCTTATGGACACGTGTGTGGATAAATAACTCGTACGCTCTGATACCATCTTGTCACGACCCAAACCCGCCCCTAAAAGTTTGGCATCGTAACCGGCCAGTAATCCTAGATTACCACAGGCCTTCCTGAACATAACATAAATAATCGGGGCTCGCGGAAGCAAAATTAAATGCAAATAGTCCAAAGAGCTGTGCATAAATATGAACATACATTTACATGCCAAAAATGTTAATTTACCCACTATCTTTACATAACTTGTGATCAAAATTCATATACAACACATATAGGCACAAGCCACAAATACATTACAAAACAAAACTCACTACACGGCCTTCCAGGCCTAGCCCAGCTCGGGGGCACCATAACTCAGGTAGGCTTTCAAAACGGCGGCTCAACACGAACTCCGCCTAGGCTTGGCTCCCTGACTGCTCACCTATAAATACATAAATACGGGGGTGAGCTAAAGCCCAGCAAGTAACATTGATGTAAAGGGTTAGTGAACGAATTCCATATATCATATATCCGTAAAACAAATCATCATAACCATAATCATTTCATAACAGAACATACATAATGGCATACTCCATAGAACATAACATATACTGAACATTTTCCGACTAGAGTAATCAGTTCCGGATACTGATTAAACACATACTGCCACAATGAAGTGGATAGCGAGATCTCAGAATCGGTCATGGACTCAAGACTAACGCAGCCCCCCATGACTTGGGACTTCCTATGGATGCCATACTAGATTCGCAAATAGGACATTCGTTCACAGATTCAAATTCACATTTTGAAAGCATAACTTAACGTATCACATTTAAAACATACTTTATAAGAACATAACTTTACAGAAATGTTACTTACAGTGGTTTTCCAAAACTGGTTGTACGGTCCTCACCTCTTGACCTGCAATTAACAACAGTATAACACATTTCCTTCAATACACATTATCATTCAATCATGGAATTCATGACATTCTCTTCTTCTCTTATGTAATTTCATGTTCATGAGATGCCAAATGATGCAAATAACATGTGAAAATCATGTAAAACAACTTCCCAAACTTTTCCTGAAATAGGCCCTACCGCACGAGCGCCTACTTGTCCGCTCGAGCGGACAGCATAATTTTCCAAAACTGCTGAGAGGCTGATTTTCACGCCGAAAGGAATCCTCCGCCGAGCGGACCTCGAATCAAAATTCGGACTTTTCAAAGCTTCAATCTTCTCTTTTCACAAAACCCACTTCCAATCTTATGAAATTTACTTGCTCAACAACATAAAGAAAGCATTATAACTTCCATTCAACCCCAATTGCATCATATACAAAATTAAACCATGAGTTAAGTTGAAAACCATGAACTTGCACACAAAAGCTACATATCTCTACATTCATGGAGATTCTTCCTCAAATAAGCCAAACATGTGTAGAAATCATGATCCTAAACATAAATTTCATAATCTTATGCCTCAATCTTGAGTTC
Organism: Camellia lanceoleosa; assembly: GCA_025200525.1. Classification (NCBI taxonomy): domain Eukaryota; kingdom Viridiplantae; phylum Streptophyta; class Magnoliopsida; order Ericales; family Theaceae; genus Camellia; species Camellia lanceoleosa. Next base: position 187,694,670 of record CM045761.1, on the reverse strand, counting down.
TATATGCTAAATGCCAAGGAGCAACAATCTAGTTCATGAAAACCTTACCTTAACACTTGGATGGAAAAGGTTAAACTTGATTTCCCTTTTCTTCCCTCTTCTTTCCCTTTGCTTCCTCTCTTCCACAGTTCTCTCTCTCTCTCTCCTCTTCAAGATATTTCCTTCTCTTTTGTTTGAGTCAAAGGGTCAACACATCCTTATATATATATCATATATGTCAAATAAATAGATTTGGACCAAAAATGTGAGCCAAACATGGCCTAACGAAACAGACGAAATTCAGTCTTCAATTTATTTTCCCAAATGTTTCTAAAATTTCCCAGTATCACATAGGCGTGTTCAATTTCATTTTCTGAACCCATTACGGTCATCGATTTCAGTCCCGAAGTCGTAATTCCAACAGATATGTTTCCAATTCCAACAGATAATTCCCAATTAATTCATATAAATACATGATTAATTACCAATAATTATGACGTACATTTCGGGGTCATTACACTGAGAAACAAATTTTCGGGGATTTAAAACTGAGAAACAAATAACAGATCATATATATATATATATATAAAATAACAGAAAAAAAACAGAGATATATATATCTATTTTTTGGTATCAGAGCCAAGTTATTAGTATGTTGAGTTTGTTGTTGAGTTATCTTTTCTGTTTATATTTTTCTCATTTCTACTCTATTTAAATTAACTCCAGTCTCCCCATTCTTGTTTAACTTATCTTTGTATTCTACTTTGCCAGTAGCCACCCATCTTTCGTCCCAATCTAGTGTAAGTCCTTAGGTTTAGGCAGTCGAAGGATATTGGGGTTCTTGGAAAGGGTATGAGCGAACACACTGTACGTGAAAACATGATAAGTTACAAAACGAGTTTCAAAAAATTGGATTTAATTTTATAGAATTAAAATGAGTCGATTATTCAGAAGTAACTCTTTAGTTAGCTCTAGATTTACAACTCTAGCTCCTATTCCTAGTACGGATGTACTAATTAATGAAGAAAAACATGAATATCAAGATAATAAAATTGATTTAAGTTGGAATATTCCTAGAGTCAAATCTAAAGAAATATACAAAACCAGTTTTTTACAATCTACCTTTCATGTTGATTTACAATTTAAAACTGTTAAACAAGTTTATGCTTTAACCAAAGTAAGAGAAACTTGTCAATTATTATCTAAAGAGTCAATCAGAAAACATCTTAAAGCTGGTCATAATTTTATCCATTTAGGATTAATCCAAGTCGGAATAAACCCATTAACCCAATAAGGGAAAAATACTTATGTCCTTTTATGTTTACGTAATGCTCGTTTTATTGATTATAATGTCAGTGTAATGGGCATGATGGAATCTGGCCTTCATAAAGGACCAATACATTTTAATTGTTTTCCTGATTTTACTTTAAGTTTACGAGATTCCCATATATTAAAAGCTTTAACATTGAATATTCAATTATCTGGTGAATTTATTTTGGGAAGATGGTAAAAAGTGACTTTTTGACTTTTAACCAAGCTTTTGGCTTTTTTAGACAAATGATTTGGGAAGTTGGTAAAAAGTAGCTTTTAGCTTTTTTGATTAATATTTGTTTATGATGTCAAATCATAATCAAATGACCAAACTACCCCTATTTAGTTTAAAATATTACAACTTCACCCATGTAGCATATTTTGACTCATGAGGGGTAAAATTGTAATTTTACCCTTGTCTAAAAACCACCTTCCCAAATGAAAAAAAATTCAAAAAAGCCAACTTTTGGCTTTTGCTAGAAACCAAAAAAAGTGGCTAAAAGCCAACTTCCCAAAACAAGCCTAACATGTTAGAAATTACTCATAACATTGCTTTAATTTATCGAATTACAAGTGTATCAAAACTAATTTGAATGTTCAAGCTTTAACTAAAAGTCCCAAAGATAAAACCTTATTAATCCAAGTTAGCACTACTGAAACTAATATTTCTATTCCAAAAATGATTTGTTAGAAAGATATTCACTATGCTTGGTTATCATTTTTCAAAAACACTTTTCAGAAAATTTTACTTTCTTATTTTTCGTGTTTTTTTGTTTTTACTGAATTTTTTTAATATTTGAGAAATTTTTCTAATTTTTAGACATACCTAACATAAATATACCTAAAAAGTAAAAAAAAATTGAAAAAAACCTTTTAAAAATTTACTAAATACCAAAAATACAAAAAAAATACGAGAATTCAGTACATTTTTTAAATTTTTATATATTTATTAATTTTTAAAAATATTTTTTTACAAATTGTTTACTTTTTAGATACATCTAAGTAAGGTGCATCTAAAAAAGTAAAAAAAATGTTTAAAATTTAAAAAATATTCACTAAAAACAAAAAAAAAACACAAAAATCAAAAAACTCAGTGAAAATCCTAAGTGATTAGTGATTAGATCAAGATTAAAATATTCCAAATCCCAATTATTCAAAACGTGCAATCTAAATCATCAAGCACCTACGAAAGTGATTTAGATTTTTATTTTTTGGAATAAACAATAAATCGACACAAACGATTTTTACGTAGAAAAACCACAATTGAAGAACCTTCAATTGTAATAAAAAACCACGGGCGAAACGCTACAAATCAATCTACTACTGAAGAAAGAAAGATTACAAAGATAATACACAAATTACCTAACTCAGTCAATTTTTTTTCAAACCTTCTGTAACTTTTTCGCCAAGCCTTTGTCTTGGAACTGATTAATCTGAAGTTGAATCCACAACTTCACTTGTCGAATCAACAACTACGTACAGAATCAAACGTCTTTGAAACTCTATGTTTGAATCTTCAGAATCCACCGAAGATTAATACTCTTATATGTATTCGATCTACCTCCTTGATATGTGCTTCTCAATTCATGAGTTTAATACTCATTCAATTTTATCAAGGAAATCTCACCAAAAATCTCCAGAAGAAAACCTCAAACAAAACCCTAAAATCCTTAAACAAGATCTAGGAGAAGTAATCCTAAAATTGACCCAATACGCGAATATATAGAATCTGAGATCGCGTGGTCCGCTTGAGCGTAGGAATGCCCGCTCAAGCGGAGACTTCATATTTGGTGATTCATATAGGGTTCACGCTTGAGCGGAAGTTTCCACGCTCGAGTGTAGAATCACCACATCTAGTATTTCTTGCAGGTGTAACAGAGATGCTGTGAGAGTGTAATCCCCGCTTGAGCGTCACTTTCCCCGCTCGAGCGGGAAGACAAAAGCCTGAAAAAAAATATGAAACTTACAAGTTGATTACAACCTTGGTTTTTCCATGGAATTTGACAACAAAGGGTCTTAACAATCTTCCCCTTTGTCAAATCCCGGACAAAACCATTCTAAAACAATGTTCCTATCAAAACCTATCAAAATCATCAAAACAAAACTAACACCAATGACCATAATCAATCACAAACAACCATCCAAGAAAAATTGAGATCCATGCTTGTGGACAATCACCCTGAAATAAGAAAATATATATATCCAACATATCCAACTATACCAAACAACTATCCAACTGTACCAAGGAAGGATATAAACCAAAGTAAAACTACTATACCATCAATGTAAACCAAAAACAACTGTACCAACTGTGTACCAACTGAAAGCCAATACCACTCCCCTTTTTTGTCCGGGAGGGATTAAAAAATAAGAGAAACAAAGATCATGGAGCAAAACAACAAAGATCATGGAGCAGGGGGCTGGGTCGGCATTTGAAGCAAAGAGAGAATTTGAGCCAGCTGGGAAGAAGACTGAGCCACGGACTCTGCAATGCGTTGGGAAGAAGCCTCTAAGGCACTGAATCGCGTATCAGCAGTGGTCTCAAGATTTGTGAGCCTGGTCTCAAAGATATCCATCCTCCCCTCGAGGTGGTCAAACCGGGAAGCAACAGATCTCTCAAAGGACCGTCGACCACGATCGCATTTAATCGGAGGAGTTACTCCCCCTCACTAATATCTCCACCAGCAGCAGCATCATCATCATACTCAGCCTCTTCGGCCATGGCTGCAGCATCACTAGTACCTACACCAGATCGACCTGAACTTGAAGAAACCCCCTGAATGTGAGACTGACTCTGGGAGACAGTCTTTTTGGTAAACGGCCGGGAAGGGGAAGCAAACTCATCCTCATCGAAAGCAGGGACCTCAAACTTGGTGAGAAGCCGGTTTATGAGGCACCCATAGGGTAAACCAAGATTGTTGCGCTCAAAAGCAGCAACCATCTTTTGAATGATCAATGTGGCAAGATCTATGGAACGATTTTGAGCAAGGCACTGAAGGACAAACCCTTGGTCCTGGTTTATTTCGGAGCTATGGGTGGTAACAATGATATTGGCACACATAATAAGGTTAAGCAACCTAAACTATGGGAGAAGCTCATGCTGTTTGATCAGGGAACCGGTCGGCCAAGAACGAGGAAAACCATAAAGGACATGGGCAACCTCATCATAGTCACAAGTGGGACGCACTGGAAAAGGATAGAAGATGGAGAATCTTTCACTAACCCCTAACAGCTCTCGAATAAGGTCAGTGGTAACAGTAATGGATTTAGAACTAACCCAAGTCTGGAAAGAGGGTCCAATATTGTCAAGACTATTCATATTACAATAGAATTCTCATACCCAAGATAGGTTTTGAGAACCAGAAAAAGATAGAACATTATCCCCACCCAAGGGATCAAACAGTGAACGGATAGGGATAGACTCGAATGTGGAGGGTTGAACATTATGTTCAAGATGAATGGAGAGGGCTGGATAAGACTCTCGGTACAGCTTGGCTTTCTCAGCCGATGGAAAGTGGTTAGTGTTATATGTAGGGCGAGGGGCAGTAGACTTTCGTCTTTTGAGGGTGGACATGACTAAACCAAGACAAAGAGATAAAACAGAAAACCAACACAGACAACAGACAACCCCCAACCCAAGACCAAAAACCAATAGAGACAACACAAAACATTAGTAACACAGTTTGATATAAGAACATGAGGCAAGGAAATAAATCTATGATGCAAAAATGTAGGCTCAAAAGAACCAAATATTGCAAATATGATGCATGGTAAATGAGGCAGCCAACATGAAAATATCACCAGATAAATGAAATGAGAATCTGTGCTATCAAACATCTATCAAACAACACATGAATCCAACATGGGTAGATACTTAATTAGCAATGAAAAAAAAATAACAAAACCATAGAGCAATATTGTGCCATACAAAACCCCAATGGAAACCAAAAAAAAAAAAAAAAACTAGCAAAATGCCCAAATCACTAACCCTAGATGGAAGAGAGAGAAACTAAATCATAGTGAAATCGGAAAAATCAACAATGAAGAAACCATAACATGAAGAACAAAAACAAAATAGACCCATCTACACATTGTAAAATCAACTCAAGCAAAACAAATATGAAGAAATCAAAGGGACCAAAATACGACACAAGAACAGAGGAGAAAGAGATGAGAGATATACCTTAGGGATGCACACACACTGATAGCACCAAGAAGTCACCAAGGAAGAACAATGGACTGGAATCGCAAAGGATGCCCTAGGAGAGAGAGACCAATGTACAAAACATGGACTGAAGAGTCGAAGGAGGGAGATTTATACAAAACCAGTCCGTTTGAGCGTGGGTTTTAACGCTCGAGTGTGAGCCAAAACATGCAGAGACTCGCTCGAGCGCGAAAACAGACGATCGAGCGCCAATTCACCCCTCTCAGAACTATAAAGTGAAGTGCAAAATGCTGCAAGGCTCAAAACCACGCTCGAGCGTGAGCATGTCCGCTTGAGCGGGGACAAAACAATAATTTTTAAAAAAAAAAAAATAAAAAATAATAAAGATGACCTGTAACCAGCAGGGAGTCCAAGTGGACGACTATATCACTAGGATAAAAGAATCCATCAATCATGACTCCTGAAAATTTGTAAAAAAAATTTGAAACACTAGGTCATGAACAAAACAAATAGAATGTAATCATAGCCATAAGCATCATAAGAATGCATAACTCAAAAACACACATGAAAGCTCACAAATAGAATGCGAGTGTGTGCAATCCTCGAGACCCACAAAGCTAGAGTTAATCCTTGTAGTGATCAGATGGCTAGACCTGCGACAAGAGTAACGGACTGTGACAGAGAAAAGTCAAACTACTAGGAATCATGGGGTATTTGTTGAGTAAACGCGGAGGCTTCCCCTCAATCAATGATTCCTTTTTTTTTTTTTTTTGAACTTTTCTTTTCTTGTGGACACTCACTGGTGGCATGCACGCTCAAGAGTATAGAGACCAAACCAGAGAAGAATGAAATAAAAAATGATGGCCTGGTTGGTGCCTCTAAGGTAGCCTTTTCCTAATGCTCGGATTTCAATAAACTGAGGGAGAAACCATGGAAGTGAGAAAAGATGGTAGATGGTTAAGAGACTCAAAATCACCTATGATGATTAGGCGAATTAAAACTAATCATTTGAGTTATGTCATTGAGTATGACTGTTGAACTGACACATTGAATATGTGCCTGGATTGATCATTGTATATGATAAACCGTTTAAATACATTGCATATGTATCCTGTTTGGGAGGAGATAAGGGATGTACTCTCAAACCTGTTTGGGAGAAGATAGGGGATGGACTCCATTGATAACTAAGTTGGCCGGAGTGTCTAGGGTGAAAGTCCCGAAATCTTGATTACGTTTGCATAACGTAGATAATTGAAGTATGGAAGTGTTTTAATATAAGTTGTAGCCTCATTTGAATTGTGAATAATGGAAATGTCTTAATATGAGTTGTAGTTTCATTTAATTGTTTGGCTAGATAATGAGCCAGGTTTATGAATGTGAATTGGATAAATAAAGGAAAGTGGAATGAAACACGGGTGTGTTAGTCATGGAACTGGGAAATGTTGTAAGTTGGTTTTACAAGTTCTAACCATTTGTCGAATGCTAATGTTTTAGTTATCTCTCATATGTGGTTTAGTATATCTCTGCTGGGCTTTGGCTCACCCTTTATGGGACATCATTTTCAGGTGCAGGTGATATGCCACCTCCAAGGACTTAGCTTGGAAGGCTTAGAGGCTGAAAGATCTTTTGTTGTCATCTGTTTGTATTATATGTAAATCAAGCCAAGGGCTTATTTTGTATAAAGAGTTAGAACTCTTCTTTTGTTGAACCCAATTGTTGACTTAGAAAGTTGTAAGCCCGTAGAGCATTTACTTTTGTTGTCAACATGTATTACTTTTGTACTTAACACTCTGATGTATGGAATATGATATCTCTTTCTTGTATCATGAATGTATGATTTATGGGTTTATTTTGAGGGCGTTACATTGGATTTGATGGAATTGAATATAGTGAGCACGTTGAGTAGTTTTCCTGGCTAATTTGAGACAGGAAATTCTGTAAGCAGTTTGGTGAATAAGTTGTTTGTAATGGGTAACTTGTGACTTATGGTAAGAGATAAAAGGAGTTGCTATCCCTACCCCCCCTGTAAAAATTCTCGGGTAAGGAAATCATGAATAGAATTTTGACTACCAGGTATATATTCAATATCAAAATCAAAGATACTTAAAATAGATTGCCAACGAGCAAAAATTTGTTTACTAGCAATATTTTGAATATCTTTTTTCAAAATATATTTAGCACTTTTGTAATTAACACGTAATAAAAAGTTTTGATTTAAAATATCATCTTGAAATTTACTAATACATAAAACAAGAGATAAAATTTCTTTTTTAATAGTACTATAATTTTTCTGCGTTTTATTGCAAACACCAGAATGAAAACGAACAATTTGTTCATATGACTGTGGAGTAATTTTTTGAAGGAGAATACCACCATAACCAATATCAGAAGCATCAGTTTGAATAATTTTGAAAGAATTCTCAGTAAGAATACCAAGACAAGGCAAAGTCTTAACATATTTTTTGACTTGTTGAATAATGGCAGTATGAGTAGAAGACCAAGGAGGAGGATTATCTTTCAACCGATCAAAAAGTGGTTGACAAGTTTTCCTAAGGTTTTTGTAGAATTCACCAATATAATTTAAGGATCCTAAAAACCTTTGTAACTGAGTTTTATCAAGAATTTCATCAGGAAATTTAGAGGCAAATTCGATTGACCGACTAATAGGAAGAATAGTACTATGGTAAATATCGTATCTTAAAAATCTGACTTTAGTTTGGAACAACTTAATCTTAGGAGCAGAAATGACTAAACCACTATGTTTAATAATTTGGAAGAAGGCATGAGATGTTTCCAATGTTCTTCGAGTGACTTGGAAAAGATAAGGATATCATCAATGTAGACTATAAAATGACTAAAAGGGTTGAATATTTCATTCATAATATTCTTGAATTCACTAGGAGCATTTTTTTAATCCAAATGGCATGACATTCCATTCGTAATGACCAAAGGGTGTAGTAAAAGCAGTTTTATACCTATCTTTAGGATGAATTTGGATTTGCCAAAATCCACTTTTTAAATCGAATTTACTAAAAATGACAGCTTGACTAAGTCGTTTAATTAAATCTTTTTTATTAGGGCTTGGATACCTAATCCATTCTAAAACTTTATTTAATGGTTTGTAGTTGATAACTAAACGAGGGACACCACGTGCTAATTCAGCATTTTTATTAAGATAAAAAGCAGGACAAGACCAAAGGGATTTACTATGCTAATAATTTTATTATTAAGTAAATCATGGATTTCTTTTTTACACAGTTCAACTAATTCATTATTCATTTGAATAGGTCGAGATTTGGTTGGGATTTGTCGTTCATTAAAGTTTTTAATATAAGGTAATGTGACTATATGTTTCTTCCTATACCAGAAAGCATTAAGTAAAGTTGAACAAACAGTAGATTCTAATTTTTGATTGTAAAATAGGATTAGTTAAATGGGTTTCAATTCTTTTATATTTTACTTCTTCTTTAAGGAATTTAAGATGTTTGGTTAATTGATTAATAGATTGAGATATAGAACATTCTTTTAATTGATTTAATTCCCTAACTTTGGGTGGAGACAAAAATTTGAATGTGACCTTTTGATCAAGTGCGTGTGTGGTTATTCCATGGTTAGTAGTGGTAAATGGATATAACAAAAATATAAAAGGGGTTCCTAAAATGACTTTATTAGTTAAGTTTTTGACTAAGACAAAAGACGTTTTAAAACAAACATTATCTTGACAGATATGAACTTTAGGTAGTTTATATTGAATATACATTTGACTTCCATTAGCAGAGCTTAATTGTTTGGTAGTTTTATGATAATGTTTAGTAGGTATTAATCCTTCTTGAATACAGTTTAAATCAGCACCAATGTCAATTAATGCGATGACTTCTAATTCAAAATCATTAATAACTAATTTGACTTTTGAATGCCATTTCTGGATATTAATGGGGGTTATTAAATTGAGGCAATTACTATCATTATGACTATTAATGGATCTATTATCAAAAATGACTTTATCAGGATCTGTTTCAGAACCAGATGCAGAACCAGATGCAGAAGGTGATTCTGGACTATTTTTAAAATTATTAAGACCTTGGTTAATTTGTAAAACAAAAATTTCTTTTTCTAAAGATTTATCATTTTCTTTTAATTCTTTGATAGTAGATTTTATATGGTTTATTTCATTTTGTAAATCTTGTAAAGTGACTGCTTTATGTTTTTCTTTTTTAAATCGTTCCAAGTTTTTATTAAGACTAATGATAGGTTTATCCTTGTTAGGTTTTTTATCTTTATTAATAAGAAGATATTTTAATTTAGCAGTATATTGTTGTTTCAGTTTAGGATTTTCTAATTTAGCAATCAATTCAATTAGAGTAGTTTCTTCTTGTTGTGATTTAGTAAGGACAGTGATTTGTTTATTTTTACAACAAGTATCATTGTATCCTAATTCAATATTGTTATCAATATTATGACTAGGAGTGTAGTAACTAGAAGTATTAGGAGTAGGATCATCAGATGATTGACTAGAGTTATGACTAGAGGTATTATCTAATTTGAATATATCAAATATTTGTTTTTGGTTTTCTTCTGTAATTTGTAATTGATTTAGTTTTTCTTTAACTTTACATTTATTTGAATAATGACATTTTTTACCACAATTATAATAGATAATGTCTTTAGTAGGTTTTGACTTTGGATTAGTTTTCTTATAATATTTCTTTTTTGGTTTAGTATAAAATTTATCAGTTGATTTAGAGGGTGAATATTTTGTTTTATATTTATTGGAATATTTATATGAAGATTTCTTTTTACTATGTTTTCTTCGAGAAGGTGCAACGGGAGGTAAACCTTATTGTTCACAGACATTACCTAATTCATATTTAGCCTTGTGTTTATCTTTAGCAGCTTTTTGACTAAGTTTTAAGTCTATGCACATTCGTAATCCTTCTTTTTGAATGGTACTAATTATATCACCATAAGTTAAATTATCATATTTTATGACACCTGTAGGTTGACTAAGAACATCTCTAATTTTAAGAGCAAAAAGACTAGGTAATCTATTAATAAATTTTTCTTTCCAAAATGACTTTGTGCAATCATCTCTAAGCATGACTCGAAAGGTAAACACATCCTTATACCATCTAAAATCACTAAGAGTAGGGCAGGTTAAATTACTAAGTTGATCATGGATTCAAGAATAAATATTAGTTGGGGTTCCAATGAAATGTTTGACGATAGTGTATATTAGCGTATTAATACCATCAGGTATACTGGTACCTATTTCTTCATCAAAAATGGGAAAGCCATTATCATTCATTTGAACAGCATATTGAATAAATTCTCTTTGATCAGAAGTAAAATATTTATCCCACCAAGATTTGAGCATGCCAGTGAATCCATTAGTAATTAAGATAACAATTTCAGATTGAATATAATCAAGGTAATTGGTAAGGTAACTATTTGCAACCATAGATAAATGATTTAATTTAGTAAGGATTTGATATTCACTAAGACCATCTATATTCCATTCATATAATTTTTTAGCAGAAACATAAAATTGATTAGTAACATTGGTTTCTTCAAATTGTAAATCTGGAGGGATAGGTCGATTATACCAATTTTTAGTAACAGAGGTTGGATTAACTTTAGATTTGGTATTGGTGAGGTGATTAAGATTAGTGTCTTGAAATTGTTGAGCTAATTGATCAATTTCATCATTTGATGTTTCAGATTCATCATGAGTAATTTCAGTAAATGGTTGTTGTGTTAAAACTTTGATTTTTTTATTATCTTTATTAGAAGAGGATGTGACTAATTTACTGAATATTTTTTCAATAGATTCAGTGTTATCGTGAGTAGTGAGACTTAATCATTTCCTAGAGCTAGGAAGGTTAATCAGAGGTTGATCTAAGGGTTTACTAGTTGATGTGTAACTAGTTGAATAATCATCAAAAGTGGTTTCGAGTTTGTCTAATTGGTTTTGAAGTTTGTCTAATTGTTTATCAATAGTTTTTAAACATTGATTGATATAATTATTTTGTTCAATAACTTTTTCAACTTCTTTTGTAACGTCAGATGACTTTTCTCTAGGAAGTTTGAAGAGAGAAGCTGGAACGGTGGTGCATTTATGTTCAATAAGAATATTTTCCAAAGGAGGGTAACTAGCTGAAATAGAAGTACTAGCAGAAGTTTTCCCTTTAGTTTTGGTAACAACATTGACTTTTGGATAGTAATTTTCAAGGTAATCAAAGAAGTTAATTTCAGTATTTAGTTCAGTCATGAATTTATACCAGTTTTTAGTAATCTTTGTTTGTTGTTTATCATCATATTGTTTATAGTAATTATGATGTTTTGACTTATTTTTCTTAGATTTGTATTCAGCATGAAGTTTATTCAGATCTGGGGTAAAAGGTTTACTAAGAGTTAATAGCTGGGGATTGACAGGAGGAACTACTTCAAAATCAGTTTGAGTAGGTGAATCCTGGGAGACAGTATCTTCGTCGAGAAGATGTGTGTAAGTTGAGTAAACAGGTTTACCAATTTGAGAAGGAGAAGAATTATCGATTCCTTTTAACTTATTGTGAGAGGTAGAGGATGAACCAAGATTAATATGACTATTTTTTTCGAAATAAAGGTGTATTAAAAATTTCATCTTCGTCAGGTTCACTTGGGATACTAGATGTACTATGTTGAGAAGATTGACTCCTTATTCTATTAAATTTAATATAAACATATCCATCTGTGAATTGTTAAATTTCTTTAAGTTCATCTTGGTGTGTTTGTGGATTCAGATTATAATTTTCATTATTTGTAATCCATTCATTAGGTAAGATTATATCTTTCCAGGTAAACATAATAGAGACGGAGATATTAACATCATTGGTACTACTTTGGATGAGTAGTGTTTTATCTTTTGGACTTTTATGTAAAGCTTGGACATTTAAATTGGTTTTAACAACTTTATAATGGACGCGATAAATTAAAGCAAGATCATGAACTTTTTCAAGCATATTAGCAGCTAAACCAGAGATTTGAATATTTAAAGTTAAAGCTTTTAAGCTATGAGGATCGCATAAACTAAGAGTAAAATCAGGAAAACAGTTAAAATGAACAGGTCCTTTATGAAGGCCTGATTCCATCATTCCTATAATGCTATCATGAAAATCAATAAATCTAGCGTCTCCTAAGCAGAAAAGAGCCGATGAGTTTTTACCTTGTTGAGTTAATGGTTTAATGCCTACTTGAATTAGTCCTAAGTGAATAAAATTGTGACTAGTAGATAAATGTCGTCTAATAGTGTCAACAGAGAGTAATTGACAAGTTTCTCTAAATTTAGTTAAAGCATAAACTTGTTCAAGAGTTTTAACATGAAGATTTACGTTAAAAGATGACTATAAAAATGTTGTTTTATAAATTTCTTTGATTGGTATTTTTGGGATATTCTAGTTTAAATCTATTTGTTCATTATTTTGTAATTCAATTTCTTCCTCATTAATTACTAATTCCGTATGTGGAATAGGAGCTAAGATCGTAGAAGATGATCTAGAGCTAACTGAAGAGTTATTTCTGAATAATCTATTCATTGTTAAATTCTGTTATTGGAATTCAATTTCTTAAATTCTATTATGACTTATCAAGTTTTTACATACTATGTGTTCATACATATCCTCTCCGGGAGACCCCTAAGTCTATCACGGCCTAACCAAAGGACTTACCCTAGACTGGGACGAAAGGTGGGTGGCTACTAGCAAAGTGGAAAACAATGATAAGTGAATAAGAGATAAGAATGTTGAATTACCATAAACAAGAATGGAACACAGATAGGTTATACAAAGCTAACACAACAATAACTCAACATCATTAACGACAATAACTTCCCTCTGATACCAAAGGAGAGGAGGAAGGAATAACAAATAAAATAATTTAAAATAAAAAAATAACAAATAACATATTATATATATATATATATATTTAAAATAAAAAAATTTAGAGAGAAAAAAAAAACAAAAAACAGAGGTCGAAATCCCTAGATCGAAATAAAGATAAAAATTCATGAACTTCATACTATATATACACTCATATATATATATATATATATATGTATGTAAACCCTAGATCGAAATCCCTAGAAAGAGAGAGAGAGAGAAAAAAAGATACCCTTTGAAAATCGGCGGTAAGGAAGGAGTGGCGGTGAGGGAGCAACAGCTGGTGTATGTGAGAGAGAGAGAGAGAGAGGGAGACGAAACTCTAAACAGTAACGGTGGTGAGGGAGGAGGATCGATAGTGAGGTATGAGCAGCGGTGAGGGAGGATCGGCGGTGAAGGAGGATCGGCGGCCGTCGTTGTGTGAAAGAGAGAGAGAGAGGGAGGCAAAACCCTAGTGGTGATGAGACCGTGAGATAGAAAGAGTAGGAGCAACTTTGTGTGTGTGTGAGTGAGAGTGAGTGTTCAACCAAACCCTACATACATATATTATATATATATATATATATATAAACAGGAGCAAAATAGTAATTTTACATCGGGGGCAAACGAGGTGGGGATTAGGGCTACGGTCGGACCGGGGCTGAAATATGTATCCCTGTCCCCGACCTGAATATTATTGGGGATTCAATTTTTAATACCACCCCTGGCCCGTCAGGGGTATTTTTTGGGGAATAACCACTCAATTTGGGTTCGGAACGAGTTCTCGTCAGGTCGGGTTCCAATTGCCATCTTTATGAGCGAGAGTGAGTGTTCAACCAAACCCTACACATATATATTATATATATAAACAGGGGTAAAATAGTAATTTTACATCGGGGGTAAACGGGCGGGGGAGATCGGGGATCGGGGTTGGGTCTGAGGTTGAAATATGTATTCTCGTCCCCAGCCCGAATATTATTGGGGATTTAATTTTTAATACCACCTCGGCTCATCGAAGGTATTTTTCAAGGAATAACCACTCAATTTAGGGTTGGGGAAACGGGTCTCCGTCGGGGTCGGTTTCCGATTGCCATCTCTAAAACTACCACTAAATAGACGGAAAGATAACTTTGCAACTTGACTTAAAATCTAAGAGGTTAACTGTTACAATTAAAAGTGAATGGATCAAAATAATATTTCGGTAAAATTACAAAGATGCCAAGTGTAATTAACCCTTAATTTCTGAAGGGGATTGAAAAAAAAAAAAATGAATTGGGACATGGGATGGGGCCATATAAAAATTGCATTATATAGAGGAAATGTTTAATAAAAATAGAAAATGACTTATACTAAACATAATATATGCTTGCATTTCATGAAAATATTATTATTTTTCATTGTGTCACTTATTTGAGATTCCATTCACCATATTTTATATATTGCATTCAGTTTACTATCTCATTTATTATAATTATATTAATTGAATGAATTTCATTATTCAAGTCTATTGGCAATAGTATTGACATATTATATAAGGCACTGGCTTTCCTTCAATCCGATCTGAGAGTGGAGGGTACTGTTGAGTCTGTGGAGGCCCACTATAGGTCTCATTTCAATAATCTGAATAATTTAATATGTAAAACTCGTAGAGTATTATATGTTTATAAAAATCACATTGATCGGATATCGATAGCTATCTCATCAAATAATTTGTTTATCAATCGTTTATTTTTTTACCGTATATTTTTTTTATATAAAACTGATTTGATTACGTAGTTATTGATATCCGATTAATGTGATTTTTTATAAGTATATAGTACTCGACGAGTTCTATACATTGAACGATTTAGATTATCGAAACGGAACTCGTAATGGCTTTCACAGACTCAACAACACCTTTCAATCTGGTTTGATACTGGAGGAAAGCCAAAACCTTATATAAAGTCTGTTGGTTTCAAATATAAAAAAGTGGTATTTATGAAATATAAATTTTAGGAATGACAAATGAGGATCGAGTCTGTTCAACAATAATGCTACGTATGACCACCTTCTTGTATTTTTTGTATGGAGTTTTTTTAAGTGTGCAAGTGCACATCATGTGTCACTTACACAAAAAGTGTAAGTGTAAGGTGTAAGTATAAGTATAAGGTGTAAGGTGTAAGTGGGTTGCATATGGTGTGCAACCTAAAAAAAAGTATAAGTGTAAGGTTTAATTTTTCACAAAAGGTGTAAGTGTAAGGTGTAAGTGTAAAGTATAAGGTGTAAGGTGTAAGTTGCACACCATAACCAAACCTTTTTTTTTTTTTTTTTTTTTTTTTGTATATATACCTTATTGAATATAATGAGCCTTATGCAATTATTAAATAAAACATGCCTTGGTCTGACAGTCACATCACATGCAATGGGGTTGCCTCTTTCCAGATAACAAGTTGTTGAATGCTACAAAGTTTTTATTTATTTATTTATTTTAAAGTTTTTATTTTTTATTTTACGTATTATTTTTTTATCAGATAATTTTAGTTTCATGTCAAAGTATTACTATAATTAACTATCTTAAGAAAAATTTTCACTCCGAAAATATAAGGATAAATTATAAATACATTACTTTAAATTTATTTAAAATATGATTTATTTCTTGTGATTTAAAAATTACATTTTGCACCTTAAAACTTTTAATTTCATCACAAATGACAAATTTTATTAATAAATTATCAAGTTAATTAATATTTTTTAATAGTGTTATAAATTTATTTCAATTATTTAATTAAGTAAATTTATTATTGTATAAGAGAGCAGTTAATAATTTTATTTTTTTAATTAATTTAGTTAAATAAAAAAATTGATAATAGCATGTTTTTAATTTTTTAAATCATAGAAAATAATTCATATTTTAAACAAATATTAAGGATGTATTTATAGTTCAAACAAATAATAATTTAAAAATTGTTAAAAAAAATAAAGTAATATGGGTTATATTTTAATCTAATCTATATATTTTATTTTTGAATAACTTTTCAATACCATTTTTCATGTTTTGTAGGAAATGTGTGCTGTAGACTGCTGACTTATTTTTATGGGAATCAAATCAATCAAATCAATTTTTTGAAATATTATCACACAATACCCTATATATATTTTGATCAGTAAAAATATAAAATTTATAATTTTATATTGTGTGATTGAAAAATATAAAAGAATATAAAAATTTATAATTGATAAAAAATATAATCACATAATATGTCTAAATCGACTAATAATTTTTCCTCAATCACGCAAAATCATTATATGAATACTTTTTAGATGTGATTTACAATCTGTTAAGTGTTTTTTTTATTTTTTATTTTTCTGTTGTTTTGTTTTTGTGGGTGTATGAATCTTTCAATAGTCTGAGCCTCGGTTTGGAAAGAATTAATTTAACTTATTTTTTGATTTTTTTTTTTGGATTAACTTAGTTTCATTAAATTAGTTCCGATGAAGAAATTTTTTTGCTTTTATAATTTTATGAGAAAAAAGAGTAAATTGATTGTTATATTGACTTTTTAATATATTTTACCTTTTTGAAATTGTTTAACTTGTTTAGCTCTTATCAAACGAAACTTGAGAGCTTTCAATGGCTTGCCATTAGAGTTACTATTGCCATAATTTGGTAACTCTAGCAGAGCAGTGTGCTCCAATGGCAAGAAATAACAGTTGTTATATTTGAGAAATGCCATTTGATATAAGTTTTGGTAGCTGCTATTTGTCCCAAATCATTAAGAAACACTTCCTTCATTCTCTCATTCCTCCTAACAAAACATCACTCCCTTCTCCTCGCCTGTCATTTTTGTAGAAGAAACATAGAAATTGGTGTGTTCCGGGAGATCGTTCGGCCAGAGGTCCTGTTGATCATTCGGACACATCAGTTTCTGTGCCAAAATGACAAAAATGACAGTTGGCAATGACAATACTATTATAGCATTTGTCATTGGAGATTCTCTGACTAAAATGTTTGCTAAGTTAAAATGAGGGGAAATACTATGATATACACTTGTGTATTATATGTAGGGGTGTATGCGATGCAGTTCGAGTGGTTTGAGAGTAAAATTATAAATTGAATGGCGGATTAGCGGATTGACGGATCAGTAAATCGCGGTTTGGGCGATTTTGGGCGGATTGGCGGATTGAAATATATTTTAATCAATTATCAAACATTTGTATAATATATAACACTAATTTTTATAATATTTTTCATATATATAATACAAACTAATTTTACATAATATTTATATATATATATATATATATATAACTACTAATTTGTAATAAATTTTACATCTTAAATCTCTTTCACATTTATTTTTATTTTGATATTTCATTAGATGTTACAAAATATATATGTATTACCTATAGTGGAGGGGAGCGATTTCGAATACAGATTATAAATTTTAAAATTTAACCCACGGTTAGCGAATAGAGCGATACAGGTTGATGAGGATCGGTGCGATTTTAGCAAATTGAGCGATATTTTGTACAGTCCTAATTTTATGCACTTTATACTTACAAACAAAAATGATATAATTTTATATTTTTTGAGTCATAATTATGAAAAAAAGGACGAGTAAGTCATAACCAAACATCACATGAGGTATAACAAAAATCTCATGAGTCCTAACTAAACTAAGTAATGTTAGAGACCTCAAATATTTTATCAACATTTCTACCAAATGTCTCAAATGAGTGTGGGTAAAATATTTGGGATTCTTAGCATTTTCCTAACTAAAATATTATCATAACTAATTTTTTTTTTGATTATAACTAAAAAAAAAAATAGCATAACTATGGGTATATATGATACACCCTTTTAAGGAAATGAAAATTCACAGCAAAATAAACAAACAAATAAATAAAATGTATAAAATATATAAAAATAAATTACAAATACACTCTATGAGCCCGTTTATTTTCAGAGGTAGAATGAAGATAATTGATAGTAAGGGGATTAAGTAAAATTGTATTTATTTTGATGATAGTTGTTAGTATGAGAATTGTTAAATTATTACCCTATAAAATAAATATAAAATATTAAAACAAATAAAACTATGATTTTTACTTAACAAAAAATACAAAAATATTAAACATTAATGTTAAAAAAAAAAAAATCAACATGTAAAAGTAAAAAAAAAATAAAAAATTACTAAGCCAGAGGACTAACTTTTAATATAAACTCTCTATAAGAGTTGCTTAAAATTGTTCATTGTGATTTGAAAAATTAAAAATATTCCTTTGTTAAATTTTTTATTTAATAGAATTAATTAAAAAAATAAAATTTTTAATTGATCTCTTATATACTAATAAAGTTATTTGAATTATTAATTAAAATAAATTTTTGACATCATTAAAAATTGTTAATTGACTCGATGATTTATTAATAAAAATGATTATTTGTTATGAAATTATGAATCTTAAAGGACAAAATGTAATTTTGAAAACTGCATGATTAGTTGAGGTGCGTGTAAACTGGCCTAGAAACTTGATCATGAAAAAATATATATAAATACTAAATAAAAGATAATTTTTTAATACACAAAGTATAAAAATATAAAATTATTTTTTAGAGGTGTTGATAGATCGGGTTGAATTGATTCACCTCTCATTTATTATCTGTCCAACATCAAACAAATAAAAAAAAAAATATACATTCATCCGCTCAAATGAATGAAACTGTCTATTGTATGATAGATTGATTCAAGCCATTCAATTTTAACGAGTAAAATGGATAAAGGTTTACCCAACTCTAGTTAACATGTAAGTGTTATTTTAGGTATCATTTATAAGTTAATTTTTTTTTATTTATTAAGACGTATAGAAATATAAAAAAATGGTATAATTTAAATAAATTAATAAATTATTATTATTTTTTTAATATTACTAAAATAGGTCTAAGGTCTTGTTTGGGAATATATTTTTTAATAATTTTTTGGCTAAAATATGACGTAAAAAAATTAATATGTTCGGGATGATTTTTTAATTTTTTACGAAAAAATATGTAAAAAATAGAGAGAAAATAAAAATTTTAAAATTTTAAATTTTTTGTATAGACTATTTGATTTTTTAATTTTTTTCTAACTTTTAAATTAAAAAGTGATATTATCAAACGAGGTTATGTGCCGTTTTGGGAAGTTTCGAAAAAAGCTATGTTTTTGATCCAAGGTCCAAAAACGCAAGTGGCCAAAACACAACAAAATTCATTTGGGGAGCCATAAAAACGCAAGTATAAAATTATAAATTGGACCTATGACAAAAAAGTAAAAAAGTAAAAAAATAAATTTCTTATGTTGGATAAGAATATTTTCGTCATTTTAATTTGATTTGACACCATAAACAAATATTAAATCAAAAAGTCAAAAGTTAATTTTTTATCAACTTCCCAAATCACTTTCTAAAAAATTAAAAAACTTAATAAAAAATCAAAAATTAACTTTTTACCACATTTTCAAAACACTCTGGGTGTGTTTGATTGGACGGACTGGAAAAGGGGGGATTAGAATCCATCGGACTTGAGTCCTGGGATTAGAATCCCCCGGACTATTTGGTTGGATTGGATATGTATCCTGTGTTTGTTTTTTCATGGGATTAGATGTCCGGACTGTGAATCCCCCGGACTATTTTTAGTGAATCCAACGTTTGGTTGGATTTGGATAGGATAAATGAACAAAAGACTATTTTGCCATTTTTCAATTGTTTACTAAGGAATAGCAATATTAAACATATCTTTAATATTTTAATTATTTTTAATTAAATAATTTTGTTTTTTTAAAATAAATAAATAAATAAATAAAATATCAATAAAATTTGTTTTTAAATCATTACTGTATAACAAATCATTATTTTTTTTACATACAAAACGTACTGTGTTTTTTTTTACATACAAAAAATATCATTAATTTAATAATATAAATTAAATTTATTTTTTTACATAAATTTATTTTTTACACAATTAAATAAATAAATAACCACTAAATTTGATTTAATAAAATACAAGATAACTTTGTATAAAAATTTATATTATTTTTTTAATTAAAATTTTAAATAAATTTTAAATAAAACACCTATTACAATTTAAATAATGAAATTAAATAAACTATAAACAAAATTTTAAAATAAAACATCAATAAAATATCTATAAAAAATTATTTAAAAAAATTAAATAAATAAAACATTAATAAAAAGTTAAATAAAATTATTTTATTTTTAAATTGAGACATTTAAATTTTATTAAATATAATACATAATTAAATAATAGAGGGTCAAAATTGTCATTTTCACATCTAATCCCAATAGTGATTAGTCCGCCCAAAACAATCCCACACCCCTAGGGGGGATAGTCCCCATATGGGGACATGGAGTCGGCCGAGACATGTCACGGACTAAAAAAAAATCAAACGACGGATAAGGAGGGAGGCCGGACATGGAGTCCAAACAGTGGATAGTCCCCCCCTTATCCCCCCAATCAAACACACCCTCTAAGTATTAAAAAGTTAGGTCATGTTATGGTGTGCAACCCTTTAAGATTGCACATCATATGCAACCAACATAAAAAATATAAGTGTAAGGTATAAACATAAAACAGGACGACAAATAAAAAAACGTAAGTATAAGTGAAAGTTGCACACTTAAGAAAAGTCCTAAAAAGTTTTAACAAATTAGTTAACCCACCCACTAGAGGACAAAACTATCCTAATTAATTGGGTAGGTGCGACTGACACTAGCGTTTTTTGCCATTTTCCAGTCAAATTTGACAGTCAAAGGTAATCAATGAAACAAAGGCCCAAAAACTAAAAAAAGTAGAATCCAACATAAATCAATTTCTCTGCTTTGTAGAAGAGAACTCATAATTAACTTAACTGCCCTAAAAGCGTTGTCCTTTTGCGTTACACATCCCCTTCCTCTAATGACAGAGACACACAATGAATTCCTTCTAAATACCCGCCATTTCAACTGATTCTACCCAAAATCTCTCTCTCTCTCTAAGATTGTGATGAGAAGCAGCAGACAACGATGCCGGAGCTACTAAGGTTTGATGATCAGAACCAGCAGAGATCATCCGCATTCAGACCTCGAGACTCCAGCCCCGATTCCGTCATCTTCACCGTCGAATCCAACTTCAGCCTCTTCTCTTCCGCTTCCGGAAGCGTCGATCGTTGTTCCTTCACTTCCGATGTTCACGATCACGACTCTCTCGTCTCACAACTCACTCAGGTCCCCCCCCCCCCCCCCCCCCCCCCCCTTTTTTTTCATTTCAATTTTATCTTCCAAAAAAAAAAATTTAATAATTTGCGAGTTTGATTTTTTTGTTCTTCGAGTTGAATATTGAACTTGAAATCAAGTGATATGAGTAGCATGCATGCATTTTTTGGATTGGTATGCACTTTTGCCGACTATGCTGCATGCGAACATCACTATCACTATCACGTGTATATATATATATGTATGTATATGTATATGTATATGTACGTGTTTGTATAGATTCAAGTGGAAATAAGGTCGTATCTACAGAGATTGTTATTATTTCGGAAATGATGGAAAATGATCTATTGTTCAAGGAAATGAATTTGATTTTCAGCCCTATAATTTGAAATTCGTCGATTTCGAAGAGTTAAAAATCTTCGATTTGAACCAGCATTTGGCAGGACATGATCTGCGTGAGACTTCGAGTGGTCTAGATTCAGATCCAAACAAGCCCACAGGACACAGGAACAGTCGCCTAATCAGAAAAGTAGGAAAAGAAAAAGGTAATCTACAGCTCACTTTTGAGAAATAAACAAGGAAACAACGACGACTTTGCGTAAAATTTTCAAATTTCATCTCGCACACATTCAATTCAATCATGCGCAGGTAATAAAGAAGACAATGATTCAGAAATTGGGGACAAAAATGAAACCCTAATTTCCGCGAGGAACTCCTTCTCTCTAGCTGTTAAAGGTACTATACAGGAACAAAAGAGTGTCTTATTTCAAATTATATCTTTTAACTCTTGCTTTTCGGGACACCCATGTGACTTTTGGTTCTTGAATCAGAATGTCAAGATCGGAGATCCAGATCTGAAGCTTTACTAATAAAGCCAAATAGACGGAGGCCTGCTTCGTTGGATCTGAACAATCATACAACCAATGCTACAAACTCTTCGCCCCGGTTCGGTGTCATGAAGAAGAGCTCTATTATGTCTCGTCGAACTGGAACTTTTCCGAGCCCTGTATCGCCTAATTATCGACACGCGAGTGTTGGGATTCAGAAAGGCTGGAGCTCGGAGCGTGTGCCGTTGCATAACAATGCCAAACAGAGGCATGTGAGTGCTGCTGCACTGTTGCCCTTTAATAATGGCAGGACATTGCCTTCCAAATGGGAAGATGCTGAGAGGTGGATTTTTAGTCCGGTTTCCGGTGACGGTGTTATGAAGGCTTCGTTTCAGCAGCCCCAAAGGCGGCCAAAGTCGAAGAGTGGGCCTCTTGGGCCTCCCGGAATTGCATATTACTCGTATTCACCGGCAGTGCCCATGTTGGAAGGAGGAAATTTTGGGAATTTAATGGTTGGGTCTCCGTTTTCGGCTGGGGTAATGGGGGCAGATGGTTTGTCACTTCGTTCTGGTGGAGGCAATGGTGGAACTGGAATTTTTCCTACTCGCATGGAGCCTTGCATGGCAAGATCAGTTAGCGTACACGGGTGCTCTGAACAACTAAGCCAAGCATCATTGCCTGCCCCCCAAGGTATGGGTTTATTACTTCTTTGAACTCGTTGAATTAACTTGATGGAATAACCTGAACTTTACAATTTGGGCTAACTGAATGCAATTCTGCCATGAACCTTTTCAGAAATTGGGCTGGGTAACATCGTAGCTAATTTTAGTCTATGAAAAAAAACGAGAAATCAGTGGATTAATAGTTGATTATAGGTTTCCCATACCTTATAGAGAAATGAAATTATCATTGACTCGCTGATCAAAAAAATTTATCATTGACTAACTAGTTACACAATGCCTAGTATTTATTTTCTTGATAGCATTCACTGGACGCATGATTTGATGAAAAATAGAAAAGCATGTGATATCAATTACAATTTCTATCTGTAACTGACATAGTCATTGTTGATTTTTTATTGATTTGACTTTTTTGGAAATATGATGCCTCATCCGCAGACTTTGTAGAAATACCAAATTTATATATTATCATTGATAATTTTGTCCCTTGTCTATTGCATTTTCATGTCTAAGAGGTTGGAATTTAGCCGACTTCATTTGTGTAGTTGAACATGACTTTAGACACTTTTCCATCGCTGAAACTAACTGAGCTAAAGGACATTGAATTTGTTGATTTTGAAATTGAACAATGAATAGATTGAGTTTCCAAAATGTTTGGGGAATTTTTTAATGTTTAGGTGGTGGATGGACATGAGGTATAATATAATGCGTTCAAAGCTTGTTCAACATGCTCCTCTTACCTTGTATGAACTTTGTAATGTGTGACATGCACGAAGCATACCAACCTTAATTTCTTTTCCACTTGTATATATTGCCATTTTGGAGCTGTTTATTTATTTACTTATTTTTTTTGATATGTAAACGCTAAAGCTATTATTCTTCTTTATTTCTGTTTGTGGCTTGTTTCTATTGGATGAAACATACAGATGAGAAATTTGATAGTGATAAGGATGCGGCCACCAATATTTCTCGGGATGTTTCAAGGAGGGATATGGCAACCCAGATGAGCCCAGAGGGTAGCCCCTACTCATCTCCCAGGAGGCTGTCTTTCTCGCCCTCAACTCCATCTGTCCTTCCCATTGTCGAGTTGGAAAGTCCCAAGACCTCTAAATTAGAAGTCAGAGATGTACAGGTTGATGAACGGGTCACTGTGACTAGGTGGTCCAAGAAACATAGAGCTCGATTTCCTGGGAGAGGCTCAGAAAATGTCGATGACTGGAAGAAGAAAGCTGTCGAGGTTCGATCTTCTGCTTGGGAAGTTTCAGAGGCAGCTAAAAGCATTTCTAAGTATGTATTTTGTTTTCATCCAACTCATGTTTTTCTTGCTTATAGGCCTGTTGATGCGAATAGACTTCAGATTATTTCTTGCAATTATTTAAGAATAGTTTTCTTTTTTTGGGTGTGTGTGTGTGTTCTAATGTCATAAACTTCAATTTCTTGATTATATTGCACTACAAGTACTTCAATTCCTCTCTGCTGATTGTTTCTGAAAAATTCCCAGAACCTATGTAAGATCTTCTCCAAAAATGCATGGTTACATAGAAAATGATAAAATATTTATTCATTGATTCAGAATGAAGAGGGAGGAAGCCAAAATCACTGCATGGGAGAACCTTGAGAAGGCAAAAGCTGAGGCAGCAATAAGGAAACTTGAGGTTCTTTGAAATCTTTTCCACATTGCATATTTGAATTTGTCAAGAAGTATTTAGATCATTCATCCATCCTATGTGCGTGAGGTTACCATAAACTTTTAGATATCTTTCAGGCATGGATCAATTATGTAAAGAGCATTTCAATGAAATTCTACCATGTTTTATCTTCATTATATGTCATTGAGGTGCTATGACATTTAACGGTGCTTTCTTAATGCATTTTTAAACCCTAGCACTAGTCTACTACAAAATTTCCATGAGGTTTTGGTAATTGGGATTATTGACTTTAATCATATGGTTCAGATGAAACTTGAAAAGAAGAGATCATCATCCATGGATAAGATTATGAAGAAACTGAGATCAGCTCAAAAGAAGGCCCAAGAAATGAGGAGTTCGGTGTTAACGAATCAATCCCATCAAGTTGTCAAGACATCCAATAAGCTCATATCTTTCCGCCGGACCCGCCAGATCAGTTCGTTGAGTGGCTGCTTCACCTGCCATGCTTTTTAGTGCCTCATCCAGCTGTCTGTTGCTCCATTTGAATTGAACTTAACAAGGTAACTAGTATTCTGGGTGTCAGTTTAAAATCTTAGTTTCCGCTACAGTGTTACCTGCTTGAGCGGTCAATAGGTGACAACAATTTCCATCAACTACTGAGAACATACTAGAATTATGCTACAATCAATTGTGAAGGTTACAAATTACACACAAACTGAACTTGTTCTTTTGTTTTAATTTGATTGATGCATTTTGATGTCCCATATATATTGAACAAATCTCTTTTGTTTATTAAATGTTGTCTTACCTAGACATCAAATGCATAAACTTGTGTCAATGGCACCACTATGGTGGTTTTTAAAGTTCTGAGTTATACCATTTCATGGAATTCTGATACAAACAATATATATGCATGTGTAATGTGCTCATTTTAGATTTTATGAAAATTGTGATTGCTGTCTTTTGTTTTTGCTAATATGAATTTTATTCTCGTAAAAGGTTCTTTAACTCTTTCCATGGATAGAATGACAACTGAAGAGTGCGAAGATGCATGAATATTGCACAATACAACCCTAGTATGATTTTGACACTTGGAATTGGTGTCGGCCCAGTTTTGTTGCTGCATCAAACACCAGTGTCTCTGCATATGTTGGATGATATGCCAGATCAGCATTCTTGGGGATTCAATTTGTCTGTAATGATGACTAATAATGTCAGTATGCGTGTAAGTATGTAAATCAACCTTTAGTTTTATTGAACCGTTAAAAAAAACAGTATAGCTGTTTTTCTGGTTGGCCCTGTTTTTCCCAGAGCTTTTGAAGCTACACATCTCCGGCATCCTAGTTAAATATTACTACTATTAAATTCCTTCAATTTCTTTGTAAATTCCCTAGTTGTATGTGAATGTTGTTCTTCCAATGTCCAATGACAATTTATGAACACGGTCCAAAGTGGCAGTGATGGGTGGTGAGGGAGTGACAGTCATCGGCGGTTGCTGCAGGAGAGGGGAAAAGGAGTCGCAGAATTTTGTGAGGTGGCAGAAAGGAGTGATAAATTTCGGTGGGGTCCAGAATTTTGTGAGGTGGCAGAATTTGATTGGCTATGGGACAACTGTGTAGAATTTAATCTCTTGTTGGGAACTTTCTCCAGTAAAATAGCACTTATAAGTAGACATATTAACAAAACAGACATGTTATTGATGGAAATTCCTATATGACATTTACATACAAGCCAACTCCATATATATATATATATATGGTCAATAGAAACAAACTGATTTATTTAAATAGAGGAATAAAATAATTTGTATATTTATTTAACTTGCTTGACGAATTATGTTTTGGAGATTAGAAGGCAGCATTCCCAACTGGGTGACATTAACATAATCTTGAGGGGAATGAGCTGATAATCCTGGAAATACCAAACCCAACAGCCTAAGCAATATCAAAAACCAGCCTTCTTTGTATTCTTTGCCCCTTCTATAATGGATGGTGAAACCCCTAATCAGCTCCCAATATGAGTTGAAGAACTTGGGTACTAACCACTTCCACGAGAAGTAGTTCTTGTTTGGTTCCTCCTTTACAATCTGGTTTTTCATCAGGATGCAAAATTGCAAGACATTAATTAGCCTTACTTGTAGAAAGAGATTGATAAATGAAAAAGCATAATCAATCAAGTCTTTAATGTTATGTTAGTTGTTACAAAAAAGTTAATGTGTGGCTCAATTTCATTCTAGATGTGATGCAGATCACACTCAAAGTACATTAATCACTTGAAATAAGAGAGAGAGAGAGAGATTACCCAGCCTCGATGACAACTGTTTAAGTACAGACACCTTCCAAAGTGCCTAAACCTGAAAGTCCGATTATCAAAATGCAACCAGGGCACAATGTCATTACAGTACACATACCTCAAATATTTCAGACCATGTTCCTTTATCTTCCTATTCATGGACTCTGTAAATTCCATGTCCCCAACCCTAGGTTGCCCAAAAGTGTACACCCCTTCCAACCTTTTTATCAGCCACGTGTCATCATGGTAGGCCAACAAACCCACAAACAGTATTGCCAGTGCACCACCCAAACTGTGCCCTGTCACAATAGACATAGTCTCTCCTTCAGGGTCTAACAATAATTGATCTCTCAGCCTCTTTGTGATCTCGTAATACGCAGGTTGTTGGGCCAAGTACTGTGTGTCGGTGACATCATCGGGCTTGGGCCAGTCTGGGCCTTTGAGGCCCAAAGCTTTCATAAAGTCACGGTGTGTGATACCCATGCCTTGAAGTGTGTACCATTCGAGGTTGATGTCTGTGATCCACGCGTCGGCATCTAATGGGCTGGTGCCTCTGAATGCCACCACGATCAGGTTCGGTGATTTGTCGTTGAACATGATTGCATGTGTTGTGCGTTGATTCTGGTTATCCTCTACGTCTACGTGATTAGACAGACCAAAATATAAAAGGCTGGTTGGTAATTATTTGATTTTTAATTTTTAATTTATATTTATAAAAATTTAAAAAATTGTTATAAAAATTTATTTAATAATTTTTTTAGTTTATAAATGATTGTCCCAGTTTATAAAATTAAAAAAAAATATAAACTTAAAAAATGAGTTTATGTTGATTTTTAAATAGAAATTTAAAAATTTGACTAATAAATTTTTTTTCAAATATTTTTTTAATTAATATATATTTTTTCAATTGTAATATGTATGATGCCATTGTCATAAATAATAAAAAAATAAATATAAATAATTTAGGCCTGAATAAACATATATTTTTTTTGTTTATGCTTTTAAAATTTTTCAAACATTTTGTTCAGATCAAACGCGTTTGTAGTTTATGTTTTTCTAAAAATAAAAAAAATCAATTTATAAATTTTTTGTAAATATAAACTAAAAAGATAAACGTTACCAAACGCTACCTAAATAAATAAATAATTATAGGGTGTTTTGGGAAGTTGATAAAAAATTGACTTTTTGACTTTTTAAAGTTATTTTGTCTTTTTATGAGTAAGTTATGTGAAAGGTGATATGACTTAAAATTAGTAAAAAATTAAAAATTGATTTTTTACCAACTTACCAAAATAGCACTATGCTTTATTACGTTGGATAGGTATAAAAAAAAAGTAACAATCATGATTTTAAGTTTTTTATTTTTTTTTGTATTTTTGTGTTTTTAGTCAAATCTTTAAATATTTCAATTAATTATTTTTATTTTTAAATACACTTATCCACATACACATAAAAAATAATATTTGTGAAGTTTTTTATACTGATATTCCTTAATTCACATAATAGTTAGGGTTCCTTAAATTTTTTTTTCTTCTTTTTTTTTTAGGAATAAAAAATTGACATTGTAATTTCTTTTCAACTAAAATATATGTCTTTATTTTTTTGAGTATTTACCCATTATCTACATTAATTTCAATTATTTTAATCTTACTAATATAAAAATAAGTGTAATTATGAAATTTAGATCAAATTATTAAAAAATATAATTTACCCAATATACCTACATATATATATATATATTTGCAAATGTACAAATGTTGTGTATAATCGTTCTTACCGTTCCATAAGTCGAGAACGCATGGATTTTCCATCTGCCAAAAAAATAAAATAAAATTCATCATTGTGATTGTCATTATTGTCGTCACAAAACAAAGATGTAGCAATGTATTTTCAATCATAATAATAATATCACTTTGCTTGGTTTGGATTTTTTAAAAATTTTTTTTAGGAATTTTTTTTTATTTTTTATTTTTTTGTTTTTATTGAATATTTTTAATATTTTAAGTAATTTTTTTTTTAAAAATTTTTAGATACACCTAACATAAATACACTTACCAAATATAATTTTCGTGAAAAAAATCTTTAAAAAATTTACTAAATACCAAATATACAAAAAAAGAAAAGAAAAGAAAATTCAGTATATATATATTTTTTATTTTATATTTATTAATTTTTTGAAATATTATTTCGCAAATATTTTATTTTTTAAATACATCTAAGTAAGGTGTATCTAAAAAAGTAAAAAAAAAATACTTAAAATTTTAAAAATATTTACTAAAAAAAAACACAAAAAATAAAAAAACTTAATTTTTAGAAAACTGAAATCAAATACACTTATCTATATATATGAATACTAGCCTAGCTATGCACGGGATAATTATAGATACTTATATTTGTTTTAGATTTTTTTTAATATATAAATTATGTTTTTTAAGATTTTTTATAAAAATAATTAAACAATTTTATTACTAACCATAGTGTATGAGAGAAGTTGAAAAGGGTACTGCAGTAACTATACACAGATTGTATCTATAATTATTTGTATGAGGAGATTTTATATGCTGATCAGAGAATTTTAACCAAATCAATAAATGCAGACATGTGGATTGAAAAAAGTTAATAAATGTTAATTAGAAATTTTGACCAAATCAATAAATGCTGCGTTTTTTTTTTATTAAAAAATATAAAAAATTTAGGTTGGGATATTGAAACTCCGATAGACCTTGAGGGTTAAAAATCTTTTTTCGCTTAATATATAGTATAGATGTATGGTTGCACAGGCAGTTGATGATATATATATGTTGGACCATTTTAATATCTTATATTTATTTATTGATTTATCTTTTTCATAAATGGGGTTTCATTACTTTGGTAACCTTTCATTACTTTGGTAACCTCTTGGTCATAAATGAAGATTAATAGAATTCATGAACTTGGTTAATGGTCATTATTTTGGTGTAACCATTTTCTTGTTTAATGGTCATTACTTTTGGTGTAACTGTAAGGTCCTTATAGCCTATATATAGTCTACTCTTTTCTATTTATAAAAACCACCTATTTTTTATATACAAGAGAGATTACTAGCAAAGAAGGGTGTTTTATTGGTGGAGCTTTGGGTTCACCATCTTGTGCAGAGTTGGCCTGAACCATACGACAAGTGGTCGGGCTGTTGTATCCTGGAGGGGACAAGTCATAGTGTTGTGACTGCTGCATCGGTATTTAGGTTCTTCCTACCGCAGTGGGCTTGATCTTCTTAAAGAAAACGAGATATCCGTGCCTCAGCCTGATCTATTTGTATCTCATTTTCTTTATATCGTTTATCAATAAAATATAATTTAATTTTCTGGTATTTTCTCCAACATATATGAATATAAATGCACCTTCCAGTGATGG
The DNA here is from genome assembly GCA_025200525.1 of Camellia lanceoleosa. Lineage (NCBI taxonomy): Eukaryota > Viridiplantae > Streptophyta > Magnoliopsida > Ericales > Theaceae > Camellia > Camellia lanceoleosa. Next base: position 187,664,256 of record CM045761.1, on the reverse strand, counting down.
GTAATAACATATCGGACGAGATCTCCATGCTCGTAGGAGACTTCAGAAGCCATCATAGAGAGAGAAGCAATATATTTGGGGTTACTAGGAGTGATGTCTTGGTCTAACCTCAGCCTCATGTCAAGCTGTCCCAGCATCGTCATTTCCTCAGCTAGATGTCTCGGCAACTCTGTTGCACCTACCATATAACCCACAACAAACAAAACTAAAAACTCATATGTATTTTTATTTATTTATATTTATATTAATTCACAAAAACTAAATTTTATATGTATTTGAGTACTACAACCACCATTGTTTCTACAATTTGTTGGCATTCCATACTGGTTATGAAAGACGTCTAAGATAGATTTGTGGAGGCCTCTTTTGGATATCGGAGCCTAAAAAAAATAAACCCGTGAAAGCAACTGTTGGACTAGGCCATAATTAGGAGTGTAAAAATGACTCGCGATCTGTGAGCGGTCCAAAACCCACTTGCGGCTCGGGGTGGGCCCGGGCCCTAGCTCAATCCGAGCCACTGGGCCATCATTTTGAAGCTCGGCCCGGTTCGTGGACCGGCTCATCGGCCCGTGGCCCGGCCCACTCAAGGCCCGATCCAAGGCCTAATATCTTTTGTTAGTGGAAAATAATAAAATTTTGATAGAAAAAAATAAAAAACAAAAAAAAATGGTTAGGCCCATTCAAGCCCGGTCCAAGCCCGAGCCCAGGCCCAAGTCTACCGAACCGGCTCAAGGCCTGAATATCCTTAGGCTTGAGCCTATTTTTTGGCCTGTGGTCCGACCTGAATTTTGACGGGAGCCTACAAGACTCAACATGAGTTGGGTCCGAGTGGGCCGGGCCGGCCGGACCAAATTTATACCCCTAGTCATAACAGGCTAGGCTCACGTCTAATATTGTAGTATCAGAGCTAGGGTCATGATTGCTCAAAGATTGAATATTGATATCTCATGAGATGGGAGATTATTGGGTTATGCACCTTTTGAGTTGGAGTTAAATGGACAAACTCATGAATTCGTGATGTTAGCTATTGGGAAATTCTATTTCCAACACCCTGATAAACTCAGGGTAAATCTTTTCTCAATACACATCTCTACTAATTTAATTATTAAATAATTATCTCAACCCACATCCTTAAAATTACAAATAAACTCTTCATTCATATATACACACACTTTACCCTCAAAATACACACACTTTAATTTATCTCAATTTATAATTCTGCTTCAAACAAGAAGGAAGAAGAAGTTCAAACAGGATTAAAACAAAAATATATTCTCCATCATCATCCTATTTCTTGAAGAAGACGATGCCCCAATTATATACATTGATTAGGTTCTTCGGTGCAAAATTATCTTGAAAATATTCGCCACTACCCTCTTTAATTGACTTCATTCAACTTATTAGTAATTAATTAAAATCATTGTTAGATCATCTATTATGCAAAAGTTTGGACGTAGTCCCACATATATGTAGTACAAAAACGAGATAGTACAAGCAAAGGACATAACTGTAGGTTCATACTTTCCGGAATTATGGTTTAAGAAGCAAAAATATCTTGGAATAGTTCTTCAGTAAGGAGAATTTCAATTCGGAACTACAGTGCCGAAGTAAGTAAAATAATTCGGTAAAATAAAAATCGAAAATAATAACAAAATTCGGAATTACAGTTTCGAAAATATTAACTTTGTTCGAAACTCTAAGACCGAATATCTCTGGTGACGAACTATTCATATTTATTCGGTATTTGATAGCCGAATTAATTTAACAAATTCGGCACTGCATTTCTGACAAAAAAACGCAAAAAAAATAAAATTATTAGGAGTGTTGATCAAAATCAAATAAAAATTGTTGAACTAATAATTAAACGATGTTAATAATTGAGTATAAACTTAAAGATTAAAGCAATAGAGGAGATGTTTTGTTTACAAATAACGAAGAGGAGTACAGAGTGTGTAAGAAGCAAAGTGACTACAAAAAAAAATTATGATTTAATTTTTTTGTTTCAAAAAGTGTATATTGAGATATTTTTATTTTTAAAAGATGTGTATAGAGAATTTGTATATATATTATTATGAGTGTTGATCAATAGCTATTATAGTAATTTTTAATTAGGATATAATTGTCAATAATTTAATTTTTCATTAAATATGTTGACTGAGTTTATTAAGGTGTTGGAAATAGAATTTCCATTGACTATTGGATTGAGTCATAATAGACTAGACAAACCTGTGAAGCCGCCTGTTAAATTGGGTCAAAGTAGACTAGAGTTGGGGGCTAAGTCATGTGTCCAAAACTAATTTTTAGCTACATTTTACAATCTCAATAAATGAACTATTGTGTAATTAAGAATCATTCTGGAGTTTTAATAGATATTCCAATATAAAAATTAAATAGAGATATAATGAGAGAGAACAAAATAAAAAATAAAATAAAACATAGCAAGAGAGTAGGGAAATATATGATAGTAGAGAATTTTAGCTACACTTTAGGGCATGGTCTTGATATTGTAGGGTTGATCAGGTACCATGACAATTTGTTTCCATCATAAAGTTGCAATGTAGTAAATTATATTATAATATCCCAAATTAAAAAAATTACCACTTATGGCCCAACTATGTTTTGACCCCACCCTCATAGTATTGAATTGTCAGTCACCAAATCATTTAAAAGTTTAAACACGGCTAGAGAGATACATATATTTTTAATTATTAAGAAGGACATGAGATTCAAATACATAATTTATTGTTGGCTTTGATACCCAAAAACCTAAATTATTAGAGTAGATATCACCGAAATTAGACAGCTATAGTCAGCCAAGCAAAATCATGTGTAAAGAGAAATGCTACATACCATTGATTTCTTGCTAGGGTAAATTACATTGACACTTCCGGAGGTTTATGTTTATCACAGTTTTTTTTCTTACTTTTTGAAAATTACATTTCTCTCATTGAGGTTTAAAGTTTCATTACAGATTCCCTCATGAGGTTTAAAGTTTTATAACAGTTCCCCCCACCGTAATGATCATCATACATAAAATTAAATTAACAGGGAGTCAGTATAATTTCCCAAATGTGAGAGGAAAAACTGTAATAAACATAAATATTAGGGGGTGCCAGTGTAATTTATCCTTTTTTGCTACCATTTTATATCTCCATCAACATGAATATTACACTAATTAATTTTCTTGATTAAATATAATTATTGAACAATTAATGAATACAAATGATATCTTGTCACATATTTTGATAATATAAAAAGATAAAATAAAAAAACAAGTGATATATAACGATGCTCTTAAAAAATTTAGATGTAAATTATAAACACCAAGTCTACTAAATTTTCCCAAAGCCAAATTATCAAGTACTATCTTGTGTTTTGTCCATCCATATATTTAGACACAGAGACAAAAAAATTTAAGCCAAAAAAAAGGAAAAAAAAAAAAAAAGACAAGAAAAAAAAAAGAAAAGAAACATCATTTGTGAGAGAGGGTGTGTTCTTAAATTTTTATTTTCTTCTTCGTCTTATTATTTTGTTATTTTTTTAAGGTACAGTGGGAGACATATAGCGGCTCTTATGTATTGTATTCAATGAATTTATTCTATACAATAGAAGGGCTGTATATATAGATTGAGAAAGAATATCCTATTAGAAATCTAATTATGAGAAAGAGTATCCTATAAGAAACCTAACTATGGCTATTTCCAAATATATCTAGGAAATCAATACCTAATAAATGTAGGAATATATACCATATATACATTAACATCTCCCTTCAAATTCAAGGAGGATAAATATCTCGAGTTTGGAGAGAGAAACAAAAATATGAAATAAAACTAAATAAAATAAAAGGTAAATAAATTGCAAAGTTTGAACGGGAGTGCAAGGGCACTTGAGATAAATAAGAAATCGGAGCTAATGTTGAGAGATAGTTTATGGTCGTGTTAGACTGTTGTAGGAACTGGTCGAAACTAATGCCGGGACAGTTTAAGATCATACCGGACCGTTGTAGGAACTGGCCAAAACTAATGCTGAGACAGTTTAAAGTCATGCCGGACTATTATAGAAACTGGCCGGAACTAATGCTGAGATAATTTAAGGTCGTGCCAGACCGTTGTAGAAACTGACTGGAATCAATGTCGGGACAATTTAAGGGGTCATGTCAGACCGTTTTAGAGACTAGATGTTGAACCAGCAAGCGTGACACATATATAACTTATGACAAGGTGCTGAATGATGATGGCAACAGGTTGTAGAGACTGGATATTGAACCAACAAGCGTGGTATACACATAACTTATGACGTAGTGCTAAACGATGATGTTAACAAATGACTGAGTGTGCCAAGGGGAGACCTATGAGAAAGTGCGCCAGGGAGTGTCTTAGGTTGTGCACCAGAGGGGGCGGTTTGGATTGTGCGCTAGAGGAGGCGGCTTGGGTTGTGTGCCAGAGAGGGTGGTTTAGGTGGTTTACATGGTATATCATCATGCTCATTATGATATAGATATAATACCCCCCTTAAACTCAAATAGGTTTGAAGATAGAAACCTATTTGAGATTGAAATAGAGGGAAAGACAAAGTGGAGCAGAAACATATAATAAAATGGATTGCGAGTACAAAAAAAAAATTTATGATAGAGATATTTGGGGTAGGAATAAACCAGCGGACAAAGGAAGAGATCACTATGAAGCAATACTGATAGGAAAATATGATAGCGGGATAGGTTGAGGTCTGGCGGGTGGCCAAGGCAAGGCTACTGCCCGCCGGTGAAGCGAAATTACTAGGTACTTAACTTAGCTCTCATACCATGTTAGAATAATAGAGGGAGAGAAAATAATATGTATTGTGTTCAATGAATTTATTCTATACAATAGAAAACCTGTATATATAGGTTGAGAAAGAATATCCTCTTAGGAACCTAACTATGAGAAAGAGTATCCTACAGAAAACCTAACTATGGCTATTCCTAAATATATCTAAAAAATCAATATCTAATATATCTAGGAATATATACGTTATATATGTTAACCGGGGCAATAAGGAAGCAAGGTAGTGTTGTGTTTAGAGAACCTTGCAAAATAAAAGAAACAAACAATTGAACACGCTAAAAACATTTAAAGAACAAATGAAAAAAAAGTGGGTAAATTTGAAACCTTCACCGTCGATGGTTTTATTGAGGAATTTCCAAATTAAGAAGTTTAGTTTAGACATAGGCCCTCTGAGGCAAGACAGGACCTTCTTTACTACTTGGACTGACACGTAGATGAACAACTAGCGCCTGACAGCGTTGATCTTGTCACAAACAAATGCCATGGCGTAGAAGAAGAAGAAGAAGAGAACACGTGATGAATTAGTGTAAAAAGATCACCAACTCTGCTTTGTGATCTCTATATAAATTACCATGCAATGCATGCATGCATGACCACTTATTATATAGTATTCATATATTGGTATGCTTAACAATTTAACCTAAGTATCCTCATTATGTGTTTTGATGTTTCTGTTGTCCTTCGTTTACTTTTGTTTTCATTACGCTTTCAGAATTTGTTTTCTGAAAATTAAAAAGAAGAAGAAGAAATAAAACGTAGTTGGGTGAAAAAGAAAAAGAAAAAGAAATTAGAAATAATCATTTGATTGCGTTATAGGATAAGGCAACCCCTCGCTTTTGGGATTTTGGTATGATGACGAGGCTTTATTTATCTAAAGGTGGCCTCTTTCTACTGATATGTTAGAATGGTCCTCGCAATACTTTGTTTTAGTATTTAGCTAGAGATTTCACTTTCTTGAGGTGAAACTATCTTTTTGAGGTTTATTTTTGTCAAAAAAAAAAAAAAAAAAAAAAAACATATTTTGAAAATGAAACTATATATTTTTTTTGGGACATTTACACACAAGTCCTAATTTATCACTACAAGAAATTGCACTTTTGGCGACCAAATTTGGTGTCTAAAACGAAATTAGTTGCCAAAAAGTCACTTTTTACGACTAAAATTTGAATTGGTCGGCAATGTTTCTTATTTTAGCTATTAAAATTTTTTAGTAGCCGTATATTACTTACTGGTGACTAAAAACAAAATTAGTAGCTAAAAATTGACCCAATAAGCGACTAAAAAACAGTTAGTCTCTAAAAATAGCCCAATAGGTGACTAAAATACAATTAGTAGCTAAAAAGTTACCCAATAGGCGACTAAAAATGACTTAGTCACTAAAAAAATTACCCAATAAGCAACTAAAAAAAATTTGGTCCCTAAATGTACAATCTTTAGCTATTAAAAATAATTTAGTCAGTATTAATTTACTTTTAGCGACTAAATTTTAGTCAGTAATTATAATTTTTAAAAATTGGACTTCAGATTTTGGAGGGAAAATTAATTGGCTACTAAAGTACTTAGTCAGAAAAAATGCCTTTATTTATTATTGGCAACTAAAAAAGTTGGTCGGGAAAGAAAATAAACTAGGGTTTAAAAAATACACTACCACATGCTCTAACTCTCTTATACGTTTGTCGGTCTCTCACTCTGTGACTCTATCTCTCTTTCTCACTCTCTCACGTCTCTACCCTCCTCCAACTCTCTCTCTCTCTCGCTTTGTCTCTATCGTCGTCGGGTATAGGAGCATCACCGCCATTGCACACGAGCACCACCGTCAATCCACCATTGGAGCATTACTTCAGGTATGTCCTCTCTCTATTTTGCCCTTTCTCTATCTTTCAGTCTCTCTTCCCCTAATTTTAGCCTTTATGGTTTTCTTCTTCCATTTGCATACCTTCACACATATCCAACCCTAAATCGATCCACCCATCGCCATTGATGAATGACTGTGATTTTGGTTTTTTTTTTTTATCCTCTCTCTATCCACTGATCGCCAACAAGTGGTGAAGCTGTCAAATAAATAGCAAGAATCATTTAGGTAGTCTTTGGGTCAATGATTTGAGGAGGAATTTGTGAAGGGGAAATAAGATGGAAGGGAAAAGTGAACAAAGTTTCGCTTGTATTTCAATTGCTTTTCCCTTTGTTTTTCCTTTCCCTCCACAAATCCCTACTCAAATCTTTGATCTAAACACACCCTTAATTGATTGAAAGTAAGAATATAGGACTTCTTGTTTGGAAATAGGAAATGAACTTGCTTGTGATGCATAAATACTCCGTGCACACCATCTTTCATCCTAGCAGAAAAGCATTGTAAGTCAGATCATAAAGTTAGCTTTGGAGAGTTGGCCAAAAAAATGCTGATGAGAATTCATAACATTTGGGGAAAAAAAATAATATTCTTACATCATCTTTGAATTGGAGTGATGGCCAGAAAATTTAGAGACCCCATCTACTGAATTCTAAACACACACACACACACACACACAAAACAAAAAAGAGAGGATGTAAGTTGTCTTTTCAATTATCATTGAACATGATGGAAATATAATACTATATACACAGCAGAAAATAATATGGATTCAGACAAACCTTGTTGGTAAACAGATTACACAATGAATCTAGCTTAGAAGGTGAATCACGTACTCTTGAATAATCTCCATAGCAATGGAGTAAAAACTACTAGAGTTTTACCCATACCAATCACAGTACAAAAGCAGAATAGTTTATGGGAAGAGAGAGCGTATGTTTTCTTTTTGTTGTTGTGTCAAATACAGAACTCAAGATCTGTTTATATAGGAGAGTTAGGAGACCCATAAGATAGATATATTATCCCAGATAATATCTATCCCATATCTATAATATCTGATCAATAATTATCATTTATTATATTGACAATTATCCTATATCAAGATTATCCCATATCTTGATATATATAATCTATTACTGATATTTGGATCTCTCCTAATTGGGTCATGCCACTATGGGCGGCCCAATTGAGTCTGGGTTCTAAACCCGACCTAATTTCTAACATCTCCCACTTGAACATGCGCTAGCATGACACCGCGCCTTTTATATCTCAATCTACCCAATAAACGCAATCATACTTAGCCAATGGACCATGCGATCGCTGAGGATATCTGCATGTGGGAGCTCTACACTAGAAACTCGTCACAAGCCAGTATAGAGGCATCAACCCAAAGATGGTATCTCATATGCCCTAGATCCATCTAGTTACATCGAGTCAAGCATCTCTGATCCCTCAATGAGCAAGCTTTACTCCTCCAATCATGCTATGTATTCACACCCAATTTGCGTCCCATATAGAGTGATGTGAGTTGTCGACAGTGAATATAGAGCAGAGGTGTAATTCTAGACAATCTTCCTTTCGCCCTCATGTTATGTAGTTCGAAGTCAATTGCTTTCCTGGACATGTTCCTCAAAGTCGAATCATACATGACCATGGGCAACATACCAAAGTAGCTAACATTGACTTCTTACTTTATGACATAGTCTGAAAGTTGCTAAGGGTATAGTATAAATGTCAAAATTTAAAGCATTTTTTGACGTATTTAGACTTACATAATGAGGAAAAATTGGGATCCTTTCTCTCACCTCACTAATTGGTCGCCAGCACATATAGTATGAATACATGCTACGAGTTATTCTTCTAAAGAGTGATGTCATCCTCAAAACACCGTGGATCTTAGTTCACCACTAACTAGCGCATGTCGCCAAGTGCCTAACTCGAGTTCTTTATTTAGCCGCTTTCTGTGTGCTAAAATGAGATTTCGTGATCCGCCATCATCTATAGGCACATCATGGAAATTTCTATCCATGGTCGATCAAGTAACATGACCTCATCTTGGTAAACCAAGGCGACTTTAGCTATGGACGATCTAAGTTAGATGCAACTCCCACTATGATCTAACAACCATATGTCTCATTTTTGCTCGCTCCATCGAGCGCCAAAAACGATTGCTCGTGTGAGTGAGCCAATCTTACCTATTAACATCAATCAACAAATTGTATGTGCTCTTTCACAAGTTATATCCAAACATAGAAAAATGAATAGAATAAGCATAAATACTGATTGCATAAATAATATCCCAAACATTACAAAGTACATAAGTAATCATCCAAGTAAAAAAACACATAAGCATCACTACTATCTATGTAAACCCAAAGACCTAACATACAATGAGCATCTCTCGAAATGGGTTTGGTCAGTGGGTCCGCAACCATGCGACTAGTAGAAATGTATTTTAAGACAACTTGCTTCTGCGCTACTATTTCTCTGATGAAGTTAAACTTTATGTCTATATGTTTGGTTCTTTCATGATACTTAGGATCTTTGGCATAGGCGAGTGTAGCTATGATGTCACAATGAATAGTGACAGGGTCTGAGGCTTCTGAGACCACTCCCAAATGCTGTAAGAACCTTCGTAACCAAACAGCCTCCTGTACGGTAGCTGAGCATGCCACAAACTCTATCTCCATGGTAGATAGAGAAATACATGATTGTTTCTTACTGTTCCAGGTAATGGCTCCACCATCGAGCATGAAAGCATATCCAAATATGGACTTCCGGTCATCTATATCACTGCTCCAATCAGCATCACTGTAGCCAACTAGGCGTAAATCCATACTTTGGTAGCAAAGTATATAATCTGCAGTCCCTTTGAGGTAATGCAATATCCTTTTGACTGCATTCCAATGAGCAGGTCCTGGATCTGACTGGTAACGACTTACCAATCCCACTGCATAACATATATCTGGCCGAGTACATATCATAGCATACATCAAGCTTCCAATTGCATTAGCATAGGTTGCTTGGGCCATCATTTCTTTTTCTTCTAGAGTCTTAGGCCTCATATTAAGTTTTAGGCTCTACCTTTAGCTAAAGGAGTGCCAACAGTTTGCGCTTTGCATCCGACATCGCCTAAGATATTCTTAATGTAAGTCTCTTGAGACAAATCGAGAAGTCTCTTAGAGCGATCTCTCAGGATCTTAACCCCGAGTACATAGCTAGCTTCACCCATGTCCTTTATCTCAAAGGTTGAGGACAACCACCCTTTAGTGGCGCCAGTCATCTCCTTATCATTTCCAGCCAATAGTATATCATCAACATATAATGACAAAATCAAAAAACTATCCTTGGATTGTTTAACATACACACAGTGGTCTTCATCGATCATTGTAAACCCATCGGTGATAATTGCTCGATGAAATCTCAGATACCACTGTCTAGATGATTGCTTTAAATCATAAATAGATCTTTGAAGCTTGTAAACTTTGTGCTTCATTCCAGCTGCTATAAAGCCCTCTGGCTGATCCATATAGATATCTTCATCCAATTCTCTATTGAGAAATGCAGTTTTAACATCCATCTGATATAGCTCAAGGTCTAACTGAGCTACTATTGCCAGAATAAGGCGAATAGAGGCAAACCTTACTACTGGAGAAAAAGTTTCCTCATAGTCTACACCTTCTAATTGGGTGTAACCTTTCGCCACTAGACGAGCTTTATGCCTTTCTATGGAACCATCTGCCTTGCGTTTGATCTTGAGAACCCATTTGTTCCCAATGGTCTTGCACCTAGGTGGCAGATCAACCAAGTCCCAAACATGGTTCTTTCTCATAGACTCCATCTTATCAAGCATCGCAACTTTCCACTCATTACTTGTAGGAGATGCTAAAGCCTCTTTTACTATTTTTGGCTTAGCAATGTCGCATGGAGCAATCATAAATGCTTCCCTCTCAATCTCAAAACGACGACAAGGGATGGATCCACGCTCGCTTCTACGACATTGAGGTTCTTGAGAATCCACATTTGCTGGACCTAGTCCATCAATGTCGCTCCTATTATCCCTAGGGGCTTGAGGGATTTCCTTATTCTCAACTAAGCTACTTGGTGCGCCATGTTGTGGTTCTTCCATCTCATAGAGATCTACATCTCTACTAACCTCACCTCTCCTAGGAAAATCTCCTTCTAGGAAATCCACATCACGTGACTCAATTTCAGTCACACTCTCGTCTAGCTGCTCTCCAATGAACACATAGCCCTTAGAATGCTCACAATAGAGAATGAAAATACACTTCTTTCCTCTAGGGCCTAACTTCCCATACTTACGAGAAATGTTGTGTATGAAAGCTGCTGAACGCCATGGCCACAATTTGTCCAAATTTGGCTTTTCGCCGGTACATAATTCATAAAGGGTGGAAGGTACTGATTTAGAAGGCACACGATTAAGGATGTAGGCCGCAGTTAGCAAAGCATCTCCCCAATAGGAAATGGGAAGATTGGCTTGCACCATCATCGACCCAACCATATCCAGCAGTGTTCGATTCCTTCTCTTCGCTACACCATTTTGTTGTGAAGTGCTAGGAATTGTCAACTGTCTAATTATTCCTTTCTCCTCACAAAGCTTTTTGAATAGCTTAGATAGATATTCGCGGCCTCGGTTTGTCCTTAAAGCCTTAATGCTTTTGTTTAATTGATTCTCGACTTCTAAAACATAACGTTGAAAGCAATCCAATGCTTCTGACTTATGAGATATCAAATAAACATAACCAAAACGTGTACAGTCATCTATAAATGTGATAAAGTAAGGAGCTCCATTTCTTGCCTTAACATTCATTGGTCCGCTTTTGTCAGAGTGAATTAGTTGTAATGGAAAAGATGCCCTTTTGGCTTTTCCAAATGGTTTTTTGGTTGCCTTGCCAGCCAGGCAATGCTCACAAGTGGGTAAATTGACCCTAGCGAATGGGCCTAAAAGGCCTTCTCTAGCTAACCTGATCATTCTGTCTTTCTCAATGTGGCCTAATCTAGCATGCCATTTAATAGAATCATTATCAACATCACAATTATACGTAATATATGAAATAGAGTCATTGGTATTATTCAAACTAGAATTATTAACATCCAAAACTAAAAAACCATCTAAAATAAAACCACTACAATAATAAATTGTATCCAAAAAAATGCTAACTTGTCCACTCTCAAACTAAAAATTAAAACCAAGACTTATCATGCTAATAACTGATAATAAGTTTTGTCGAATCTCTGAAGCATAGAGTACGTCATGAAGATATAGAGTGCGCCCACGTCGCATTTCCAGCTTGTAAGTGCCAATTCCAAGCACCTCTACGCTAGATTCATTCCCCATGTATACTTGTTTGCTACCAGCTGGAACTCGACGATACTCAAGAAACCCAACTTTATCCCTCGCTACGTGGTAGGTTGCTCCTGAGTCTACAACCCACAAATGAGGAGAGTGAGCAACTAAAACTTGACTAGAAACATAATAGTCAAAGTGAGAAAATAAGTTAAGAAGTATCTTCTTCGGCTCAGGGCAATCCCGAGCGAAGTGTTCTTCCTTCTTGCAGTTAAAGCACACCATGTTAGCCTTAGCTTTCTTGCTAGCCTCTTACCTCTTTTGCGCTTAAAAGTGCTAGCTCGCTTTGGCCCAAGGTCAACCCCATCTTTCTTTTTGGGAGCCCGCTTAGCTCCTCTGCACCTAGGGCCAAATGCCCAGCGCGAGTTAAACTCAGCAACAAGAGCAGTGCCATCAGGTTTAGCCGCCTCTAGGTGCTCAGCTTCAAGCTCCAAATGGTGTGATATGTCCTCAAATGTTTTAACATTATCATTGTGCGTCATACGACGCTTTATTTCTTCCCAAGAATGAGGAAGTGAGCGAATCACTGCTTGAACTTGTTGCTCTTGTGTCAGATTATTACCTATTGCCGCCGACTTACGTATCATAGTTGACATCACTCTCAGATGTTGCTTCATTGAATGATGCGCCCTTTTTCTGGTAGGAATCAAATTTCATGGTTGTAGACTCGACTTTCTTCGCGTGTCCCCCTTTTGGAGAGGCACGAATTGGTCCTACAGTTCGGACTCTTGTCACGGTTCTGAATCTAATCTCACAAAGTGCAATGTGAGATTGATAAACACCAAAGAGTCTAATCCGGAAAATCATTTTGGAAAATCAGATTTTGAATCAAATAATGCCAAAACTAGACTACTTTGCCAGATTACAGAGTCGCCACCTAAATATTTTATTTTTGAGAAATTTAGGAAACCCTGACTCGTGCCAAAGGCCACGTGTCCGTCATCACCAAAGTTGCCTCGGCTCAGGAACTTGGGTACGAGAGGGGAAGGTCCTGAAATAAGCACCCCCGCTCGCCCGATCAAAGGATCGGCCTCTACTAAGCATGATATGTTGTTGTATAAACACATGTGTTCTTATTCTGGTTATTAGCTAACTTTACTATGTGATGTGCACAGCATAAAAGTATAGACTAAAATTGCAAGAATTAGAACAAAACAACTCATATTTATTTTTTGAAAATGGTTTGAAAATGCTACTCTCAAGTGGGCTAAAGCGCGGATTTGTCATCAAACATGATGGGCTTAAAACATGATTTGCCACTTCGCAAAGTGGGCTTAAAACTCACATTTGTCGAATTGTCCCAATTCAAGCAACAAAGCCTGCAGCCATAGGCATTTATGCAGTTTAACAAATAAGCACATAGTCTCATGGCAAGCATGTTATCATGGCAACACTTACACTCATGCAAGTATGCTAAAGCATAAAACTCACAGTGTACTCCAAGCTAAAACAAAAGCTAGTTAGAAATCATGCATGATCCTAACTCTACAAGATGCCTAATGCAACACATGTAATAATGTAACTAATAGGCAAAGCTATCTAAGATGGCATATGAATGCAACAATTTGATATACATATTCAAATAGGTATTGAAATACAATGCAGTTTGAATGATGCGCCAAACCCGGTGCATGCAAGACAAATGAATGATGCAAACATGCAAACATAAGGTATGCTAATCAAAACATGTCCCTAAACTAACCATCGAAAGCGGTTGAGTAAAAGGGAGAAAGAAGTGGGGTTGGAAGACATGAACACACACACGCACACTTATTACAACAATATGCCCTCTCGAAGGAGGGTCCGAATAAATAAGCCAAGCTAAACTAAGCTAAGCTAATTATGCTAACTATTACAAACCAACTAATTAATTACTCTAGCTAATTAATTATTACAGCACAATTGAATAACTAGCTATGCTAAGCTGATTATGATATTACAAAACGAATTGAATGATTAATTACACAAACTAATCATAAGCGATAAAATGGCCTTGTGGGCGAGGGAGACATGCATGCTCAGTTGGCTTCCTCCCGGAAATCCATTGCCTTGCCGTCGGTTGTCTCTGTTTGCACTTTTTCTGTTTTCTGAGTATCCAACCAATTTCCAAACTGCTTCTGCTCCAAAATAGGAACACTTTTGCACCAAAAATCGACTAATAGCCGGTCGGCCATAAAAGGTGGTTGTCGGCCACAAACACTGGCTGATCGGCTAGTTTAATGGTCGGTCGGCTACTCCAAGTGGCCGGTCAGCCACCCCTTTCCCAAAATGCTGTTTTTGCTGCAATAGAGAACAACAGAGGCAAGACAATGTATTTGCAAGGAAATGTATGTACAGCGACCTCCTTATCATGTCTCAAGCTTAAAGGAGAGTGGCACTCAGCTTTCAAGCCACCAACCAAGTATCTCAATGCATGATGGCCCAAAAACCAAGCTTGTACATGCTTAGTTAATGCACAAACAATACACAAAGAGCCTCCACCCTATCATGCATGATCAAGGGTGTTGGCGACCAAGAAATGTGACACGTTTCATCACTTTGAGTATGAAACGTTCCACATTTCTTATGTTTGGATTAACGTCCGATCCAAACACATGCAATGCAACACAAATGCTTATCTTGCACTAGTTTTACTTGGTTCAATTCTTGTTTACACATTTTAGCTTACTAATTAGTCCTTTAACCGGTTAAGTCCAATGTGAAAGTCCTCTAATGAGAGAGGGGTCAACCAAATGGTGATTTAGGACATGAGAGATATTATGCCTTTGACTAGGAGGAACCCTCAAAAGAGGGTTAAAGCCATTTGAGTACAAACTCTAACTCATGCTTAAACACAACCTTAAGGCCAAACAACCCTAAAAACAAATTAAAAAAATGAAGAAATCGGAGAGGTTGCAGATGTTTTTAGTGCTAAAATGGCATGACAAATAAGACTATAACATGTAAACAACTCATGTACAACATGTTAAGAGCCAAAAACATTAAAACTAGTGAATGACACAACACTAGAGGCATGCAATACAATACTCAAATGACCAAACCAGCCTAAAACAGCTACATCATGCCAAAACAGTGGCCTAATCATGTTGAAACATAGGCACAAAAGACAAGAAAAACATGCACGCATATTGGCTCATAAACAAGACACAAAGCACAACTCTCAAAAGCATTGAAAGAGTAGAATATGTGAGAGTGTGATAGTGATATATGCTCTGAAATTATATGCTAAATGATGCTATGGCATGCAAACAACCCAAGGAAAGCATGCTAGAAACTTTAAATCTCAAAGCTAGTAAAGGCCATTTACACTACAACCATGCAAAGCAAGCCTTATGCGACCGAGACCACTCAAAATAAAGTTAAAGCATGCTAAATTAGTGTCCAAAACATGCTAAAGAAATCAAACCAACACAAGCTAGAATGAAAGGCTAAATCATCAAGTATGCTAGGCTAGTAAGCATGATTACACTAGAAGTGCAAGATGTAAGCAACAAATGGCCAAACCAAAAACAGAGTTGAAGCATGTCAAAAAACTCACAAAAACATGTTGAGATCAAGCTATGCAATTATAGAAAAACATGCTCACATGTTGGGCCATCACCACTTGCAAAGAAGACACAAGGAAGGGAGGCCACCCCCTCCTATTTTGAACCTCAAAACCAAGTTTCTACCACTGTAATTTTCCTACAAATCAGTGGCTAAAAGGCCAAAAATAGGTTGTTTGAAAAGCTTTAAAAGATGGCACAACTCTTAGCAAATAGGCAACAAAAGAGGGTGAACCACCCCTAACTCCAAAAGTGCCTTAAACCACCATTTTTAGACCTTCAAAACAGAGGCTTTTGTTGTTGAAAACTAGGCCAAAAACAACATGCAAAGTTGGCCAAACAAGCAACTAGATAAAGCTTTAAAGAGGGTAAAGCCTTACCCTTGAAGCACAGCAGCAAAACAACAACTTTCTGAGCCAAAAATCAACTTTAACAGCCCAAATAAGACCTCCAAGCACCTCAGCAACAAGGTAGTCTAATTTGGTTAATGGGTTGTATGCAAATATGGAGAGAAAACTCACTTTCAAGCCTAAAATAAGGAGAGAGAGAGAGAGAGAGAGAGTTCTAGAGAGAGACAGATTTTTTGCTCCCAAAATTTCTGAACCCCTCAAAAGGGGAAGGGACTTCCCCTTACATAGAAAATGCAAGCATAAAGCTTGTTTCCATCCCTCCATATGTATGGAGGATGGCTTTAGTGACCAACAGCTAGCATAGCTGGCACATAAAATATCTGAAAAAGAAGAAGAATGGCTGTCGGGCACCATCAATGGCCGATGGGAATGAACCCTGGCCAATGGATTGTAGGGATGGCCGGCAGGCCACCCTTTCCTTCAAAATCAAAAAAGCAAGCATTTGGTCTAGAACCAAGGACAAAATAGACAAGTTTCAAAGGCTCAAAGGCAAGGCACTCTGCCAAGAACTTCGGGCGTTCAAAATGAACACAAACATGGATAATCATCGAGTATTCAAGCGATGACGTCCAAGTCTTGAGGACAGTCAAAAATGGGGTGTCTACAATGGTCAACCCGCGCAACTCAGCTAAAGAGATGATGCCGAATTTCTGTTTGGGAGCCTCCTACATTTCAGAAGCAGTCAAGGAACCTTCAAACTCTGTTATCAAATCGTTATGCAAGATTGTTAACATCGTAAAGCGCGCAACTCGATCTTTGTTGCACTATATATGATAGGTGTCTAGATCACGACGATCTTGAGTCAGAGTGCCTTGCTCAAAGCTCGATCACTTGCTCAAGAGTCTCCAAGATCTCTTGCTCATTCAGAGATATCTTGGATCTTATGGCGCCAAATATCATTGTTACCACCATCCAGCTTTTCTCCCTTAGTCAAATCAACTACAATGCCTTTTGCTGCCATAGTTAACTATATCTAGAGAAAAAAATGCGCAAGGGATAAAATTTTAGCACGATGAATAATTTTCTTTGCATAAATTCAAATTAAATTTTAATAAAAAAACACATGTCGCAAGATCAAAAATTAGATTAAGCTTATAATCATATCTTGCTCCTCTAGTGATACTTCTCAAACATTTAATTTAATTTAATGTGCAAAAACAAATGAACAGATTTATTAATAGAATAATCCTCCAATTCATATGACATGTAATAAGCATGATTTGGAAAAATTCACATATGAGCGTTTCAATATGATAATACAATCGAAAAATGACAAACATTATTTTATCATAAAATTTGAATTAATATTAATCATGCTTTGGGGATAACAACATGAGTTCTAACATAAAAAAATTTAATCATGATATTCCTAATATTCAGAATATTCTTAAATAGCAGAAAATAATTTTTAGAATTTTTCTGGAATTTTCTAGAATTTTCCGTGATTTCTTTAATAAAATAATACACAGAAAATATAAAAAATATTTTAGAAATTGAAACAGTATAAATCTTATACCAGTAAATAGCATATGATTTCAGTATATTTCTGTAAAATATTCAAGTCTAGAAAATTAATTATGCATGTACAGAAGCATTTTAACGTAAAAAATATTGAATTAATAACTCAGAAAAATATTTTTTTCATTTCAAAAATCTGAAATTTAAAGCAGATTGTAGGCAAAGTAATTATAAGACTAACCATACAAGTCATGCTAAAAACAAAATTATAGAGAATATTTTATGAGCAATTAATGTAGTTTTTTTTTTTAAAGTAAAACAACCAAACAGAGATTTATTAATACTAATCCCACACCTGCCTCAGGCATGTGTATCATTATCGCATGTGCTGGCGCTCGTGTTAGTGAGGATGTTAGCATACGCAGTGCAGCAGCAGTCTCGTGCTGCGCCATTATCAGTTTTCCTCTTTTTTATTTTTATTTTTATTTTTATTTTAGAGTACCGATTTCACATGCCTTACTTTTATTAATATATGATAATTTGAAATATAAAATTACCAATAATGATTTATCATATATTAATGTAATTTTACAGATATTATATACATGTGAATGTTCAAAAAAAAAAAATATAAACAGAATAAAAAAAATGATAAAAACATTTTGACCAAACATCAGTATTTTATGCAAACAAAAATAATATATATACATATATTAGTATAAAATACTAATTTCATGGATATTCAATAGCACGAAAACACCTTAATAATGGCTTTGATACTAATGATGGAAATATAATACTATATACACAGTAGAAAATAATATGGATTCAGACAAACCTTGTTGGTAAACAAATTGCACAATGAATCCAGCTTAGAAGGTGAATCACGCACTCTTGAATAATCTCCACAGCAATGGAGTAAAAACTACTAGAGTTTTACCCACACCAATCACAGCACAAAGGCAGAATAGTTTATGGGAAGAGAGAGCGTATGTTTTCTTTTTGTTGTTGTGTCAAATACAGTACCCAAGATCTGTTTATATAGGAGAGTTATGAGACCTATAAGATAGATATATTATCCCATATAATATCTATCCCATATCTATAATATCTGATCAATAATTATCATATATTATATTAACAATTATCCCATATTTTGATATATATATATATATATATAATCTATTACTGATATTTGGATCTCTCCTAATTGGGTCATGCCACCATGGGCGACCTAATTGAGTCTGGGTTCTAAACCTGACCCAATTTCCAACAGAACAGGTCAAACATTCTATTTTGCTTTTTGATGTTATGGAGACACCAGTCAAACACCACCAAAAATTGCAGAGCAATACTTAAAATGTGCACACACTTGATGAAGATTCCACAATTACACTGGAAACTAATTCAATATTAATTTATTTCTCCACCCTCTTTCTCTAGAACAAGATTTCACAATTAGATGACTCTTTTTCAGATGAGTTTGAAAGCTTTTTTTGGTATTAATTTTTCATTTTTGCCTGGGACTGATGATTAGTTTATATTGAATTTTAAACAGATTGAGAAAAATAGGGAAGTTAATTTATGAATATGTCCAAATTAAGGACAACTTTTAACTTACAACCCATGTGAAAAACAAGGTGACATCTACAGTAGATTGTCTTGAATTAGAAAGCTGTGGAAAATATAAAGCAACATCTTAGGACCAAGACGCTTTCTAGATATGTCACAATTTCTATTTCAGTAGTTCTTTCCTACCTCGAAAGTAAATACTGCCACAGGGAAGTTGCTCTCCTTATAATTGTGGGAAATAAATGGTGATATTTGACGGAAAACAAAACTTAAAATTGTTTGTCTTCCTTGTTCTCCTAATAGGGCATATTTTTGTTCAAAACAATATCAAGCTCTTTCACATATAACCATTAATTTGTAGCATAAAAGAAAGATGCATATAGGAAAAGCTATTTGACAGATTTAAAGGACCTCGTAATCAAGAACATGAAATATATAGGAAATTATATGGTTATGTTAGATTTAAGTTCAAGAAATTGAAATTGCTTTCTAATATGTCCAATTCTTGATGTGGTAGTTAAAATTTTTAAATAAGATCAAGAAATTGAACTTATATGGTTATCTATTTTCATATATCTAGAAATGTACTACTGCTTGTATTTCCCCTTGACAAAGAGGACTTGTGATAACTGACGGAATGTAATTCTGACCTGTAGGTTGAGAGTTAGAGCCATACGCCTTAAACTTAGTCGAAAAAGGGTGTTCCGAGGGCAAAAATTTAAAACAGCCCCCAAACCACCATGTGGCTCTCACAGACAGCTTCTCTATGACAATTACAGCCTGTGACAATAGACAAAATGTAATTAGGACCCGTAGGCTTGGCGTTTGAGCAGCATGTAAACTTTGTCGAAAAAGGGCGTTCCGGGATTGAAAATTCAAAACAGCCCATGAACCACCATTTGACTCTCACAGACAGCTTTCCATTGACAAATAGGACTTGTGACAACTGACGGAATGTAATTCAGCCCAGTAAGTTGGAAGTTAGAGCCGAAAACGCTTTAAACTTTGTTGAAAAAAGGGCATTCCGGGGTTGAAAATTCAAAACAACCCTTGTCAAATAGCTTCCCCTTGACAAATAGAACTTGTGACAACTGACGGAATGTAATTCAGACTCGTAGGTTGGGAGTTAGAGCCGAATACGCCTTAAACTTAGTCGAAAAAGGGCATTTCGGGGTGAAAATTCAAAATAGCCCCCAAACCAATGTATGGCTCTCACGTATAGCTTCCCCTTGACAAATAAGACTTGTGACAATTGATGAAATGTAATTCGGACCCGTAGGTTGAGAGTTAGAGCCGAATACGCCTTAAACTTAGTCAGAAAAAGGCATTTCGGGGGCGAAAATTCAAAACAGCCCCTGAACCACCATGTGGCTCTTATGGACAGCTTCCAAGAAAATTCCGACCTATGAAGATAGATGGAATGTAATTGGGACTTGTAGGCTTGGAGTTTGAGTCGAAAACGCCTTAAACTTAGTTGGAAAAAGAGCATTTGGGGCAAAATTCAAAACAGCTCTCGAACCACCATGTAGCTCTCACGGATAGCTTCTTCTTGACAAATAGGACTTGTGACAATTGACGGAATGTAATTCGGACCCATAGGTTGAGAGTTAGAGCCGAATACGTCTTAAACTTAGTCGAAAAAGGGTGTTTCGGAGGCGAAAATTCAAAACAGCCCCCGAACCACTGTGTGGCTCTCATGGACAACTTTCTCTTGACAAAGATGGAATGAAACAAAAAACTAAAGAAAAATAAATTTGGTAAGGATGCTTCATTGCATTGTTTGGGATCATTTAGGATCGTTTTCCCAAAACGCATGACTTGTTTAATGCTAAACATGAGTCCTTATTTTTTTTGTGAATTTCATTTTTCCCGAAGGAAAAACATGGGAAATATATGATTAGAGGATATGATTAGATACAAGTCTTTGTTTAATCTGTGAAGTACCAGGCATCTACATTAAAGCAGTAGTTTATGTTATTGAAGTTTATGTGATTCAATCACTGTTGATCAATCTGTCAATGAAGTTCTGTCCTATGCTTCTACATTAATTGTTAAATCTTTGAGTTCTGAATTATAATTGATTAACACTCATTAAGCTTCATTGTTCTGTACGTCATTGTGCTGTACCTCACATTAATTGTAAAGATTGCCACTTCATTGTGCTTTCTGGCCCTTTCTTTGCGTGGGCTGCTTAAAAGCTTGAAAAATCATAAATTTATTTTGTATAAATCACGTACAAGTGAATGTAAAATAGTTTGCTGTTTGTTAGGTTTATTTAATATTTTTCCCTAATTAATTTGTGAAGCATCTTTGATATTTACAGGCAGATTGGATTCTTTTGAGAAAAGCAAAAAAATACTTATTAGTGTATAAAAATTGGGTTTAATGAAACAATGCCAAAGAAATGTTATCAATTGAATTTTGAGATTTTATTAGCATAGTATATAGTTCATAATTTCCTTTTCTTGGCGCATTATATTTTTGTTAGTTCTTCGGTGTTTGATATATTATCTTGTCAATGTGTATTAACCTCTAGCTTTCTCATTAATTCTAAATCTTTGGTAGATATATAATTGAGGTGTTGATTTTGTTGTGACTTGGGTTTTCTGGTAATTTACTGATGGATTACTTTTATTTATATGCTCAGGTGAAGTTGACAAAATAATTCCATTTGGCCAATTGAGAAGATTTGCTTGGCGAGAATTACAGCTAGCTATAGACAACTTTAATGAGAAAAATGTCCTTGGAAATGGGGGTTTTGGAAAGGTTTATAAAGAAGCACTTTCAAATAATACTAAAGTGGCTGTGAAACGATTAAATGACTATGAGAGTTCTGGTGGAGACGCAACATTCCAGCGTGAAGTTGAGATGATAAGTGTAGCTGTTCACATGAATCTATTACGTCTGATTGGGTTTTGCTCAACACCAACAGAACGCCTTTGGTGTGTCCCTTCATGTAGAATGCCTTTTGATTTATTCTAGTGAATTTTTGAAGTTTTTGATTTTATATATAGCTGGTGTATGGATGTCACTGGTAGCTCATATGTTTAAATAGGTTTGTATGAAATTATTATTTTAAGTTAGAATATACTTTGTTTGCAATGTTGACATTAAAAGTTATTCTTTTGTTTGGATGGTTGTAAGTGAAATAGATGTAGATTATGGAATGGGTGATTATATATATATATATATGTATTGTTTTGTTTGTATACATGTTACAGGTTACATGGAACACATATAGGTTGTAGACAAATTAATTTTTTAAATAAAAAAAAAAAATTATGTTTTTGGCTACTAAACAATTGGTAGCCAAAAATGGAATACATATTTTTAGCAACTAAATAGTTAGTAGCTAAAAAAAGAATTAAATGAAAACCAATCTTTTGGCGACTAAATATGTAGTAGTCATAAACAAAAGACTTTAGGTGACTAATGATTTAGTAGCCCCCCAAAAAAAAAAAAAAAAGGAAAGAAAATTAATTTGCAACTAAAACTTTAGTAGCTAAACAAAAACTAGGCTTTAGGCTACTAAACCATTTAGTAGGTAAAAGAAATAAGATGAATAAAAAAGAAAATTAGTGACTAAAAGTTTGGTCGCCTTAAACTGTTAAGTATTTGGTGACAAAAAATTTTTGTCGCTAAAAATATAACGTTAAATTTATTATGAACTTTTGGCGACTAAAAAATTAGTCGCCAATTGAATACTTTCAGTGATTAAATAATTCTTAGTCGCCAATTGAAGACTTTCAGCGACTAAATAATTTTTAGTCGCCAACACCTTTCCCGACAATAAACTAGCGACAAAGTTGGCGACCAAAAAGTTTAGTCGGCAAAACATTTTGGCGACTAAAATATGACTTTTGGCGACTACAAATTTAGTTGCCAAAAGTGTAAGTTGTTGTAGTGTATGAACTTATATTCTATTAAGTCTTAATTAAGATTTTTTGGACTTTCAAGTCCCATTAAATTTTTAATAGTCGGAATTGCCCTTCAAACAATGATTGTTCGTCATTTATGATTATCTATAAAGGAACATGATGATTTGACATTTATTTTGATTTTCAAAACTTTAAAATATCAACT
Organism: Camellia lanceoleosa; assembly: GCA_025200525.1. NCBI lineage: Eukaryota > Viridiplantae > Streptophyta > Magnoliopsida > Ericales > Theaceae > Camellia > Camellia lanceoleosa. The sequence goes on along the minus strand of CM045761.1, from coordinate 187,641,145 downwards.
TTCAAATTGAAAAAATTTTAAAAAAATTATGTGCAAAAAAAAAAAAAAAACTGAACTATTTTTTTGTGCAAAACTAAAAATTTTGTGTCTATAAAAGAACATGATGATGGAACATTGATGTGAAAAATTGAAAAAAGAATTTTAAAATAAAAAAACTGATAATATTCTAAGTTTTAAAACTGAAAAAAACTGTTAATATTTTTTATTTTATTAGATAATTGAATCAAACCAATAAGTAGAAGTACAAAAATTATTAATGTTCTCTATTTTTTTCATCAATTAGTGAAATAATTATGTAGAACATTACTATGCAAAATTAATAATGTTTTTAATTTTAAAAATTGCAAAAACTGATAATATTCTCAATTTTACTAAATAAGACTTATTAGTTTAAAAAATCTTAAATAAGATCTAAGTTATTATAAGATTTGTAAATATGACTTTTAAGTAATTAAATTTTTTTTTTTTTTTTTGATTTTTTTTGCAGTCCATGTGAGCTATGACTTAAATGAGTTCAATCAACACAAGCAAAAGTACAAAGAGAACAAGTGAAGTGTGTATGGTAACGAAACAAATCTCCTTACGTTTTGCAAAAGTGTGAATCACATTATGTTCATATTTTGAAGTGTGAACGTGAATCAAGTTCGTAGTAATTTTTGTTATGCCAAATAGGTTATAGGCATGAGATAATCTACCTCAACGCACTTCCAATCATATGAATTATGTGTCAATATTATTGTATGATCCTATATTTATAAATGTATTAGGGTATGTCTGTGCCTGAAGGCACGGTGAAAATATTGTTGGAATGAAAATGTAATTAAATATAAAATTATTGGGTTAAAATATAAATATAAATAGATGATCCGTATGATTTTGAATTTTCAAATGAATTTTATAATTAGATTTTTGAAAAGAGTTTGTCAAACTTAAAATTTTGTTTGGTTGTATATATTAAAAATAATTTTTACAAATTTAAAATTCAAAACTTACTTGGTTTTGGAGTTTCCAAAAATAGTTTTTAAAATTTTAATTTGTATTTTATTATTTTTAGTGAACATTTTAACTTTTTTAATCAATATTTTCCACTTTTCAGATCTAGTCAATTTGAATATTTTGCATTATAAAATTTAGAGATGCATAAATTAAAAAAATTAGACCCTCCTTGCTACAAACTTAATGATAAACATATAAAAACTGTCCAATTGAATTTAACAATAAAAATTTCCATAAATTTTTATTTTTAACAATAAGCAAGTTTCAATAATATCATTGTGATTGATATAGTATTTGAACTCAAATTCTCAATGCAAAAATAGTTGCATTTTTGTTTGTCAAATAAAAATTTAAAGGGCAAAAAATGGTATGGTCCGTGATTAGTAGTGGTGGAAGCAATGTGATGGAAATTGCTACAATTCATCAAGAAAATGTGAAAATAGTGATGACACAATTATTACCTTGGCCAAGAAAACGTGAAAATAGTGATAACACAAATGCAAACAAAAGTATAAGATTTACTATTGTAATATTTTTGTTTATGTAACCCACTTGTAATTTGCAACAGAAAATAAGCATTTTATTTTCCTGGCCAATAACAGTACCCAAATAAGTTTCTATATTCCACATTTTTTAGATAGTGAGTTTTGGTTGAAATAAAGAAGAGAGATCTTATGGCTATAGTTGTGCATCAATTTTTATCTAATGGTTGAAATCTACTAATTTTTATGGTTTAGTTGTCAGCTTACCGTGCAGAAAATTAAATAAATGAAAAATAAATAAATTGTATGCTACTTGGTGAATAAATCAATTTAAACATAAATTTTCCAAATTTGTAGGTAAACGAAATAGTAAAAAGTAAACACATAAATGCTATGTAAAATTCAAGCACAAAAAAAGTATAAGATTTTAAACAAACAATAAAATGTAAGTCCCACAATACAGAAACATATAATTAAGATCAGGGAAATCATGACCAATGCTCTGCAATAGAAAAAAATAAACAACAAATTAAGCATACTAGCCAATGCTTTGCAATACAAAAAAAAATGCCAAATAACAAATTAAGCACACCAACCAGTGCTCTGCAATAAAAAAAAAAAGAGCCAAATAATAAATTAAGCATACCAACCAGTGCTCTGCAATACAAAAAAAATGCAACTCCCTTCTTGATAAAAATATATATGGAGACAAAAATTCAAATTTAACCAAATAAAAATATGATTAGTTTTTTTTAATCTAATTCAAGAGCATATTAGGAAGAAAAAATAAAAAACAAAAAAGACTATATCACCTAGTGTGTCACATTTACAAAAACAAACTTATAGCATAAGCCAATAATTCAAATGAATATTATCTAACATACACCTAAACTTAGTTATAAATTTCACATAGATAAAAGGCTTTACAAAACTATTGCAAGTAATAAAATTCACATCGATAGGAAACTTTATAAAATCTGGATCATAGCTAGCATATGTACACTTTTCACAAAAATAAATATGAACTTCAAACTTGTTCTTTCTTAGAAATCCTAAGAGCGCCTCATTACTTTCCAAAAAGTCTTTGTATCAACTTGTATGTATCCCCAGTGAGGAGCATGCACGACAATCTACTAATTGATGAAAATAAAAAAAGTTAGTATATTAGTAAAAGAAAATCTATATATATATATATCAAAACATTTTCAAATTGAAATTACCTTGTTACATCCCCATCGAAGCAATCTAGTTGTATTTATCTTTTTGAGCACCGTATATTTTTTTAACCCAATCCTACAAAAGTCGACATTTATAGTAAAATATTTTAAAAATAACAATTTGTAATCAATAGAAACAAATTTATCAATAAATAAATTGTGCCTTTTGACAAAGTGGTTTGATCCATAAGTAACATTATAACAAAATTTTAGGATAAACAATATTTGTAGTAGAATCGGCTCATCATTAGGAAGGAGGACACTTATCGATCAAAAGATGTGCATCTAGATCGAAGCCACGTATAGTTGCCCATGACTAAACACGGTGTGTGCAAATCAACTCCAACAAATTTCACAGATTGCCCTTGAGATTTATTAATGGTTAGGGCATATGCCAATTGAACAATTGATGTCGTGTCATTAGAAAGAATTTCTAAAGAAGGCGGTGTCAAGGATATCCTTGGTATGAATACCAAATTCTCAAATTTTTCTCCGATTAAAATTTGAGCTTCAATTATCTTGATGTGCATCTAGGAACTATCAATCTTGTGTCATTGCACAGTTCATCTTTTGGTGCAATATTTCTTAACAACAATATAGGACAACCCATTTTCAACTCTACCTTAAAAGCTGGTAGCCCAGGAGGATCTAATGAATTTAAATATTCATTAGGATATCTATTTATTATAGTACGATCAATTTCATCATCTTCAGACATCTTGTTTGCTACTAGATAAGTATATGTATTACCAGGAAAAATATTCAATGCGGCAGTATTGATAGCACTGACATCATCATTCTATGCAGAAAGAATTGTACGTTCAGTTAAAAAATGTTGCAGTCAATGTCATTGCCACATCCAGTTGTAGATAAACTACTGAGATTATGTCTTTTAGATCTTGGCATTTGTGTATTGTTGATGGAAGTTTAACAATTTTTTGAAGATTGGTCCCAATCTATTTATAAAAATAAATACAAAAATAGTAAGTAAAATCAATTAAAGTACATAAGCGTAAATGTATTTAGTCAATTTAAAAGAACCATATAATAGAGAAAAGTTTGAAGAACTATTACCTTCATCAAGAATTTTGCAAAATTAGCATTTTCAAGATTTGCATGATTCAAGCGCATATTCAAATTTAAAGAGAACATGTATATCCTTCCATAGAAAAGAGTGTCTTAATGATGCATTCACAATTTGCTCATGGACTCCTTTGGTTATAATGGTAGATTTGTAGAAAATCTCCACCAAGAATAATGATACCCTTAAATGGCTTTTCACTATCACAAGTGTCCCGGTGTGCGATCAAGCCTCAACACAATATCTATGTTGCATAGGAACTTCATCCTAGATTATAAGTTTTGTTTCTCTAAACAATTTTGCTTGTAATGATTGCTTGCTATGATTGCTTGCTAAATCCACAAATTGAATTCTCCCATACATCCATGAGAATGGAAAATGTTGAATGAATTGTCGACTTTCTACCAATAACAATGATGCAATTTGAGATAAAGCCACAATAATAACAATATGGCCAAGGTTTGCGACACTTTAAAGCAATGGCATTGTACAAAATGTTTTTCTGTTCCGTACCTCCATTAAAAAGAAAATAGTTCCTTTATTTTCAAAGACTAAGGAAGTGATTGCATCATAAGCTGTTCGTTGATCATTGTTGAAGCGATCAATAATAATTTCTACGTCTGCTTATTATGCCTCATTCTGCAATTGTTGATGTTCGAATATCAACCTGTTACCAACTAATGCACTCTAATTTGTAGAAAGCTGTGGCATTGGCGAGAAGTCAATTAAACTTTTTCCTGATTCTTGGAGTATTTGATTCAAAAGATATAGACCATAGTCTTCAATTTGAGCCTCAGTTGGTTTAGAAATGGCAAACAATGTTCGAATCTTATGTGCAAGATCATCACATATATGAATTGAAAATTGATTCCATAATGCATATGGTTGCAATGGAGAGCATTGAGTAAGCATAATAGTAAACAATCTTCTCAATTGATAACCAGTTTTCATAACTACAACCTTTTTAAGGCATCGTATCAATTCTTCATCATCTTTTAAAAGTCCTCTTGTAACATATGCTGATTTAAACGTATCATGCAAAACATTGTTGACTGTGCATAAGCATTGAAACGATTTTGGTCCTTTGACAACAGTGAATAGCAAACGTAAATAAAATCTCTCACCACAATTAGGGCTAGCAAAGTACATTCTACTGATTGTATATTCTTGTTGTCTTGGTTTCCACCTTTTTTCTGAATTAAGCCAAACAAAATGTTGTGGAAATTCTTGGTAAGTGAATGGACATTCATCTTCCATAGAAGCACAACATGCAAAAAAATAGTTAGAGTTGACATTTTTTGCCCAGCTGTAGAAACAATTGCTTCTAATGATTCATCAGGATTAAAAAGAATGCGGTGCATTCCAGGTAAACATACAACTGTTGGTATGTTTGCATGCAATGGATGACCAAATATTCACCAAGCGACAAGGTCAATATACCTTGCATCGAGATATTGTTGGATCTCATTTATCAATCAACACCATCGTTGCGATCATAACCCTTGTAAATGTACTTGTGTATATACTTGACACATCTCATTCGAGCACAAACTTCCACATTTATGTGGCAGCGAAACTTTAGAAAGATATGCATTGTATGATGCGATATCTGTTATTAACTTCTTTCCCCTCATGTCTGAACTTGACCATTATTACGACGGCGATAGATAGGATATCCATCTTGATCCATACCGATTGTTTCCACGAACACTCGAGGTATCTCTTAGTGCATTTACCATTTTCCATACATGGGGCTTGTGAATTTCGAGCACCACATGGTCCATATGCCATACAACACTTGATAGTTTCAAAAGCATAGGTTTATCTTTTGGATCTGAAGTGCATAAACCAATTTGTCTACTTGAGCACATGTTGAATTTTATGCGGACCCTTAAAAATAGAAGTGCATGCATATGAGGAAGGCCTCGTTTTTGGAATTCAATTGTAAAAACATGCGCAACTTTATTACCTAACACTCGGTTTGTTTCTATCTCCTTCATCAAGCACTTTCTCTTTAACTCAAAAACACGGGCAATTAAATCAGGACGATCAATGGTTTTTTGGTGCGGTAAAAATACCAAAGTAATTTTTGGCCAATTAGGATTTGCAGTCATGGTGACAAAAATGTCTGGACGTTGGTTGTATCTTGTGATAGCCATTAAATCTTGAAAGATTTCAAACATGTGTCTAGGACCTCCACGAAATGAAGATGAAAAAACAAACCTTTGACCAATTTGATTGGGTTGCAGGTCATTTGGATCAATATCTGTCAAATCTTTGTAAAGTTCAGCATGGATTTTTCCTTTGATTAAGCTTGTAGTAAGTCAACCTATTTTGTTTAGTTGCGGCCCAAGCATCTACCAAAAACTCTTGGAACAATTTTTCAGCTCTCAAAATTGTTGAATACTTTGTGGGTCGTTCAAACAAACGATAACTATAAAAATCCATTTGAGTAAGCCGATCAGTTGAATGCCGATCACGTTGAACATCCCACAGTTTCATCTTAGATTCCCATCCAAGCTCACAATGTGGAAATGATTAAACATAATGTAATGGCAAATATGTTGGGTGACATTCATTGATTTGCATTAGCTCATTATTTCCTTGTAGATGTAAGATAACATCTTTCATTCCACTAACCTTGGTTCTATCACCTGGTATTACAACTACAATCTTATCTGTAGTTGGTAGGTTATACCGTCGTTGATCTGTCGATGAACTGTAGTGGATATGAGCAGGTAAATTTCGTCCTGTCAAGGTTAATTGATTTAAAATTGCATAAGCTTGCCGAAATTTAGCAATGAATGCATTAACCTGTAATAAACTATCTTGAATAGTTTTTAGAAAATCTCTTCTTAATTGAGGATTTCTACGATTGCGAACTTCTAAAGCTAAATCAGGGTCATAAATGTACAATTGCGCATAAGCTACATCTTGCCCTGATTGTGGTAGTAGTGATCTTGTTCAATGTTGTAATTCCCCATGGATAGTGAATGATGTAGGGCCTCTTCCAGTAAGTACTCTTGGATCTAATGTAGCACCAAGACTTGTAAAAGCATTGGTTGCATTGTATACTCGAGTATAATGTCAAAACAATTTTGATTTATCGTCATTCCCATCATATAATGCTTGAAGAAGTGAATGGGGTGTAATAAGAAAAGGAAGCTTAACCTTTCCTTTTGAACAACATGTTCCGAATAGAGGACGGTTTAGAGATGATTTTACTAATTTTTCATCCATCCAATGTAATGCTGAACAAAAAGGACATAATACATCCATCTTGCCAAGAGAATGACGACATGAATTTATATGTGCTTTCAGTACTAACCATTGGACTCATAGGCATATCCTCTAATTCCTCATCGACATAGATCCTCTTGAAGGGAAGGAGTTGTAGAGTAGGCCTACAAATATTGGTTACGTAAATTAAAATAGAATGGTAATAGTAGGAGTATGTATTTGAAGCATTAAACACGATCTTTTACCAATTCCTTTGTGGAGCTAAAGATGTGCTTGGCAATGAGCGAACATGTGCAAGGATGTGCAACCATTGTTAGTTTTTGCAAACTAAGCATTCTCGATTGCCTTTGTTCCTAGTTCCAAGCAAGCATGACTCTGACGACCGCGGTATTAAAGAAGTTTGTCTCGGTTGAATACATTCTCTTGATTTCTCCCGTTCTTGCCGTGCACGTTGGGCCGATGTAGCTTTTGATATAACATTATTATTGTGTGCCTAAAATGTGAACATTATATCATTGATACCTAAAATACAAATATTATCATATACTATTTTATTTCTTGATTCAATAATTTTGTTATTTTAGTTATATTTTACTTTTTCTTCCTGCCTTGTGATAATTCTAAGAATATTTTTACATTTTCTTTGTCGTACTTCCTTTTTCATTTTGCTTCATTTCCCCTCTTTATGCCTTATGATATAACAATTTGTTTTTTAATTATTGTTTTTATCTTTCTTCTTACCTCATGATAATTTTAAGAAATCAAAATATTTTCTATGCCTATGTTCCTCTGTTCCTTTGCTTAGATGTTATAAAGTTTTCCTTGGAGTTAATAAAGGTTCACGATTATTTTAGGAAATGTTAAAGAGAGCTAAAAATACTTTGTTTGAGTGTCTGAAAACAAAAGCGCACAAAAAATTGACAACTTGGTTTACATTTTTAAAAATATACATGATTGATGTTTACTTTAACAATATGATTGGCTTTGTTTTAGTCGATAAATATTTTTTAAATGTTGAATATATACCATTGGATATGCATTTTCCTTTCCTTTAGACATTGCCTTGGCCTTTGTCTTTTCCTTATCCTTTTCCTTTGCCTACAAAATAAATAAAATTTATTCAAAATACGAAAAAGAATATGTATTTATAGAATTTATTAAGATTACGAAAATTTATTGAATACAATGTTCAACGATTTTTCTACTTACCTTTGAAATCGGATAATATTAAGATTGCACTCATCGCGAATAACAACACCGATATTCCTAGTCTCATGGAGAATGGGCTTGCATGAGTAAGCCTACAAATATTTGTTGTGTACAAAATAAAATTTATAAAATAAAATCTTAACAATAAGAATATGTATTTATAGAATTAAATACAATGTTTTACCAATTCCTTTGTGAAGCTAAAGATGTGTGGCAGTAAGATGTATAAACATTACTCCTTTACGGTGATGGAGTATTAGTTGTGCCTAGTGGAATCAATTCTCTCGATCTCTCTCATTCATGTCACTAACGTTGTCCCAATTGATATGCGAGCTTGCCTTATCATTTCTTTCGCGTTCTCGCCGTGCCGTTGAGCTAATGCGCTTCGATATAACATTATTGTTATGTGCCTAAAACATGAAGACTAATTCCATAAGATGCCTAAAATATGAATATTATCATCTCTTTGTTTTATACTTTTCTATTCATTTTTCATTTCTATTAATTTACTTTATCTTAATTTCCTTTTCTTCTGATATTTTATAAAAAAATTGAAAACCTTTTCATTCTGTATCCCTTCCCCCCTTATTCCTTCACTATAGGAAATTACACTTTTGGCGACCAAATTTGGCAACTAAAACAAATTTAGTAGCCAAAGTTGTCAGAATCAACAACCAAAATTATATTAATTCGGCAAAAGTATAAGATTTAGCTACTAATTTTTTTTAGTCGAGGTATATTGATTATTGGCAACTAAAAAAATTTAGTCGATAAAAATGTAACAATTGGTGACTAAAAAAAAATTTAGTCACTAAAAATGCCACAATTGACGACTAAAAAATATTTTAGTCGCTGTATAGTTAGTTTTTGCTACTAAAATTATTTAGTCACCGAATGAAAAATAAAAATTTACTTTTTATCTTTTGCGACCAAAGGTTTGATGCAAAAATTTATTTTCAATGAGTAAAAATATTTTAATGCCAAGAACTAAAAATTACCCAATAGGCGACTAAAAAATTTGGTCCCTAAATGTACATTCTTTAGCTATTGAAAATATTTTAGTTGGTATTAATTTACTTTTAGTGACTAAATTTTTAGTAAGCAATTGTAATGAAAAATTTAAAAATTGGACTTTAGCTTTTGGAGGGAAAATTAATTGGCTACTAAAGTATTTAATCTGAAAAAAAAGCCTTTATTTAGTATTGGCGACTAAAATTGTTAGTCGGAAAGAAAATAAACTAGGGTTTAAAAATACACTCCCTACGCTCTAAAAAATACACTCCCATACGCTCTAACTCTTTCATACGTTTGTCATCTCTCACTCAAGTGACTCTCTCTTTCTCTCTCATGCCTCTGCGCTTCTTCCTTTCTCTCTCTCTTGTTTTTGTCTCCATAAATGGGTTGGGTATAGGAACATCCTTTGCCATCACACACGAGCACCACTGTCAATCCACCATTGAAGCATTACCGGTATGTCCTCTCTATTTTGCCCTCTTTCTGTCTTTTCAATCTCTCTTCTCCTACTTTCATCCTCTAGGGTTTTCTTCTTCTATTTGCATACCTTAACACAAACCCAACTAAATCGACCCACCCATCACACAAACCAACCCCTAATTTGACCTCTAATTTGGTCTCTCTAACTCTCTTGAGCGTCTGTTTGTTCTCTCTATTTTGTTTGTTGCCAATTTTTTTGTGTTGAGAATTATTGGCATTACAGACGAAATTCATGGATTTTGATGATGAAAAATGGGGCTGTTGAATGTCTAGGTAATCAATGTGAAGCCATTTTGGATAACTTTGAGGGCATTTGTTTTGATATTCATGTGAGGTTTTTTTTTGGGGGCAAAATTTATAATGTGAGTGGTCTTTGGGATTGTACTTAGATTTTTAAGCTACTTTTAAAAGATTGGGGTTTGTGTGGGGATGATTAGAAATTTCGGTAGTAGCATTGTAAATATTGGAGAAACCTTCAATTTCTACTTTCATAACTTGTTTTAGACATGAAGTTGGGGTTATTTTCCTTGTTATTGGGGTCATAGAATAATAAGGTGCAAAGCAAATTCAAAAGCAAATTCCATAGTTGTTGGATTTTCTTTCTTGCATAAAACCTTGCATTCTTTAGGGAGGAATGTGGCCGATGAAAGGGTGCATGTCATTATGAGGGGGACGGTTTTATCAAGGCAATGTTTGCTTTTCTTGAATAGTTCTCAAATGGATATGAATTTCGATTTGTCTACAAATATCTCCCACATGTGTGTCTGATTTTCGCTTGGATTCAATAGGGCAACAATAGTTATTCACTTGTCTATGAGAATGTTGTAGTGAATTGGATTCATGGTTATTGATTTGTTCTTTTCATACATTTGTTCTTTCCATGAATTTGTTCTTTCATTACATCTTCGGCCTCCAATTTGTTTGATGCAATGCGAATCAAAAATTTATCTTTCTCTGCTCATCTTCTTCTTCTACTTTTCTATTGTATTCTGAAGTGACATATTGGTTTGGGTTTTAATATTTAATAAATTTATTTGTTATTCCTCTAGAACCAGAAAGAATATCATGAAACAAGAATAACTCATACACATTGATTGTGTATTTATTTGCATGTATGCATTTAAAATGTGATTGTAAAAGCAAAGTTGATCATTTTCTTCCATACATTTGAAGAAAAAAAAAGAAAAAAAAAAATGATTAATATGAGAACAACTCATACAGAGAAAAATATTCTTAGGATTTTACGATGCTTGATATACAAATTTGTATGTGAAGAATTTGGATCTAGATATTCTGAAGAACTTAAGGAGAAGTTCTATGAGTTTGGTAAAATTCTCGACAATTATCTCGGAGGAGGATGAGTATGGGGCCTCTACAAGTTTTGGATTTATGAATTTTGACAACACAGATGCCAAGATTGCAATAGAAGCTATGGTAGAACACAACTTGGTAGGTTATGTTTCTTAATGAAATTAATTTGCTTAAAAAGATCAGAGTTACTCGGTTTTCAATGGCATGTTTTAGGTAGGTTCCAAGGTTATCTATATTGCTAGAGCACATAAGAAAGAATAATGTGACGATTTTATGTTATCGATTTGAGGAAGCGAAAGAACAAATAATGAAATACCGACTATCCTTATTGCTTATTTCTCTCATTGGGAGGATTATGTACTTTTATTTTAATTTTTTCTTTTGGGGGTAAAATTTTGTTCGACTTATTTATTTTAATGATTTATTTAATTATGTTTTAATTTATTTGAAAGAGAAAAATAAAATCCAAAATTTATTTTGATGATTTATTTAATTACATTTTAATCAAAATTTATTTTGATGATTTATTTGAAAGAGAAAAATAGAATCAAAATTTATTTTGTCCCATTATTTCTTACCTAAACCTTTATCCTAAATGTTGTTAGAATGTATTTAATATTTGATTAAATCGAGAGTTCAAACAAAACAAAGGTTCAAACAACTTGAAGTATAGCAATGACCAAGGTTCAAAAGGTTCAAGTGGAAGATATTCAAATTAGTAATGATGGAAGTACAATGGCTATAAGCGGCTATAAAAGGTTCAAAAGGAAAAAGGTTCAAGTGAAGATATTCAAATTTGTAATGATGGAGTGGAAGATATTCAAATTGGTAATGATGGAAGTACAACTATAAATTTATAAATTCAAATGACTTCTGGCTATAATTTGCATTATATATATCAAAGCCTCTAATGTAAACAAGTCAGACAAAAAAACCTAAAAATATTCTTTGATCTATAATCACTCACATCTATTCTGAGAAATTATACTGCAGGCCTTATAGCTTTAAGCCCATCTTTCCTGTATGAAGTTACTGGAAAAATCAAAGCTTCATTTTATATATGTATCTTTGAGAGATATTTATTGTAGCTTTCTTTGAAAGCAAAAATACCATTTCATCTTGTAAAAGTGTTGCAAACAGCATGTTTTGAAATCTTGAAAGTGATTGTGAATCATCTAAGATTTGCAAGGGTTTGGAGCTTGTGAAGTCTATGTAAAATCGTGGAGGATTGCTCCATTTGTAAAGAGGTTGCTAGCACCCTGTGAAGTTAGAAGATAGTGAAAATCTCAAGTGAAGCTTGAGGTGGATCTGAGCTTGGTTGAAACGAATTATTATAAATCTGTTTGTCTCCTCTTCCTTAATCTCTTTACTTTCCTACTATTGCTATAGCTATCTAATATTCATGTGTTAATCATTTGATTTACCACTGTATACTTATAACTTCATTATTATTTTGCTTGATCATTTGCTAAGTTTATCATTGTGCTTGTAAATAATTTGTTGTACTAGTAGTTAATTTTATTGGGGTATTATTAATTTTAATTTGTGAAACCTAATTCACCCTCCTCTTAGGTTGCTTTTTGGGTAATGTAGACACCCCATTTTTGACCGACCTTAAGACTTCGAGCGTCGTCGTTTGGCGCTTCGATGATTGTGCATGTTTGTGCTTTCGTTTCGAGTTTTCGAGGTTTTGGTGAGTGCCTTGCCTTCGGACTTTGAACTCTTTGTGTTTTTGGCGATTTGTAGACCATGCCTTGTTTTCCCTTGCTGGAGGAGAGGTATGTAGACCACTTTTCAGTCGTGAACCACTTTTTCCCTCTTGTAAGGCTAGTTTTAGGTTCGAGTCTTTGGTGGCGTGTCTTGCTTCCTTTTGGTTTGGTTTTGAACCAAACCTTGTTTTCCTTCCTTGGAGGGAGAGAGAGTCTTATAGACCATTTTTTGTGAGTAGTAGACCACTTTTCCTTCGTAGACTAGTTTGGGAGCCTTGAGGTGCGCATTTATCTCGGGAGCTTACCGTTCTCCGTTTGGCTTGGTTTTGAACCATGCCTTATTGCCTGGTCTAGATGGACCTGAGGTCTTGGGAGACCACTTTTTTGTGACCGTGAACCACTTTCCTATATAGACCACTTTTGGTTATAAGTAGACTAGTTTTGAGGCTTTGGTTCCCATGACGCCTAAACCCTGAACTCTTGTCTTGCATCCTTTTTGGTTTATTTTTGCTTCAAACCTTGTTTTTCCCTTGGAGGGTGGAATGAGGTTGAAGACCAGTTTCTCTCCTAAAACCACTTTTCTTTCTGCCATTTTTTGGTCGGCCAGTGAATGGTGCTTGGTGGCGCTTTGGACCACCAAAAGTGGTGTGACCATGCCACCACTTTGCTTTCTTGGTGCAGCCACTTCTCCTCCTGCAGGCCACTTGGTCTTCTTGCAGACCACTTTAGAAGTGGTCGGTCGATGCATGTAATTTGGTGACCACGTCAAGTGGTTGGCGGCTTTCTTCGATTTCCTAGAATATTTTGGTGGCAAATTTGTGGCAGTGGTGAACCTGAAACCATCCTCCATCCACGTGTATGGAGGGATTGCATCTAGCTTCAAGCTTGTTCAACAAGCTTGAGGCTTGTTTTCTATAAAAGGAGTCCTCTCTCCTTCTCGAGTTAGGAAAGAAGTGCATTGAGCTATACATATCATCCATCTTTATATTTCTTCTTTTTCTCTCTTGTTTTTGTGCAAAAGTCCCTTTTCTTCTTACTTTTAAACACGTAGTGAAACACCATACTCTTTGAGGCATGGAAATTTGGTTTTGGTGTTTTTGGATTGGTTTGAGCTCAAAAAGGTTCTTTGAGTTGCGACCTTGAAGTTGTTCTACATGGGTAAGTTTCTTATAAACCTTGGCTTTTGTTTAAGCTTTTGGCCTATTTGCATCTTTGATTTAGGCTAACTTTTAACTTCAAAAGTTCTTATTTCAAGTGTTTGAAATGTTTGTTTAAAGGCTTTGTTGGTGTTGGGGTAGTCTACCCCCTCTTGTATACTTTTTTGTGCTATCCTTTTTAAGCTATTGGGACCACCTCTTTGGCCTTCTCACCACTAAAACTCAAAGGAATTTTAATAGTGTAAAAGTGTGTTTGAGGTCTCAAATAGGAGGGGTCATCCTCCTTGTATCTTGGATGCTTGCCTTATTGGCCTCATGTTTTGAGCATGGTTTATGGCATATGTTGGTAAGTGTTTTTGGGTCATGCATGCCTTGCTTTGTATAGCCATATTGCATTCTAGCTCACTAGCTTTATGTATTGAGTCACTAGCATGCATTGCTTGGGCTATTTGCATGATTTGGCATCATTTGTTATGTGATTTGAGCATGTTTCATTAGTGCCCTCATCTTTCACTCGTTCAATGCTTTGGAGGTTGGTTCTTTATGTCTTAAGTATGAGCCATTGCATGCCATCTTACCTAAGCTTTTGGGTTACCATATCAATGTGTTTTGGGTGTTATTTTGTCATGATATAACTCTGATTTTTTGTTGGTGAAGCCATCTCATACTTAGTTTTGGTAGGTGTAGTGTAATCCTCCTTATTGGCATTGCATATTCTATGCTTCATGCCCTTCATGCTAGCTTATTTTGGCTTTGCTCCATGCATGTTTTAGCATCATTTTGCATGCTGGTAGGGTTTTGGGTTGCCTTGATCATATAGTTCATGCATTGCATAGATGTAGTGCAATTGGCCTTGCTAATATGAGTTTGAGCACCATAGCATACTTCATTTTGTGATATGTGCATGATTTGGTATCCTTTAACATGTTATTTGAGCATATAGCATTGCCATGTTATTTCCCCATTTCTTTCACCCTTTGAGTGCCTTTAAGGCTCATGCATTGTTGCCGTGTTTGTGGCCTAAGCAGATGCATGCATGCCTAGACTTCAGCTCTCGTCTTAGCATGTCTTAGTGCTTTGTTTTGACTATTTGAAGCTCTCTGTTTGTGGCTGGTTCATTCATTTGTGCCATGCATTGCATGCCTCTTGTGTAGTCCCTTTTTGGTAGCCTTGTGTTTAAGGCTCTTACATGCCATGCTTGTGTTGTTTGAGTGGTTTGGCACCATTTCATACATGATTTGAGCTTATAGTGTTGTCACACTTCCATATTTTCACTCTTTAAGTGCTCTTGAGAGTCACATCTTAATGCCTTAATTCTTGAGCCAATTGGCATGCATGTATATATCTTTTGGACTTCATTTTCGTATGTTTTGGCCATTGTCTTGGCATGCATGAAGCTTGTTTGAGATTGGTTTGGTCCATTGGTGTTGCATTACATAGCCTTTGCCATATCCATTATGTTTGCATGCTTGTTGCATTGCATTATGTTTGCATACATTGCATTGAGTTTACATGCCATTAGATTTGATAAGTTGATCATGCATGCATTGCATTGTGTTTGGATAGGGTGTTAGTCAAACCACGAAAGCGGACGTTTCATACTTGAAGTGATGAAATGTGCCTCATTTCTCGATTGCTTAAACCCTCTTGATCATGCATGATAGAAGTTAAGGCCCTAAAGTGTTGTTGTGCATTCATTTACATTGAATTGTGCAATCTTACAGCTCTCGGCCATCGTGCATTGCGATGCTCGGTTAAGTGGCTCAAAGTCGAGAACGCACTCCCTTGAGCTCATGAATGCATGATAGGGAGGAATTGGTTGTGCACACATATCTTGCAAATACGTTACCGTGCCACTTCTTACATTCTCTTGTTGCGACCACTGGAAGTGTGCAGAATTTTGCATTGGGACTGAGACTAGTAAAGAAGTGGGTGGCCGACCACTTTTTAGAAGATGCTGACAAATAATGTAAAATGATAAGTCGACGGTGGTTGTAGCACCAATAAGTGGTAACCAATGCTTGCAGGAGGTGCCCATGATGGAGTAAAGCTTCTCTGGAGCTTTGTACAATAATACGAGAACAATTGCAAAAGCGAGGCAAGTTAGAGGGCATATGATGGATTCTGAACAACAGCAACCGAGCATGCATGCACGCCCATGTCAGAGGGACTTCTTTTCTTGTTTTTACTTAACTTTGCTTAGCTAACTAATGCTTTGGTTTTGTATTGCTTAAGTAGTTAATAAACTTAACTATTCATTTGTGTTTGTAATAACTAGTTAGTTGACTCGTTAGTTAATTAGCCGTTTTGTAATAATTAGTTAACTAGAATTAGTTAATTAATTTTGTTTGTAATAATTAGTTTAATTAGCTTAGATTAGCTAGTTAGTATTGTTATTAGGACCCTCAAGTGGGGAAATAGCTATTTATAATAAGCGTCGCGTAATATGTGTGATGCATGTTTCCAACCCCTATTTCTTTCTCCTTTTATTTGACTTTTTGATGGTTAGTTTTGAGAACATATTCCATTAGCATCCTTATCTTTGGCATGTGTGCATCATTCATCTGTTTTGCATGCATTAAGACTCAAATTGCATCATACAATACATTGTATTTCAATTCAATTTGAATACATGTTATCCTAAGTTGCATTCATATGACATCTTAGAATAGCCAAGCCTATCTTAGTTGCATTTTGCATGTGTTGCATTCTGAGGCATTCTTGACACCATTAGCTAGGATCATGCATTGATTACTTTAGCTTTTTGTTTTGATTTCAGGTACTAGGTAGCTTTTACCTTTAGCATCACTTGCATGAGATATGTATATTTGCCATGTATAGCATGCTTGTTATGAAGACTATTTGCTTATTGATAAACTACATGAATGCTGTGGATGAAAGTGAGTATTGGCTTGAATTGGGACAATTCACTGTCAAAATCACGAGGATTTTAAGCCCCACTTGAAGTAGGCAAATCATCATGTTTTCTTAAGCTCACTTGAGGTGGCTTAAATCACGACTTAGCCTACTTGCGAGTACAACTTTAAACCATTTCAGAAACAACAAGCAAACATGAGATGTTTTGTTCAAATTTGAGTGATTTAGTCTATACTTGTATCATGCGCATCACATAGTAATTCTAGATTAATAATTGAATAGACACACATGTGTTTTCAAAAAATAACATATCATGCTTAGTAAAAGGCGGATCTTTGATCGAGGCGAGTGAAATTAACTCATTACATGACCTTCCTTCTCGTACCCAAGTTCTACGTAGAGAGTAACTTTGGTGATGGCCGGATCTGACGTGGCCTTAGGCACGAGTCAATGGTCCTCCTAAATTTTTCCAAAATAAAATATTTGAAGTGGCGACTCTGTGAAATCTAACCATGATCCATATTTGGCGCTTTTTTGATTAAAATCGATTTTCCAAAAGCGATTTCTTGGATTTGAACTCTTTGGTGATTTATCAGGTCTACATTGCACTTTGTGAGATTAGATTGAAGGCTCAGTGACATGAGTCTGAACTATAGCTAGAACCACGATTCACGCCCTCGGCGTGGGGCGGAGGATTCGAGGCGGTCTGGTAACAATTGAGTGCTCGGAGCACAGGGCTCTTGTTTAATTTAACAAATCTTAAGTTTTTGATCCTATGACCATGTATATCTACTTTTCTCTTTTGTATGGACAAAGGTAACAATGAGGCCACCTCTCTTTGATGGTAGTAAATTACATTCATTGGAAAGAAAAATTACTTTGTATCATCAAGCTACCAATTATACTGTATGACTTATTATCACTAAAGGTCCTAAAATCCTACCAAGGTAGTAGACCATATCGATGTACCCTAAACTTTGAGGATGCAATTTGATGGCGTGATTATAAACTCCTTCAGAAGTTAATGCTAAAGCCAAACTTGATTCTTCTAATGGCGCGTAAGACTAGATGCAAATGAGTATAATAAATTTCTGGGTGTATTATTGCTAAAAGAGATTTGGGATAAACTTGAAATCACCTATGAAGGAACTAGCCAAAATAAAAAGAGTCCCATGATTGACATGCTTATTCATGATTATGAACTCTTTACTTGCAGAATCATTTGAATCTATTTACGAGATGTTTTATAAATTGCAATATTATTAATGCTCTAAAAATCTCTTGGTAAATCTTATACTAATGATGAGCTTATAAAAGAAAAATACTTGGAGTCTTTGCCAAATGAATGGGAAGCTAAGATTCTGACTATCAGAAGCAAAAGACACGACAAAATTAGACATTGAAGTGAAAGAACTCTGAAAGCTCTACTTATGGCTCATAAACTTTCCAATGATGGATGGCAACAAAAAGGAAGCCATTTGGAGAGAAAATGATGGAGTAGCCAACTTTTGTGCCTCATGGCTTTTTGGAGAAAGAAGAATCCACTTTCAAGATGAAAGGTAATTTCTAATTATATAGAACTTGAAAGTGCTTTCAATGAATTACATAACATGTTTAGAAAGCGTTTGTGTTAAGAAGTCTAAATTAAAAGGAAATTAGTTACTTCTCTTTCAAATGATGTAATGTAGGTGTTTTAAAATGAAAATGCTACTTTGAAAAAATGACTTTACATCTGTATTGCCCGATAGAGAAAAACATTTGAAAAACAATGTTGAGGATTTAAACAAAACTCTTGAAAATTTTGTAAAAGGAA
Source organism: Camellia lanceoleosa (assembly GCA_025200525.1). NCBI lineage: Eukaryota > Viridiplantae > Streptophyta > Magnoliopsida > Ericales > Theaceae > Camellia > Camellia lanceoleosa. The sequence continues at coordinate 187,622,559 of CM045761.1, read as the reverse complement.
AAGAAAACCTCCAACAAGCTTTCCTTTGAAATAAAAGATGTCATTTTTTTGACAAAGTAGGCATTAGGTTTTGATCCTCCTAAACCTTTTATGAGATTAAATATTCTTGAGACTGAAAATCCATGGACCCAAGAAAGTATGGGTACCAAGAGAAAGAAATCAAGATATTTTGTAGGTGGAATCTCAAAGAACACCAAGGACTTGAGAGGAAATGCACAACAAGAGGTGTTCAATCTAAAGAACACAAAAATTAGCTCCTACAAGAAGAAAGAAATGATGAAATGAAAATCACAAAGATGAACAATAGAGGTAATGTGTGGGTGAAGATTCAAAGGGTAAATGAAGGTTTAACTCTAACACTACCTTTAAACAAGTTCTATATTCTTTAAGGTGTGATTTGTGTACAATAGGTTGTGTCTAATCATTGCTTTCATGTAACCCTAATAAGTACTAAATTTTCGTTAAAGAGTCATGTTGGGCGTCCACTGAACATCCGGGAGAATCCCATGCATTTTGTTCATTTTGGGCTCCTCGATTCGGAACTTAATGTCATGGTCACCATATTTAATCTCGCATGATGAAGTGCAATGCAAGACCAATGGAATCATCAAGAGTCCAAATCAAATACAAATACGATTTTTTGAAAATAGATTTTTTTTTTTGAAAGAAGTTACTTAAACATGGAATTTGCTTTGCGGAATCTGAGTCGCCACCCTAAATATTTATTTTTGAGGAATTTAGGTAACCCTACATTTCGTTGCCTAAGGCAGCAGTGTAAAATCATCACCAAAGTTGCCTGCGGCTAAAGAAGGAACTTAGATGCGATTGGGAAGAGTCACTTATTGACAACTTTGCTGCGATCAAAGATCGGCCTCTACTAACCATGATATCTAGTTTTGAAAATATTCCTACGTTCTTATTCCGGTTATTAACCTAGATTTACTATATGATCGCATGGCATACAAGTATAAATTTGGATCGCTGAATTAGAAACTGAAACATCCTCTATGTTGTTTTGAAAAAACATTTTGCTACTGCGTAAATGAACCCTAACGACATGCAAATTTTGCCACCCTAAACGGTGGGCTTAGAAAGATAGTTTTGCCACCTTTATCTAGTGGGCAAAACTCACGATCAATGAATTGTTTCTAAATGACAAATAACCTTCAACCCAGCCGCCCCGGCATTAGAGACCAGTGTATATTACACTGAAAAGCACGGTTATTGTATGCGCCCTCGAAATAAACCACATATTAAATAATATAAACATGCATCATTATATTAAAAGAACAAATAATATAAGTCACATCCTTCGGAAGCATCTATGAAATAAAACATCGAGGAAAAATGCCCTCTGACAGGCTTACATCTTGCCAGAAACCAACACTTGGACTGGCCAATTCACTGAGTTCTAACTCCAAAAAGCGAGATAAAGCCCTAGAAGCTTGAAAGATTACATTGTTCAAATAAAACAAATAAAAAATAAAATAAGTCTTGGAATTCAATTCCTCACAAACTAAGTCCTTGGAAGAGTGAACCCACGAACATTTTGAAAAAAAATGAGGGTTCCCCATATAGGGTGAGCCACTGACCAGATGAAAAATACTAAACCAAACGCACAAGAATTAACTAAAAGACAGTAGTATTAGATACATGGTTAACACAAGATAATCAATTTCCAATCTTCATGACACGAATGCTTATACATTGTCTATATGACATATTGTCTATAACACCTTTCACTTTCCAATATTTATTCCACCTTCCAATTAAATCATAATGGCTCGTTCCAGAGACACGGCCAACTACTACTAGTGAATCCAAAATGTCACAAAATAAATGAGACCAAAAGCTCCAAACCACAACACTTACCATATATTCAGCGAGTACTCATTATAATGATGTATCATTATCCAACAATGAATAGCAATATTATTTATTATCAATAAGCATACATATACAGTAATCTTCACAAGGGTCCATCCTATCTCCTCCCAACAAAATCTGGGTTTAGAGGTCCATACCTATCTTCCTAGCAGCCGTGGAGTTCATCCCTATCTCCTCCAAATTACATGCATATGCAATGAAAACACACAATTGCCATACACAACACACCAATAATGCAAGTAATGTGTGTTACGTGAATTCAGCAGGTCCAACATATGTGACTTAATTCTGGATTATCTCACCTAAAAGCTTGGCATCACGGGGTCTACAACAATCAATGGCTATCTATCCATAAATAGCCCAAAAGCAGTTATTTCCTAAACAAAAATAAATACATCAATGAATATAAATTTAACATTCTGATTCCATGAATTAAAACCAAATTCCACATTATTCCTTTAAATTAATTATACAAAATTAATCTAAGCGAGAACCCTAAGGTTTCTTCCAAAACTACCATTACTACCCCCAGCATACCAAAAGAAATACCAACACTTAGGATTAAAAAGCGTATAAATGGATAGGAAATCACTACCTCGGAAGAAATAGCTCAAGAAGAAGAAGATGAAGATGATGCCCAAAACTCCCGAAGTGCTCCAAACCAGCACAGATTTCTCGAGATTAAAATGCTAGCCCTCACTCTTTACTCTACTGCACTTTTTGTGAAGACAAGAGTTAAGACAACCCTCTAAATAGATCAATCCTAAGAGAGAGAGAGAAGATGAGTTGGGAGAGAACTTCATAACCTAGGGTTTAGATAGTCAAAGAAAAAAAGCCCCTTTGCGCAAAAAACACGATTTTATACGGTACTTCGGCGGCCCTTTCAATGACAAACCCCTTCGGCAGGCGGATACCTCTCGGCACTTCGCACTCTGAGCTCCCGCTTAAAGCGTCCAACTCCCGCTCGGCGGCACACCACCGAACTCACTTCGGCGGTAACTCATTTCGGCATTCGGCTCCCCCAGCCACTGCCTGAAAATCTTTGGATGGGTGTTTCGCTTCCCCGCTCGTCCAAAAACCCCACTTTCAAGCCGGACAAGCAACAACAAATCCCCCTTTCGGCGTCAAACTTCGCTTTCTGACGGTGAACCGAGGCCAAAATCATTGGAGCAACTAGTTTTTGGTTCCTAAAGCTCAACCATCTGATTTCCCAAACCATGACACATCCTATAACTCCAAATAAGAAGATATAGGGCGATAGCAACCATTTCACAAGATATAATCTCTGGAACCTAAAGTCAGGATACAAACATGTCGAATGGGAGAAAGGCAGGTAAGCTATACACATAGCCTCATGGTAAGCATGCTATCATATGGCAATCACCTCACACATGCAAGGATGCTAAAAGCATAAAATATACTTGCAAGGGTACTCCAAGCGAAAGAAAGAAGATAATTAGAAAACATGCATGAATCCTAACTATATTTGAAATGCCTAATGCAACACATGCAAAAATGCAACTAAGATAGGCTTGGCTATTCTAAGATGGCATATGAGGATGCAACAAGCTGATACACATATTCCAACTCGGAGATTGAAAATACAGAAATCACGAGTTAGTATGATCTTGTGCAAGAAACTTGCAGATGCATACAATAAGATGAATGAATGCAAACATGCGAACATATAGATGCCTAATTGAAACATGCCCTAAAAACTAACCATCATAAGCTTCGTAAATAAAGGGGAAGAAAGACATGGGGTTGGGAGACATACATCACCCCCGCACTGCATTTATTACTGACATTGCCTCTCTGGAGGGTCAGAATAAATATCTGATACAGTCGAATACATAATTAACTACTCTAGCCTAATTAAATATTACAAAGCTACCTAATTAATTAACAAATTAACTAGGAAGCGAATAAACGAGCATGTAAGCTATAAAAAGTGAATTTGCCTGCGGCTCTTGATTCACGAATATTTGAATGAGTGCATAGCTTGAGTTTTGCTTAGTGCGAAAATCCATCTAGCGATGCCTCGATTCACCTCTGTTTTGCAATTAATGCAGAATCTTTGTGCAAAGCTCTAGAAAATTCTTTGATTCTACGATTTGCTTTCTGACAGAGAGCAAGAAAGGACGAACAGCAAAAGTATTTTCCATATGTATGCACACTCGAATCCTCGTGATGCCACCAATCACGCGCTCTTGATGTTTATGATATGGCCAATGAGAAGTCAGAATTGCACGACTCAATGTGAAATGAATGTACATGAAAACTACAACAAAGACCTAAAACTCCATCATGGAGTATCTGGAGTGTTGGCGGCCGGGAATTGAGACACGTTCAGATTACTCGAGATACCGCGTCCCTCGTTTTGCATGCTTCCAGTGCTTGGTGCTTTCCTATCCTGAACATAATGCAAATGAGATGGCATACACAATGCGACTAACATCCTGACCCAACCTAGCATCTACATAATGCTATGTAAATGGCATACCTGATACTCGATGTAACATTCGCGCATACACAATGCTCTAACATACAACCTAGCATCTGCTTAATGCTATGGATGACATAATTTATACTTTATTACCTGATGGACTTACACCAACATGAGTGGACCTCGGCCATGCTCACATCCAGGTGGCCATGTGATGGAAATGGGACAAGCGAAGTGCTTTGTACGCACATGCGTGCCTTGAAATACCAAAGGAACGAACCTAAGGCATGAAATACTACTTTACCAAAGCATGGCAAGGGATGAAAAGATGGCATACAAACATGTAATTTTTAATTGCGCCGAAACGCATGATGCTTCAAATGGTCAGAATCATGGAAATATGGCACTTTCAATGCATGGAATAAACTAAAAACTCAAAACTGAGCACGTGTATTGAACTATAACTATCTGCAAAAGCAAGCATTGTTTTGACTATGAAGCACAAAAGAAATGAGCCAAAGCATTCCCAAAAACATGCATTACTAGTTTAAAGCATGGCCAAAAATGCTAACATGACCGGACTAAAATAGCATCTGACATTGGCTAGTAAGTATGGGTTGTATTACAACTATATAGTCTTCGCATGTGAGATCTCATATCAAACCGGCCAAAAAAAATGGTCTGAAACATGTCAAAATATGCTGACAAATAACCAGAAATCTGACCAATGCACCATACCAAAAAATGATGGAAGCTCCTTTGGAGGGCCTTGCAAAAAGGTTACTTAACACATGTCTAAGATAGACCTTAGCATGGAAAAAACTTCAACTCTAGAAATGGATTATGAAAGTCCTAAGAAGAAACTCTACCAAATAGTACCTGGAATTGGTCTAAGAAAGCTATGCAAATGGAAGGCCCTTTAAAAGAGCTAGCCAGATAGGATTGCTACACATACATCATAGACATAAAATATGAGCCAAAAGGGGCACAGGGGCTAGAGTCATACTTGTGAACCATAGGAACTCACAAAATAGAGGCCTGGAGATGTGATTTCCTGTGCATACAAAATAGAGGAGTCCCTTTGGGAAGAGGAGCCAATCTAAATGCTAGTGCCAAAAGAAGAATATGAAGAATTGAGAGGGTCACCCTCTCTATGATTTCTCAAAGCTCAAAAATCTTATCAAAAGCCATTAAAAATCTATTGGATTTGTTGGCTAAGAGACCAAGCTCAAGTCAATGCAAATGTCAAATGCATGGCTTAAAGCAAGTGGAAATAAAGCATGCAAAGAAGGAGATGACTCCCAAAGCAGAGAAAAGTGACCTCAAAAAAAACTTAAAGAGGGAGAATCAAAATAAGATTTTTTTTAGGGGTTTATACTGCTAACAACTCTAAAAAATGTTCACAAGTAAAGGCTAAAATAGGATGCAAAAAATAGCCCTAAAAGAGAGATTGGGCAAGCACAAGAGTAGATGGCCTCAAACAGACAAAGTGTCCTCAAATAAAGAATTGAAGAGGGTTCAAAAATAAGACCTCTCTACAATTAGGTCGAAGCCCATAAATGCTAAGCAAAAGGGGCTAAAGTATGAAGCAAAAAAAAAAAAAATGCAAGAAAAGAGAAATGAGGACTTACCCTTGTAGCATAACAATGCAACAACTTCCCCGGACCAAGAAGGTGAGCTCAACCTCTTGCAGAATGACCTCCAAGGTCTTTGGAATGGGTGGTGGAGGTGGTAGGCTATGAGGTGTAGTGTAAAATGGCCAAGAATTTTAGGGGTTTCCAGAGGCTTTCGAGGTATAGAGATAGAGGAAGTTGTATGTATGCTCGGCCAAAACTTTCTAACCTTGCAAAATGAAGAACTGGAGGTTGGTTATATAGAGGAGGATAGCGCCATGGCCTCTTGGAGAAGCCTCTGAAAGAGTCAAGCTTCAAAAAAGAAGCTTGACCAAAGGTCAAACTTCAACTTTGGAGAAGCTAAGCTTAAAGGGTGCAAAACCACCCTTAAAAAGGATCAAAACAAGGACAAAACCCTCGGACAAAGTGGGTCCAAGTGCAAAAACAAGCGCGTAGTGCAACGCAATTTGGAATGCCTCAGGAGACACAAACGGCCCGGGTGACTAGGTTCAAAAGGCCAAGGTGGTCGGTAGCCACCTCTGGTCAGTCAACCCGACTGCGGCTGGTCAAAAGCGTTCAAGAAGAAAGGTGGTAGGCCACCTGTAGAAAGGTGACCTCCCAAATGAGTGCAACACAACTGTGTGAGAAAAAACTGGAAAATGTGACCCCAGAGAGGGAGAAAAACCAGCTTTTAGAGGGGTTCAAAAGGGTCGAAGAATTCTGGTCGGCCTACCTATATTGCAGGTGGCTCTCTAAAGTGCAGCACAACACAATAGGTGTGAAAACCGTAAAGTGTGGCTCAAAAGTGAGAAAAACCGACTTCTCACAGAAAAAATGGACTTTTAGGAGAGAAAAAGAGAAAAACTAGTTTTTTAGGGAAAAGAATTGGCCTCCCACCATCCTACCCATCCTCACAGTACGATAAACAGAAGGTCCAAACCAAAATGAACCCAAAACCAGATGCAAAATGAGGGTTCGGGAAGGGCCCAAAAGCTTGTGATGCAGAGACTCAAAAACTGCGGTATTAACCTGGAGCAGGGTGGCGTTAAACCAACGAAAGGTGATCTCGCAGGCCCACGTTGTCTTTCTAAGAGAGAGAAACAAGGTGTGTGCTAAAAAACCAAGCAGAATCGGCAAGTGAAACACGTTGTCTGAACCGGCAGGCGACGAGCGACGCCTCCGAAAAACCCAAACCTGCCTCCAAATGGGGAAAATGGCTCATTTAATATGAAACGAATATTCTGACGGTTGCCAGCGAGAAGATGGCTCCATTGGGATCTCTCCCTTCGCCCTCTGGAAGAGAAAATGGAGAAAACAGACTTATGGCAAGACCCAGAAAAGCATAAAAGAGTCCTGGAAAGTGGAGGCTAATTTCGCAAATGGTAGGAACTACTCAAACCTGGAAAAGCTGAGCACACATCCTGCATCAACAGCGCTCTGATTTTGACGCCCCGAGTCTCCAGCGTCGGTCCAAAATGGGGTGTCTACACATGTTACCGCTGAACTTCTTTTCTAAAACATCTATTGAACTTTGCAAAATAGAGAATTATATTATTTTGATGAATGCCTGCATCCGGAATCATGAATGATTCATGTATTCATTAATATTTTATATCATGTCATCCCATTGCTATGAAAAAAGAGAGATAGTTGTTGATAAATTTTTTATGCGAGCATACTTTTCACATCTTATATATGGATTTCATACTAATATATTAATTCGCTTTTTTAGTCATATCTTTGTAGAATCAATTTTGATGTCATAGCATGTTTTTGAAGTTGTATACTCATCTATATTTTGAAATTGTACATTTATGATCCCAAGAATATGCTCCAATATGAAAATTTCATGCTTCTATGCTTTGGTTATTGGAATATTTTGAATGAGTTATAGAAATTCGCAATCATGATTATGATCCATCAACAATGTCTAAAAATGAAAAGAAGTATCATAACGTTTGTAGAGACATGTGCATCTATCCTATTGAATATGTTTTGAATATGGATTATATTAAAATATATCTCTATGAAATGCTTTTGAGTGATAAATTGTTGAATTGTGTATTTGTTTAGGCATTTATGTTGTGTTCTATATTGAGTAAAATGTTTTATCACACTTGAGTATGTGGATTGAATTGATGAAAATACCTCTTGATGATTTTATATGTCGCATCAATTCTTGAGCAGAACAAAAGAGCATAAAAGCAATATTTTCTCATGCATATTATGCTATATTGCGCCACAATTTAAAATTTTGAAGAATAGCATCTCAAGCTCTTGATTGATCATGGTATCATATTGAAATATTTCCCATCTTTTTAGGAGTTTTAACTTTACCGTGCTTGCTCTTTTCCTGTGAGTTTAAATGTGATTGTGCTATACAATTGCCATATCTCTACAAGATCACAATAGAAAAGCGGAGCTTTACCAATTTAGGGAGAAATCCATCTTTGCTAACAACTTCTTGTTAAACCTCTTTGAGATGAACTCCTGCATTGAAAGAAAATTAAAAGATTGGAAAAACCTTCCTCCAACTCTTGAATCAAAGGTATGCTCTCCATGTACTCTCTTAAACTTTTGAGGTAAAAATTCTATACCTTATATCCTTTCTGGGCCCTTTGTGTAATAATCTTGTTATTACTTTGATATAGAAAAAAGATTGATTATGCTTCATATGATTTGTAGGGCCGTATACACTTTGGATGATACTTTGCTCAAAATCATGCCTATGCTTAAAATGTGCTATATATTAGAATTCATGATTTTTCTTGGCAAGTATATGGATTATACTATACCTTGAACATGCTTCATTTTTTTTAGGATTTCCACATATTAGCTCATGAGATTATATTGAAGTTTAACCTGTATTATGAGCAATATTTGGTGATGTCTACACTAATGCTTGAAAGTTATGATTGTTAAATCTTATAGATTGCATTATTGGTATCCTTCAGTAGATTGCATGTTGGTATCATTTTGGCATCTTTATTAGTAACATTTGGCATCCTATTTGATATTATTGAGGGAAAACATTTCAATTATGAGCTTTTCTATTGTTCCATATCTCCTATTATTGATTATTAAAATGAAGTATAAGGGGAAGAATTTAAACTTGATTAATTTTTAAAAAAATAAAAATAAAAAATCCTCGCATTCTATTTTATTTTTAAATATCCTACAGCTTACCGCCTCCATATTTTTTAATTATCTTGTATAATCTGTATGCTCTTACGGAAATTGATTGTTAGATCATGCTCAAATCGATTATTAGATCATGTGTACTTCACATATACTTTTAAGTTTAATTTTAAATTAGTATTATTTTATTTTATTTTAATTTAATTTATTTTTTTTTGCTATTAGGCTTAATTTTTTTCTCTATATTTTTTGTTTTGGTTTAATTTTCTTTTTTTCTTTTAATTTCTTTTTTAGGTACTTAAACATAAAAACAAAAATAAATCAACATACAAATATTTACATTAAAAAAAAAACCTTACTTCATTTTTTACGATTAAGTATCTTGGAGTCAAACTAAACATATTTAAAAAAAAAATAACCACTAATTTTTTTCTGACTATCATGAGCCTCATGTCGCCTCTTCCATCGTTTTCTTCTTCTTTTTTTCACCATAGGCGACCCTTCAGCGTTCTGCCCGGTATTAACTCTTCAGCTTAACCTAACGACTATCAAAGTACCCGAAACGGCGTTGCTCCAAATTGGGCCATGGAAGTGGTCTTAGTTTAAGCGCTCTTTATTTTTTAGCCTTCCGATTAACTATTTACGCTTTCGCACATCCATACATGTGCTAGAGTGGAAAGGGTGGTACTGATGGAGCTCACCAAATCTTTGATACGCAATCGGTGAGCAATTTTGTTCTGTCGTCGCAGGTAATGGGGCGTCGATTGTGAAATGATTGGCTTCTATGTCAGTTAATTTGCCATGATTTGCTCAGTGGCATCATGGGAAGGGATTGGAAAAGAAGAAATAGCGGTGATAGGGTAAAGCCTCGGTCGTGAGAGCTGCTATACAGGGGATCGTTAGGGTTGAAGCCTAGTGAGGGGCGGGATGAAAGCCATGGTTTGTTAGGTTTTTTTGTGTCTCTCTGTTGAGGAAGATGGCAGAGCGAGAGTGAGTGAAAAGAGATAGAAGAATAAATGAAGAAAGAAAATGATGCCTTGATTTGAAGAGGCCCCTAAAGAAATTTGAAGAGAAAAGCGAAAGGCCAGATAATAAAGCTGATGTGATCGGTTGCTGTTGGCCAATGAAGCACAAGCTAGGCCGCATGACAGCACTTTGCAAAAAAGCGAGAAGCTGACCTTGGGAAAGTTGTATATGTAATATATATATATATATTTGTTGATTAATGAATTGATTGATATATATATATATATATTTTGATGTCTTATCATTATCATTTCTTGCATCCTTCTCCGGATTAAGCCATAATTTCCTTTAGTAATGTCACGGGGAGAAAATTATATGATGGTATATTATAGTGTATTTTTCAAACTAATCGATGTTATATATTTATAGTTTGATATCTTAATGTATATCATGTTATTGTTAAAAGCAGCTTTATTACACATGTGCTATCTTAAAAAAGGGGAGATTTAGTATTACAGACTTATTTATTTTAATGATTTATTTAATTATGTTTAATTTATTTGAAAAGAGAGAAAAAATAAATCCATTTGTTTTGATGATTTATTTAATTATATTTTTTAATCAAAATTTATTTGATGATTTTATTTGAAAAGAGAAAAATAGAATCAAAATTTATTTTGTCTGTATTTTCACCTAAACCTTATCTCATCATTGCTAGAATGTATTTAATATTTGATTAAATGGAGTTAATGACCCAAAACAAAGGTTGAAACAACAGAAGTATGGCAATGAGCCAAAAAGGTTCAAAAAGGTTCAAGTGGAAGATATTCAAATTAGTAATGAGGTAGATACAATGGCTATAGCAATATAAGGTTCAAAAAGGAAAAAAGGTTCAATGAAGATAATTTAATTTGTAATGATGGAGTGGAAGAATATTCTGGAATTAGTAATGATGGAAATACTTGACTACTCTTGATTATAAATTCAAATGACTACAGCGGCTATAATTGCATTATATATCAAAGCCTCTAATGTAAACAAGTCCCGGACAAAAAACCTAAGAAAATATTCTTTGATCTGTAATCCTCCATCTATTCTGGAAATTATACACTTTGGTATATATATTTGCAGCCCTTCTTTCTGTAAATTTTACAGGAAAATCAAAAGCTTCATTTTATATATGTATCTTTGGGAATATTTATTGTAAAAGCTTTCTTTGAAAGCGAAAACACCATTAAATCTTATTAAAGTGTTGCAAACAACGTATTCTTGAAATCTTGAAGTGATTGTGAATCATCTAAGATTTGCGAGGGTTTGGCTTGTGAAGTCTATGTAAAATCAAGTGGAGGATTGCTGCATTGTAAGAGGTTGCTAGCTTGCCTGTGAAGTTAGAATGGTGAAATCTCAAGTGAAGCTTGAGGAGTGCATCTGAGAGCTTGGTTGAAGCAGAATCATTTATAATCTGTTGTCTCTTTTTACAATCTCCACTTTCCTCTTGTGTGCTATAGCTATCTAATATTTCTGTCAATCATTTGATTTACATACTTATAAAACCATTATTATTTTGTGATCTCATTCTGCTAATTTATCCATTGTGCTTGTTAATAATTTTGTTGTATTAGTAGAGTTAATTTTATTCAGAGATATTTTAATTTGTAGAAATCCTAATTCACCCCCCCTCTTAGGTTGCTTTTTGGGCAACAAAATTTTATTATCCACTTTTTTAATTATGGGGTTCAAATGTCTATGTCAAGAATTTTGATGTGATGTCACTTGATGGTGAGTTGTGAGAACACTTTGGCAGGTGTGGCGATCCTCTGCAAAACTAATGCGAGATGAAAAAGGAACCTTCATGAGGGTTTGGGTTTGTCTACTTCTCAACACACGGGGAGGCCAGCCTGGCTGCATGAACAATTTTTCATGGTGAAATCTTATGAATACTTTCAAAAGCTTTAATTTATGTGTGATGTGATGTAGTTGAATTAAAGGTACATTAACATTCTTGAGTTGGTCATGCAAATTGGTTGATATGTTTTGATCTTTGAAAAATTATTATACTAATGTTTAATTTTATATAATGGAATAATATAAATTTTCATTTGAATAAAAATATACATAGTATGGATAATGAAATAATGTGTAATTAACACAACTTCAGTTTTCGTTCCTAATTCCAGATTTGATAACAATTTAATCTTTTTATTTTTGGAAAGCGATTCATAGAGAAAATTTCTCTTTGTGTATGAGTGAAAATTCATGAAAATTTATGTTGATTTAGTGTACCCTTGTTATGATTTTACAAGTGAAATAGTTTGTTAGTTTAGATCATTATTCATTTAGTTCAATAAATTTTCAATATGATCAACATATTTGTGAATCTACCAATGATGTATTCTCATTTACTAAATAGTCAATACTTGAAGAAAAATCTATTTACTCTTCTTTGGCGTTCTCGGTGAAAATATGAAACCTTTGACCACAGGTTGGCCGTTATGAAGCTTCCGGAGTGCCAAATGTGACTGTGGGGATGAAGCGGTACATAAGTGGGACATGTAGGTTGGGAGATAGAGTTGAAAATGTCATAAACCTTGTGAAAAAAGTTTGGGGGTAAAAATGGAAACCTTTGATGGTTGACTGAAGCTTCAGTGCCAAATGTGACTGTAGGGATGGGCAGTGCGTCATTGATGCGTAGATTGGGAGTTAGAGTTGAAAATGTCATAAACAGATTGAAAACAACGTTTTGATGCGCCAAAAATGGAAAAATACTTGGATGGTTACCATGTGATGCTTTGTTTTCATTAGAGTA